>JARQOC010000001.1:457279459-457879459 GCA_033576535.1 Allobates femoralis
GGTACTTTTTCAAAAGATTTTCCGAAGAGAGAAAAAGAATTCAAAATTTCATTTTGGCCCGCTTTTAGAAACTATTGTTTCCTCGATTTTTTGGGGGGGGAAGGGGCCCTTGTCTCCCCAAATTTGGGTGCCCAAATTTGATTTTGGCTGCAAGTATGGGTGTGTATTTTTTATGGGGTCTATACATGGTTGGTTAAAAGCTTTTACACCTACTAAAGTAGTACTAATTCTTCTGTTAGATGTTTCCGTATTTCGTGTATTTAAACCGAGTTTTTCAGCCCAAAAAATTTTGGGGTGAAAAGTCTCCCCCCTCGGCTTATACACGAGGGCAATACGGGTGGGGGCTGTGGGGGGCGGGGGGAGGCGGGGGGAGGCTGCTGTTATGAGCGGCCCCCCTCACGTGGGGGGGCCCCTCATTATATTTGCACTGCTTTCCCCCGTCAATCGCGGCAGGGGAAGCAGTTCATATTTTTGCCCCCCAAATGCTGGCACTCTCCCCCCTTGGGAAAAGGGGCCCCCCCGCTGGTTATATTACCATCCCGGTCTTCTGATCAGCGCCGCTCCTGTTGCTCCGTCCGTCCAGCTACATCCGGGATCCCCGGCCGTCGCAGGCATATGACGTCATCGCGCGACGGCCGGAGATCCCGGATGCACGGACGAGGCACGGAGACGGAGCATGAAGAACAGAAGACCGGAGGAGCGGCGCTGATCAGAAGACCGGGATGGTAAGATAGTGCAGGAGGGGGTGAGTGCCAGCATTTGGGGGGCAGCTGGGTACCCCCAGGGGGCTGCTTGGTACCCCCTGGGGGGCTGCTGGGTACCCCCAGGGGGCTGCTGGGTACCCCGGGGGCTGCTGGGGCCCCTGGGGCTGCTGGTACCCCCAGGGGGCTGCTGGGTACCCCCAGGGGGGCTGCTGAGTACCCCCAGGGGGCTGCTGGGTACCCCCTGGGGGCTGCTGGATACCCCTTGGGGGCTGCTGGTACCCCCAGGGGGCTGCTGGGTACCCCAGGGGCTGCTGATACCCTGGGCCTGTATACCTGGGGCTGCTGTATACCCATGGCTGCTTATACCCCTGGGGCGTATATAGCTACCACTGGGCTGCTATACCTACCACTGGGCTGCTGTATATACTACCCTGGGCTGTATATACTACCACTGGCTGCTATAACTACCACTGGACTGCTGGGGCTGCTATGTACTACCGCTGAGGCTGCTATATACTACCACTGGGGCTGCTATATACTACTGGGGCTGCTATATACTACCACTGGGGCTGCTATATACTACCACTGGGGCTGCTGGGGATGCTGCCTCCACCCACTTATTAATTATGCCCGCCCCCTCTGGCCTTGCTTCAGTGTTGAGAGGCAGGCTGAGTCATGAAAGGGGCGGGGCTACATGGTTGACAAAATTTTAGCCCCGCCCCTTTCATGACATGGCCTGCCTCTCAACACTGAAGCAAGGCCAGAGGGGGCGTGCATAATTAATAAGTGGGTGGAGGCAGCAGCACACAGCTGAAAAGAGGGGTGCAGGGACAGGTATATAGATACGGGGTGGGGGGAGTTTGGGGGGCCATGCGCGGAGCTATGAGGAGCACGGCGCATTTGTACATTGCAGGATAAGCCCACCTGAGTGGGTGTACGGTCTCTAGGGGGACTAAGCCCCCCCTAAAGACATTAATCAATCGTTTATTTATTAAATTTATCGATGTAATAGACAGAGAACAGTTTGCTCATGCAGGGATGAGCAAACTATCCAGTAACCGGATTGCTCAGGATTACACATCCTGAGCAATCCGGTTACTGGATTGCGGATGCTTAAACCGCTCCGAAAACTGCAGCCTGCATGATTTTTCACGCAGGCTGCAGAGCCGGAGACGGAAACCGGATTGCTTGTGAAGCAATCCAGTTTTTAGCATTGGCTCCTATGAGGAGCGTTTCTTGATCCGGTTTTGAGCTTTTTGAAAGCTCAAAACCGGATCAGGTTTTAAAAATAAAAACGTAGATGTGACCCTAGCCTAAATCATATTATGTGCAGGGAACAGTGAGGAGGAGCAATTATTTATTCTGGGGCACAGTGTAGGGCAGATATTTTTACTTAGGAGAATTTTGACAATTCTGCTATTTTTAAGTGTATCGTGCCAGGATGTGCTGCAGAGGATCGGAGAAGATGGACGTCTGCAGAGATGAACTGCGGATGTGAAAAGTCATCAAGGTGCCTGGACAAGATGAAGAAAAGAAAAAGACGACCCCGATCAGAGACAAGGTCATCTATAAGGTACCTGGATGTAAACGATTATTAGTGATAATGACTAATTCTCATAAGTACTGTGGTTCCTGTATACTTTTATTGACAGCTTGTAACAACAACTCCCAGTTTCTCCTTACCATTGCTAATGATGTAGTAGAAGTTGTAGGTTCATGCAGTACAAATGTGTATGGGTCTGACCTGATATTACAATTGTCTTACCAAGTACTGATGGTGGTTCTGATGATGATTTGTGTTACTGATGAAGGTTCTATTTATGTATTTCTGTACCTTTGGTGGGTCTGGTGATGTATTGATGACGGTTTTGACATAGTGCTTCTGTATTGATGGGGGTTATATGGATGTATTTCTGTACTGAGGAGGGTTTTGATGCTGTCTTTCTGCACTGATGAGGGTTCTGGTAATGTATTTCTGTACTGAGAGTTTTGACATGGGGGGTATATGGATGTATTTCTGTACCTCTGGTGGGTCTGGTGATGTAGTTTTGTGCTCGCGAACCTTGGTCACAGGTGCGCTTGCATTGAGCACGGAGACCCACGCCATTGTGCAGGCGCGAGAGCAATGTGACGTACACAGGATGGGTGGCGTTTTCACAGGAAGGAGGCAGGCATTTCAACCACCAGGGCAGCGAGGACCAGATTGAACAATCAGAAAAAAGCAAGGTGATTTTTGCAATAAAAAATCAAAATTTATTAAGAAAACTAAAAAATTGGACAAAATCAATAGGTACATATAAGAATTACAATGATAACAGTGAGTTTTTAATCAAGAAATACACTAAAATAATTACATATCCACAAAAATTTCATTACATAAAAGATGAAGGCGTGAGCTGAAACATGCATGTAGAGTGCAGCTATATCTGTATACACACCAGGTAATTAGCCCCTCTTGATCTTTGTTTCTTTGGTTTCACTTCTTATGATTTTATCTATGACTAGCTGTGAGCCTGATGCAAATGCATCGGGTGTCTAGAATATTTTTTAATTTTTTTTTAAGATTTTCAAATAATAATCCAATTATTCCAATGACATCTTTACACCAACTACATATATGTGTATGGTTCATATCATTTAAGGAAAATTGAACTATTATGTTGTAAGGGTCTTAGAACACAAAGTAGCAATACTTCTTAATGTGTCAATCGTTTGAATTGATGAATTAACAGTACTAATGTGTGTATCAGCCAGTTTGTGTCAGCCCACCAATCGCGTCAAGATGCCCTTACACCTGGTGAGTCCTACTCTAACTAAATCCGAATTGATATAATTTAGATATTTTTTATAGCTGGATTTTTCTTAGATTTTTTTGAGGATTGTGATGTAAATAATAAAATTTTGTAAATTGATACAGAAGGAGTTACCAGCTACAGACTTGCAGCAATATCCATGCAATAACAAAAAAACTTGTAGTTAACCTACGGTAAATGGAGTTAACGTAGCTTCAGCAGATGCATAAGATGCATCCACTAACTAACCACAGGTGACTGTAGTTGATGTGGATGACACTGCCGCAACTATGTTGTCTGCACAAACCGCAAGTTAAGTACAAATTACATATATGCAATTATGAAAATTACAGCAAGTATGTTGTTGGTGAGTCCTTCATGATCAATTATTATCATTTAGTATATTCCTCAACAAAGTGAAAAAATCTAAGAAAAATGTCGTGGTAGAATCTAATTAATAATTTATGTTTGTCCCTATCTATCTAAACATGTGGAACACACCTTGCTAATGAGATGTGTGTGAACAGCCGTCCCACCCGTCTCTTAGCTGTTCACAAAAACCTCTGCCTTTAAAGAATAAGAATCAAATCCCTCAGCACGTAGAGTACTGGAGCTTTAAATAGTGGTTTCTATCACCCTGTGAGAAAATCAGAATGATACACATCTCCAATGAAATCTGTAATGTGTTTTTCCACAAATATTGTATAAACTATGTACATAAAAAACTGAAAATGAAAAGACTAAACTAATTTTTTTTTTTTTTTTTCAAATAGAAAAGGTAAAAAAATAAAATAGGCAAAAGTTCATCCCAAAATATTCCGATAGACAATATTTTTGGTGAAGACTTTCTCACTGTTAGGCACCAATTTGCCTTGAATGCATGAATCGACCACTTTCACCTTCACATTGCATCGTCTCTTCACACGTGAGAAAGCCACATATAATTGTCCATGACCAAAAACAGGTTCTGGCAAATAAATCCCCACTTTCTCCAATGTTTGGCCTTGTGTTTCACACAAGTGGAACTTCTTTCCCACTTGGAAAGGACACCTCCCACGGGGACTTCACATTCTTCTTTTGAGTGTGGCTCATCTGTAAAGAATATTCCCCACCTGAAAGACCTATTGTAGTTTGCAAGTCCACCTATTTTCCCCTTCTCTTTTTTCTTTCTTTTCTCTCTTTCTCCTGCTTTGTTCTGAGTGTTGGGCGAGAAACGGTCATTGAGCTCTGTTGAATCTTATACCCCAAATCCGATATGGCTGGTGGGCCCCTACAGATAGGGTCCCTGAATGTAAGGGGTTTCAACACCCCCCAAAAGCGTACTCATGTCATTTCGGACATGCAAAAGAGGGGCGTGCAGGTGTTGTTCCTTCAGGAAACGCATTTCAAAGAAGGGTGTGTTCCATCTTTCAGAGGCGGCCATTACTCGGAATGGATACATAGTACGAACCCCGAGTCCAGAACTAAGGGGGTGTCTATAGCCCTTCACAAGAACTTGCCCTATGAGATTCTGGACTCGGTGATCGATAAAGGAGGGAGGTATATTTTCCTCAAACTTGTGGTGGTGGGAACCACGTTGACCCTGGTCAATTGGTATCTCCCTAACAGGGAGCAGACGAGGGTATGTAGATCCCTCCTGACGAGATTGGCAGATTTCGCGGAGGGGCGAGTCATTATCGGGGGTGACTTTAACTTCGTCTTTGACCCAACCTTGGATTCCTCTTCCGGTCGGGGGGCGGCTCCACGCAGGCGTGCGATGGCCCTCCGGAGAGTTTTATGCAAGCTCCAATTGGTTGACATCTGGAGGATCCTTAACCCTACCGTTAAGGACTTTACTTTTTACTCTGGGGTCCATGACTCTTATAGTCGAATCGATTTGTTCCTTGTCAGTCATGGGATCCTCTCTTGGACGCCTAAGGCCTCTATAGGCAATATTGTGCTCTCGGATCATAGTCCTATTTTCTTATCCATGGAGGTTCCCGGTCTGGCTAGGAAGGAATGGTCCTGGAGGCTAAACGGCCACCTCTTAACCAATGCACTCTGCCTAGCGGAATTGAAATCTGACATCAAAACATTCTCCCAACTCACGAATCAGATGAGTCCTCCCCGACCATCAAGTGGGAAGCTCTTAAGTGCATCCTGAGGGGTACATTAATTAAGCACGGGGCAAGGGTGAAGAAGCATCAGTCTGAACGGCTTGGAGACTTGATGTCTCAGATCAGCCACCTGGAGACCGCTCATAAGTCCATGAGAAGTCAGGGGGTACTGGTAGACTTGACCTCTAAAGGGTTGGAGTTGAGGAACCTCTTGGACAGTAAATACGAAAGATATAAAGAGAGGTCGAGAGGGTTTTTCTATAAAAAAGCCAACAATTGTGGGCGACCCTTGGCAAGATTGCTGCACCCCCGGGGAGGCCCCACGTACATTCCCTCCATAAGAACACCTACGGGTAGGATGGCCCACAGTACAGAAGAAATAGCAGAGGTGTTTCAAAAATTCCATAGCTGATTTGTATGGCCTAAAAGGGAAGTTTTCCGATATGCACCCTGCGACCTTGCGTTCTAAGATCCAGTCATACATCTCTAGGGTGAATATACCGTCTTTGTCTAACGAGGATCTCGGGGTTCTAGAGGGTGAGTTTACTGACGACTGTGGTCAGGGCGTCTCCGACGTCGAGAAGCTCTGGCCCAGACGGATATACACCTATATTCTATAAGACTATGCTCGGCGAATTGTTGCCCCATATGCTTTCATCGTTTCGTGCTCTTCTGGAGGGTGACTCTCTTCCCCTCAGGCATTAGAGGCACATATTTGTGTGATACCTAAACCAAATAAAGACCATTCCGAGGCGGCAAATTACAGACCCATATCTCTGCTAAACGTGGATGTTAAGCTGTTCGCAAAGATCATGGCAGATAGACTATCGCAGATACTCCCCTCAATTGTCCACCTGGATCAAGTGGGCTTTGTTAGAGGCCGGGAGGCGCGGGACAACATCATTAGATCCTTTCTTTTGATCGAGAAGGCTAAGGTGTGGAAGTCCCCTCTTTGTCTGCTCTCCATAGATGCAGAAAAGGCCTTTGACAGGTTCCACTGGGGCTTCCTTTGGGAGGCGTTGAGACACATCGGCCTAGGCAGGAGATTCATGAATGGGGTTTCCTCACTGTATTCTCGCCCATCCGCGAGGGTGCGCATAAATGGTGGCCTGTCTGGACCGTTCCCAGTAAGGAATGGTACAAGACAGGGTTGCCCGCTCTCTCCCTTGCTCTATGTCATTGTCATGGAGCACTTGGCCAAAGCCATTAAAGATAATGGCACCATTCACGGGATTTCGGTGGGGGACACTCATCATAAGACTGCATTGTTCGCTGATGACATCCTTTTGTACGTCACTCGCCCGAGTGAGACATTCCCCGCCTTGCTGCATGAGTTTGAAAGGTTTGGAGACCTTAGTAATTTTAAAGTAAATTACTCCAAGTCTGAGGCGATGAATGTCTCCTTGCCTTCTGCTGAGGAGTTCTCTCTGTCCAAGGAGTTCCCCTTCCGCTGGAGACCGGGCCACATATCGTATTTGGGAATAAACCTGCCCGCTGATTTGAAAGATGCCTTCCACTTGAACCATAAAGCCATCTTGGACAAGTGGGAGCTATGTTGGAGTTTTATAGGCCCCTGAGGATTTCCTGGCTGGGGAGAATTCATGTAGTCACGATGGATATCTTACCTCGATTTTTGTACGTATTTCAGGCCGTGCCCATATGGCCAAGCGGTCTGTTCTTTCACACCCTACGCAATCTGATTTCTAAGTTTGTATGGAACGGGATGAAGCCGCGTGTGTGCTTCAAGGTCTTGACTGCACTGAAGGAAAGGGGAGGCATGGGGTTGCCGGACCTCAGGCGCTATTGCATGGCCGCTATACTGGTTCGACTACTTGATTGGCATTTCAAAGCCGCGGACAAGCAGTGGGTACAGATTGAGCAGTCGGGTGTCTCGATTCCTCTTCGCTACTTGCAGTGGATACCCGCTGAGGCTATGACCTTTTCTGGTCAACTCGCTTCCCTAACTACTGAAGCACTGAAGGCATGGCGTGTGGCGTGGGGGGAGACGATGGGGACGAAATTTGCCAGCTCTTTAACCCCTTTGTTTCCTAACCCTGCTTTCCCCCCGGGTGTGACCCAGCGAGATTTTTTGCTATGGCGGATTGAGGACGATACCCGCATTGGTCAGTTACTGATTGCGGGAGAGCTGCCTTCTTTTGCTGCCCTGCAGGCTTCTTCGCTGGAGATGAGGTTGAGATGGTGGGAATACTTGCAACTAAGATCCTTCTTGAACTCCTTGACCCTTCGGAGGGATTCGAATGTTTCCCTTTCCCCTCTTGAGGCGATTTTTGCTGTAGATCAGGCCCCCCCAGAGGGATTTCGGTTATCTATTCTGTTCTGTCCAAGGCGTCTGGGACGGAGGCCCACAAATATCGGAGGGCCTGGGAATCTGATCTAGGGAGGACACTGTCAGCCCAGGAGTGGGAACAATGTATACCGATGGCTCGGAGAGCCTCTGGGTCCTGTGAGGCCCTGGAGAAAAGCTACAAGATACGCCTTAGGTGGTATCTCACCCCGGACAGGATGCATCGGTTCTCACCTTCCACCTCTCCCTTTGTTGGAGGTGTGGTCTTGAGGTAGGCACAATGTTCCATGTGTGGTGGAGTTGCCCCTGATCGACGACTTTTGGTCAAAGGTATTTCGTAACTATAACCTGGTCTCAGGTAAATGCCTGGTGGGTTCCCCGAGATGGCCCTGCTCTCTCTGCTCCCTGGTTCATGGAAAAGCCAAAAGACAGACATCCTTCGCTTCTGCCTTAGCGCAGCCCGCAACGTGATTCCCCGACACTGGAGAGAGCAATCGCCCCCTACTATTCTGGAATGGTACGCTGAGGTGGAAACCCTCCGACGGTACGAGGAGATCTCTGCTGATTTCTCCCAGACTCGGCAACTATATATATCCACCTGGACGGAGTGGATCTTGTTTAGAGACGCTCCTAACTTCAGAGACCTGCTTTCCTGAATACGGACACACCTGTATGACCTTTTGCCCCCATCGAATTCAGTATGTAGGCACGTGATGCCCTGAGTATAATATACTACAATCCCTTTCTCTACCCATCTACTCTTTATTCTTGGTTTTATTCTTTCTCTTGGAACTTTACTCCCTCTTCCCTTTCTCTGCTTACTTTCCCCATCTCCCTTCTTACACATACCCCCCTGCCTTTTCCTCTTAGGTGGACGATTTTAGGATGCAAATTACAAATTATATAAGGTGTTAAAGTACTTTTGTCAAACCCCATCTCCTGTTGAGAGGGAAATCCCCCCCTCGGTTTCCATGGAAACGAAGAGGGGTTATAATTTAAATGTGGACGGGGCACACCCATAGACCACAGAGGTCTTTGAATACCAGATCGAGCCGTGTAGGATATTGTTTAGACTGTATCTATGTAATCCTCCACGTAAACTTTTGATATATGTGATTGTGGTTTAATGTGATGTTGTTATAATGAAAACCCTAATAAAGACATATTTACAAACAGTTATAACGATCTCTCTAATTATATCGTTATGTGTGACTGGGGCTTTACTTTATATCTTCTGTAGCTTCCTAATGATATTTAATTTGTACTGTCATTGAAAAGATAATAATAGCATGTTCTCTTTAATACAAAAAAAAATAAAACGATTGCATTAAATAACTGTTAAAAAACATTATTTTTATAGGTTATATACTCTGTAGGTGGATGCTCCTCAAGTATCAGGAAAGAGTGCAAATGTTACTCTAAAAGAATGGCTAAACGTAAAAAACGTCTCAAATATCCTGTATCTATATTATATAACTAGCTGTGAGCCCGATGCAAATGCATCGGGTGTCTAGAATATTTTTTTTTTTTTTTTTTAGATTTTCAAATAGATTTTCACTTGCCGCACCTGCCGCAAGTCCCCCTATACTTTCTATGGGGATTACCGCAACCGCGCCGCAAGTGTAGCGACTCGCAATGGCCTCGCGGCCATTGCTCGCGCTACACAGCGAGTCGCAATAGATCCCCATTGAAAGTATAGGGGGAGTTGCGGCAGGTACGCGGTTGCGGTAATCCTTATGGAAGCGGGCATTGCGATTCGCTGGCCGAAAATAGAACCAGAGGCTCGGCCACAAAGCTAGCGATTTCCCGCTGAGGCTAGCGACTCGCTACCTGAGCGGGAAATCGCTAGCTTTGTGGCCGAGCCTCTGGTTCTATTTTCGGCCAGCGACTCGCAATGGCCGCTTCGCGGCCATTGCTCGCACTAAAGCTAGCGACTCGCAATGGCCTCGCGGCCATTGCTCGCGCAGCTGACGCCTCGCATTGGCCGCTACGCGGCCAATGCTTCGCCGTGGTGACGTCACAGTGTGACATATCCACGGCACGTTTTTTTGGTCCGACACGAAAATGTCTTAGACAATTATATAGTAGATGGCCCATAATAAACATAAGCTGGGCTTACACATAAAGTTATCCTGACTCCCCCCATGTCCATGACCTTTCAGCTCAGTTGGAATTTCATACATTTTCAACGGGGAGAGAGCAAGAAGTTGCTGCCAGACTCCTCTGGTAGCAGCATATCTTCTGAGCACAAAAGGATCATATACGGTATTCATTCAGTCACAGATTATGTCATGGGCGCATTACACTGATCCTGTGGGTTTCCACAGGTGTGGTCAAATTAGAAATTATGTTTGAGTCATAACACAAAATATAAAGCTTCTGTACCACAGTGGCATCAACCATGAGTAGCCCTGTAGTCTCCATAATGTGCAAATTAATAACAGAATGGCAGAATAGCATTAGGCTTGGATGGTTTGGCAGGGAATTTTGTCCCATACATGTGCCTGCTGGCTTAGGGAACCTGAAGGTTTCCCTTTAACCCTCTCAGAATTTAGCATGCTGGAGCCTGCTTCTGGGTTATTATTTATATAGTGCCATTAGATTCCATGGCGCGTTACATATGAAGAGGGGAGAACGCGTACAAATAAAGTAATTATGGACATTGAAGTCATTACAGGTACAGGAGGGCAGGGGTTTCACGTCGTCGAGGCTATCAACCTCGGTGGAACATATCTCTCCTCCAGAATTTTGCCACTGTCTTTTTTCTTGAGACCAGAAAACCTCTTAAGCTACTAGTGCATCTCAATGAATTAGAATATTGCTAAAAATCAATGTCATATTGCCATGTTTCAGGGCGTTTCTGGGAGCCCAGAAACACGTTGACTAATAATATCAATATTATATTCACCGTTTGATGTCTCGTGGAATACACCAGCGTGGTTTTTAACCCTTCATCCTCCCTACTTTAATTTTCTGAGATAACGACCTTTGAGTTTTCATTGACTGTAAGCCATGATCATCAACATTTCCAGAAAATAAATACTTGAAATAGATCACTCTGTAATGACTCTATATACAGTGCCTACAAGTAGTATTCAACCCCCTGCAGATTTAGGTGGTTTGATAAGATGCCAATAAGTTAGAGCCTTCAAACTGCAAACGAGAGTAGGATTTATTAACAGAAGCATAAATCTTACAAACCAAAAAGTTATGTTGCTCAGTTGAATTTTAATAAATTTTAAACATAAAAGTGTAGGTCAATTATTATTCAACCCCTAGGTTTAATATTTTGTGGAATAACCCTTGTTTGCAATTACAGCTAATAATCGTCTTTTATAAGACCTGATCAGGCCGGCACAGGTCTCTGGAGTTATTTTGGCCCACTCCTCCATGCAGATCTTCTCCAAGTTATCTAGGTTCTTTGGGTGTCTCATGTGGACTTTAATCTTGAGCTCCTTCTACAAGTTTTCAATTGGGTTAAGGTCAGGAGACTGACTAGGCCACTCCATCACCTTGATTTTTTTCCCTCTTGAACCAGGCCTTGGTTTTCTTGGCTGTATGCTTTGGGTCGTTGTCTTGTTGGAAGATGAAATTACGACCCATCTTAAGATCCTTGATGGAGGAGCGGAGGTTCTTGGCCAAAATCTCCAGGTAGGCCGTGCTATCCATCTTCCATGGATGCGGACCAGATGGCCAGGCCCCTTGGCTGAGAAACAGCCCCACAACATGATGCTGCCACCACCATGCTTGACTGTAGGGATGGTATTCTTGGGGTCGTATGCAGTGCCATCCAGTCTCCAAACGTCACGTGTGTGGTTGGCACCAAAGATCTCGATCTTGGTCTCATCAGACCATAGAACCTTGAACCAGTCTGTCTCAGAGTCCTCCAAGTGATCATGAGCAAACTGTAGACGAGCCTTGACATGACGCTTTGAAAGTAAAGGAACCTTACGGGCTCGTCTGGAACGGAGACCATTGCGGTGGAGTACGTTACTTATGGTATTGACTGAAACCAATGTCCCCACTGCCATGAGATCTTCCCGGAGCTCCTTCCTTGTTGTCCTTGGGTTAGCCTTGACTCTTCGGACAAGCCTGGCCTCGGCACGGGAGGAAACTTTCAAAGGCTGTCCAGGCCGTGGAAGGCTAACAGTAGTTCCATAAGCCTTCCACTTCCGGATGATGCTCCCAACAGTGGAGACAGGTAGGCCCAACTCCTTGGAAAGGGTTTTGTACCCCTTGCCAGCCTTGTGACCCTCCACGATCTTGTCTCTGATGGCTTTGGAATGCTCCTTTGTCTTTCCCATGTTGACCATGTATGAGTGCTGTTCACAAGTTTGGGGAGGGTCTTAAATAGTCAGAAAAGAGATAATTAATCCACACATGTGAAGCTCATTGTTCTTTGTGCCTGAACTACTTCTTAATACTTTAGGGGGACCAAACAGGTCTGGTGGTTTAAGGGGTTGAATAATAAATGACCCTCTGAATTAACTTTTAACGCTTAAAAAAAAAAAAATAAATAAATAAATAAATCTTTTTGGCTGCAGTGCATTTCCCACTTCCAGGCTGATCTACAGTCCAAATGTCACAATGCCAAGTTAATTCCGCATGTGTCAACCAGCTAAATCTGCAGGGGGTTGAATACTACTTGTAGGCACTGTATTAAATACATTTCACTTTATGTATTGAATTACTGAAATAAATGACCCATTTGATGATATTCTAATTCGTTGAGATGCAGTAGTAGTTTCACAGTTTCCCTACTCGAAAGGTTCCAACCCCAGCACCCAAAGTTGCTTCAGTGTTGATATTTGAAAAGTTGTGGGGTACACATTTGTGGTTTATTGAGAGCCATGGTAGGATTGAAGTTCAGGAGGACATAAGATAATTATATCAGAAAGTGTATGGGAACTCAACTGAACAAACTTTAAAAATGTAGGCTAACATTAACATGACTTGTGAGTTACAGAGTTCAGCAAACACACTTCCCTGGCACTTCTTCTGATAAATAGATACATGATAATGCAGGGGCCTTTGGAAGCTGTTATTATGTGGTTTCAGTGCTATGGTCAAGTAGCCACACCCTACCGATGTGTCCAACTGTCCAGTGTCTTGCAAATCTTTTCGCTCCACTTTAATGAGCAGCTTCTTTTTGACTTGTATTTTGGTGTAGGCAGCCAGAAAGTCTCTGCACCGCAATTGATTTTAGCTGAATGTTTGTCCAAATTTGCACATCCAAGTGACATAGGTGCTGGTGTCAGATGGGTTCCCCTCTCGCACGGGCCATTTGCGGTCACACAATCTGCGATTGTTTCGATTGTTACACCCCTGGTAACCAATCTAAAGTCCAGGGTCACCTACTGTCAGGCTACTGTTTTCATAAATGGTATATTTTACTACTAGAAATTAGACTACCCTAAAGGTTTTATTGCAATTATTACTAGTTGCTCTTTGGTAAAATGAACATTAGTCATTAAATATAAGACATCTGTGTTATTAATTATTAAATGCCTTGCTGCTAGCTATTGTTTTTCTTAAGCGTAGCCCACACATTGTCAGCAGATCTAAATGATGTAAATGCCAGATATGCTTCGCTTGCACTGATATTCAATTCCATGACTGGGTTTTATTCTAATTTACATGTCTGGAAGGCAAATACTTAAATAAGATGTAACTAGAGATTGATCTTCATTACAGAGTTTGACTCCGCAACATACAGATGGCATAATTTGGCTTTGTTACAGGGAAGCAAACAGTATGTGGCAGCTATTAAGGTTTCACTCATTCCATAAGTAGAATTTATAATATGTAAACAGAATTTTGTATAGGAAGCTTTGACTTAGGTGGAATTGTTTACATTGAAAATTAATGTTAGTTTATTATCATCTTAAAATTGCTTAACAATTTTTAAAAACATAATTTTTAGAAATTTCCCACATGACATATTAGAGCTGAATACTATCTTCTTGCTTGGCATTGGCATTTTTGTTTGTATGCGGAAATATTCCAAATGTAGAAAAAAAGATTTCTTGAATGGTCTGCTGCATAGTAAAAAGAATGTTGTTAAATCATCATAGTGTTCTTCTAGATACCGGGGGTACTTTGTCTTCTTGTAGAGATCCAGCTGATGTAGTGCGTTTTGAGCCCCCACTTCTCCCCCATCTACATTGGAATGGTTCATCCACAGTCCACTTTTTATGGAGCCCTGAATAGATGATTGTTATGGGGAGCCAAGGCATATGTAAAGCTTTATGTGGATAACTTGAATCGGATGACGTGGAGCAAGACAATACTCAGACAGGGTTTAAAGTTCAAGTCTATATTTAGTAGGCAGGTAATTAATAAACAGTCTCTTGGAGCATAAATCACGTGCTGCAGGTAAATAATGAAGCAGTCCTTTAAAGCATAAATTACACAGTGCAGGTAAATAATGGATCTCTCTTACAGCGCAATTTGCACTGTGCAAGCAAATAATGAACCAGTACCTTAAAGATCAATTCACACAGTGTAGCAATAGTGTAGCTGACAACAAAGTCCTGGAACAAAGCAGTGCAGTGTGGCTGGAAAACACCAGTCCCAGCCAGTCCTGAATACACACTGCACAGAAATATAAACTTGGAGATCACAGTAAGGCCACATTAGCACGTTGAGTATTTGATGAGTTTTTTACCTCAGGATTTGTAGACAAAACCAGGAGTGGAGCAATCAGAGTAAACGTCTAATAGAAACACCTGCACCACTTCTGTATTTAATTATCCACTCCTGGTTTTGGCTACAATTCCTGAGGTAAAAAACTCATCAAATACTCAGTGTGTGCACGTGGCCTAAGAGAGCTTACGTGCTGGTAAATAAACTGTGTGAAAACCCGCAACCATAGAGATCCTTAATGAAGCATAGTTAGCTTACTGGAGAGCTACAGAGTTCAGATGAAAACTTGCAGAGTAGCAGATTAAGGGTATGTGCACACTGGGCGGGTTTTCGGCGGTTTACCTGTGTAAACCGCCGTTTTGCATACATTAGTTTTATGTTAATTTATGTTAATCCAAACCGGCGTTTGGATTAACATTAAAACTAATGTAGCCCGCCCAAGGCTGTGCACATACTGGCGGTTCCCCAGCGTCATCCGTTGCTAACCCGCAGGTTTCCCAGCGGGTTAGCAAAGAATGAACATGTTGGAAAAACCGGCGGTTCTGCAGCGGCTGCAAGCAGAAACATGTGCTGCTTCCAGCCGCTGCAGAATCGCCGCCGAGAACCCGCTGGGCAGCCGCCGGATACCGCCCGGATCCCGCTGCACATACCCGCCAGGAAGCCGGAGGACGGCGCGGAGCTTCCTGGCGGGTCCCGCCCAGCCGCCGAGGCAAACACGCCGGGTAGTGTGCACTTACCCTTAGGAGCAGGTTGCTGGAAGGAAATGGAGCACAATAGTGTTCATCTGTGAGATAAAGTGAAGTAAGTATAGTGAACAGGCTCACTTGGATGGTTGTGGTCCATCACAACCACTGTTTTTGCATGCGATATCCACGATATCAAGGTTTTTTATTATGTAGCAGTCCTCCCACATGTTGTAATACAAGGAAAGTATAGAAAGGAAATGGGACTTCAGACTGAACCCCGCTCCAATAAGTCAATGTATTCAAGTTATTTTAGAATTTTTATGGTGGTTTAATTCAAGACATTTCAACTAATAAAACCCCTTCATCAAAATTACCAAAAAATCGGATGTTCAACCTATTTTGTAGTATTCCTGATTAAGGGGTTTTAAACCTTGAAACGTGTTGAATTAAACCTCCATGTGAATTCTAAAATAACCTGAATACATGGATTCATTGGAGTGGGAGCGCAGTCTGAAGTCCACTTTCCTTTCTACACTTTCCTTAGAGTAGGCGTTTTAGCAGAGGCAGGTAAACTGAGTCAAACTGGAGTAGCTGGATGTAGAGCTAGATGCAAATAATGCACAGCTGACCCGAGCAAAATACTCGAGCAAGGACAGAAGGAATAACTGGAGCTTAAATCATCAAGAAGAGCAGTAGGTACATGTATAAGGTGAGGCAGAAACCGCTATCTTGACTAAAAATGAGATGATGTTGAAGAGCCAGAGATCCTAACAACATATCTGATTTCAGATTTCTAATCCTTTTGCTCTTCCTTAGGTAAGCAACCAAACCACACAAGATTTTTCGTAGATGCTCACCCTTAGAACATAGTTGTGCTTTCTGGAGACAGCAAAGACTTAGAAACTTTGGCATACTTGCAGTATTACAGATCAGTCGGCTTATTCGGGACCAGGCGTAGCTCTGCAGTGGCACTTAACCCGCCTAGATAGTTGGTGTTGCTTGACGATTCTGCCATGTCCAATCTCTGATAGGCCATGCCTAGTCCCCGATAGTCCAAGTATGCAGCAAGTTTTCCTGTGGTCACCGAGGCTGTGTCCCAGAGTGAGTAAGATTAGCACATCTGTGCATCTCTCCAAACTGTAGATTCTTGGACAAAGTGCTTCGGTGTCCACGCTGCTGCTCCGAGACCAAAGAAACACAGACACAGGAATGTCTGGTACAGCTACAGCCTTTATTTTCCGACGCGTTTCGGAGCCTCCTCCCGAGCTCCTTCCTCAGGGAACATCCATCCCTGAGGAAGGAGCTCGGGAGGAGGCTCCGAAACGCGTCGGAAAATAAAGGCTGTAGCTGTACCAGACATTCCTGTGTCTGTGTTTCTTTGGTCTCGGAGCAGCAGCGCGGACACCGAAGCACTTTGTCCAAGAATCTACATCACGACCACGGTCACTGTTGAGAGTGCGGTCCCTGCAGCAGCTGCTTTGTACGCTATTCTACCAGTTGTGGGTTTCACAACTGCTAAAGGTGAGCAATTCCTCATCGACAAGTGAAAGTGTTTAATTGAGATAAGACCCTATATGCGCATTCTTTCTTTCACATCTCTCCAAACTGACATTTAAAGCACAGTTAGGGGAATGCTAAGAACGACCTTAATTAAAATAAAAGGGCAAAGAGTTAGGATGGAATAATTAACAGGAGGCCACGACACTTGCCTGGATTGGCCACAACCAAATGACGCTTGTTATTCTACTATTATAAAAGGCTACATGTGTATGTTTTTACTTGTTTTTAAATGACCTGCCAAACAGTACCCCTTCTACTGAACTACCTTGCATTGTAAAAAGCAAACCATATGAACAGTGATTCAGTAGGCTGAAATCTTCTGACATCCTTTAAGTGGGTTGAACATTGGCTTACAAGGTAGCTACATATAGGTGATACTAGGAGAGGTTTCATCCTTCTAGAGCTATTTGAATACTGTTCATCTAGTTTGTTTTACTGCCTAATGCTAAGGTAGTTCAGTATTAGGGTCATATCATTTGTAATGTGTTGTTCAATGTATGTTGCGCGTCCACTGGATACCTTATAAAAACACTTGTAGAGTGTTTTCTCTGAAAATGCTTAAATTTACAATATTAATAATAGGAATAATTAAATATTTGTAAGGACTATAGATTTTTTGAAGAGCATGAACATATTATCCTCCTTAGAGTAATATACTGTACACTGACGAGCAAAAGGGAAACAAAGTTTTAAACTTTTGCCTTTCAGTCTCCATATTTCACAATCCACTAAAGCTTTAAAGGGAACCTGTCACCCAAAATCACCCTTGTTAGCTGTAAATACATGTCCCTGAAGCATTACACTACAGTCCTACACATCCCTTTGTGGTGTTTTAGTTCAATATGAAAGTGCACTTTAGTCGTTTCAAAACTTACAAAATCCGTGGCAGTGGGGCGTTCCCAAGCCTTCTTGTCTATGAGGCGGTTCCCCTGTGCCGCTGTATTACGCCCTAATGGGCGTTGTTTCAAACTTTGTAGCGCGGGCACGATTCATAATATCGCGGCCGCGACGTCACGGTCATGTGATGCCGTGACGCGTCATTTCCGGGCGGACGGGGCGCTGTTGTCTGACGCGCACCGGCCGACTTCATAAAGCGATCTGCGCATGCGCTGAAGTTGGCCAGTGCGCGTTCACAGACAGAGGCAGGTGGGCAGGCTACGGTGAATCCCCCTCCCTCCCCTGTGTCATCCTCCTTCCCTGTCTCTCGCTCTCTGTCTGTGACCCCCTCCATAACTGTGCCCCCACTGCTTCACTCCAAGTAATAAAAAAAACAAAAAAAAAATGTCAATATACACTATATATATATATAGATGTGGATATAATATATATATATATATATATATATATATATATATATATATTATATATTTATATATACATATATATGCATGCACACACATATACTACTGTAATACATATATGTGTGTGTGTGTAAATATGTATTTTTGTTCACACACATATACATTATATATATATATATATAATGTATATGTTTGTGAAAAAAAAAAAAAATTACACACACACATATATGTGTTACAGTATTATATGTGTGTGCATGCATATATATGTGTGTATATATATTTATATATATATATATCTATTATATAAAACCCGAAGGCCACTTCCGCCCAAAATCCGCTTCCGCTTCCGTGATGGCCTCCCTCCTGTGTCAAACACCGGAACCGGAAGCACCAGACCCACAGAGCCCCAGCCACCGGCCCTGCACAGAGCCCCGTCTGCGCCCACCCACATCCGGCCCACAGCCCTGCTGCCCCATCACCCCCCTGCCTGTCACCATAGCCATCCTCCACTGCCCGCGCTCCCCGCCTGTCACAACACTTCCCCCCGCTGCCCCATCACCCCCTGCCTGTCACCATAGCCGCCCTCCACTCTCCGGTCACCCCCCACTCTCCTGTCAACCCCCCACTCTCCGGTCACCCCCCCGCCTCTTACCACAGCTCCCTCCAGCCAGCCACGATCTCTATTCATGGGGCTTGAGGACCTCTGATGACGTCACGATGATGGGTGGAGTCACATATCACATGACCGTGACGTCATCAAAGGTCCTGTCCCGATCTCACCTACTCTGCCTATTCATCCCCCTGCGCTGCACACTGACCCACGATCTCCTCACCCCCGCTCTGCCCACCCACCCCCACACTGACCACTGACACTCACTCTGCCCCTGACCCCCACACTGACCCCCACTCTGACCACCCACCCCCACACTGACCACTGACCCCCACTCTGCCCCTGACGCCCACTCTGACCACCCACCCCCACACTGACCACTGACCCCCACTCTGCCCCTGACGCCCACTCTGACCACCCACCCCCACACTGACCACTGACCCCCACTCTGCCCCTGACCCCCACTCTGACCACCCACCCCCACACTGACCACTGACCCCCACTCTGCCCCTGACCCCCACTCTGACCACTCACCCCCTCTCTGCCCCCCTCACCCCCACTCTGCCCCTGCTCTGCCCACTGACCCCCACTCTGACCACTGGCCCCCACTCTGCCCACTCACCCCCAAACTCTGCCCACTCACCCCCCTACTCTTCCCCCTGACCCCCTCTCTGCCCCCTCACCCCCACTCTGCCCCCTCACCCCCACTCTGCCCACTGACCCCCACTCTGCCCCTCACCCTGCTCTGCCCACTGACCCCCACTCTGACCACTGACCCCCACTCTGACCACTGACCCCAACTCTGCCCACTCACCCCCCAACTCTGCCCACTCACCCCCTCTGCCCCCCTCACCCCCTGCTCTGCCCACTGACCCCCACTCTGCCCCTGACCCTGCCCACTCACCCCCACTCTGCACACTGACCCCCACTCTGCCACTGCTCTGCCCACTGACCCCCACTCTGACCACTGGCCCCCACTCTGCCCACTCACCCCCAAACTCTGCCCACTCACCCCCCTACTCTTCCCCTGAACCCCTCTCTGCCCCCCTCACCCCCACTCTGCACACTGACCCCCACTCTGCCCCTGCTCTGCCCACTGACCCCCACTCTGACCACTGGCCCCCACTCTGCCCACTCACCCCCAAACTCTGCCCACTCACCCCCCTACTCTTCCCCCTGAACCCCTCTCTGCCCCCTCACCCCCACTCTGCACACTGACCCTCTCTCTGCCCCTGACCCTGCTCTGCCCACTCACCCCCACTCTGACCACTGACCCTCACTCTGCCCACTCACCCCCAAACTCTGCCCACTCACCCCCCTACTCTTCCCCCTGACCCCCTCTTTGCCCCCTCACCCCCACTCTGCACACTGACCCCCACTCTGCCCCTGACCCTGCTCTGCCCACCCACCCCCACTCTGACCATTGACCCCCACTCTGACCCTGCCCACTCACCCCCACTCTGACCACTGACCCCAACTCTGCCCACTCACCCCCCAACTCTGCCCACTCACCCCCAACTCTGCCCACTCACCCCCCAACTCTGCCCACTCACCCCCTCTGCCCCCCTCACCCCCACTCTGCCCCTGCTCTGCCCACTGACCCCCACTCTGACCACTGACCCCCACTCTGACCACTCACCCCCAAACTCTGCCCACTCACCCCCTCTCTGCCCCCTCACCCACATTCTGCCCACTCACCCCCTCTCTGCTCACTCACCCCCTCTCTGTCCACTCACCCACCATTATGCCCACTGACCATGCTCTGCCCACTCACCCTGCTCGCCCCATTGACCCCTCACACTGGCCACTCATCCTGCTCTGCCTACTCACCCCCCACTGACCCCTCACACTGACCCTGCTCTGCCCACTGACCCCTCACTCACCCTGCTCTGCCCACTCACCCTGCTCAGCCCACTGACCCCTCACACTGCCCACTGACCCTCCTCTGCCCACTGAACATGCTCTGCCCACTGACCCCTCAATGCCCACTCACCCTGCTCTGCCCACTGACCCCTCACACACCCCACTGACCCTGCTCTGCCCACTCACCCCTCACACTGACCCTGCTCTGCCCACTGACCCCTCACACTGCCCACTGACCCCTCACACTGCCCACTCACGCCTCACACTGCCCACTGAACATGCTATGCCCACTTACCCCTCACACTGCCCACTGACCATGCTCTGGCCACTGACCCCTCACACTGCCTACTGACCCTCCTCTGCTCATTTACTCCCGCTCTGCCCACTCACCCCCGCTCTGCCCACTCGCCCCTGCTTTTACCACTCACCCTGGCCTGCCCACTGACCACCCTCTGTTCACTCACCCCCCGCTCTGCCCTTTCACCATGCCCACTGACCCCTGCTCTGCCAACTGACCGTGCCCACTCACCCATGCTCTACCCACTCACCCTTCTCTGCCCACTCACTGTGCCCACTGACCGCCGCTCTGCCCACTAACCCCTGTTCTGCCCACTGACTGTGCCCAATAACCCTTGCTATGCCCACTAAACCCTGCTCTGCCCACTCACCCCCGCTCTGCCCGCTGACCCCTGCTCTGCTCACTGACTGTGCCCACTCACCCTGCTCTGCCCACTCACCCCTGCTCTACCCACTGATTTTTCCCACTAACCCCTGCTGTGCCTACTGACTGTGCCCACTGACCCCTGCTCTGCCCAATCACTCTGCCCATTAACCCCTGCTCTGACCACTGACCCCCGCTATGACCCTGCTCTGACCACTGATGCCCCAATCCTGCTCACTGACCATGCTCTGCCCATTCACCCCCCACTCTGCCCACTCACCCCCGCTCTGCCCTCTGACCCTGCTCTGCCTACCTACCCCCCCCCCTCTGGCTACTGACCATGCCCACTGACCCCAGCTCTGCCCACAGACCCCAGCTCTGCCTACTGACCCTGCTCTGACTACTGATTATGCCCACTGACCCCTGCTCTGCCCAATGACTCTGCCCACTAACCCCTGCTCTTCCCACTCATCCCCCACTCTGCCCACTGACCCCCGCTTTGCCCACTCACCCCCAGCAGATCGGTTTCCCAGCCAACGACAGCTCCTCTCCTGCCACCTACAAGACGGGTGGAGCGAGCCGCCGCAGGGTAAGTATCCTCACTGAGGTTTTTTTATTTTTATTATCACCATGAAGGGGAGGGGGGTGTGCAGCCCCAGAGGGAGGGCGGCCGCAGAGACTGGAGGCCCAGAGGGACGGGTGCCGCGGGGAGCGGAAGGGGTCAGGAGGAGCGCCTCCATCCTGCCCCCCCTATCCATCCTGCCCCCCAACACCATCCTGCCCCCCCGACTCCATCCCGCACCCCCACCACCATCCTCACCCCCCGCCAACATCCTGCCCCGCCCCCTACATCCTCCCCCCTCCCCCACCACCATCCTGCCCTGCCGCCTCCATCCTGCCCTGCCTTCTCCATCCTGCCTCGCTCTGTCCATCCTGCGCCACTCACCTCCATCCTGCCCCTCCGTCTCCATCCTGCCCCTCCGTCTCCATCCTGCCCCTCCGTCTCCATCCTGCCCCTCCGTCTCCATCCTGCCCCGCCCCCTCCATCCTGCCCCGCCGCCTCCATCCTGCTCCGCCCCCTCCATCCTGCTCCGCCCCCTCCATCCTGCTCCGCCCCCTCCATCCTGCTCCGCCCCCTCCATCCTGCTCCGCCACCCCATCCAGCTCCGCAACCCACCATCCTGCCCCCCTTGCACCTTCCTTCCCCGCTCACTCCATCCTGCCCCGCTCGCTCCATCCTGCCCCGCTCGCTCCATCCTGCCCCGCTCGCTCCATCCTGCCCCGCTCGCTCCATCCTGCCCCGCTCGCTCCATCCTGCCCCGCTCGCTCCATCCTGCCCTGCTCGCTCCATCCTCACCCCCGCTGTTCTTGCTCCCCCGCCTCCATCCTGCCCTCACGCTTACTCATCCTGCCCCGCTTCCTCCATTCTGCTCATCTGCCTCCATCCTGCTCCTCCCGCTCCATCCTGCTCAATCCTGCCCCTTCGGCTTCATCCTGCTCCTCCGCCTCCATCCTGCCCCGCTCAATCCATCCTGCCCCCCGCTCTTCTTGCTCCCCCGCCTCCATCCTGCCCCGCTCGCTCCATCCTGCCCCCCCGCCTCCATCCTGCCCCCCCGCCTCCATCCTGCTGCCCCGCCTCCATCCTGCTGCCCCGCCTCCATCCTGTTGCCCCGCCTCCATCCTGTTGCCCCGCCTCCTTCCTGTTGCCCCGCCTCCATCCTGTTGCCCCGCCTCCATACTCTTTCCCCACTCGCTCCATTCTGCCCCCCCAACACAATCCTGCCCCCCCTCACCTCCTCAGCTGATTGCTTGCCCAGGCAACTACAGGTCCTAAAGGCCTGTAGGACCTACAAGGCGGAGGCGGAGCGAGCCGCCGGACAGGTGAGTATCCTCACTGAGGATTTTTTTATTTTTACTGTGGACGACCGGGGGCCAGGAGGAGTGGGGGACCGCGGTCACCGCAGTTTTGCCATATACCAGAGTGCTGCTATACATGTGCTATAATGTACTGCCATATACCATAGTGCTGCTATACATGTACTGTAATGTACCGCCATATACCATAGCACTGCTATACATGTACTGTAATGTACCGCCATATACCATAGTGCTGCTATACATGTGCTATAATGTACCACCATATACTATAGTGCTGCTATACATGTACTGTAATGTACCGCCATATACTATAGTGCTGCTATACATTTACTATAATCTACCGCCATATACTATAGTGCTGCTATACATGTGCTCTAATTACCACCATATACCATCGTACTGCTATATATATATCTTATATATAAAAACCGAAGGCCACTTCCCGCCAATCCGCTCAACTTCCGTGATGGCCTGCGCCCTGTGTCAAAGACCGGAACCGGAAGTACCAGACCCACGAGCGGTGAGCGCATAGCGCTCACCGCCAGCCGCTGACAAAATGGCACAGCGCCTCGCCGTGGGCGCTAAAGCGCCACCACTCCCCGTTATCCCGCCACCGGCCCTGCACAGAGCCCCGTCTGCGCCCACCCACATCCGGCCCACAGCCCTGCTGCTCACCGCCCACTCTCCATCAGGGACCGCCATCCCGCCACTGGCTCCGCACACAGCCTGCTGTGCGCCCACCAACATGCGGGAACCGGCCCGGACCGGCCCACACTCCGGTGTGCGGCCTCCGCCGGCACCGCTCCCAGTCCTGCCACTCTCTCCACACACCCGGTGACTCTCCTCCATCACGGAGCTAGCCCCGCCCGCACTCCGGGGCCGGCCTCCGGAACCGCCGCCAGCCTTGCCGCTGACCGCCAACAGCCCAGTGAGTGTTCAGCCCTCCAGCCTCCGTTATCCTCTGCCCCCCCAGCCTCCGCTCTCCTCTGCCCCCCCAGCCTCCGCTCTCCTCTGCCCCCCAGCTTCCGCTCTCCTCTGCCCCCCCAGCCTCCGCCTCCTCTGCCCCCCCCAGCCTCCGCTCTCCTCTGACCCCCCAGCCTCCGCTCTCCTCTGACCCCCCAGCCTCCGCTCTCCTCTGACCCCCCCGCCTCCGCTCTCCTCTGACCCCCCAGCCTCCGCTCTCCTCTGACCCCCCAGCCTCCGCTCTCCTCTGACCCCCCAGCCTCCGCTCTCCTCTGACCCCCCAGCCTCCGCTCTCCTCTGACCCCCCAGCCTCTGCTCTCCTCTGCCCCCCCAGCCTCCGCTCTCCTCTGCCCCCCAGCCTCCGCCCCCTCCCTCCTCTGACCCCTCCCTCCTCTAACCCCTCCAGTTTCTGCCTCCTCTGCCTCCTCCCTCCTTTCCCCCTCCAGCCTCTGCCCCCTCCAGCCTGTGCTGCACTCACTGCTGACCACTGAGCCACCGCACTCTCTGCTGACCACTGAGCCACCGCACTCACTGCTGACCACTCAGCCACCGCACTCACTGC
This sequence comes from Allobates femoralis, assembly GCA_033576535.1. NCBI lineage: Eukaryota > Metazoa > Chordata > Amphibia > Anura > Aromobatidae > Allobates > Allobates femoralis. The sequence continues at coordinate 457,304,086 of JARQOC010000001.1, forward strand.
TGACTACTGAGCCACCGCACTCACTGCTGACCACTGAGCCACCGCACTCACTGCTGACCACTGAGCCACCGCACTCACTGCTGACCATTGAGCCACCGCACTTACTGCTGACCACTGAGCCACCGCACTCACTGCTGACCACTGAGCCACCGCACTCACTGCTGACCACTGAGCCACCGCACTCACTGCTAACCACTGAGCCACCGCACTCACTGCTGACCACTGAGCCACCGTATACTCTGCTAACCACTGAGCCGCCTGTATACACACAATTAATTTCACAGCACTCCCCTATTACTAAATAAACTCTATATAGATTCTAGACTACCCGATTCTTTAGAATCGGGCCACCATCTAGTATATATATATATTATATCCACATCTATATATATATAGTGTATATTGACATTTTTTTTTTTGTTTTTTTTATTACTTGGAGTGAAGCAGTGGGGGCACAGTTATGGAGGGGGTCACAGACAGAGAGCGAGAGACAGGGAAGGAGGATGACACAGGGGAGGGAGGGGGATTCACCGTAGCCTGCCCACCTGCCTCTGTCTGTGAACGCGCACTGGCCAACTTCAGCGCATGCGCAGATCGCTTTATGAAGTCGGCCGGTGCGCGTCAGACAACAGCGCCCCGTCCGCCCGGAAATGACGCGTCACGGCATCACATGACCGTGACGTCGCGGCCGCGATATTATGAATCGTGCCCGCGCTACAAAGTTTGAAACAACGCCCATTAGGGCGTAATACAGCGGCACAGGGGAACCGCCTCATAGACAAGAAGGCTTGGGAACGCCCCACTGCCACGGATTTTGTAAGTTTTGAAACGACTAAAGTGCACTTTCATATTGAACTAAAACACCACAAAGGGATGTGTAGGACTGTGGTGTTATGCTTCAGGGACATGTATTTACAGCTAACAAGGGTGATTTTGGGTGACAGGTTCCCTTTAAGCAAATAGTCAGATTACATTGCCTGTCTGCATCTAATTTTCGGTGCTATGCACAGCTGCGTGATGTAGTACAGTAAGAGGTTTGCCATATATTTACACAGCAAGGCACACAGTATACAGGCTCTGCTTTTTGTTACATTAAGCAAATTACATTGCTTGTCTGCAGCTTTTTTTCAGCACTATGCAAAGCTACGTGATGCAGTTTTTTTATTAATTGCACCTATCACTGTCCCTCACTTCAGAGTTCTATCCCTTTGCTGTATCAGATTTTGGATTAATTGCACCTATCACTGTCCCTCACTTCAGACTTCTATCCCTTTGCTGTATCAGATTTTGGATTAATTACACCTATCACTGTCCCTCACTTCAGAGTTCTATCCCTTTGCTGTATCATGGTGGGTTTACACACACCAATTTATCTGTTCAATCTCTGAACCAATCTCTGGTTGCAGTGAAATCATGGATACATTGCTCCATGTTGTACACAGCCACAAAATGGAGCAATGTATCCATGATTTCACTGCAACCAGAGATTGGTTCAGAGATTGAACAGATAAATTGGTGTGTGTAAACCCACCATCAGATTTTGGATTAATTGCACCTATCACTAATGGTACCTTTACACGCCGCCACTGCAGGATGGATACAACCCGCTACAGGCTACAAATGTAGCTTGTCGCGCCAATATCGCCCGTAGTAGCAGCGTCTGAAGACGGGACGACACAGCCGGCTACAGATACATCTGTATCCGTGCACTGCCCATAAACAGATGGCAACAAAGCCGATTGTAGCGAGCTGTATCGGCGTGTAAAGAACCCACAGAAGGGAACTGTGGACACCCGGCGATGTAGCTGCAATGTAGCTAAGGCGTCACCCAGGCTCCGTGTTACCGCGCCCCATCTGCGATCATTGGTGGAAGCTCCTGCATGACGATTGGTAGTCGCTGCATAGGGAGGCATATTTAAGGAGCTGACCAGTCACACTACACAATTGCTCGAGCGTGCTGTATTAACCAGCCTCCTGCGATGCCTGCCCAATCATGATGTTCTGGCTTTGTCCTATCACCGTACGGACGTCTTGTAATCCACAATTGTGGCACGCCTATGTGCTGTCCCTGCTGCACCAGGTCCGCCCATATTAGCTTGTTGTAGCGTTGTGTAAATGAGGTACGCTGAGCTACAGATGGCTACTTGAGACACCCGGCGATGTAGCTAGCTGTAAATGTAGCGTAGCGTAGCGCACCTTGTGGCGGCGTGTAAAGAGGGTGCGTTTCCCGTTGGTAACCGTTTGGGCGTGCTCGTGCACGTGAAGTAGCAGTTGGTATCCATCCTGCAGTGGCGGCGTGTAAAGGTACCATAATGGTACTTTACACGCCGCTACTGGATGGTGGCAACAACCGGCTACTTCACGTGCACGAGCACGCACAAACGGTTGCAAACGGTAATCGCACCACCATTACACGCCGCAACAAGGTGCGCTACGGTAGGTTACATCTATCTCTAGATACACCGCCGGGTGTCTCAAGTTACCTTCTGCAGAGCACCTTACCTCATTTACACACCGCTACAACAAGCTAATATGGGTGGACCTGGTGCAGCAGGGACAACACATAGGCGTGCCACAATTGTGGATTACGAGACGTCCGTACGCTGATAGGACAAAGCAATAACATCATGATTGGCCAGGCAGCGCAGGAGGCTGATTAATACATGACGCTCGAGCAATTGTGTAGTGTGACTGGTCAGCTCCTTAAATATGCCGCCCTATGCAGCAACAACCAATCGTAACGCAGGAGCTTCCTCCAATGATCGCTGAAGGGGGGTGGTTTCCCGGAGGCTGTGTCACGCCCCAGGTACATACCAGGTACATAGCATGGTGTAGAAACAACCCTTCTGTTCCTTCTTTACACGCCGATACAGGTCGCTACCATCGGCTGGGTAACCACCTGTTTTAGGGCAGTGCTCTGAAACAGGTGCCGCCACTGGCGGGTGGCTACAACCGTCTTCACACGCCGCTATCTTGGGTAGAATTGGCGGTGCAAGATACATTTCTCTCTTGTACCCGGTTGTTGCCACCATCCAGTAGCGGCGTGTAAAGGTACCCTAACTGTCCGTCACAGCAGCATACTATTCCTAATGCTAGTGAAATCAAAATGGCAGCGCAACCCATGATCCGGACTTTATACAGGCTGGGTCACGGAGTGTTCAGTATGAATCCCAAACTTTACAGTTCGAGTTTGCTCATTTCTAGTGATGTACTCATGTATTAATGGTGGTTCTGATTAAGTATTCATGTACTTATGGGTGTTCTGGTGATGCAGACATGTATTGATGGAGGTTCTTGTGATATATTCATGCACTGATAGTGGCTCTGCTGATGTATTCATGTACTCATGATGGTGGTTCTGATGATGCATTCATATACTGATGGTGTTTCTGGTGACATATTCATGTACTGATGATAATGGATCTGGTGACATAGTCATGTACTTCTGGTGATGCATTCATATACTGATGGTGGTTTAGGTGATGTATTCATGTAATGATGCTGGTTCTGATGATGTACACTGATGAGCAAAAGGGTAACAATGTTTTGAACTTTTGACTTCCAGGCTCCATATATCACCATCCATTACGGTTTTGAGCATGAGACTACCGTCTTCTCATATCATCAATCATCTTGGCCATCTCATACATTAATTTCATTTGTAGCTATTTAGCATATGATTAGTTATGCAGATTCTTGTCATGTTGTTTCATTGTTACTGTTTTCCACCTAAAAATCTAAATTGAAATGTTTATTTTTTTGTTATTATTTTATAAATCCACCTAGGCTTTCAACCCTGCCTGAATACTTCTGGGCATGCTCTTGATCATATGCAAGCATGTATCGACCAAACTCTGATCACAGGTTTCTTCTAAACATTCCTAACGTTGGTGCATATGGGTCGAATCACTTGAGTATGCATACAGCTTTATCTTCAACTCTTTCCATAAGTGTGCACTTCAGCGAGCATCGCAGTGCCTGCGTACGCTTGGTGATTGGTCGAGTGTGAGCCAGTTGCAGTGTTTGATCGGCTCGCCCTGAGGGTCATAGGAGAGTTATTGGTAGTGTGGTTGTAAAATAAAAAGACAAATCTCCGCCCTCTCGCCCCCAGAAGTGGTTTGCTTATGACTGGCTGTATATGAGCGGAGAGCAGAACTGCCCAATTAGTACATTCAAATGAGGCTCAGGTCAAATTTAGGATCCAAACAAAAAAAGTCCAGCTGCACTATTGAACCTGAACTTCCATGGGTCCGCTCATCTCCATTTGTTAACATTTTCTCTTATGGTGGGTTTACACACACCAATTTATTTGTTCAATATCTGAACCAATCTCTGGTTGCAGTGAAATCATGGATACATTGCTCCATGTTGTACACAGCCACAAAATGGAGCAATGTATCCATGATTTCACTGCAACCAGAGATTGGTTCAGATATTGAACCGATAAATTGGTGTGTGTAAACCCACCATCAGGCTAATAAGATCACTGAAAACGTGTACCCAAGACATTGTCTGGAAGTGCTGAAATTCAGTAGAATTGGAATTTTTGTGACTAACTTAATTTTCATGGCAACGAATGACTTTGCAATTTTTTTTGCAATTAATCTGATCACTATTCATAACAGTCTAGGCTTAATGCAAATTGCCACTAAAAAAACATGAAACCATATATTTGGCGACCTCTGCACAGGGAGTTGCACTCACAGTGCAGTAGTTTTTAAATAAAGCAGCCAGATACATTGTGTGATTAGAAGAAAAGCTCATCAATATAGAGACCCCAAATCATCAAAGCAATTTTGTCTGAATTTGGTGTAAATTGTTTTAAAAAGTCTCAGGGTACCGTTACACGTTGCAACATTGCATGCAATTTCACTTGCAATTTGCTGGTTGCAGTGAAATCATGGACACATAGCAACAAAATAGAACAATGTGTCCATGATTTCACTGCAACCAGCAAATTGCAAGTGAAATTGCATGCAATGTTGCGACTTGTAACAGTACCCTCAGAATTGTGGTACAACTAAGGGCACCTTTACACGCCACAACTGTGGCAAGAAATATTGCCAGCTATATTGCGACCTGGAAATATCGCTGCCACATTTCCTCCCAATTGCCTTCTTATTGCGCCGTGTAATTCGGGAATTTGGCGGCGATAAAACCAATGTCGCCTAGTTTACATTTCAGAGCACTGCTCTGAAATCGAAACCAGGCGACATTGGTTTTATTGCCGCCAAATTCCCGAATTACACGGCGCAATAAGGAGGCAATTTGGCGGCGATAATTCCAGAGATAAATATCGCCGCCAAAATGATCTCCTATGGTTGTGGTGTGTAAAGGTACCCTAATAGTTGTGCAAAAATTTGTCGATTATTGTTGATTTCACACCAGTTTCTCCCAACTTTGCTAAATTGGGTGGAACTGTGTTGGGACTGGGGGCAAGATACCACAGCTTGTCTAAGGCTGGTTTCACACTGCAGTTTTTTTCCTGATCAGGATTCATCAAGTTTTGTGTGCCAAAACCAGGAGAGGAACTTGCAGGGAAAAAGCATAATTGAAAGATTGACACCATTCTGGGTTTTGGAGGCACTCCTGGTTTTGGCACACAAAACCTGATGAACCCTGATTAGGGAAAAAGTGCAGTGTGAAACCAGCCTAAGGGTGTGTGCTGACAATCAGGAATTGTAGTGTTTTGGACGCAACGTATTGCCGCTGCATCCAAAACGCTGCGCAGTACAGAAGCAGTATAGTGGATGCGATTTCAAGAAATCCCATGCCCAATGTGCTTCCCCCAACCGCAGCATGTTTTCAGCTAGGGTGCAGGTTTTCAGACTTCCGCATCTCCGCAGCATGTTAATTTCATGCTGTGGAGTCAGAAAAAATGACCATGGGGTGCATGCAGTGAGAAGCCGCCCTGCACCCACCACAGATCGAGAGTACAGGGCAGCTGCGGTCTCCCTGCATTCACCTGAGTGTTTCCTCAGGTCCAGAGGCACTGAGTCCAACACGCAGTGCCTCTGGATCGTGTGCACAGAGCCTAAGGGCTCGGACACACTCATCAGAGTTTGACTGAGGAGACTCCGAAAGGGCTGGAGCAGTGACCCTGAACGGCTTCTCCCTATCTGGACGGGGCTGTCCGCTGCTTGTGTTTTTGTGCAGCTCCAGACTCCCCGTCCAGAGAGGGAGAGGCCGTTCAGGGTCACTGCTCCAGCCCTTTCAGAGTCTCCTCAGTCAAACTCTGATGTAACTAGGAAAGTGTGTCCAAGCCTTTAGACATGATGTTTCTTATGCCAGAACGTATACTTCTCCTCATGACTCAGGAGCACCTGACTCAACCATGCCTCCTTGGTCTTGAAGAATATTGCCTCTTTTAGGACAGTTCTTGAAAATGATAGAAAAAGTGCTCACCAAACCGCACCAAACAGGAAACCTTTTTGTTGTTTATATGACCAGGTTTTTTACAATCTTTCACATGCTTCAGGGGTTTAAAAAAGACATGACGTACATTCTTTAGGTGTTTTCCAATAAGACCTTGCTCAATACTTTGCAATACAAGAGAGGGTCTTTCTAAACATTTTTTAGGCATTTCCACCTGAAAAAAAAATCCTAAAAATATTAATTCAGAAAATGCCAATAGAAAGACACACAAAAATGCTAAAAAACATGGATGTTTTTGACGCCAGAAAAAGACGCAGTGTGAATATAATGTTTGGGTGGCCACATACCTTAGATAGCTGACAGGCAAACAGTGCTTCTGAAACCGTGAAGTTGACCTACCTGGTGGCGGGCCACTAGTTATCACTGAGGCAAGGCTCAGGAGCGGTTTTAGTAGAAGTGATTATAAATTGCTCTGACCTATTTCTTGTTGGAGCAATAGCTGTTTTGCCAATATAATTGAGCAATAAAATTTTTTACTATTTTTGTATTTTGGAACAGTAGGTTCAGGAGATGAGAAAAAATTACCGTATATACTCGCGTATAAGCCGAGTTTTTCAGCCCAAAAATTGGGCTGAAAAGTACCCCCCTCGGCTTATACGCGAGTCAGTGCTGTATACCGATGTATACATCGGTACATACCGATGTATACATCGGTATACAGCAGCCCCCGCATCCCCAGTAATGCAGGGCCCCCCCAGGGTCTCTCCGGTCACCTGTAAAGCAAGCTATACTTATCAGTGTCCCGCTCGCACCCGCCGCTGCCGACATCCACGATCCTCCATCTTCATGCGACTCCTCTTCCTGTTTCTGTGCGCGTCGCCGGCAATGACGTCATTCCCGGCGACGCGCACAGGAAACAGGAAGAGGAGTCGCATGAAGATGGAGGATCGCGGATGTCGGCAGCGGCGGGTGCGAGCGGGACACTGATAAGTATAGCTTGCTTTACAGGTGACCGGAGAGACGCTGGGGGGGGGCCCTGCATTTACTGGGGCTGCCTGGTATATACTACCGCTGGGGCTGCTATATACCTCTGGGGCACTGTATACTACCACTGGGGCTGCTATATACCTCTGGGGCCCTGTATACTACCACTGGGGCTGCTATATACCTCTGGGGCACTGTATACTACCACTGGGGCTGCTATATACCTCTGGGGCCCTGTATACTACCACTGGGGCTGCTATATACCTCTGGGGCACTGTATACTACCACTGGGGCTGCTATATACCTCTGGGGCCCTGTATACTACCACTGGGGCTGCTATATACCTCTGGGGCACTGTATACTACCACTGGGGCTGCTATATAACCTCTGGGGCCCTGTATACTACCACTGGGGCTGCTATATACCTCTGGGGCACTGTATACTACCACTGGGGCTGCTATATACCTCTGGGGCCCTGTATACTACCGCTGGGGCTGCTATATACCTCTGGGGCCCTGTATACTACCACTGGGGCTGCTATATACCTCTGGGGCCCTGTATACTACCACTGGGGCTGCTATATACCTCTGGGGCCCTGTATACTACCGCTGGGGCTGCTATATACCTCTGGGGCCCTGTATACTACCACTGGGGCTGCTATATACCTCTGGGGCCCTGTATACTACCACTGGGGCTGTATATACTACCACTGGGGCTGTATATACTACTGGGGCTGCGTGTATACTACCACTGGGGCTGCTGTATCTACCTCTGGGACTGGTGTATACCACACTGCTGGGGGCTGTATACTTGTGCTAGGGTCCACCCTCGGCTTATACACGAGTCAATAGATTTTCCCAGGTTTTGGGGGCAAAAGTAGGGGGGTCGGCTTATACACGGGTCGGCTTATACACGAGTATATACGGTAGCTTCCTTTTTATCTTTAAAATTATTCCTACCACTAGTAAAGCCCATGATTAACATATTCTGGCAAGTAAGACCATAGAACACTAAAATTGTGAAACGGTTTAACCCATGCCAGGATAAACAGACAGTATGCCAAAGACAAAATACACTGGCAAATTGGGTTGGTAATATGGACCCATATGGCAGTCAGTGCTCTACTGTATGGTTGATGAATGAAGAATAGTCTTTGGGGCTATGTATACTGCTATAGCCTTTGTAAGGCTGCCTTCCGATTTGCAGATGCCTCCGCAGCGTTTTGCGGAGGCATCTGCAAGCATCTGCATGCAGTCGGCAGCCCCTATGTTTATAATGGAATGCACGGCGGTCTGCAGATGCTTGCAGACCGCCGTGCGCACCCAATCACTCCTATATGTGATGTGTGCGCAGGCGGATGCCTGGGCACAAATCACACACTCTCGCCCGCACCAGGGACGCAACATGTCGCGTCCCTGGTGCGGACGAGAGTGTGTGATTTGTGCGCAGGCATCCGCCTGCGCACAGATCACATGTAGGAGTGATTGGGTGCGCACGCCGGTCTGCAAGCATCTGCAGACCGCCGTGCGCTCCATTATAAACATAGGGGCTGCCGTCTGCATGCAGATGCTTGCAGATGCCTCCGCAAAACGCTGCAGAGGCATCTGCAAATCTGAAGGCAGCCTTAGATAGTATAACAACAAATAAGACGGAAAAAATAATTCTTAAAACCCTGAAAAATTATCTTAAAATTTTTGAACCATTTTTACACCAGGCACCCATTTTATTTTATGTATGACTAATCATCCAAACAATTGATGGAAAGTATAAAATTATTAAAAGAAAAAAGTCCCAAATGTCTTAACAGCTCTAAAATTAGACAAGGGCTCCTTGGGGGTCACTCATCAGTTTAAGTTAACTCATGGAAAGCGTGTACCCACAACACAACTTCAATGTTTATTATAGGTGACCTTTGGAAAGAATCCATCATAGTCAGAGTTAATACAATAGTTGCAAGAAGGATTGAATTTTGAAGTTGTTATGTAATTCTGTGATTTTACAGTGAGTCACAGGCTATGTTATATTTTAACGAAATGCAATGGAGCTATTCAATAGTCTTCTACTATCATCATTGCAGTGTATTCCTTGTAGGGAACAATATTCTTGTCTGAATCCACAGAAGCTGAAATCATCTCCTCCATTTCCTCTTGTGTGAAAGGTTCTCCTGTGAAAGTCACATGTTCATATGTTATTTTCTAGTCAAAATTTCATATAAAGCCAGTCCATAAGTCAATGTGCATTACCCTCTTCAGTCATGTACTTGATCAGTTCATCTTTAGTTAGAAATCCTTTTTTCTTTTCATCTAAAACCTAAAAAAAAAAAAAAAAATCATTGAAGCACTCTTCTTACATGGATATGTACGATAGGTATAGACTAGGGATGACCAGTTGCTGCTAAACCACAAATCTCGACATGTCCTGACAATCTTCACTTGTTGTGACAGTTGCAGCTCTGCAGCTGCAGAAGAGCCTTAAGGCCCCGTTACACGATTCAAGATTGTGAACGATATCGCTCAAACGTCACGGGTTTGGAGTCGTTCAAATGACATCGTTAGGACGTCGTTGCGTGTGACACAGGGATACGACTACGATAAATCGTTGTATCATTGATTGCAGATTTGAGAACATGTTCTCAAATCAAACGATCCTCGATCAGCCAACCTGCTGCATCGTTGTGTGACACCGTGATGACGATGTTGTTAACGACTTTGCCTATTCACAACAGTGAACAAGTATTGTTCGCTGGGTTGTGCGAACGATAGCTTCTCGCTACATCATTGGTGCATCGTCCACGATATCTAGACGTGTGACATCTCACCAATGATGTCAAAAAGATGTCTTAACGACCGTGCTCCTGTGAGATCGTTGGTGATATCTTAACGACATTGAAGCGTGTAACGGTACCTTTAGGTTGTAGATTATAAGTATAAACAGACCTCAAATGCTCGTAGAAGAGTATCTTCAGCTATTGGCCGATACCTAAAATAAATGAAAGAAGGGAAAGATTAATCAGATTTCCATGGCAAATTTTTATAACTGTCTGTGGAAGGCTCTGTTCACATTGCCATTAGAGCCTCCCTATGGTCATGCAACTGTAATACTCAGCCAAATCACACAACAAAAATAGCTTTACAACTTGTCTATGACTTGCTGTGATGTGCCTAATTTAAAGATGTAATTTGGCGGTAAAAAAGCCAAATCAATATCACTAATAGATCTCTTACAAATCTAAAGTCACACAAGACTTTAATTAAGTTCTATGAGGGCAAAGTAGTGTGTTACTTATAACCAAAAATGTATTATGAGCACAGTTGGGTGAGAGCCTACCACAACCCCATCAACAATCATTATATGCAATGTGACCATGGCTGGCCTTAGGTATGTGTGACCTATGCGATGGCACAGGGCACCAGCCACTAGACTGCAGTTGGGGGCGAAATGCAAACTTTTTCTTTTACTTACTATTTCCTCTTTTGCAGGACTTTCTATGAAATTGGCATTTGCATGGGGTGGGGCACTCTGAAGGGGGTTAAACTCTGATAGACTGCAAGTTAAAAGGGGAGAAGCAATAGAACAATGTGTCCATGATTTCACTGCAACCAGCAAAATGCCAGTGAAATTGCCTAGCAAAATTGCAGTGTGTGAAGGTACCTTAAGTCTATATTCCCACAGCGAGTGTACAACGCGGATTTTGCTGTTATTTTAATGCAGATACACTGAACAAATCTGCAGCAGCGTTTAGTGTAATAAAAGTGTATGTAAATACTGAAGACCTGTGCCCATGCTGCAAGTTCTCCCGCTTCGGAAATGCGGCAATTTATAGTGTGGGAGAATCTTTAGCATGTCTATTCTTGCTGCAGGCTTTGCCACGATTTTGCCCCATAGACCTCAATGTTAGCTCCTAATACGCAGCTTATAAGCAATAATATTCACACAGTGAGTATTTGCTGAGTATTTGCTGCGTATTTAGTGAGTTTAATTTGGGATGATGACATGAGACTCTACAAAAAGAGGAGACAAAGGAGTTCATCCCCACACAGAGGATTCCAGCCCCCAGCTGCCTAGTACCTGTCTGAAAACCAAAAATACAGCAAATCTCCACATCATATTTTTTATAAATTATTTCAGGAGATATTTAAAAAAATATTAAAAAATAAATAAAAATAGGCAGCTGGGAGTGGGTGGCAGCCCGTGCTTGTCTGCTGTAACTGGCTGATGACCAAAATACTACAGAGTCTCATGTCACAAAAAAAGTTACATATAGTTTATCTTATATCTAGAGCCTAAGGCTGGAGGCACACTGTTGTGCATCAAACACGTAGCGTGTTTGATGCATGACATTGATGAGAGTGTGTTGCGTGTTTTTGCGTGTGTGTGGTGCGAGTGTGGTGTGTGTGGTGAGTGTGCCTGCCTGTATTTATGTGAGTGTGCTGCGAGTGTGAGGTGTAAGTGTGTGTGTGCTGCATGTGAGTGTGATGCTGTCCGTGGTGCTGAAGGACCGCGGACAGCATTTGTGGTGATTTTAAACTTGCCGGCTGTCAAAGCCGGCAAATTTGAATTTACCGCTTTCCCTGTACAGTAATCAATAATGTTCCAGCGCTGTCACAGCAGTGCTGAAATGTTATTGTTTAATAAATTCAATTAGAAATCAAAATAATAAAGTTCTGTATGTTATTAATTATTTTAACCCCCTCTGCAGGCTCTGCACTACACATCAGAACAGAGCCTGAAGATGCGGCTATTACAAGCCGGTGTGTTGCCATCATGTATACACAGAGTATATAGACTCTGTGTATACATAGTGACAACACACCATAGCAGTGCAGGGGTTAAATCCTTTATATTTTTTGCTCCCGGCAGCATTCTGGCTTCCCCCCACCCTGCAAAATGCAGCCTGCAGCCACCCCAGAAAATGGCACATTCATCATAGCACCATTTTCTGGAGCTGTAGGCACTAAGCACAAGATTCCTAATGTCAGGTCAATGTTAGACCCGGTCATTAGGAATCTCTAGTAAATAGTAATGAATACACAACACAAAGAAATATACATTTATTAGAACAAAAAACACAAACACATATTTAAAGTCTACCTTCATTACTCCCACATACCCTTCCGGGAGCCTCTGCAATGTCACTTCCTGCTGAGACCAGAAACTGAATGGGTTTCAGCTATCACAGTAAACAGGGTGACGTCACAGTCTGGGTCACCTGAGGTCAGATAGAGCAACGCAGCTATCTGACCTAAGTTGAACTTTACCGTGTCGCACCTCACAGTGGGACCCAAAATTCTCTAGTTTCGGATGTGAAGCGGGAAAGTTCACCTCAAATCAGAGAGCCTCGTCACTCGAGATGAACTCAGGTAGACTAGACCATGACATCACCCAATTCACTTCATGGGCCGAAACTCATTCAGTTTTGGGATTCGGCAGGAATGGACATCGCAGAGGATATTTGACAGGTATGTGGGAGTAATGAAGATAGAGTTTAAATACGTGTTTTTGTTTTTTGTTCTAATAAAAATATTTTTCTCTATGTTGTGTATTCTTTAGTATTTTCTAGCGGCCTGGGCTAACATTGGCCCAACATGAGGAATCTCAGGCTTAGTGCAAGCTGGCAATGTTCAGCTGGCATTAACCCCTTTATTACCAAATTTGCTACTGGCACACCAGGGCAACTGGAAAAGTCAGGTAAAGTGCCAAAAAATGGTGCTTCTATGAATGCTCTATTTTTTGGGGCAGCTGCGGGCTGCAATTCGCAGTGTGGGGCCCAGAAAGCTTGGGCCACCCCATGCTGAAGATTACAGCCCCCAGCTGCCTAGTTGTACCTGGCTGAAATTCAAAAATATGGGGAAGCCCCAAATAATTTTTTCAATTAATTCATGAAATAATTGAAGAAAAAAAAAGGATTCCCTATATTTTTGGTTTCCAGCCAGGTAAAACTAGACAGCTGTGGGTAGGGCGCAGCCCATACCTGCTTGCTGTATCTGGCTGGCATCCAAAAAAATGGCAAAGCCCCACATCCTTTTTCATTTTTTTTTTAAAGAAATAAGAAAAAAATGTATTTTTGATTACCCGACACACAACATCAGTGGGTTAGTTCAGGGAGTGAGTCAGTGAGTTAGTTCAGTGACAGAGTTGAGAGGAGAGTCCCATCAGCCAAGGAAAGTCCAGTCAGAGGAGCGAACACCACCAGACAGGCCTGAGAGAACACGGACCAGGCAGCCTGTGCCACTGTGAGGCTAGCCCGGGTCCAGGGCTGTGAAACGAGGTGCAAGACAGAAGGAGTCTAAGGTGAGACCGAGGGACTGGGCCGAAACCAGAGTGCTGGCTCTGCTGAAGTGGTCAGGACGCTGTATGCTCCAACCACAAACCCCTGCTGGGTGCGGGGTTTTTATGTCCCGAGACCCAACCTCCAGCGCAGAGAAAGGAAGGCCATCGTATTAGGGCTAGGAGACCCGGTGGGTTACCCACTGAAAGCCCATGACCGCTGGACCGTAGCTAGCATGCAGACAGAATGAGAAGACCCGAAAGAGACATGAAAGAAGGTGATGCAGACGAGCCATCCCGGCTGCTTAGACCACACTGGAAATGCTGCTGTACTGATTGTGTTGTAACCATCTGCCGAGCAGGAAATTAAAATTAAAACCGGTTAAAGCTCTGTACTGAGTGAGACTTTGATTGCTGCGCCTGAGAGGAGAAAGAGTGATTTGAAAACTGGCAGTGGAGAATGCCTGTGATGGTGAACCCAGCACACCCCTGCACTATACAAAACTTCACGGATGCCCTGGGAACCAGCTTTTCCCGTGGAATGTGCGACATCCTCGCTGCTACTCACATCATTCCCAGAGGTCCCGACTGCAGTGGCGGCTACCCATAGCCGCACACCACGGGTGGCGTCACGTTAATCTCTAGAAACTAAACCCCTCTTTTATTGATCTCGCCCAAGGCCATGGAGCCGGGTCTCGACTCCCGTGACATCCCCCAGCAGAACGGCCACCCGGTTCCGAGTACCCCACGGCCCTGGTGGGCGAATCACTAGCATGCCCCTGACATCATCTGATCCCTTCTCCTTATACTGTAGACAGGATAGAACTACAAGCACCAGCATGCCCCTGACATCATCTGATCCCCTCTCCTTATACTGTAGACAACACAGGACTACAAGCACCAGCATAACCCTGACATCATCTGATCTCTTCTCCTTATACTGTAGACAGGACAGGACTACAAACAACAGCATGCCCCTGACATCATTTGCTCTCCTCTCCTTATACTGTAGACAGGATAGGACTACAAGGACCAGCATGCCCCTGACAGCATATGATCCCCTCTCCTTATACTGTAGACAGGACAGGACTATAAGCACTAGTCAAGTTTTGGTGCAGAAGCTGATATTCACCATGTCTGAGCGATGTCAGATGTCGACATAAGGGTATTTTCACATGTTGCTTCTTTTTTGCTGCCATTTTTCTAAAAACCTGTTCTCTTGGAAGTAAAAAAGCTGGTTCAAAAAAACAATTTTTGCTACCCTTTTGATGCAATTTTTTTTACATGCATTTTTGGTGTGTCATTTGTCTACAGTACATGTTTAAATAAAGTTAGAGTCATTCACGACAAAGGCAGTACAAACGCAACTATGTTTTTTGCTGGTGAAAAAAAGCTGCACAAAGGCTGAAAGAATTTACATGCTGTTTTTTTTAAAATGCAGTAGTTTTCCAGTTCAGTAAGGCCGTGTTCACACCATGGTTTAGAGCTTTCAGGCCCTGTCCAGTGTTTGCAGGATGCACTGGACAGAACCTGACAGCACAAGATGAGCACAAACTGACGGCAAATATGCCCTCTAATCCTGTTTTGTACAGGATTCATTTGTGCGCATCTTTGCTGCTGTCCGTGCAGAAATTTCAGCCGTGGAGCTCTCCATTGTGCTGAACTCCAGCGCCGGCAGTGAAAAGCTGTTTTGTCCATGGTGCTGAACGAGCGCAGCTGCATTACAAAGCCGGCGCTGTTCTCTAAAAGGCTTCCGGGAATCGGTCCGATTTTTTGGCGTATCCGGTGCGGTCCGGCGCCCATAGATTGCCATGTTATGGGCGCCGGATCGACTTGGATCTGGGAGGATCAGGTTTTGTTAGTTTTTTGCACCGGACACAAAAAATGATGCAGACTTTGATTTTGTGTCCGGGGCAAAAAAGGAAAGAACCAGATCCTGCCAGAACAGCACAAAACCAGAGGCCAAATAGCAGCTATCCGGCACCATAGGGATACATAGGGGCAAAATCTGATCAGGTTTAGTCCGGCTCACACCGGACCAAACCTGACAGATAAAAACAGTGGTGTAAAGCTGGTCTAAGAAAACATAAAGCAAGTGTGTGTGTTTGTGTGTATATGTGTATGTATGTGTGTGTGTCTTTCAGTATGTGTATGTGTGTGTGTGTGTCCATGTATGTGAGAGATTGCGGATATCTCATAGCTCTTGCTGCTACTGCAAAAAGCAACTATTAATTTGCATAAAAACATGCAAAAAATGCATCAAAAAAGCAACGTGTGGACATATCCTAAATGTCTCCACTGTAAATACTGAATCTTTACATAAAATTTAAATATTTGTCGGTGTTCCACCACCATTGGACCCGGCGCTCCACCACCATCGGACCCGGCACTGCACCACACCACCACCAGAGCAGACCCAACCTACTGTCTCTCTCCTCACTGCCCTGTAGAATTTAAGTCCACAAGGGCAGGACCTCTCTCCCCTCTGTATCAGTCTGTCACTGTTAGTTTGTTCATTGTATTTTTAACTTGTTTGTATGTAACCCTTTCTCATGTACACCACCATGGAATCAATGGTGCTCTATAAATAAATAATAATAATAATAATAATAATAATAATAAAAGTTTAAAAACATATGAAATGCTTCTAATTGTACTTCAGTAACTATAGAAACATCTGACTAAAGGCTGCATCACACACTAGGATATCGTTAACGATATCGTTGAAACGTCACAGATTTGTGATTGTTCAAATGATCTCGTTTGTGCGTAGTTGCGTGTAAACCAACGATGTTGGAAGGTAAAATCGTTGGATCGTTCATCAAAAATTTGAGATCCTGACCTCAAATCTATCGTTCGTCTTCCAATTAACGTTCTGGGAAGCAGCAACATCGTTCAGTGTGACACCTTTTTGAACGATGTCGTTCATAATTCTCCTATTCCTGCCGCTGTTTAACATCGTTCAATTGTTCTTCTCCAAGTAGCTGGAGCGTTGCCAAATGTAAGATCATTAACGATATCCTTGCGTGTGACAACACACTAACGATGTCGAAAGGATCGCGGTCACGTGACATAGCTAACGATATCCTTCACCTATATCCTAGCGTGTGACAGTACCTTAAAAGATCTAAAAACAATGAGGCAGCAAAGTTTGTAAATTTGAGTCAATTTCAGAAAAGACTGTAGACCTTTATTAAGGTCTGAGGTTTTTCAGTTTTTTAAAAACAGCTGATATTCTTGTGTAAATGCAGTATTCATAAAAATCTGGTTGTATTCAGGAACATATGATTTATTATTAAAGGGGATTACTCACTAAACTGATTAGCAATGTCAAGTATACAACATCACTAACCATAGGGGTTCTGCAAGCCACATCAATTATTACAATAATGAATATCTGTCACATCACCTTTCTATGGGCTGTGCAAGGGAACCCATCAGTTATAATGCTGTGCCTGGCAATAGCAAACAAGCCCACGATGATATTGGAATAGCACTGTGATTGATTAACAACATACAGTAAGGACCCTTTAGTTATTTCACGCAGTCAAACTTTTATTAAACTCTGACTATAAAGGGGATTGGGTGCTTAGTATCAAAAATACTGAGATTCAACTATAAGAATATATTAAAAAATGATTATGTCCTATGTAATTATGATGTTAAAGTTTAAGGAATAATTTCAAAGTCTACAAGACTAAGTTTGAAGTATACATTTTTTTCTCTAAAGGTCTCCATACCTTCTCTCTAATAACACTTTTGTCATCATTGGTAAGAATTTTTCAAAACGAATGTATCCAGTCGGTTCCTCTTCCTCTACCTATTGGTAATAATAGAATGATTGAATATTATAACAATTACTATGCACAGGTGATAGAACTTGGAAAATCTCCTATAACAAGATGCCATGGACAAACCAGGTTAAAGGGATCCTGTCACCCCCAAAACACCTCTAAAGCTATTAAAAGCTGTCCCTAGAGCATAGTAACACTTACCCTACACTCCTTTTACCTCCTAAAAGCATCTACTGAGAATGAAGATAAACGTTATTACAGTACCTCATTAGTGATTATAATTAGTGACTATCTATTATATAATTGCGAATGGGTTTTTTGCCCCTTCTGAGTCCACTCGCACTGCGAGTCGGCGTGGTCATGTGGATACGCCCGAAGCATTGGCCGCTCAGCGGCCATTGCGGGCAGTTCTAAGGCGACTCGCTATGCCCGCGCAGCGGGCATGGCGAGTCGCCTTAGCAGCGCGAAGCATTGGCCGCTCAGCGGCCATTGCGAGTCAGACACTCGCTCTTCTAGAATCCCGATGCATGTGCATCGGGCACCCAGCTAGTGGTATGCATAGTCACCCAGCCAGGCTCTCGCTCTTCATGATAACACGCCTCAATAGGCGTGATCTTTATCTCTGATTCAAATGCGCCGCCTCCCCGCTCTGTCATGCGTCAGCCGTGCTGCAGTGGGGCTGTGTGATGCGAATCGCGTCATTTCCGGCGCCGGGTGACGTATTACACCCACGCCGCTCTGTTTGCTTCAAGCCCCGCACTGCGCATGGGTGCCGCGTCACCCAGCGCCGGAAATGAGGTGTTTTGGGGGTGACAGGATCCCTTTAAAGACAAGGAGCTATCAGTTGCTCAAAATATTTTAGTTAAATACCTTGTACAAAATTCTGAGCTCACCTAATTCTCCATTGTAGAGATGAATATTAATATTTTTTTCTTCTGGAAAGCAGTATGTCATATCTCTGCTTGTAGTTCAACTGGGTTTTTCATCAGAGTGTTCTCTTGGTGCGTGCACCTTCACCCCTCTCTTCCAGATTCAGCCAATTACAATTCAGCTGCCTCTGAGACTGATAGACTGCTTCGAGAGGCGTTCATTAAATATTTCCCTTCACCCACTTCTATTTATCGCAGGATGCAGAAGTTGCACATGCATAATGATAGAAGTCTCTATGGGTTATATGCCTATTTGCAACTCTGAACTGATAACGGTCTTTCTTTTACAGTGGCTGAAGTGGTGTGAAGTGTGATCATGGATCCAGTGGAATACAGAGCAGTCACCAAGTTCCTTTACTTGAAAGGTGTGTTCATCAATAGCAGACTGGGGTTGCCCTGGAATTGGAGCAGTTTCCACGGAGGTTCAATCACATTTGAAATGGCGATGCCAGTTCTTGACTACCTCATATGATGGAAAATTATCACCATAAACCTCTTTCATCTCATTGAACATCTCCCTTGGTGTGCGACCTTTCAAATAAAATAACTTGATGAGTGCTCAGTAATCCACTGGGTGCATTATCCCACCTCACACCACTTCACTACCTGTAAAAGAAAGACCATTATCAGTTTAGAGTTGCAAATGGGCACGTAACCTTAAAGGCCACTTCACACACACAGATATCTGTGTCCAATATCTGAACAGATCTCTGGTTGCAGTGAAATCATGGATACATTGCTCCATGTTGTACACAGCCACAAAATGGAGCAATGTATCCATGATTTCACTGCAACCAGAGATCTGTTCAGATATTGGACTCAGATATCTGTGTGTGTGAAGTGGCCTTTAGAGACTTACATCATTACATATGTCTGATGAATAGAACTGGGTCAGTATCATGTACCTGCTTCCCAGCCCTTGACTTGGGTTGCACCTGCAAGGGTTAATTTATCTCTTCTCACTCAATCCAACATTCAACCTATGTTCTAGGCTGTAAAGTGAGCATAAAGGCCCCGTTACATGGTACTAGATCATGAACAATATCGCTCAAACATCACGGGTTTGGAGTCGTTCAAACGAAGTCCTTAGGACGTCGTTGCGTGTTACACCGAGATACGACTACGATAAATCGTTCGGTCGTTGATCGCAGATTTGAGAACATGTTCTGAAATCAGACGACCCTCAATCAGCCAACCTGCTGCATCGTTGTGTGTGACACCGCGATAACGATGTCGTTAATGACTTCCCTATTCACAACAGTGAACAAGTATTGTTCGCTGGGTTGTGCGAACGATAGCTGCTTGCCGCATCATTGGTGCATTGTGCACAATATCTAGACGTTTGACATCTCACCAACGATCTCTAAAAGATGTCATAATGACCGTGCTCCTGTGAGATCGTTGGTGATATCTTAACGACATTGAAGTGTGTAACGGTACCTTTAATCACACCCCAACACAGTCCACACACCCCAGCTACACAACACGCTGCCACTACTCAGCAAACAGAAGGGGTGATGAGACCCAAAATACACTACTGTCTGACAATCCACGGGTTCACACACTCTCTGAAAGGCTTTGGATTCTTCAGAGCATATTAGGATCAAACTTAAAGTTTTCAGCTTTAATATAAAAGTTACAGAGCGTAAGCTCTAAAAAAAAAGAGATAAAAGATAAAAATAAAAAAGGACACACAGATATGCAAAATGTGTATAAAATAAAATGGGAGAAATACCTAACTTCCAGTTAATGTTATCTTCTGTATTCTTGAGGGGAAGGGGAGATGAAATATGGATCACAGGAGCACTTTAACTGACCCCCCATCTGTGAACAAAGATTTCTTTGTCTGTCAGCTTTTTTATAGGTTTTTCCTTTGGCTCAGATTTCCAGAATAGCCTTTAACTTTAATATTCTAATCCCAGGTCTGTGACTGGGCCATGGGTAATTTAGTAATGAATATATTACATTTTAAATGCCCTGTTTTGAAAACACCCCCCTCTCCTATAGTAAATAGAGAATGGCAGACTGCCACTAGGTACCATTTGGTTTCATTGTTTGAAGTTTACATGTGTGTTCTCCTGGAGGCCCCCCTTGGTTTTTAGTTCCTGTAATCCAGGTAAGGAGAGGTTATGCCTCATTTGTGAAGAGATGCAGCCTTTGATCAAATGTTAAAGGGATCCTGTCACCCCCAAATTGCCTCCTAAGCTATCAAAACATGTCACTGCAGCATCCCATCACTAATCCCTCACGCCTTTTGGCTCAGAAAAGCATTCTGTGAAAGTAAAGAAAACGTTTTATAACTTACTCATTAGTGATGATAATGAGCTGTGGCTATATTCTTTAGTCACTAATGCTGGCCATCTTCGTCATAATATCACGCCTTAATAGGTGTGATCTTCAATGCATATTGTAATCAGCGCCTCCCAGCGCTGCCTGGGTTGCAATGGGGCTGTAATGAGGCAAATCGCGTCATTTCCGGCATCGGATCCCTTTAATTTACTGTTGTTGTCCTCAAAACAGAGCCACCTATAGGACATTGTGTAAATTACAGTTAAACTGGAAAATTAAAGTTAAACTGGAATGGTAAAGGGAACCTGTCACCATGAAAATGCATTCTAATCTGCAGGCAGCATGTTACAGAGTAGGAGGAGTAGAGCAGATTAATACATAGTTTTGTGAAAGAAGATTCAGTATAATCTGTGTTTTCATCACTTTAACTTCTGTTCTTTCTGGGACTTTGGGTCCTGTGGGCGGTCCAATCCCTGATTGATGGCTATGTTTGTATGTACACTTATATAATAACAGCTGTCAAACACTGATAGGACGGCCCACTGGACCAAAAATTCCAGAAAGAGCAGAAGTTTAAGTGATGAAAACACAGATTATACTGAATCTTCTTTCACAGAATTACATATTAATCTACTCTATCCCTCCTGCTCTATAACATGTTGCCTGCAGCTTAGAATTCATTTTCATGGTGACAGGTTCTCATTGACTAGTCCATAAATTTTGTTGATTAGTCAAGTTTTATTGCTCACTCAAATAAAACAGCGCCACCTAGAAGACATCTGTGATGGGGAGCCCAGAGCACAGGCATTCATTATCGCCTGTGCCTGGGTCCGCTCCATCATATCCTTGGGGCGGACCCATCCTGCTGCTGGTGTGGCTCCTCAGCGTACATGGGGAAAGAGAGGTCGCACAGGGGTGAGCGAGACAGCACACAATGGGGGGGGAAGAGACCGCACAAAGGGGGACAGAGCTCGCAGGGGGGAGACAACACAAGGGGATAGAGAAAGCACAAGGGGAGAAGAGAAAGCACACAGGGAGGAGAGACAGCACAAGGGTAGAGAGAATGCACAGAGAGGAGTGAGAGACAGCACAAGTGGTGAGAAATAGGGCACAGGGAGGAGAGATAGCACAAGGGGACAGAGAGAGCATAGGGTGAGAGAGTGCACAGAGAAAGAGAGAGCCCACAGGTAAGAGAGACAACACAACAGAAGAGAGAGTGCACAGAGGAAGAGAGCACAAATGTGGGGAGACAGCACAAGAGGAGACAGAGCACACGGGGTGAGAGACAGTGCACAAGGGTCGAGAGCGCATGGGGAGAGACAGCACAAGAAGAGAGAGTGCACAGGGCTGATACAGCACAAGAGGAGAGACAGAGAGCACAGGGGGAGAGACAGCACAAGAAGAGAGAGCAGACAGGGAAAAGAGTACACAGGGTGAAGAGACAGCAGAAGGGGAATGAGAGTGCAAAGGGGTGAGAGACAGCACAAGGGAAGAGAGATCATACAGGGGAATAGTGAGCAGCAGCGGTACCTGCCAAAGCACGGCCACTCCGTGCAGCAGCATGCTCACTCTCACTCTTTGTCGGTGCCTCAATTAGTAGCAGAAACTAGTTGGACTAATATATTATGGCACACGTTCTACAATTGCCTGAATCAGGCCCATTACCGCTGTTCACTGACAGGAGCAGCAGGAGTTTAGAAATGACACTGCAAAGCTGAGAATTACCGGCTTTGTACATTTATAGGCATAAAACACACATTTGGCCATTTATGACCTCAGCATGTGTCCAGGAGCTTGGACAGTCTCAGGACACATGCTGACATGAGTGTTAAAGCACATTATAATAATCATCTTACACCGCTGTCACAGTGGGGCAGGATGAGTATTACTGTATGCGCATGATGGGAAATTCAAAATCACCGGCTTTTGACAGCCGGCGAGTTTGAAGCGATTTACGCAGCACACTCGTGCGAATAGTGCGCCGTGTGCTGTATGGGGGCGAGAATTTCTCGCCCCCATACACTTGCATTGCGCTCACGCGCGTCAGAATCGCATGCAGTCGCAGCATGCTGCGACTGCACTTGCTTCTGACTCACAATGCGAGTTAGGTGTGGGGGACTCGCACCAGTGTGCTCTGCCTGATAGGGCAACACTGGTCCGAGTGCAATGCGAGTTATTTTTTGGCTAAGTATGATTACAGCGTGATAACACTTATATCACTTTTATATGTTTTAACGCTTTTACACAATAAAAACAACTTTATTGAAAAAGAATAGTTTTTGCATCGCTCTATTCTGACAGCTATAGCTTTTTATTTTTTTCCACTGATGGAGCGGAATGACAGCTCGGTTTTTTTTTTGGTGGGGGGGGAATGACAATCTCTGCAATTCTATCTTTATATACAAGCAAATTTTTGATCACATCTTATTCCACATCTTTTTCAGCAATATGGTGAAAAAGCACTTTTTTTTTACAGTGTTCATTGAACATAGTTTGATAAATTGGGTTGTTTTGGACACTTCAGCACCAAATATGTGCACTTTTTTTGTTCATTTTAGTTTTTACAAAAATATACGTGTTTATTGGCATAATATTGTTCATTTGAATATATTCAAATATTTATTATTCTTACATTTTATGCTACTCAGAAATAACTCTTATAGTCGTCATAATTTTATGAGCCAGCAGGTGGCGGTAAAAGACTAGAAATTTTTTTTTTCAGTGTTCAAACCCAGACACATGAATCTCCCGCATAAGGAATTAAGGTTATTTACTCGATACTTCCTTTTCTTGGCATCTGTAGGCAGCACACAAAGAGTTAACCTGCTGGATACCCAACTCATGATAAAAGATCCCTCCTTAGCAATAATTAGGCAATTAATTATTCAATTACAGACCATAAACATGTATTCAAGACCTGGAAAGGAACCAAACCCTGTATGATGTGCAGGAAAGACATGTTGAGTTCAGGGTGAGACGTTTTGCTGCCTACAGATGCCAGAAAGCTAAATTTCAGGCAGGTAAATACATATTATTCTATCCCAGAACTAAGGGAGGGGTTATTTGTTAACAAATCTTGCTCCTAGAACTCTACTGCCAAAGGCCAAACTTAAAAAGATAAGACGTCCAGACTATAATGCTTGACAAGCATGCAGTTTGATGAATAGAAGGCGGCTCCTTGGCCCCTTCCTCAGGACAAATCAATATGATATCGCCATGTTTCAGGGTGTTCCAGGGGGCCCTAAAATACATCGACTAATCAATCAATTTAATACTCGCCCTTTGATGTCTCATGGAATACGGCAGCACAGTTTTTAACCTTTCATCCTCTATACTTTAATTTTCGGAGATAATGACCTTTGGGTTTTCATTGGCTGTAAGCCATAATCATCAACATTAACAGAAATAAAAACTTGAAATAGATCACTCTTTTTGTAAGTACTCTATATAATATACCGTATTTTTCGGACCATAAAATGCACTTCTTTTCCTCCAAATTCTGGAGGAAATTATGGGGTGCATCTTTTGGTATGAATGCAGTGTGGCTGGCTGTGGGGAGGGGGCAGTGAGGGAGTGGGAGCACGGAGAAGGCAGGAAAATGTCCCCGCTGCTGGAATCTGGCGCTGGAGGAAACACATGGTGCCGATACTTAGGGTGGAGGAATATTCATTAGCCACATCCCCACCCACCTGTCAGCACTGAGCAATGAGCGGGGAGCAGCTAATGACTATTCCTCCCCTTGGAGGCACCACGTGGTTTCCCCAGCGCTGGATCTAGCAGTGCTGGGGAGATCGGGAGTCCACTGTGCTTGGGAAAGTAGGCAGAGCTGTGACAGCATACCTCGGGAGCACAGCGGGTGCTCACATTAACTGCTGCTGTCACTGTCATCTTGCAGCCGATCTCTTAAGGCCCAGTTACACACACAGATAATTGTTCATAGATTGTTCACAGATCTCTGGTTGCAGTGAAATCATGGACACATTTGTACACGGCCACAAAATGGAACAATGTGTCCATGATTTCACTGCAACCAGAGATCTGCGAACAATCTATGAACAATTATCTGTGTGTGTAACGGTACCTTTAAGGCCACTTCACACACACAGATATCTGAGTCCAATATCTGAACAGATCTCTGGTTGCAGTGAAATCATGGATACATTGCTCCATGTTGTACAGAGCCACAAAATGGAACAATGTATCCATGATTTCACTGCAACCAGAGATCTGTGTGTGTGAAGTGGCCTTTACACTTCTCTCTCAAATTGCAGGTCCTGTGATGAGGTAATGAAGTGGTTGGGCTGGAGCATCACATGTAATGAAGGAGTGCTGTTAGATTGGGTTCACATTGCGGCGTCATCCAACGTTTTTGGATTCGGCAGAAAAATCCCACTTCTCCAGGATACATCTGGCAAGATAGCAGCCGGGTGGCAGATAACTGCCATCCGGCTCCATCCAGCTCCGTCCAGCCTGATAGTATCCTATGGAGCAAAACTCCGGTCCCGGGCTGTCACCCCTGACAGCCCCAGACCGGATGACGCTGCAATGTGAACCCAGCCTTATGTGATGCTCCAGCCCACCCTCTTCATTACCTCATCGCAGGTCCTGCAATTTGAGATAGAAGTGTTATAGATCAGCTGCAGGCAGGGTCGGCGTTAGGGGGGGGTAGACTGGGCAGTTGCCTAGGGCCCCCACTCTCTTAGGGGCCCCCAAAGGAGCTGAACTGAAAATAGCAATAAAACAGTGAAAAAAATGTAAAAATACACATATT
Organism: Allobates femoralis; assembly: GCA_033576535.1. Lineage (NCBI taxonomy): Eukaryota > Metazoa > Chordata > Amphibia > Anura > Aromobatidae > Allobates > Allobates femoralis. The sequence continues at coordinate 457,329,495 of JARQOC010000001.1, forward strand.
TGGTATCGCTGCGTTCGTAAGAATCTAAGCTATCAATATATGAAGTAAATTAATCCAATTGGTAAATGGCGTAATGGGAAAAAAATAAAAACGCCAGAATTATGTTTTTTAGGCCACCACGTTGTTACAATAAAATGCAATAAAAGGCGATCAAAATGTTGTATCTGACTCAAAATGGTATCAGTAAAAATGTCAGCTCAGGGCACATAAAGTAAGCCCTCACATATCTATGTATCTTCAAAAATTAAAACATCATGGGTCTCGGAAAATAAAAAAAAAATATTTTTTTTTTTTTTACAAATTTCTGTTTTTTTTTTTTATGATTGAAATAAAAATGATGTTCAGTATGTTCTTATTCTGACCTAGATAATCAACTTATGAAGTCACTCTTACCATATAACTACGGCCTGTTCCACATCTAAGGTTGGTGTGCGTTTTGCTAAATTTGCCTTTCTAGCCGTTTTTACCGCTAAAAACGCATTAAAAACGCTAGCGTTTTTTCCCCCATTGATTTCAATGGGAACGCATGTAAAAACGCATGCAAAACGCATGCATTTTTGCGAACGCAGCACAAAACGTCTTCCCCGATGTTTTGGGCAGCGTTGGCAAAAACGCATGCGTTTTCTGTTTTTGAAAACGCACATGCGTTTTTACATGCGTTTTTGCATGTGTTTCCATTAAAAGCAATGGGAACAAAAACGCATGCGTTTTGATGCGTTTTTGCGGTAAAAACGCATGGAAATGCAAATTGAGCAAAATGCAGCAAAGCGTTAAATGTGAAAGTGGCCTGAGCATTTAGGGCCCACTTTAACCTTTTGCCTAGGGCCCCACTTTGCCTAAAACCGGCCCTGGCTGCAGGATGACAGTGACAGCAGTTAATGTAATTGTTAATAAAGAACTATACATACAGCCTTTCTACCACTCCTGTGGTGAACTATAACTCCCAGCATGAAAAACGATCTGCAGGATATGCTGGGAGTTACAGATCTCCCATGATATGAATTGCACCTATGAGATCTTAAAGCAGCACTCCAGTGTTTTTTCTTCAGCAATGGAGTGGTGCTTTAAATATAAGCCCCCTCCCCTGGTTCTTATATTCACCTTGTGGCATTTTCATACTGTACTTTACCGACACCGCTCAGTCCTGCGACACCATCTCTCCCTCTTACCACATTTTTTGCTTAAAATCTTTTTTCCCTATTTTTTACTTCTAAAATCTGGGTGCGTCTTATGGTCCGGTGCGTCTTATAGTCTAAAAAAATACGGTATATGTTTCTCATTTTGTATTGAGTTACTGGAATAAATTAACTTTTTGATGATATTCTAATTCATTGAGATGCACCTGTATATAATAATCCTACCATTCAGCACATGTAACGTTTGCTGCTCTTTCAATTGAGAATTGGGACATAGATCCATAAGACAGATTTATTAATTTATATTGGCTTTGGATTTGACTTTAGGCAGGAACCCAGGCATCAACCTGAGTGCTTGGTGATCAGAACAGCCCCTAAATAAGGCACTTCAGAGGACAGCTCTTGATGCTCAACAATTCTTTCAGTAGATGTTACTGCGACTAAAAATAGTTGTCAAATATGATATAGAAAACTTGATCAGCAAGCTCAAATGGAGGTGACATTATCGTATTTTTTGGATTATAAGACGCACTTTTGTTCCCAAAAATGTTGGGGAAAGTGAGGTGTGTGCCTAATAATCTGAATCTACTCTTTGTACTGTAGGGGAGGGGGGCAGCTTTGGAGTGGTGTCCAGGGACTGGAGCGAGCTGCACAGGCAGTGCAAGGTCACAAGCTCCCGCTCATTAGCCTCATGTAATATGTACTGCACCCGTTGTCCATCACCTCGGTGCTGAAGCCGCGCCGAGATGTGGACACAGCAGAGGCGCATATTGCATGTGCCTGCACTCTCCCATCATCCTGCACTCACCCCCTCATCCTGGATATGACCCCCCCAGTCACTCTATATGCCCCCCTGCTGGCGTGTACATAGTAAAAAAACAAACGCTTTTAACTCACCTTCTGCCGGTGGCTCCGTCGCTGCCAGCTCCTCGGTGTCTGTTCTTCCTGTGTCTGAACCGGCATCCTGTCATGTGATCGGCACAGCACAGTGATGCCCGGAACCGACACAGGAAGAGACACCGAGGGGCTGGGAGCAACGGTGCCACCGGCGGAAAGTAGTTAAATAAGTTTATTTTACTATGTGCGCGCCAGCAGGGGGCATATAGAGTGACTGGGGGGCCATTTCCAGGATAGAGAGGGGGCTTTGTGCTAGCACAGGGGGGTTGTGCCAGCAGCACAGGGGGGTAATGTGCCAGCACAAGGTGGCAATGTGCCAGTAACACAGGGGGCCATGCGCCAGTAGCACAGGGGGCCATGTGCCAGCACAGGGGGGTTATGTGCCAGCGCAGAGGGGACATGTGCCAGCACAGGGGGGTTGTGTGCCAGCAGCACAAGGGGCAATGTGTCAGTGTGCCAGCAGCACAGTGGGTCAATGTGCCAGTGTGCCAGCAGCACAGGAGGGCTATGTGCCAGCACAAGGGGGCAATGTGCCAGCACAAGGGGGCAATGTGCCAGTGTGCCAGCAGCACATGGAGGCAATGTGCCAGTGTGCTAGCAGCACAGGGAGGCAATTTGCCAGCACAAGGGAGCAGTGTGCTCCCAGCACAAGGGAGCAGTGTGCTCGCAGCACAGGGGGGCAATGTGCCAGCACAAAGGGCCATGTGTCAGCACAGGGGGGCCGTGTGCCAGCACAGGGGAATTGTGTGCCAGCAGCACAGGGGGCAATGTGCCAGTGTGCTAGCAGCACAGGGGGGCAATTTGCCAGCACAAGGGAGCAGTGTGCCAGCAGCACAGGAGGGCCATGTGCCAGCACAGGGAGGGTTGTGTGCCAGCAGCAGAGTGGGGCAATGTGCCAGTTTGCCAGCAGCACAGGGGGGCAATGTGCTTTTTGCAATGAAAAATACTGTACCTCTGCAAGCATGTCATGGAGTTCCCCTTCAGTTGGACAACACCCTAAAGACCTTATGATTGTCCCAATCTCCCTGAAAAATAGAACATTTCAACAGTTGTGAATTATTCCTACCACAGAATTTCAATGGTCAATCTTTGCAGCAATTCCCCAATTTAGTTTTTTTTTTTTTAGTTTACGGCTAGTTTCCATGAAGTGGTATAAATAACTTGAGAACGTTATTCCAAGAATTGCTATGAAAAAAAACGACAACACCTTGAAAAATAATATTTGCCGTTGTGCTACTTTATTCTGAATGAATCATAATTTTTTTATGTTTCTGCCGATAGAAATGTACAGGGTGCTTGTTATTTTTTCTTGCTGGATGGGTGGACATTTTCATTGGTGCCATTTTAGGATACAGAAAATTTTATTCCATTTTTAGCAGAAGAAATATACAAAATTCAGCAATTCTAGCATTTACTAAGCGGAAAATATAATTTGATAGTTTAGGTTGATATGGACAAGGCATTAACAAATGTGTGCACCTTTTTTCTTTATATCTCTTATGGTACCTTTACATGCGGCTACATTTCTAGGGTGGCTACAGGTAACTTACTGGTTGCAGTGAAATCATGGAGAGATTATTCCATTTGTACACAGCAACAAGATAGAACCTTGTCTCCATGATTTCACTGCAACCAGTAAGTTACCTGTTGACACCCTAGAAATGTAGCCGCATGTAAAGGTACCATTAAAGAATAATTCATTTTTTCATTAAACACAACTCCTTTCAGAACACCCTGAATACTCATAGCAAAAAGCTGATTTTACTTGGAAAGCCATCACCAGCTATGCATCTACCCTGCATCAGCAACTGCATTGGAAATTACATGACGGCCATTTAAATTAATGACCATCCATGAAATACAAATATAGCTTCAGACCACTAGAAAGGGATCCAGCGCCATTCAAAGAACAAAAAAGGATCCTTAATGACCAGAGTATGAAAGTACTCAATCCTTACCAAAATGACCACTACCATTACCACTTACCACCTTACCTGACATCTACAGTTTTATTGCTTTCATGGTCAAAAACTTCAAACGCTTGGGTAATTCTTTTTTGGAGATCGGACACAAGAGTCTCTGTAAATGACAACCAAATGGAAAAATAAACTATACTTGAAATTGGAAAACACAAAATTGTGAGTTTGCCTCGGGACCATAGAAATGGGCCGGATACAAAAGGTGTACTGCTAAAAATGCTAGAAATATGAGAATTAAAGAAAAATATACCGTATATATCCAAATCACTATGCAGCAATTGGAAAAAGAAAGAATAACAGTGTGCATTTGGATAAAAAGAAAATAATTAGTAAAAAAAGAAACCTAAGTATGACTATAAGGGTGGAAACACACTACCCTACTTACATGCGAGTCTCTCAGATGAGACTCAGATCAGTGACCCTGAATGGACTCTCCCTCTCTGGACAGGGAGTGTGGAGCTACAGTTGTGGCCAAAAGTATTGACACCCCTGCAATTCTGTCAGATAATACTCAGTTTCTTCCTGAAAATGATTGCAATCACAAATTCTTTGGTATTATTATCTTCATTTAATTTGTCTTCAATGAAAAAAACACAAAAGAGAATGAAGCAAAAAGCAAAACATTGATCATTTCACACAAAACTCCAAAAATGGGCCTGACAAAAGTATTGGCACCCTCAGCCTAATACCTGGTTGCACAACCGTTAGTCAAAATAACTGCGATCAACCGCTTCCGGTAACCATCAATGAGTTTCTTACAATGCTCTACTGGAATTTTAGACCATTCTTCTTTGGCAAACTGCTCCAGGTCCCTGATATTTGAAGGGTGCCTTCTCCATATTGCCATTTTTAGATCTCTCCACAGGTGTTCTATGGGATTCAGGTCTGGACTCATTGCTGGCCACCTTAGAAGTCTCCAGTGATTTCTCTCAAACCATTTTCTAGTGCTTTTTGAAGTGTGTTTTGGGTCATTGTCCTGCTGGAAGACCCATGACCTCTGAGGGAGACCCAGTTTTCTCACACTGGGCCCTACATTATGCTGCAAAATTTGTTGGTAGTCTTAAGACTTCATAATGCCATGCACACGGTCAAGCAGTCCAGTGCCAGAGGCAGCAAAGCAACCCCAAAATATCAGGGAAACTCCGTCATGTTTGACTGTAGGGACCGTGTTCTTTTCTTTGAATGCCTCTTTTTTTCTCCTGTAAACTCTATGTTGATGCCTTTGCCCAAAAAGCTCTACTTTTGTCTCATCTGTACCAGAGAACATTCTTCCAAAACGTTATAGGCTTTCTCAGGTAAGTTTTGGCAAACTCCAGCCTGGCTTTTTTATGTCTCGGGGTAAGAAGTGGGGTCTTCCTGGGTATCCTACCATACAGTCCCTTTTCATTCAGACTTGTTTGGATGTTAGTCGAGGTTCTTTAACCACCATCCGCACAATCTTGCGTTCAAATCTCTCGTCAATTTTTCTTTTCCGTCCACATCTAGGGAGGTTAGCCACAGTGCCATGGGCTTTAAACTTCTTGATGACACTGCGCACGGTAGACACAGGAACATTCAGGTCTTTAGAGATGGACTTGTAGCCTTGAGATTGCTCATGCTTCCTCACAATTTGGTTTCTCAAGTCCTCAGACAGTTCTTTGGTCTTCTTTCTTTTCTCCATGCTCAATGTGGTACACACAAGGACACAGGACAGAGGTTGAGTCAACTTTAATCCATGTCAACTGGCTGCAAGGATGATGTAGTTATTGCCAATACGTTAGGTGCCACAGGTAAGTTACAGGTGCTGTTAATTACACAAATTAGAGAAGCATCACATGATTTTTCTAACAGTGGCAATACTTTTGTCCACCCCCTTTTTTATGTTTGGTGTGGAATTATATCCAATTTGGCTTTAGGACAATTCTTTTTGTGTTTTTTCATTGAAGACAAATTAAATGAAGATAATAATACCAAAGAATTTGTGATTGCAATCATTTTCAGGAAGAAACTGAGTATTATCTGACAGAATTGCAGGGGTGTCAATATTTTTGGCCACAACTGTATGCGACCATACAGAGAATGCTACAATTTATATTCACATGTCAATTACAGTTGAGAGAAAAACGAAGATCAGCACTGACTCTTGGAATAACATTGGTGAGAGTGCAATGAAATTTTTACGTGCATTACACTCGTACGCTTTGTATGGAAATGGGAGCGAGTCTTTAGCCTAGTCATGATTGCTATCTGGGGACTATAAAACTAAGGCCGGCTTCACACCACAGTTCTATCAGGTCGGGGGCTGTCCGGGGTGAACCTGACAGCCCTGGACCCGATTATACTGTAGTGCAGCCCTATAGGGCTGGATGTGACTCACCGTGGCCGGGTCATCACGTCGCAGGCGTTGCCTTCTCCTGTCACGGTTCCGCGCCTGCGGCTGTGGGGCCCGGTGGTCCAGATCAAAAGGGGGTTGGCTGAACGGATAAGGGTTAATTCTTATTGTCGTGACGCCACCTGTGGGAATTCCGGTGATTTCACGGCGCTGCTTGGGCCTCCAGGGGATATACGGCAGCAAGATGGGACGCTCCCCACAGGATGAGCGGGAGTCCCCGGGGCCAGGAGCTGCACTTGGTGGTATATGGCAGCTTGGTGATTCTTAGCATGCGGAGTTAAACATTTCTAAAGAAGTACAGACACCAGTGTTCTCTGTAACATGTCTTTTACTGCAACTGGTAGATGATACAGGGTATACGGTTAACGGGTAACGGACCGGTGGTCTCAGCAATGACCGGTGTTGTTTCAGGGCTCCACGGTGTTCCTCCGTTCTTAACCTGTTCTAGTTGCCGATGTCGCCTTAGTGCACCAGTTTGGGTACAAGGGGGCTACTTGCATTTCCCTGCCGGTGTATACGACCCGGTGTGAGGGGAGCCTGTTTCCTTATGATGGGTACTCCGCTGGCAAGACGGCTCTGGTCGTGGCTGTAGTGAGGTGCTCCTGGAGAGCAGTCCCTCCACTTCTGGTTTGCTGAGTGGCGATGAACGACTTACTCGCTTCGGAACCAATGATCCGGTTGTTGGTGGGCGCGGGTGTATTTTGACCCGTTAAGTAATCGCCCAGGTTCCAATTTTGGGGCACCGGGTAATGGCGCCAACCGGTAGGTGGTCTGCAGGGCTGCACGGCACTGTGCAGAGCCCTCTTCTCCTACGTTCCCCTCCGACCACTTCTTCCTCTCTTTTCCTACATTCTTCTACACTCTACTCCTACATCCCGCCCACCAGGACCTGATTGGCCCTCTACTCTGATGGTGCATGTAGGGTATGGAGCTCTGAGTATTAACCATGTCATTACTGAGGCAGAGAATATTGCATCTTCGGTCAGGGATGCAATACCCTCCTGTGACGCACTCGTTGCGGGGCGCCACAAATGCAGCTATCTGCCATTCGGTTTCCATCTGTCCGGGAGGATCCAGGGCAATTCGGATTTTTCTCCCGGACGCAAAAATGCTGCTTGCAGCATTTTTGCGTCCGGGGAGAAAAACCTCCCCAAATTGGATCCTCCCGGATCCAGGGCAATCCGGCACTCCCTAACATGGGAGTCTATGGGGCCAGATTGCCCCTATCTGGGAGAATCCGGGAGCTGGACACCTGCGGCTGAAGTTCAGCGTAAGCTACGCTGAACTTCAGCACCAGGTAGCTGTCCACTGTGAAGCAGTTCAGCACCACTTCACAGGGGACAGCTGAGCTCGGCTACATCCGGCTACAAACAGAACCGGAGGGCATATTTGCCCTCCGGTTCTGTTTGCAAATCCGGTCCGGGGCTGTCAGGTTCACCCCTGACAGCCTCGGATCGGATTCTGCCGTGGTGTGAAGCCTAAGAAAGTAACCACAAAAATATAGTAAATAATCATCCATCCTCACATGATCTCAGGCCCTTTTCCGAGACAGTCACTATGGCATGAGCAGCTTATTATGTGATTATTTAATGCAGTGCAGCTTCTGTCATGGTTGCAGTCGGGGCAAAGGGAGGCAATGAGCTTATCATATTAATGTGCTGGGGATTATAATTATTGTTGCACCAATGCACAGATGTCTCCCATTGTGACCACCCCCATATAGTAATAATATCCCCTATTGTGACCTTAACACAGCAAGTATTTGGATCCCTGCTTCACAATAGTTTTGAACTGAATGTATATCCAGCTGATAATTGCGCTACCATTGGAAGGTCTCCCTCCGCCCCCAATCGCAGCCTCAGGACCTAAAATCCTTATGCTACTGTTGGTCAGTGCACCATGTCTCAGTCTGAGGCTTGTTTCACACATCCAGACCTCAGAACCATATCTTCATGTGTGCATTATACCAGTGCGTGATTTTATTAATGCTGTGAGATTGTAAGTACATGGTGACATTTTGCTAGGAATATTCCGGCGTCATGCTATGTATTATTCCTCAACCGTCATCAGCATTTAAATCATGAAATTGAGTGCTGTACTTTTCAGACCATAACAAGCACTTTTTTTTCACCCAAAAATTTTTGGGGAGGAGTGTGTGTGTGTGTGAGGTGGAAGGAGGGAGGAATGCGTTTTATAATTTGGGTGTACCTGGCTGTGGTTTGGTGTGGGTTGCAGAGGAGCGAGTCACAGTAGACAGAAGCAAAGTCTTAGGCGGGAGGTAGGAGCCAGCGCTGGGGTGAGCACGTGTGCCTGCTCTTAAAGAGAATAAATATTCACTGCTCCCTAAACTCATAATCCTGGACATGAGGAGCAGTGAATATTCCAACACCTAATGTCAGTATAAGTGGGAACACATGGCATTGACATTGTAGCGACCGGTGGTAAGGCCGCGGGTGTGTGTGTATGATCTTTCTCAACAGAATCCCCATACTCAGGTTTAACCGGTAATAACGTTTCTTTACTGTAAAACATATTTATATCACAGTCAACTGATCTAGCTGCACACATGTATATATTAGAGTCTCTGGATCTTCACTTCTTCCGGCTACGCAGCAAGAAAAGAAAACACAACAATGAAGGTATCTTTCCCTAACTTTCCCTAAAATCACGTACCAGTCTATCACAGAAGAAGGTGTCGCTCCCACGTAGCAGGCCTGGGGATCTCCTCACTCTTCTTCTTTGGTCTCCTTCTGCAGGTAACAGTCTGTCTCTCCCAGTCTCAGGGCACACAGAGCAACAGCAGAAGGGAGATCACAGCAGCACAAATGGCTCCCTTATGTCGGTCACGGCCCCTGCACATGCACTCCGGGTGCTCGGCGGGCAAGGTTTTGCAGAGCGGCCAGAGTCACAGCACCAAAGTCCAGTGGCCCAGGATCAGTCACAGGGGCTTCTGCGGGGTGATTTCTCCGGCAAGGTGTTGCAAAGTAGCCCTCTTTCAACACACATCCACAGGCAGATGTTCTCTTGTTCAACTCTGTGTCTGTACTAATCTCCCGCCCTCTCTCCTCCTCAGCACATGGCTGTTGGGGGAGGGGAGCAGCAATCAATGCTGTTTTTTTTTCTCTCTGCAGTCATTTCAGCAATTGTCCACAAGGGGGCAGTGGCGGACTGTGCACAGCTCATTTCACTGTCAATTTCGATAATACAATCTGAATTGTACACCTCATTACATACCCCCCACAGTCCCTGTCAACAACCATCGGCTCCAAGGCAGTGATGGCCGTTGATATCATAGGGATTGCTCTCCGGCGGAGTAGGGACCTCTGTCGGGGGAAACCGTCATCCCCCGTTCACCTTCGCTCCCTTGTTCAGGGCTCACAATATCTCCAATAAACTCAGTCACATTTTCTACCCGGGGAGAGTAGGATCGCCGGCTGGTAGCGGCGCCGGTTGGGGGCAAATCTGCTTCCTTTAACGGGAAACACCCCAGGACCGGTGACGTCGGCGGCCTCTGTACCCCTCTCTCCCTTCACAACATCAAACTGTACCACCTCCCCATCAGCAACGCTGCGGAAGCACTTACGAGGATTGTTACACTTTATGGCAGTCTGATGTACAAACACGTCATCCTTTGTGTCATTCCTGTTGATGAAGCCATACCCATCGCGGACATTAAACCACTTCACCGTCCCCTGGACCCGAGTGGCCAGCACTTGCTTATCGGTCTGGCTCTGTCTCTTCACACCCTTTTCCCTGATCTCCCCTGCCGAGCGAACCGCTTTGGCTGGGGCGTCTAGTTTAAAGGTGGCTGCTGTTGTGGGGCATGGCTTGCTGGTTCTGGTATATCGGACCACGGGTGGAGGATGCGGACAACGGTTTGCCCTATGGCGGGGGTCGCCGCATGTCCAGCACCTTCCCATAGGCCGACTGGGTTGCTGTCTCGCTTGCCTGTCCGCCTGTTGGTCTAGCCTGAGCTGTAGCTGCAGTATCTGTTTCTGCAACTCTGCTACTATCTGCTTCAATTCCTCCGTGTCACTGTTCGGAGTGCTAGCACCGGATATGGACCTGCAGGCCGTAGTATAAGTCTGGTTATAAGCTACTACCGGGAGGAGATTCTGTTGATCACACATCCTGCCGACTACGCCAGATGTAGCGACCGGTGGTAAGGCCGCGGGTGTGTGTGTATGATCTTTCTCAACAGAATCCCCATACTCAGGTTTAACCGGTAATAACGTTTCTTTACTGTAAAACATATTTATATCACAGTCAACTGATCTAGCTGCACACATGTATATATTAGAGTCTCTGGATCTTCACTTCTTCCGGGTACGCAGCAAGAAAAGAAAACACAACAATGAAGGTATCTTTTCCTAACTTTCCCTAAAATCACGTACCAGTCTATCACAGAAGAAGGTGTCGCTCCCACGTAGCAGGCCTGGGGATCTCCTCACTCTTCTTCTTTGGTCTCCTTCTGCAGGTAACAGTCTGTCTCTCCCAGTCTCAGGGCACACAGAGCAACAGCAGAAGGGAGATCACAGCAGCACAAATGGCTCCCTTATGTCGGTCACGGCCCCTGCACATGCACTCCGGGTGCTCGGCGGGCAAGGTTTTGCAGAGCGGCCAGAGTCACAGCACCAAAGTCCAGTGGCCCAGGATCAGTCACAGGGGCTTCTGCGGGGTGATTTCTCCGGCAAGGTGTTGCAAAGTAGCCCTCTTTCAACACACATCCACAGGCAGATGTTCTCTTGTTCAACTCTGTGTCTGTACTAATCTCCCGCCCTCTCTCCTCCTCAGCACATGGCTGTTGGGGGAGGGGAGCAGCAATCAATGCTGTTTTTTTTTCTCTCTGCAGTCATTTCAGCAATTGTCCACAAGGGGGCAGTGGCGGACTGTGCACAGCTCATTTCACTGTCAATTTCGATAATACAATCTGAATTGTACACCTCATTACAACATCATGTGCTGTATCGCTAACACATTGAAGAGAACACCGCACAGAGAGGAAGTAGAGGGAAGGTGAGTAGAATTGTTTACTTTTTTATGTGTGCAGTGTGATGGGAGGCATATATACCGGGATGGGTTACATTATCCTTGTACTCTGACATCACTCATGTGCATTTTCCATATGCACAAGAGACCAAAATAATTATTGCTGCTTAAAAAATTGTTGTGGGTCCCATGGTTACCTGTTATTCAATTCTTAAGGCTATCGTTAACCAACTTTTGTGGGAAGCAAGCAGTAAAGTAAATATTATGTGCTTAGGAAAGAGAAAAAATGTTTGGATGGACATAGGAAAAATGGTACATTGTGTATATAAAGATAAATTCTATGCATCAAAAAAGAGTTGCAATAAAAAAGCAGTAAAAATGGGATGCACATAAGATGCTAATCATACATATTAGGATCTAGGAGTCAGGACCTGCACCTATATATGTGGTGCACCACACTGTGGTGTCTGCATGTAAAGATAGACATCGTCAGCATGGAGACAAAACAGTTCAAATTTACTCAATCTGCTACATTATACTGAATGGCTCCATCTGATTCTTGTTTTTCAGGAATTAAGATGAAAAAAATTGAACTGGTGCTCAGAGAATAGTACAAGAGAAGGGTAGAAGCACATTACCTTAAGGCATTTGTGGCACCCCAGGAGTCCAGTTGCCACAGTGGCATTGCCTCCCTCACAGGGTGTGATGTCATGCCTGGAAGCAAGAAGGGGTCCTCACCCTCAGTAACACCTGCATTCAACACTTTTCCTGACTCCAGGCCAAAAGGGGGAGCTCTACTCCCGGATTCAGGGGAGCTGCCCTATAAATTCTGGCCCAGAGGGTGGGTTAGGCAGAAAGTCAGGGAAAGTCTGAGAAGAAGAACAAGAGAAACTTCCTGGGGACTGGAGCCACAGAGAGGCTCGTCCGAGGGCAGTGGAGGGCAAGTGAGAGGGAAGAGGAGAGAAGTCGAGGAGAACCTGGGGAGTGGAGCTGTGACTGAGCTCACCCCAGAGTTCAGCGCTAGAAGCCGGACGCTGGAGTCCGTGGTTGTACGGGAACTGAAGTCTCGGCAGCTGAATCCGGAGGGCAGGAGATTGTAAATCTCCTGTCCTCACAAAACACCCGGCGACACAGCCGTATACTAGAGCCCGGATCCTCCAACAGAGGAGCAACACATGTAAAAGGTTCAAGCTGCCTCCCATATGGATGAGAAACCAGTAAACAGCAAGAGGGCCGCAGCATAGCTTTAAGCAGCAGGGACCAGAAAGGACAGTGCAGAAGGAAGGCCTCCTAACCCACCTGGCATGGTGGATCTCCAATTGCTTCCAGGCTGCCCGGTACTCCATTACCACCTGCTACAAGTGTCCTAGTCTGCACCATCAACCATCAAGTAAAGGTAAAGGAAACCACCAACCCTGTGTCGTCTGGTCATTGTCCGCGCCCTCAGTCCTGCACCCCAACATCCACTACCTCTTCATAAACTGTACCAGTTGCCCTGGGGCCCCGTTCTACCCGTGGGGAGCTGTACCATCCTTGCTGCGCCACCAACTGCCCCAGTGGTCCTGAACCACAGCGTCAGCCATCCAATTGCTGAATACAACAGGTGGCGTCACGACTCCCATGTAAATATCCCCTTTACTGCACGCCCAGGGCAACGGAGCCGAGTCACAGTCCCGTGACCTCCCCAAAGAACTGTCTGACCCGGGGCGTGTCACATTCGATAAGAGAGCATTGGATGTGATATTCAAATGATCCTCAGCTCAGATTCTGCTGTGAGCATCATCCAAGTGTCATGCAGTTGTCCTCTGATCCTGTGATCGGATCACAGCTGCGGAGGAAAGGGAGAGATTAATCTCCTTTATCTCCTCCATTGTCGGCCTCAGCGTATATCACCCTGCACTCAGCTGGGTGCCGATAGCAATGCAATGTTTCACTTCCACCCATAGACTTACAATCACAGCATGCTGCCATTTTTACCCTCGCCCAAATTAGGACTGAGGAAAATCTAGCAGGTCTGAGCTGCCTGATTGTCTAATATTGGTCCAAGAGCAATGCGAGATTATTTTGCATTGCGCTCACGCAAGTTTGGCTCCAGTGTAGCTAGCCTAAAACTTATGAATGTTAGGCTGTGTGCCAATGAAGAGTTTTTAGGGATTTTATTTTATGCTGTATATTTCACTGTATTAATAGCGCACCATCTACAGTTTCAGCAAAGCTGATGGGGCATATATGGCACACCCCTCCAGGGCCTTAGAATACTCGGAACTGGGCTTTCTTGAGGATTCATCACGCGGATCACACGGACTGAAACTCGGCTCCATGACCCTGGTGGTGTGATTAAAAGTTTGGTGTGGGTGGCTCTCTTTCTTGGGGATAGGGATCAGATGTGGAGGGTTCATACTGGGCATGGATGACTGGATCTGGGGATACTTGTTAATTTATACGCGACGCCACCCGCAGGTTGCGGCTATAGATGGCCGCTGCTCGACAGTCTTTCTAGGGGCCGATGGTTGGGAGGCAGCAATCTTCTTAAGCCCTCTACAGGAGCCACTTGGGTGATATTCTGCTCTAAGGTTCGGTCGTAGGACGAACTCCCACTTGCTCCAGTCCTCTAGACAGTTCTCAGGCGTATGTTCTCTAGCTTCCCTCCAACTCAACCTTGGTGTTCAATGGCTAAGCTGTTCTACCACCTCTCCACAACTGGTCACTCTCTCCTTCTGTTCAACTGTCTCTTCTCCTCACTGTCGTCTCCTACATTCTAGATGTTTCTCGCTCTTTTTTTTACCCCTTTTCACGTGTCCCACGTCATCTATGTTTGTTCATCCTGACCTCACTGCTCCCCTGGTGCTCCCTCTAACTACTTCTTTCACCACCTAACCCCACTACAATTGTTCCTAGTGTGATCTGGGTGTCCCGGTACTAGTCTGTACCCCCAGTGAGTGGGATACTACACCCTATCAGGTGTTTCAGATCAGCTACATGTCAATGTCTTTTGTGGGTGTGCTGAGCCTTATGTGCAGATTTTCCCCATAGATTTGCATTAGATGCAGATAATCTGCAGGTAAAAAATGCAGATGTGTTTTTTATGAGTTAATGCTACGGAAATGCATAAAAAATAGAAGTAATCCACATATAAGTATATCAATAAAGTTTTCTCAGAGCAAAATACCAGAAAATATCAAAAACAATGTGTAGCGCCCCGCTAGTTAGCGCGCTACAAATGGGTACTGCACCCCTACCAGAAGGTACAGTGTGCTTTGTTCTGGTAAGGAGCAGTAGAAGTCTGAAGCTCCAGCACCACACACACACACACACCTAGTGATAGAGGACCAATCAGATGCCCGTTACTAGGGTAACCGGTCCCAGTGGGTGGAGAGCTAGGTTATAAAGTGAGTGGGGAAAGTAGAAACAGTGTACACGAGAAGCAGTGCAGTGAAGAGTGCAGATGTAAAGAGAAATAGAACAGCACAGTAAAGAGTAAGAGCAAGAACAGAGAACAGCAGAGGAGAAGTAACCGGGAGGGCACCTCAACCTGGTGACCCAGAAGAGAAAGGGGCAGATAGAGGGTAACCAAATACCCTGGCCCAGTCCAAGCAGCGTACCGGCTCCGACATGGATCAGAGGTCCATCCCTGAACCGCAAATTACCGGCGTGGTTGATGTCTTTTTAGGAGCACGATCCAACCGCCCTAAACCAAGCACGGTTGCCACCAGAAGCACTAAACAGGGTTGGGTTTCCTTTGGAGAGATAAAGGGTTCCCATATCACCCGACGGGCCTGGTATAAGAAGTGGGATTGTGCAGGGCACCACAGAAAAGGACAGAGAAAGTGATAGAGAAGGAACACCAGAGGAGCTTTGGAGGGACATTACTCACTGCAAGGACCACATGGTCCACTATCCTGATTGAAAGAACTGGTTACCCTATAAGCCTGCATATTACTGGAGTAAAGTACGCGTTCAGAGTGAGCAACGTATCTGTGCTTCTTCTCAGAGAACTGTGATTTACCTGCTTTTCTCCACAGTGACTACGCTGCCCTATTCCACTATTGCTATTTCCAACACCCCGGGGACTCAGCCTTACCTGTAGAGGGATACGACATCTTGCTGCCGCACATCACCCCGGAGGTTCCAGCAGCGCTGGTACCATCACCGGACATACAAGTGGCGTCACAAACAATTTTATTTTATTTTGATTTTCCCTTTTTATTGTCTGCTCAAGGGCACGGACTCTGGCATCCCCGTACCAGTACCCCTGAGCTCCACGTACCCCGACCCTTGTGGCCCAGACAAATGCAGCTTTATTTCAAACATGACACACCAACAAGAGACAGAAAATACAGCATCAAATGTGATAAAAACGCAGTAAAAACACAAGAATAACCTAATCTACACATTAAGTGAAGATATGGTGTGGAATTTCTGCAACATCAAAAACTCCCCAAAAGTTCATCTTGTGAAGATAGCCTTAGAGTAGGGTCACATGACCATAGATTCTCTCAACTGATAGGACATTGGACTGCACTCAGATGTCATCCAAATGGCATCCGATGATTTACAGGCACTAATAGGCTTACATGGGCAACTTGATTTCAATTTGCAGGTCAAAGTGCAGAATGACACAATTTTTTTTTCATGTCGGCTCAGTATGTGGGAAAAAATGCTGATCCTGATAAAAAGTCAGATAGCATGATGTATACAGTGGTGTGAGTGAGCCCTGAGGGGTTGGGGTCACAGAGCTATGATGTATGGTCTCCCAAGACCACTTGGTAATACATTCCACATTGCAGTTGGCCTTTATATTCACTTAGGGGCCTTTCACATCAGTGGTTTTGTTCATGTGTGGCAGACCCGGCAGATTTACTGCATCTGCTGGATCTGCCGCATAACGGCTGCACTTGCGGCCTGGATCCGGCAAGCCCCATGCATTCTCTATGGGGCTTGCGGTCGGGTACGGCAAGTGTGGTTACGCTGGCAAGCAGCAGGTTTTTTTCGCCGCTGCAAGTGGCGGATCTGCCGCATCCAGCAGAACCGCCCTTTCTGCACCCGACCGCAAGCCCCATAGACAATGCATGGGTCTTGCCAGACGGGCTGCAAGCCGGCTGATCCTGCAGATGCGGCGCCACCTGCCGGATCAACTGCAAACATCAGCAAACCGCTGGTTTGAAAGGGGCCTAAGATACATAAAAGTACAGTGCGGGCTCACAGCATGTGTGGTGACGTACAGGTTTGTACAACACTCTTGTGTGATATGGTTGTACAGGGTGGGCCATTTATATGGATACACCTAAATAACATTGGATCCAAATGACTTCAAAATGGCCACCATCGTCATCACCCATCTGGAAAAGATTTCCCCTCCATTATACTAATGTGCTATGAACAGGAAGTTGATATTACCAACCATTCCCATTTTATTTAGGTATAGCCATATAAATGGCCCACCCTGTATTTGAGGGTCCCAATAGAGGTCTTTAAAGGGGTTAACTGTTTTCAGAAAACCCCTGTCCCAGTACTTTATTTTACTCCCCCTTCTATGGTCTCCAATGCTGCTCCCGCTGTCAGTGCCTGGTTCACACATCCATGGAAACCATGAATGTGTGAGACAGGCCGTATTTGGGGGGCAGTGCGTCTGTGGTGTCACACACCATGCGACATTTGTGTGCTATCGGTGGATAGCACACGGACAACCTGTTACCGCATGCCCACCTCCCTCCATCACTGCTGTTCCTCTCGCTTCCGGTCCACTGTTTGGCTCAGTGAAGTGAATGTTCATGAGCCTAATGAGCAGCACCAGAAGTAAAGGAACTATCAGCGCTGGAGGCAGGTGAGTATGAAATTCTTTTGTTTTTACACTTTAACTTTTGGCCGTGGTCCATGCACATGGATGTCACATGGATGACATCTGTGTGCATGGACATTTTGAGCCAAAACAGGTCTGTGGTGCCGGCAAAAAACAGGCATGTCGCTGTGTGGAGCATACGGACACACATCTGCTCCACACGGAAACATGGTCCATATCAAGAAATGGACATTTGAAGGGGGCCACGGGGGATCATATGTCCCCATATATCTGTGCCCCTCGTATATGTCGGCACGGATGTGTGACAACAGGCCTTACTATCTGCAGCCCTGACGTCACACTGACAACGCTGCAGCCAATCAGTGAGCTTAGCGGCTTTGACAGGCTTGTGCCATCAATTTAGGCAAAGCCGCTGAGATCAAAAATTGGCTGCAGCGCTGTTGATGTGACGTCAGGGCTGCACACAGGTGAGACTGAACCTGGAAAGGGCGAATAAAAAAAACTGCAGCAGGACAGGGACTTTCCAGATCAAGAAAACCCCTTTAATGCAGGATCACCCATTTCTACTAGAGGAATATTAAATTAAAACAGCAGCTGATAGGTATGTATGAAGGGCACTGATCTCAATGGTGAGCACATCTATTCCTTCATTCTGTGGGCCCTTGTCACCCCTTCATCTATTATAATTATGCCCATATATCTATACACGTGGGCTACATAGTAACCAATATAAATACAAAGCAATCCAGGGAGATCTGATGGTTCATATGACGAGAGAATAACTTACACATATCAGCTGTATCGTGCTGTTGTCATCCGCACATCGGCGATCTCAGGGCTTCCTGCCCTCACTCACCTGCCGCCTCCTTCTCCTCCGCCATGACTGTTGTGCTTGGTTTCCATGGTGACGCGTCCTGCTGAGCGCGGCCATAGACGAGTCCTGCAGAGAAGGCGGCCGGCGGTGCTGGAGGTGCAGCCTCCTCTCCTCGCCAGGACCTACCTACTATGGAAGGCTGCTTTGGCGATCCTGCACATGTGATCATACAGCAGTGATACATGCCGGATTTCCCTCATTATCCCCAAAACATATTCTGTTGCAAACGTATTCTTAATCAACAGTTGTTGTTTTTTCCATCACCTCTAAGTGATTTGTGTTCCTCCCCTTCCTTGGCATGGACTGTAACCATGTCTTACAATGATCTATAGTGTGGGATTGCCTGTCATAGTTTTCCTACAAGGAGTAGTGTGGCGCCCCGCAACGAGTGCGTCACAAGAGGGTACTGCACCCCTGACTGAAGGTGCTGTGCTCTCTGTCCCAATGGTGAATAGGATAATCCCAAGGCTCCATGTACCACATGCAACACCTAGAGGCAGAGGACCAATTAGATACCCGTTTCCTGGGCAACTGGCCCTGGTGGGAGGAGAGTTAGGTATATAGCAGTGGGGAAGAGAAGAACAGAGTTAGAAAGTTGGAGAGACAAGAGCAAGGGGAAGTCGAGTCGTGACAGGAGAACAGCTAACAGGGAGGGCACCGAGCACTGGTGACCCAAAAGTGAAAGGGGCCAAGAGAGAAGGAAGACGGGTGTTAACCCCTTTACGACTAAGACGAGTATACTCGTCATGAAAAGATGTCAGTTCCCGCATCATGACGAGTATACTCGTCATGGTTTTGAACTGTCACTGCTTCTAAACGAACAGTGACAGTTCAATTCTAAAAGCTGTCAGTGACAGCCAAGGGTTAGGGGAAGAGGTGTGGGCACCCCTGTTAACCCCTTCACCCCCCCCCTCCCCAATCATACTTATCTGCCGGCGGGCTGCACCGCACCCGACCGGCCATGAACTAATGATCCAGCTCCCCCTGTGTCTGTCCGCCCTGTGTCAGCCCCCTGTGTTGTAGCCCCCCTGTGTCCAGAGCCCCCTGTGTCCTGTCCCGTCCCCTGTGCAGCTCCCCCTGTGCCTGTGCATCCCCGCCCTCCACCTTGCATGGATTGTCTGCCGGCGGGCTTATGCGCCCGCCGGCGAAGCTGCAGGGCCCCCTCCTCCTCCCTGCTGGTCCCCAGCCCCCGGCCCGCCCCGGCCCCCAGCCCCGCTCACCTATTCTGGCGGGCTGCACGCGCGGTGCACCCCCCGCACCGTCGGCCTCCTCTGCAGTCCGGTGTGGCCCCTCCTCTTCTCAGGGGCTCATCGCTGGGTAAGTATGAATGATATGAATGGATGGATGGATGGATGGATGGATGGGTGGATATGGGTGGATGGATGGATGGTGATGGTGGATGGATGGGGTGGATGGATGGGTATGTGATGATGGTGGATGGTGGCGGTGGATGTGTGTGGTGGATGTGTGCGTGCGTGGATGTGCGTGCGTGGATGTGCGTGCTGGATGTGCGTGTGGATGTGGTGCGTGTGATGTGCGTGCGTGAGTGCAGGTGTGAGTGTCGTGTGGTGAATGTGCGTGCGTGATGTGTGGAATGTCGTGGTAGATGGTGCATACGTGATGATGGGTGCATAGGTACCATGATGCGTGGATGATGGGTGCAACAAGGGATCAAGTTGATAGTCTCTGGGATCATAGTCATGGTGCACTGTATAACTGATCATTGTCATAAGTGCACCATAACTCTGACCCCTGAGAATGTAGGAAGAGGACACTTGATCCCTTGCTGCAGTCTCTGGATTGAGCAGAAGCGATCGAGCGTCGTGGGACCATCGTTGTGGACTACGTCGGAGGCAATCGAGCGTCGTGGGACCTTTGTTGTGGACTACGTCGGATCTTTATAATAAAGATGGAGTCCGAATTTTGTTTGTGTTTTTTTTTCAAATAAAAAGATTTTTCTATGTGTGTATTTTCTGACTATTACCAGAGATTCCTAATGGCGGGTCTAACATTGGCCCTATATTATGAATCTCGGGCTTAGTGCCAGCTGCCAATAAAAAGCTGGCATTAACCCCTTTATTACCCAGTTTGCCACCGGCACCAGGGCAACTGGAAGAGCATGGGTACAGCGCCAGAAAATGGCGCTTCAATGAATGCGCCATTTTCTGGGGCGGCTGCGGGCTGCAATTCACAGCATGGGGGGCCCAGAACGCTTGGGCCTTTCCATGCTGAGGATTCCAGCCCCCAGCTGCCTAGTTGTACCTGGCTGGGCCAAAAATATGGCGGAGCCCTACGTCATTTTTTTTTCTAGAATTAGTTCTAGAAATAAAAAAAAATGGGCTTCGCTGTATTTTGGTTGCAGCCAGGTACAACGAGGCAGCCGGGGGTTGCTGGCAGTCTGTAGCTGCCAAGTTGTACCTGGCTGGACCAAAAATATGGCGGAGCCCTACGTCATTTTTTTTTTCTAGAATTAGTTCTAGAAATAAAAAAAAATGGGCTTCGCTGTATTTTTGGTTGCAGCCAGGTACAACGAGGCAGCTGGGGGTTGCTGGCAGTCTATAGCTGCCAAGTTGTACCTGGCTGGACCAAAAATATGGCGGAGCCCCACATCACTTTTTTTTTCTAGAATTAGTTCTAGAAATAAAAAAAGGCCTTCGCTGTATTTGTAGCCAGCCATGTACAACTTGGTAGCTGGCTGACTGGAATCCTCAGCGTGGAGAGACTCAAATGTTGTGGGTCCCCCACACTGCAAATTTCAACCCACAGCCACCCAAGAAAATAGCGCATTCATTAGAGGCGGCATTTTCTGGTGCTGTACCCCAACTCTACCAGTTGCCCTTGTGCTGGTGGCACACGGGTTCTCCATATGCGACATGGTGTCCGCTAACAATTTCAATAGAAAATTAGCTCCAATTGTTAGCGGAAACCATGTCGGGTATGGAGAGCCCCTCCCTGTGTGCCTGAACATTGGAGCTCCCCCACAAGTGACCCCATTTTGGAAACTAGACCCCTGAAGGAACGTATCTAGATGTATAGTAATCACTTTGATCTCCCAGATGCTTCACAAATTCATCCATAAAAATGAAAAAAGCACTTTTTTTTTCCACAAAAAGTTTCTTTTTTCATTTTTACGGATCAATTTGTAAAGCACCTGGGGGTTCAAAGTGCTCACTATGCATCTAAATACGTTCCTTGGGGGGTCTAGTTTCCAAAATGGGGTCACTTGTGGGGGAGCTGCAATGTGGAGACACAAGGGGACCATCCAAACACGACATGGTGTCCGCTAACAATTTGAATGGAAAATGAGCTCAAATTGTTAGCGGACACCATGTCGCGTTTGGAGGGTCCCTGTATGTCTCCACATTGGAGCTCCCTCACAAGTGACCCCATTTTGGAAACTAGACCCCCAAAAGAACATATCTAGGTACATAGTGAGCACTTTGAACCCCCAGATGCTTCACAAATTGATCCGTAATAATGAAAAAATAATTTTTTAGTGGAAAAAAAAGTGCTTTTTCATTTTTACGGATGAATTTCTGAAGCATATGGGGGTTCAAAGTGCTCACTATGCATCTAGATACGTTCCTTCGGGGGTCTAGTTTCCAAAATGGGGTCACTTGTGGGGGAGCTCCAATGTGGAGATACACAGGGACCCTCCAAACGCGACATGGTGTCCGCTAACAATTTGAGCTCATTTTCCATTCAAATTGTTAGCGGACACCATGTCGCGTATGGAGGGTCCCCGTGTGTCTCCACATTGGAGCTCCCCACAAATGACCCCATTTTGGAAACTAGACCCCCTAAGGAAGGTATCTAGATGCATAGTGAGCACTTTGAACCCCCAGATGCTTCACAAATTCATCCATAAAAATTAAAAAAACACTTTTTTTTCACAAAAAATTTCTTTTTGCCTACATTTTTTTAGTTTCACATGGGCAAAGGGATAAAATACATCCCAAAATTTGTTGGGCAATTTCTCCTGAGTACACCGATACCTTATATGTGGTCATAAACCACTGTTTGGGCGCACGGCAGGGCTCAGAAGTGAAGAAGCGCCATTTCACTTTTTGAACGGAAAATTGACTCTAAAATTCAAATTGCGCTCCTTCCCTTCTCAGTCCTGCCGTGTGCCCAAACAGTGGTTTATGACCACATATGAGGTATCGATGTACTCAGGAGAAATTGCCCAACAAATTTTAGGATCCATTTTATCCTGTTGCCCATGTGAAAATTAAAAAATTGAGGCTAAAAGAACATTTTTGTTACAAAAATCAAAATGTCCATTTTTTCCTTCAACTTTATTTTAGTTCCTGTGAAGCACCTGAAGGGTTAATAATCTTCTTGAATATAGTTTTGAGTAGCTTGAGGGGTGCAGTTTTTGGAATGGTGTCACTTTTGGGTGTTTTCTGTCATGTACACCCCTCAAAGGGACTTCAAATGTGATGTGGTCACTAAAAAATTGGTTTTGTAAATTTTGCTGGAAAAATGAATAATTGCTGATGAACTTTGAACCCTTATAACGTCCTACCAAATTTTTTTTTTTCTTCGAAAATTGTGCTGATGTGAAGTAGACATGTGGGAAATGTGATTTATTAACTATTTTGTGGCACATAATGCTCTGGTTTAGCAGAAAAAAAATTAAAAATTTGAAAATTGCTAAATTTTCAAAATTTTTGCCAAATTTTTTATTTTTTCACAAATAAACGCAAAAATTATCGACCTAAATTTAATATTAACATGAAGCCCAATATGTCACGAAAAAACAATCTCAGAATCGCTAGGATCCGTTGAAGCATTCCAGAGATATTACCTCATAAAGGGAGAGTGGTCAGAATTACAAAAAATGGTCTGGTCATTAAGCTGCAAAGTGACTCGGTCCTTAAGGGGTTAAACGACCCGAGCCCAGTCCACAACCCGGAGTACCGGCTCCGAGGTGGTACAGACGCTTCACCGCTGCACCACAGAACCCGGAGTGATTGAGAGCTTTACAGGAGCGCAATACACAACCTACCATCACCACAGCTGTACCAGGGGGGCACCCACCATTGGGGTTCAGGGACCTAACGTGAGTCGGAGGCCAACGGCTCGGGTTCCAACAGAGGATCCCTAGTACCCTGGCTAGGTATACAGAAGCAGCGACGAGAGAGGGACAGTCAGGATAGAGAAGGACACTTGTGGAGCCTTGGAAGGAAACTATTCACTGCAGGGACCACCCGGTCCGTTACCCAGTATCAAGAACTATTATACCTGTCTGCACTGAAAGAACTAAGTAAATACCAGTTCAGAGGAGTAATGTATCTGAGCCTTATTTCAGAACTGCCATTCCAGTGCCTTGCTTTGCAGAAACAACCGATCTGCCCTATTCCACCGTTGCAGCTCTACAGCCCTGGGGACCCCACTCGTCCTGTAGGGAGCGGTTCCATCCTGCTGTCGCCCATCACCCCGGAGGTCCAAGCAGCGCCAGTGCCATCACCGGAACCCTACAGGTGGCATCACGAACTATTAACTTCATCTCTTTTATTATTTTACTTTAACCCTTTTACTGACCACCGGGCCGCAGCTGTGGCGCCCCTGCGTCCAGGAGGCCACAAAAGGGAACTGCAGCCAGGCAGGTAGGACACTTGTTGCACACCAACACCCTCACAGCCCACACAACCCACGTGTCAGAAGGAGTTAACATCCAGCCCTGAGATTAGAACTCTATGAGATTGAGGGGTGGTGGATCAGAGGAATGGGTTGGGCACACCCGTAGTCAGGTGACTTGACAGTATATAGGAAGGGGGAGGAGTGAAGGGAGTTAGTAGGCTCAAGGTGCCGAGATGCAAAGACCAGAAGCTGAGCTGCAAAGACAGAAAGACTTACACATGTCCTGTGAGTGCAAGGCCTAGGAGCGCAGAATCCGTACTGAGCCAGTGTGAGCCAGAGGGGAGAGAAAGCCCATCCGACGCTGATGCCACCAGGAGTGTGACAGAACAGAGAGGGACGGTGGAACCCGGGCCCTAGACATCAGCTAAAGCCACTGACTGCAGGCGGAGTAGCCCTCCTATATACCGAGAGAAACAGAAAGGAGAGAGCCTGGTAGAGCCTCATGCTGAGGACTGCTGGAGGCTGGGCTGAGTAGAGTGTCGGCTCTAGAGGGGACCGCAGTTTACCCGGGATCCCCAAACAACACGACGGGGAACCACAGCTCCACGTTAGGGTCCCCAACCCAAAGGACAGGCAGCTC
Source organism: Allobates femoralis (assembly GCA_033576535.1). NCBI lineage: Eukaryota > Metazoa > Chordata > Amphibia > Anura > Aromobatidae > Allobates > Allobates femoralis. The sequence continues at coordinate 457,353,767 of JARQOC010000001.1, forward strand.
AGTGACAACCAGGAGGGCCCACGAGGGGTCCGAGTCACCGCCATACTGCCCAGCGCACCACACACCACCCGTACAGACGGAGACCGTAGACAGCCCGGAAAGGACACTAAAGACTGTGTGAGGGGTCACACAGAGAGAGGCCTGGCTGCAGAGCAAAGGGAACCCGGAGAGGGAGAATGTGCCCGTGTACTGTAACTTGTAAGAACTGCAAATGACTTGTAAAATGACTGAAAGAACTTGGAGTAAAGCTTTGGAAAACCCTGGAACTGCTTCCCTGGAGTCTCTGTGTGCAAGCTATTCTCTCCATACAGGATCCAGCCTGTCAGCACCAGCCAGGAGGAGAGACCCCTGCAGCGTCTGCAAGTAAGTGTGCTACAACCTCACCATAGACTTAACCCTTACTGCCCCGGGGATACAGTTCTTCCCACTGGAACTATACCATCTCCGCTGCCATCCCATCACCCCCGGAGGTTCTGCAGCAGCGGCGGCCCCCATCACTGGCCGCATCAAGTGGGTGGCGTCACGAGTGACATCCCCTGTAAATATTCCCCTTTATTTGCCGAGCCCGGGACACGGTCCGGACCAAGCCACCCGTGACTTCCCCGGCACCGTCAGGTCCGGTACCAAGTACCCCCGTCCCGTGGGGCCCGACACAGCCTCAGGCACCGCAACCGTGACTGACAGCGAGCGCCTGAGACCCGAGCACCCGGCCCACGGTGAGTCAGTAGTATTGAAGAGTTATGAAAACCCTGACTTTTGTCCAGGGTAACCAATCACAGAGCAGCTTCTACTTTTGAAGCATGCTCTAAAAATGAAAGCCATATTTTGATTGGTTGCTATGGGCAACAGAGTTTTTATTTTAGACCTCACACCGGAGGAGTGTAATGTGAGGTGATTTCAATGAGTTAGGCTGCCTTCAGATTTGCAGATGCCTCCGCAGCGTTTTGCGGACGCATCTGCAAGCATCTGCATGCAGACGGCAGCCCCGAATGCCTGCGTACAGATCACACACTCTCCTCCGCACCAGGGACGCGACATGTTGCGTCCCTGGTGCGGGCGAGAGTGTGTGATTTGTGCGCAGGCATCCGCCTGCGCACAGATCACATATAGGAGTGAATGGGTGCGCACGGCGGTCTGCAAGCATCTGCAGACCGCCGTGCACTCCATTATAAACATAGGGGCTGCGGTCTGCATGCAGATGCTTGCAGATGCCTCCGCAAAACGCTGCGGAGGCATCTGCAAATCTGAAGGCAGCCTTAGTCAATGACGCAGAGCACCCATACAAGTCTATGAGCGTGTGTAACATCAGACTGCATGAGGATGCAGTGGTATAACTATAGTCTGATGGGTCTCAGTGTGAAATTTGGACCTGTCCCTCCCCTATATTCATCAGTTGTATGGGCCCTTGTAGCATTCTAGGCAAACTTGCAGTTTAAGCAGCTGGAGGTCCATGGCCATGAGAGGCGGCGGAGCTGAGAGAGGCGGTGTGGCGCCCCTGCGGATCCAGTCGCCACAAAGGTACTGCACCCCTATTAGGGTGAAGTATCCCTCTCTCGGGTAAGAGGGGCAACCAGACCACACACTAGGAACCATTGTACTGGGGATGGGTGGAGGGGAAGTAGTTAGAGGGAGCACCTGGGAGGAGTGAAGTTAGGAAGCACACACGTAGATGACGTGGGATACATGACAAAGGGTATAAATAGAGTGGGAAAGACCTAGAAAGGAGGAGAGACAGTTGTACAGCTCGCGGAAAAACAGTTGAACAGCAGAGTGGAGCAGTTAAGAGTCGAGTTGGAAGGAAGCTAGAGAAAGAAAGCCTGTCACAGAAGGAAAAGAAGTTGAGAGAAGTGTCCAGAGGCCAGTCTAATGAGCAGAGAAGGAGAACCAAGTGGCTCCAGGAGGAAGAAGGGGTCCCAGAGGCACAGGCGGTGAACAATCCACCTGTGGGACTAGTATCCATTGTCAACCACAGGCAGTGGAGGGACTAGGCAGAAGAAAGGGGCACCGGGACCCAAGACTAGTGGAGAAGACAGATAAGGCTCAGCTAGCAACCTGGAGACTGTGTGGTACCTCCATGGTGACACGGTCGACAACCCTGCACATCTGCTGAAAAGATGGCAACCATAGGGCTAAGGGGAGATACTGCAGGTTTGCCCCTAAGAAAAGCCCACAGCTACTGGCTCAGATCTCTGTGTGGTGAAGGGCGAGGTCGGGCAGGAGAAGCAAGCACAGTGTGAGACGGCAGAGAAAGGAAAGAGAAGGGGTACCTACTATCCAGGAGAAGTTGAATCCCTGCCTCCAAGAACCCAGTGCTCAGCGGGCTGTTGCACAGTAAATGTGAACAGTGGCTAGAGTGTGGTAGGCCCCGATGCAAAATTTAGACCTGCCCCCCCATCAGATGTATGGGCCATGTGTAATGTTCTAAATACTTTAAAGACTCACAGATTGACCCCTCTCCCCCTTCATTATGTATTAATGTCCCTCATCCTGCTCTATATAGTCCTCCTCCTGGAATATGGCCCTTATTGTGGTATATATGTCCCTCATCATGGTTTATATGGTCTTCCTCCTTCTGCCACCATAATCCTTCAATTGTTATAATGCATCCCCACATTCCTCCATACATTACAATGTAGCCCCATAGACGTCTATGTATTATAATGCATCCCATAGTCCCCCATTCAGAAGGTAGCCACTATAGTCATCCAATTATTATAATGCACCTCCATTATCCTCCATATAGTATAATGCAGCCTCATAGTCATCCATATAGTATAATGCAGCCTCACATCGCTCCACATAGTATAATGCAGCCTCGCAGCCATCAATATAGTATAATGCAGCCTCATATCCCTCCATATAGTATAATGCAGCCTCATATCATTCCATACAGTATAATGTAGCCTCACATCCCCCCATATAGTATAATGCAGCCTCGCAGCCATCAATATAGTATAATGCAGCTTCATATCCCTCCATATAGTATAATGCAGCCTCATATCATTCCATACAGTATAATGTAGCCTCACATCCCCCCATATAGTATAGTGCAGCCTCATATACCTCCATATAGCATAATACAGATTTATATCCCTCCATGTAGCATAATGCAGCCTCACAGCCCTCCATATAGTATAATGGAGCCTCATAGCCCTTCATATAGAATAATGCAGCTTCATAGCCCCTCCATATAGTGCAGCCTTATAGCCCCTCCGTATAGTGCAGTCTCATAGCCCCTCCATATAGTGCAGCCTCATATGTTGTGAATTCTGCTTGTGGGCTCCCTCCTGTGGTTGTGGCTGGTAATGCAGTCGATCCTGTTCTGCAGTCTTGGTCAGGTGAATTGGATAATTGGAATTCAGACTGGGGTATTTAGGATTGCAGGATTCTCTCAGTCCTTGCCAGTTGTCAATTGTTCCTGCAGGTGCTTTACCTCTGCCTGGTCTCTTCCTGCCCTGCTGCAAACATCCAAGCTAAGTGAATGGTTTTGTTCTCTTGTGACACACATGCTGTGTGCTTGTTTTGGAATTGTCTATTTCTGCTCAGAGTTGTAGGTTGATACTTAGTCTGCATGTCTGGCTTAACCTGCTGTTAGGAAGTTTTCTTCCTAGGATTTAAGTGCTATTCATTTGTTGTTGGCTTGTACATCTTTTGATTGTGTCAGCATAGTTGGATTCACAGGAGTTCCGCAAATATAGAGGGTGCCGAATCTTGAGTAGACTCAGGGGTATTTTTGTATTATCTGCTGTGGATATTTTTGAAAGTTTTTTTATACTGACTGCAATAGTATTCTGTCCTGTTTTTATCTATCTACTAGAGTGGCCTCATTTACTAAATTCTGTTTTCTGCCTGAGTGTGTCTTTTCCTCTCTTACTCACAGTCAATATTTGTAGGGGGCTTTCTATCATTTTGGGGTTCTGCTCTGAGGCAAGATAGAATTCCTGTTTCTATCTTTAGGGGTAGCTAGTTCTCCAGCAGTGTTGAGGTGTCTAGGGTATGATTAGTCACATCCCACGGCTACTTCTAGTTGCGGTGTTAGGTCAGGAACTGCGGTCAGTATAGGTACCACTTACTCCTGTGAAAGAGATTCATGCGGCTCCAAGGTCACCGGATCATAACACTCATAGCCCCTCCATATAGTGCAGCCTCATAGCCCCTTCATATAGTGCAGCCTCATAGCCCCTCCATATAGTGCAGCCTCATAGCCCATCCATATAGTGCAGCCTCATAGCCTCTCCAATCTCCATATAGTAAATGCTCCCACCTCCTTCCCCATAATCCTCTGGCCACCTTGCACTGATTTATGAAAAAAATAAATAAATCTTACCGCTCCCGGTTCCCCCTCTGCTCCGTCTCAGACTCAGGAGGAGGCGGTAGCGGTGCTTGCAAAGCAGGAACTAACGCCTTCTCCTAGTGTGGAGGAGGCAGCACCAACCTGCTTTATATGCGTTCCGCAGTGGAACGCAGGCCAGCACCACCGTCTCCTCTCCCCTCTTTGACACACTGGCCACACAGTCACATGAATGTGCGTCCTTGGAGACGCACATCCATGTGAAGCAGGCGCCCAGCACTGGGATCGGCAGTCACAGGGGGATGCAGGCGTCCCGGGCCCCTAATACATCCGGGCCTCGTCACACCCGTGACCCCTGCGACCGCGATCATTATGCCACTGTGAGTAAAAGACCTGAACACTGCAACCCGCTGTGTCTGTGAACATTTTTGATGTGCCGTGAGCACCAGAAACATAACTACCAACTCACTCAGGTACCTTCTGCTGCCCTGGGGGTCATCCCTACCCATAGAGGGCTCAAGAACATTGTTGCCTCCCTACTATCGGCCCCTAGGAGAACTGCAGCGGCCATTTATAGCTGACACCTGCGGGTGGCATCACGTAAAATGAACAAGTATCCCAAAGTTTGGTCATTCCTGTCCAATTGAACCCTCCATACGAAATGACCTTCCGTAAGAGAGTGTGGCACCCCGTACCGGGTAACCACAGGCTTCCCTGGGACACTGAAGGATTTCCCACAGCGAGTAAACCACTTTCACCCAACACCTTCCACTCCAGGCCTGTAGGGAGAGCTCAACTGGCTGCCCTTAAGCCAGATCCCCTATAAATACAGGTGCTGGAGGGAAAATGGCAAAAGTGTGCAGATGCTAGAAGAGCTGGAGTAGCTCAGAGGCTGGTGAGCTGAGCTGGTGCTGGAGCCGTGCTAGGCCCAGACCAATACACACCAGAGTTAGTGGAAGACCCGCAGAGTAGAGATCGAAGGCAGAGGCGAGAAACACGTTACCGGGGCAGAGGGTCCGAGTCTGCAGGGACAGAGAAGATAGACCCAGCAGAGAAACCAGCATCCCGAGGAGGCTTAGCTTCCCGGACACCCGCAGCACCAACAGTTGAGAGCCAGGGACCGTGGAGAGAGATGGCAGTAGCCCAAGAGAGAACCCTCAGTGCAGCAACCCGGGTGTGGAGAGAGAGAGAAGTAGCAGTCCGGTTAGGTTCTATACCTGCCAGACTCAAAACAAGAAAGCTAAATAAGGAGGCCTACAACCCTACTCGCTGTGGAGATCCCAAGGTGTTTCCCTTCACTCCAGATGTGTGTACCTGTAACCGAACATCAGTAAAGGTACCAAAAGACTTTTATGTGTGCGTGTCTCTCCTTCCACCTGCACCACACCGACTGCGCTCCCCTACTCCAACCTTGTGCAGAAACGACTGTGCTGCTTTATTTCACCATCATAACCTTAGCCCTGGGGACCCCGCTCCTCTTGTAGGGAGCTATTCCATCTTGCTGCCGCCCATCACCCTGGAGGCCCCAGCAGCGCCGGTGCCATCACGAATAGATATTTTTATTATTTTCCTTTTCCACATTTTTCATTAACCACCAGGGCCACAGCCTCGACACCGCTACCTGTGACTCCCAAACCGCGCCTGAGATCTGAGTACCCTGCCCTGGGCGGGACAAGAGCCACCGACACCGAATCTTTTTTTTCAAAAATCTTTATTTATGAAAAGATACGAACAATTGTACAAATACAAATCCATATGCATAGGGCGGGAATGAAACATTCAGTCATAATGCTTAACATATAGCATCACCCTTATATGGAAGAGTAATGTAGAGGCCGCAAAAACTACGTGTTGGATCCCCATATTCAAGAAACATCAAGGAGGCAAATGAATTGGGGGGGGCTATTAAGCAATAAACGTCGTCTGCCGCTCAGATTTTACATAAACAGTGAAATGGTGTTGAGGGCAAAAAATATTTACAGTTGTGGCCAAAGTATTGACACCCCTGCAATTCTGTCAGATAATACTCAGTTTCTTCCTGAAAATGATTGCAATCACAAATTCTTTGGTATTATTATCTTCATTTAATTTGTCTTCAATGAAAAACACAAAAATAATTGTCCTAAAGCCAAATTGGATATAATTCCACAACAAACATAAAAAAGGGGGTGGACAAAAGTATTGACACTGTTAGAAAAATCATGTGATGCTTCTCTAATTTGTGTAATTAACAGCACATGTAACTTACCTGTGGCACCTAACAGTTGTTGGCAATAAATAAATCACACTTGCAGCAGTTGACATGGATTAAAGTTGACTCAACCTCTGTCCTGTGTTCTTGTGTGTACCACATTGAGCATGGAGAAAAGAAAGAAGACCAAAGAACTGTCTGAGGACTTGAGAAACCAAATTGTGAGGAAGCATGAGCAATCTCAAGGCTACAAGTCCATCTCCAAAGACCTGAATGTTCCTGTGTCTACCGTGCGCAGTGTCATCAAGAAGTTTAAAGCCCATGGCACTGTGGCTAACCTCCCTAGATGTGGACGGAAAAGAATAATTGACGAGAGATTTCAACGCAAGATTGTGCGGATGGTGGTTAAGGAACCTCGACTAACATCCAAACAAGTTCAAACCGTCCTGCAGTCCGAGGGTACAACAGTGTCAACCCATACTATCCGTCGGCGTCTGAATGAAAAGGGACTGTATGGCAGGAGACCCAGGAAGACCCCACTTCTTACCCCGAGACATAAAAAAGCCAGGCTGGAGTTTGCCAAAACTTACCTGAGAAAGCCTACAATGTTTTGGAAGAATGTTCAACATAGAGTTTACAGGAGAAAAAAAGAGGCATTCAAAGAAAAGAACACGGTCCCTACAGTCAAACATGATGGAGGTTCCCTGATGTTTTGGGGTTGCTTTGCTGCCTCTGGCACTGGACTGCTTGACCGTGTGCATGGCATTATGAAGTCTGAAGGCTACCAACAAATTTTGCAGCATAATGTAGGGCCCAGTGTGAGAAAGCTGGGTCTCCCTCAGAGGTCATGGGTCTTCCAGCAGGACAATGACCCAAAACACTTCAAAAAGCACTAGAAAATAGTGTGAGAGAAAGCACTGGAGACTTCTAAGGTGGCCAGCAATGAGTCCAGACCTGAATCCCATAGAACACCTGTGGAGAGATCTAAAAATGGCAGTTTGTAGAAGGCACCCTTCAAATATCAGGGACCTGGAGCAGTTTGCCAAAGTAGAATGGTCTAAAATACCAGCAGAGCATTGTAAGAAACTCATTGATGGTTACCAGAAGCGGTTGATCGCAGTTATTTTGGCTAAAGGTTGTGCAACCAAGTATTAGGCTGAGGGTGCCAATACTTTTGTCCGGCCCATTTTTGGAGTTTTGTGTGAAATGATCAATGTTTTGCTTTTTGCTTCATTCTCTTTTGTGTTTTTTCATTGAAGACAAATTAAATGAAGATAATAATACCAAAGAATTTGTGATTGCAATCATTTTCAGGAAGAAACTGAGTATTATCTGACAGAATTGCAGGAGTGTCAATACTTTTGGCCACAACTGTATATACTGTTAAAGAAGAGTATCAAAAAGAAGAAGGAAGAAGAAAAAGAAAGAGGGAAGGTGTGGGGGGGAAGAGATAGAAGGGAATAGGAGGGAGGGAAAAGGGGAGGGTGAAGAGGAGGAAGGGGAGATATCAACAGCTGGAGGGATATCCCAGTTTCAACTAAATAATCCTGAACTGAACAAGATATGAATCTTGAGGAGGGGCTGGAGGGCCCTAAGTAGTAGTTATATCCATAAAGTCAGGAGATTCCTTGTATAAAAGCCATGCCTGCCAGGTCCGGAAGTATTTCGTTATCTGTTCATCTGTGTGGGCAGACAATCTTTCCATTCGAGAAATGTGATCCATTTCCCTGAGCCAATCAATCAATGGGGGGGGGTCATTTAGATTTCCATCTCAGAGGAATGATCGATCGAACGGCAGCAACACTGTGCCGCAACAGCTCCTGCTTTGTTTCCTTGAACGACCCAGGGAACATGGATAAGAGACAGATCTGTGGGGAGACGGGCATCGGGGAACCCGTAACAAGTTGAGTAATTTGTAAGGCTGTACGCCAAAGAGGTTGAATGAACGGACAACTCCACCAAATGTGCAATATCGAGGCTTCAGGGGCTTCACATCACCAGCAAGAAGCAGGAGTCTGTGGAAAAATCCTATGTAGGTCACGGGGACATCTGTACCACCTTGTAATGATTTTAAAGCTCCTTTCCTGTACCCTGCAAGGAAGGGGAAGTTTGTGGGTGTATATGAACGCTTTAGACCAGTCCAGATCCGAAAAGGACTCTCCAATCTCTGACTCCCAAGCAGTGGCGTAACTAGAGTCTGGTGGGCCCCGGTGCGAAATTCAGACCTGGGCCCCCTCCCCACGAACACACGATGTATGGGCCCCGTGTAACGTTCTAAGATCTATAAAGACTCACAAATTGACCCCTGCTATATATGGCCCTCCTACTGGAATATGGAGCTTATCCTTTTACATATGTCTCACATCCTGCTAAATATGGTCCTCCTGGAATATGGCCCTTATCGTGGTATATATGGTAGATATGGTCTTCCTCCTCCCGTCACTATAGTCTTCCAATTATTACAATTATTATAATGCCTCCCCATATTCTTCCATATATTACAATATACCCCCATAGTCCTCCATGTATTATAATGCATCCCATTGTTCCCCATTCATAAGGTAGCCCCAATAGTTATTCAATTATTATAATGCACCCCCACTATCCTACATATAGTAGCCTCACAGGCCTCCATATAGTATAATACAGCCTCAGAACCTCTGCATATAGTATAATGCATCCTCATAGCCCTCCATGTAGTATAACGCAGGCTCAGTTCTCCATGTAGTGCAGCCTCAATAATACAGCCTTATATATGCAGCCCCATAGCTCTCCTTATAGTACAGCCTCACATAGTGCAGCCTTATATATGCAGCCTCATAGCTCTTATAGTACAGCCTCACATAGTGCAGCCTTATATACAGTATGCAGCCTCATAGCTCTCCATGTAGTGCAGCCTTATATCTCTCTATGTATTGTTATATATGCAGCCTAAGGGTATATGCTCACGGTTCGGAGGAGCTGCGTGTTGGACGTGGCTCCTCCGTACCCGAGTGAAGCCGCGGGTGCCCACAGGGAGACCACAGACACCCTGTACTCACCATGTGCGGTAGGTGCGGGGCGGCTTCTCCCTGCAGTCACCCGATTGGAGCCGCTTCCGACTCCGCTGCATGAAATTAACATGCCGTGGAGGAGCGGACACCCGCACTGCAGCTATCAAAATGCTGCGGTCAGGTTAAACATAGTCAGGATGGGATTTCTACAAATCCCATCCACTATGCTTATACTGTATTATGCAGCGGTTTGGACGCAGCGGCAAGACGCTGCATCCAAACCACTGCGTATCCTTATAGTCAGCACACAGCCTTATATATGCAGCCCCACCGGGATCTGAAAAATAGGATTAGTGACGACTGCACAAAACTATAGACTCACTCCAAAACCCAGTGTCACCCCCCATATTAGCCTATTCCAGTAGTGGAGTCTTCCGCTCTCCTCCTCCCGTGTACCACTCTCCTCCTCCTCTGTCCCCCGCTCTCCTGTGTCCCCAGCTCTCCTCCTCCTCTGTCCCCCGTTCTCCTGTGTACCCAGCTCTCCTCCTCCTCTGTCCCCGTTCTCCTATGTCCCCAGCTCTCCTCCTCCTCTGTCCCCCATTGTCCTGTGTCCCCATCTCTCCTCCTCCTCTGTCCCCCGTTCTCCTGTGTCCCCAGTTCTCCTCCTCCTCTGTCCCCTGTTGTCCTGTGTCCCCAGCTCTCCTCCTCCTCTGTCCCCGTTCTCCTGTGTCCTTCGCTCTCCTCCTCCTCTGTCCCCCTTCTCCTGTGTCCCCTGCTCTCCTCCTCCTCTGTCCCCATTTACCTGTGCCCCCGCTCTCCTCCTCCTCTGTCCCCGTTCTCCTGGTCCCCCGCTCTCCTCCTCCTCTGTCCCCCGTTCTCCTGCCCCTGCTCTCCTCCTCCTCTGTCCCCCGTTCTCCTGTCCCCTGCTCTCCTCCTCCTCTGTCCCCTGCTCTCCTCCTCCTCTGTCCCCAGCTCTCTTCCTTCTGTGTCCCCAGCTCTCCTCCTCCTGTGTCCCCAGCTCTCCTGTGTGCCCAGCTCTCCTCCCTTCTGTGTCCCCAGCTCTCCTGTGTCCCCAGCTCTCCTCCTCCTGTGTCCCCAGCTCTCCTGTGTCCCCAGCTCTCCTCCTCCCGTGTCTCCAGCCCTCCTGTGTGCCCAGCTCTCCCTCCTTTCCTGTGTCCCCAGCTCTCCTCCTTCTGTGTCCCCAGCTCTCCTGTGTGCCCAGCTCTCCTCCTCCTGTGTCCCCAGCTCTCCTGTGTGCCCAGCTTCTCCTCCTTCTCTGTCCCCCGCTCTCCTGTGTCCCCCTCTTCTCCTCCGTGTCCCCAGCTCTCCTCCTCCTCTCTCCCCCGCTTTCCCTTCCTCTCACCATTCCATTGCCTTGTTCTCCGCTCTCTTCTATGATCGGCCAGGACCGGATACACGGTTACGGAGACAACGGGTGGGAGACTGAGGAGGGGGCGGAGCCACCGCTCATGTCCCTGGTCACCTGACCCAGACCTACAGGAAAGAAGTTGTGACTGGACAGCTTCCCAAGGTAGCGCTGTCCTGACTGTGCGGCGGCGTGTGCTGCGCCCGGCGCTGATGCTGGGATCGACGGGCGCAGAGTGCTGGGATCACTTCTGCGCAGGGGGGGCTGGTGACGCGGTGCGCCGGGCCCCCTATAGGGCCGGGCCCCGTCGCAGCCGCGACCCCTGCGACCGTGAATGTTACGCCACTGCTCCCAAGCTCCGACGAACCATGGCGGGGTATCTGCTCCTGAACTGACTACTGTGTTTCCCCGAAAATAAGGCGCCCCCCGAAAGTAAGGCATGCTAGGGGATCAATGTGCCTGCAAATATAAGGCACCCCTGAAAATAAGGCATACCTAGTTTTTGGCTCATCAGCATGCCACTGATCACAAGAACGGGGCAAGCAGCTGTGGCCCATCAGGTGCCCGCTGCTGCATTCAGCTGCTGTACATGTATATTTTTCAAAATTGGCCCATCAGCCGTGCCGCTCACAGCCCAGGAGCCGAATGCCAATCACCGCTCCGGAGCTGTGTGCTGATCACCGCCCAGGAGCCCTGTGCCAATCACAGTGCAGGAACCATGAGCCAATCACAGCCCAAGAATCGCGAGCCAATCTGAGGCCAGCTGACATCAGTGCATGGCCTCTGATTTGCTCGCGGTACCTGGGCTGTGATTGGCTCACGTTTCCTGCGCTGTGATTGGCGCATGGATCCTGGACTGTGATTCGCTTACCACTGGAGCAGAAGAATACCACAGAGGAGTGATAAAGAACTGGTAAGAAGCAGCTTCTGTGTGGCTATGGGTTTGTGTGTGTGTTGTGTGCGTGTGTGTACGTATGGATTTGAGTGTGTGTCTTTTTTGTTTTTTTTGCAGGTACACTACCGGTGTTCGGGAGGCTGCAATGGGTAATGGAGGCTGCAATGGGGTAATGGGGACAATGGGAGGCTGCAGTGGGGTAATGGGGACGATGGGAGGCTGCAATGGGGTACTGGGGACAATGGGAGGCAGCAGTGGGGTAATGGGGATGATGGAAGGCTGCAATGGGGTACTTGGGACAATGGGAGGCAGCAGTTGGGTAATGGGGATGATGGGAGGCTGCAATGGGGTACTGAGGACGATGGGAGGCTGTAATGGGTAAAGGGACGATGGGAGGCTACAATTGGGTACTGGGGATGATGGGAGGCTGCAATGGGGTAATTGGGATGATGGGAGGCTGCAATGGGATGACGGGAGGCTGCAATGGGATGATGGGAGGCTGCAGTGGATGATAGGAGGCTGCAGTGGATGATGTGAGGCTGCAGTGGGATGATGTGAGGCTGCAGTGGGAAGGGAAAATAAGACACCCCCTGAAAATAAGAAATGGCGCATCTTTGGGACCAAAAATTAATATAAGACGGTGTCTTATTTTCAGGGAGACACAGTAGTAAGGCATAAATCTGTGAGATAACCCGTGGCGGCGGTTCTGGGCTGGTCAAAAGAGCTTCAAAGGGCAGGAGATCTCTTGTCAAGGCATCAGAAGACCAGGGGATGAGAGGAACGATCTCAGTTGCAGATACTCAAACCAGCTGGAGCGGAGCTCAGAGTGTGGGGGCAGCGAAGAAGACCCAACCAGTGTCTCTCGCACTCTGTGGCATTGGGATGGGCTCCATATCATGAATCTCTCTACACCTATTGCCGGGGGAAAATGAGGATTCTCAAATAGAGGTGTTAGGGCGCCCCAAATGTTTGAGAGTGCAGAACGTGAACTCAATCTATCCCAAAGGGCCAGTAGGTCCTGTGTCAGTGGGAAAAATCGTAGAGTTCCGGGTCAAAGTGCTCTGGTTATCCAAGGAAGAGCAGAAAGATTCCACTCTATTAGGGAGGCTTACAGCGTGATCCACTGCCTCCGACCGGCCCCATGGAACCAGTCCACCAATCTGATCAGCACCGCTGCTGCGTGGTAAAGTCTTAGGTCAGGTAATCCCACACCTCCGCTTTTTTTTTGGTCTAGTTAGTAATTTATGGGCCAATCGGGGTTTACATCTTTTCCAGACATAATTGGAAAGTACAAGTCTTAATTGTGCAAAGAATGTTCTTGGAGGCACTATAGGTACTGCTGGATAAATATATAATCATTTGGGGAGACTATCCATTTTTATAACATTTATCCGCCCAAACCAGGTCAAGTTTTTGTCGCCGTGCGTCTGAAGGTCAGAAGTAATTCGTTGGAGTAAAGGTTTGTAATTCAATGTGTACAGAAGTGTCGGATCAGAGCTAAGGCTAATCCCGAGGTACTTCAGGGAACCGTCACACCACCTGAAGGGGAAGGACTGCCCCAGACCAGACCTCCTCTCCGGCAAAAGAGAAATATTCAGCATTTCGGATTTAGAGAGGTTAACTTTGAAGTTGCTAACCTTTGCGTATCTCTCAAATTCATGCAGTATTGAGGGTAGGGATATTTCAGGATCAGTGACATAGATCAATAAGTCGTCTGCATACAGAGCTAATTTATGGGTGATGTTTCCAAATTGAATACCAGGGACATTCGTATTACCTCTAAGGGCATTTGTAAGATGTTCCATCACCAGGGCGTAAAGCAAGGGTGATAAAGGACAGCCCTGTCTAGTCCCATTGCGAATGGGGAATGAGTCTGAGAGGATACCGTTACACTGTATTTTTGCTGAAGGGGCAGTATAAAGGGCCATAATTTTATTACAGAAGCCCGGGCCGAACCCCGCCCACTCAAGATTTTGCTGGAGGAAGGGCCAACTGACCCTATCAAAAGCCTTCTCTGCATCGACCGACAGCACACAAGCCAGGATCTTTGTCTTACGGATATGAGAAATGAGCAGGATGGATTTAATAGTGTTGTCTCTGGCCTCCCTATAAGGGACAAATCCAACCTGGTCGCTGTGTATCAGTCGAGGCAGAGAAGGACTAAGTCTAACTGCAAGTAATTTAGCGTACAGCTTGACATCAACATTAATTAGCAATATTGGGCGGTAGCTAGAGCATAGTTCGGGGTCCTCCTCGGGTTTAGGAATAACTGTGATATTGGCTTCTAGTGAATGTTTGTGAAAGGGATTGTCAGGAGAGATGATATTAAACAATTTAGTTAAGAAAGGGGTCAATTCAGAAGAGAATGTTTGGTAAAATCTGGAAGTGAATCCATCTGGGCCCGGACTCTTGTTGGGGGGGGGAAGCATTAATAACCTGAGTGACCTCTTCCTCCGAAAAGGGAGCGTCTAGGGCAAAAGCCATGTCATCAGGCACTGAAGGTAAAGCCGTGTCCCTGATGTACTCACCTACTCTAGCTAAGAGATGCTGACGTCCAGAGGCTGTGGAGGGGATCTCTAAATTATAGAACGACTCGTAAAAGTCTTTAAATGCCTTTACTATCACGGTAGGCTGATGGACCTTCAGGTTATTTGCAGTTTTAATCGAGGGAATGAAAGTGGTGAGGGTTCTTGGATGGATATGCCTTACTAGGTGCTTTCTGCATTTGTCCGCAAATTCATAGTAAAATTGCTGAGCTCTATCTCTAAGCATCGTGTAAGTCTGATCTAAAGTGGTTTTAAGTTCTTCTCTAAGCTTTGTTAACTCCAGAAGAGTTACATCAGATAGAGTAGATTTGTGTGACTGTTCCAGAGCATGTATGCGGGAAAGAAGGTCATTGACATGCGCAGCCCTCTCTCTCTTGAGTCTAGCACCTTCTTTCATAAGGGTTCCCCTGACGACACATTTTAATGTTTCCCATTGGGTAGGCAACGGAGTAGTATCATTTGTATGATTTGTTAAAAATTCCGCAATGGCCGTCCTGACCGATTGTTTAATAGTAAGATCTGTGAGAAGGTTAGGATTTAGTCTCCAGTGCCACTGACTGGCCGGCTGTGTCAGGGGGGCTCAAGGTCTCAAAAACTGGTGTGTGGTCACACCAGGTCATGGAGCCAATCAGGGCAGTAGGGCACCAGTCGAGTAAGTGATGATCAACAAAAGGTAGTCTATACGGCTATATGAGGCGTGGACTGGGGAAAAGTATGTATAATCTCTATCAGCGGGATGCATAATCCGCCAAACGTCGCTCAGTTTGAGTGTCTGGAGGGAATTCTTAAAGGATACTAGTTGCTTGGGCGGGATTGCAGATTTACCCGTCGATGTATCCAGTTTCTTGTCAAAAGGCATGTTGAAAATCTCCTCCAACTATCTTGTGTCCCCCAGCAAATGCCTCCAGCTTCCGCAGTTACCGGTTCCTGGGTCGTCTGGCCTTGATTAGGAAGATAAAAATTAGCGAGAGTATAATGTTGTCCGAACATTGTCAGTTTTACAAAAATATATCTGCCCTGAGGATCGACCTCAGACCCCAGCACTTGGTATGCTAGATTCTTATGGAAAGCTATGCTAACACCTTTTGTGCGTGCCAATGGATTCGAAGCATGGAACCATTGCGTATAATACTTGTTACAAATGGGGGGGAAGTGATCCGTTTTAAAGTGTGTCTCTTGTAGCATGATAATATGCGCTCCCTATTTATGTAAGCCATACAAGATCTGGCTTCGTTTCTGTGGGGTATTAAAGCCCTTAACATTCAAGGTTGCAATCTTAATAGAGGCCATCTCTACCGCCACAAGAGGACACACTACCTAGTACTGAGGGGAGATTAGCCCGTTGTCGGGAGAGGGGGGATAAGGGGAAGGATGAAGGTCTGAAGGGAAGAGTAGTGGGATACGAATTAAGTTAGAAAGAGAAAGCAAGAAAGAAAAGGGGAAAAGTAGATCATGCAAAAGCCTACCAAGAAGTGGCTAATTCCTCGAGCCTAGGTCAAGGAAATATAACTGAATTAGGTCCAGGAGAATCTCCCGAATCTAATCAAAGTCACCTGAAATACAGGTGTCCTTAAGGGGGATGTAACTAGAAATGGTTCGAAGTCAACCCGCCAAATCCCAACCAGAGCCATAAGGTTTATATGATAGCTCATAACAGATAAGAAAAAAATGCAAAACATATTAGAGAAGACATTAATAGACCAGAGTATAATGGTCCAACAGGAAACCTCAAAGGTATCATATCCAGCAGTGGAGACGCGATGTAGACTCCCTTGGGGGGATGGGGAGGGAGGGGTATTGACGGGGAATAAAAATAGGAAGAGAAAAAAAAAAAGGGGGGGTGGAAAATTAGGTGGGAGGGTAGAAAGGGGGTCAGGAGGGAGAGAAAGTTGTCATTTGATCACCAAGATAAACCAGCACGTCTTGACCATACTTATTTTCAAGGAAATATCAGGAGCTCCAGATTTCCGTTCTATCACAATTGCATTGTCCTTGTGAAGCCTGTAAAAATGGGGGAAGAAAAGAGGAAAAAAAAATACAAGAGAGAGCAAAAGAAAGGGGAAGATAAACATTTCCCCTGCAGTTTTACGGAGGTTGATATACGGACAGTGAGGAGAGGCTCCATAAGCAGACTATGGAATGTCTACAAAAAGCATGAATGAAGCAAGTGACATCTCTGTCCGGATATGTCTAGTAGAAAGGAAAAAAGAAAGTAGAGCAAATATCGTTTTGCTACTCTTCCACTGAACGATCACCTCGAGATCCATGCCTCCTGCTTCTCTGTGGCAGAGCTCCCCGACGGCCTTCTGTACTTCTACGCCTTGGGAAGTAGGGGTTGGTTGGCCAATCTGGGATGGAAATGTCGGGAAGGTCAAGCCCCTCAAGAAAAGAAAGTAAGTCCTGGGGGCCCCGAAGAAGAAAAACACCTCGTTGAGTCAGAACATGCTATTGGAACGGAAAATCCCAGGAATACATTATATCTCTTTCTCGCAGGACTGTCGTGACCGTCTGAGGGCTCTTCTCTTTGCGAGCGTAACTCTGGATAGGTCCGCCATTAAGTGGATTTCAGCTCTGTCAAAATCCATCGGGCCTTTAAGACTCGCCTGCGATTAAGATATCCTCCATGAGGGAAAAGAGGTGAAATCGACATATCACGTCCCTCAGGTACTTGGGGTCTGCTGACCTGGGTCTTAGGCCGCGGTGTTCTCTGTCGAACATGATTGCCGTGTCAGGAGGTCGGTCTAGTAGGGAGTTGAATAATGCACTTAGTGTAGGGATCAGATCTCCAATTCCCGTAGCTTGGGCAGGCAACGTACTCGAATATTATTCTGGCGATCTCTGTTCTCTGAATCGTGAACAGTGAGATCTGCTCCAGGTCCCTATATTTGAAGGGTGCCTTCTACAAACTGCCATTTTTAGATCTCTCCACAGGTATTCATGGGATTCAGGTCTGGACTCATTGCTGACCACCTTAGAAGTCTCCAGTGCTTTCTCTCAAACCATTTTCTTGTGCTTTTTGTAGTGTGTTTTGGGTCATTGTCCTGCTGGAAGACCCATGACCTCTGAGGGAGACCCAGCTTTCTCACACTGGGCCCTACATTATGCTGCAAAATTTGTTGGTAGTCTTCAGACTTCATAATGCCATGCACACGGTCAAGCAGTCCAGTGCCAGAGGCAGCAAAGCAACCCCAAAACATCAGGGAACCTCCACATGTTTGACTGTAGGGACCGTGTTCTTTTCTTTGAATTCCTCTTTTTTTCTCCTGTAAACTGTATGTTGATGCCTTTGCCCAAAAAGAGAGAACATTCTTCCAAAACGTTTTAGGCTTTCTCAGGTAAGTTTTGGCAAACTCCAGCTTGGCTTTTTTATGTCTCGGGGCAAGAAGTGGGGTCTTCCTGGGTCTCCTACCATACAGTCCCTTTTCATTCAGACGCCGACGGATAGTACGGGTTGACACTGCAGGGCAGCTTGAACGTGTTTGGATGTTAGTCGAGGTTCTTTATCCACCATCCGTACAATCTTGCGTTGAAATGTCTTGTCAATTTTTCTTTTCCGTCCACATGTAGGGAAGTTAGCCACAGTGCCATGGGCTTTAAACTTCTTGATGACACTGTGCACCGTAGACACAGGAACATTCAGGTCTTTGGAGATGGACTTGTAGCCTTGAGATTTCTCATGCTTCCTCACCATTTGGTTTCTCAAGTCCTCAGACAGTTCTTTGGTCTTCTTTCTTTTCTCCATGCTCAATGTGGTACACACAAGGACACAGGACAGAGGTTGAGTCAACTTTAATCCATGTCAACTGGCTGCAAGTGTGATTTAGTTATTGCCAACACCTGTTAGGTGCCACAGGTAAGTTACAGGTGCTGTTAATTACACAAATTAGAGAAGCATCACATGATTTTTCTAACAGTGCCAATACTTTTGTCCACCCCCTTTTTTATGTTTGTTGTGGAATTATATCCAATTTGGCTTTAGGACAATTCTTTTTGTGATTTTTTTCATTGAAGATAAATTAAATGAAGATAATAATACCAAAGAATTTGTGATTGCAATCATTTTCAGGAAGAAACTGAGTATTATCTGACAGAATGGCAGGGGTGTCAATACTTTTGGCCAACACTGTATAGATTGAGCATCTTCCACTATGTCCCCCGTACTGCCGCTATCTGCGCCCTGAGGGTTTGTTAGATATTTTTGCATACAGGCCACTTTACACACACCAACTTATCTGTCCAACTTCTAACCAACTTGCTGGTTGCAGTGAAATCATGGACATATTGCTCCATTTTGTGGCTGTGTACAAATGGAGCAATATGTCCATGATTTCACTGCAACCAGCAAGTTGGTCAGAAGTTGGACAGATAAGTTGGTGTGTGTAAACCCACCATACCGCTCTCTCTGGTTTTAGATTTAGAGGTGTTGGTGTTGACTAGTGCTTGGGGGAGCCCAGGTGCTTTTTTTGGGCCCATGTCAACTCAGTAATATAACACAGATGGACACAGGAAACTACCGTATATGGAAAAATGGAACGTCCGTGTAGGCTGTGGTGCAGGAGAACCACTTAGACTTAGAGGGTTAAAAGGATTCTAGAGCCTAGTAATTTTAGTAATGCCAGGTGTGAGGCAGCAACCGGGGAACCCGCTTGCAAACGACAACAAACACGTGTTTATAAGTTTTAACCAATGTCTACCCGTTTATTTTTCACATATTAACATAACCCGGGTAGCATGTTTGACACATATCACATTGATTAAAAACACTTTACATAAATACACCATACATTTACATTTAACATCACATAACACTTATATTGCACATAACATCTTATAGTAACCCGGGACCTGTAACCATCTCTGTCCCCATTGGAGCTCTACTAACAGCTCCCGTGGTGGCTACGGCCTCCGGCCTATATACATTTCACATACATTTAACATCAAGTACCATATCAACGGGCCCTATGGGTCCCAATGGCGGAACCAGCCGCCTGGCTCTATTTCCCCAGCTTCAAACTACCCCGGAATCAGGACTCAAGCCTGACCGGGTTCTTACATACAATATGTGATCCATCCTATAAGCCACCATGGACCACACACGTCCTTTCACTCGCTCACAGCCCATCATACACATCCATGGACTGTGGCTCCTCTAGGCTCAGAACAGGGATTGGCAAACCCTAGTAACCTGTGGGGTGAACCACCCGTTACCCAGTACGGGAGCCCTTCTAACCCCTGCTTCTGACCTCTCATACACACATTCCGGTTCATCAGGTCCTTTAACTGAGTACTCTGACTCGGACCCAAAGGCGGTCTATGCCCGCCTGGCACACTCCATAAAATCGCCTCCCGAAGGGCTACATTCAATCGCCTCCCGAAGGGCTACATACAATCCGGTTCATCAGGTCCTTTAACTGAGTGCTCTGACTCGGACCCAAAAGCGGTCTATGCCCGCCTGGCACACTACATAAAATCGCCTCCCGAAGGGCTACATACATTCCGGTTCATCAGGTCCTTTAACTGAGTGCTCTGACTCGGACCCAAAAGCGGTCTATGCCCGCCTGGCACACTATACAAGATTGCCTCCAAAGGGCTACAATCATTCGCCTCCCGAAGGGCTACATTCATTCGCTGGGTCTTTTAAAAAGCCATACAGTACTTATAAGGTTCAACAGGTCCTTCACTGGACCTAATGGCGGCTACACTCGCCTAGCATGATTTACACACAAGGTGCACAGTTCACACAATCATTCAGGAACTGTTTTTCTTACCGGGCACGGATCCGGGTCTCGCTACCTGTGTCACAGGTTCCACCAGGCATCCCCACAGGCTCCTTCCCGGACGTGAGGTGAACCACGTCCGGTCTAGCGTCCACGGGTCAACCACAGCTTCCCCCTCCAGGTGCGGACACGACCACGGACCTCGGCACCGGCATGGAGCTAGCATGCTCCCGTGTCCACACACAGAGCTTTGGACTGCTCTGCACTCAGGCTGCTCTCAGCCCCCATGCTCTCAGGCTGGCAATCTCTGGATCAATCTCAGCAGGATCTCATCTTCCAGAATCAATCTCAATCTGAATGACTCAATCACTCACCTGGCTGCCTCTTATCGTGCCAGCCACTCCCACATGGACACACCCCCTTAGCTGCCGGTAATCAGCCCTTCACACAGCTCAGGTTAACTCCCTGTGTTCCGGGTTGTCAGCACTCAGCCCTTATTCCTTAGGGACTCCTCGATCTCATCTCACTCTCACTGCCGCTCATTAGTCTCATGAAACCCTGTCCAAAGTTGGTTCACACAGCATTATCAGTCAAACCGGCCAGTGTGCACAGGATCATACCTCGATCCTGCATGTGACGCGCCCCGGCCATGAGGATCATGCCGGCGGTGCCTCACACAGGACAATGTATGGGTATAGCCACTAGATGGTGCCAGACGCACGTCTCCACAGGAATCAGTATATAGATATGAGAGGTGACTGTCCCCTGCACAGGATGTCGCACAAGCTTTATACAGTTTATTTAAGTTGGGTCTCTCAATTTATCTCTGGCTTATTGTGAGGTAGCTGTGGGAAAACATAGATAAGATATGGGTCCCTTATGCTGTTCTCTCATTTAACAGTGTGCGGAGATTCAGATTACAGTGAATAAGTAGCAGCTCTTTCACAAGAGTCTGCCTCCTGTCTCCTCCGACCTGCAGCTACTTTTAAACCAGGGGTCTCAAACTCGGCTGGGTTGGTGGGCCGCACATAGAAATTTTTTTTTATCGGGGGGCCGCATTGCTTGTAGGACTAAGGGTACCGTCACATCAAGTGTAGAAACCCCAGCAGGGATCCTGTAACATGAGAGCCTATGGCTCCCATCGCCTGTAACATCGCTATTCGCGATGTTACACAGGGCGATGCTTACACATCGCCTGAGAGTGGTTGCCTGGTTTCACAGCAGTGCTCTGAAACCACGCGACCACTCTCAGCCGATTTTTCTGCTCAAAATCGCCACTTTACACGGGCGACTCGCCGGCGATGACGCTGATGATAGGCCACGCCCCTGCGTCACCTGCAACATCGCCGGCGATGTCACCTGGTGTGACGGTACCCTAAGTGACATTTTTATTAATACCAGATTTTTTGGTCAACGTAGTAATGTCCAAATCCTGATCCCCTTCTTGTAGTAATGTAGTAATCTTGGTCCCTTTCTTGTTGTAATGTCCCCATATTGGTCCCCATCCTGGTCCCCTTCTTGTACTAATATCCCCAACCTGATCCCCTTCTGTAGTAATGTCCACATCTTGGTCCCTTTCTTGTTGTAATGTCCCCATATTGGTCCCCATCCTGGTCCCCCTCTTGTACTAATATCCCCAACCTGATCCCCTTCTGTAGTAATGGCCGCATCTTGGTCCCTTTCTTGTTGTAATGTCCCCATATTGGTCCCCATCCTGGTCCCCCTCTTGTACTAATATCCCCAACCTGATCCCCTTCTGTAGTAATGTCCCCCATGCTGGTCCCTTTTTGTAATGATGACCCCCATACTGATCCCCTTTTGTAGTGATGTCACCATCCTGTCCCTCATACTGGTCCCCTTTTGTAATGATGTCCCCATCCTGGCCCCCATAGTGTAGTAATGTCCACATCCTGGTCCCCTTTTGTAGCGATGTTCACATTCTGGCCCCCATAGTGTAGTAATGTCCTCCATGCTGATCCCCTTTTGTAGTGATGTCACCATCCTCACCCCCATAGTGCAGTAATGTCCCCCATGCTGGACCCCTTTTTTAGTGATGTCCCCAACCTGGTCTACCCTTCTTTTTACACACACACACATATTCACTCACAATCACACCCACTCACACTCACACATTAACTCACACACACTCACATTATCTATTATAGATTATACATTATCTATTATAGGTAAATCCACCTGATGAAGACGGCGGACCGCCAAGGAAACACGTTGTGGTATATTAAAGGTAATTAAACGTGTGCCTCCTGTGCTCAAGCACTTTTGTTATAATCACACACTTCTGTACAAAATCGCGCACTCCGACACCCTCGCGCACTCCGACACCCTCGCGCACTCTGACACCCTCGCGCACTCTGACACCCTCGCGCACTCTGACACCCTCGCACACTCTGACACCCACAGGCACTCACAGGCACTCAAGAGGCCCTCACTCACAGATACACACACTAAGAGGTACTCTCAGACCCACACTCACAGACTCACAGGCACTCACACTCACAGGCACTCACACACACAGCTACTCACAAACACAGGCACTCACTCACAGACACTCACTCACAGACACTCACAGGCACTCACACTCACTCACACTCACAGACACTCACACTCACAGACACTCACATTCAGACACTCACAGTCACTCACCCTCACAGACACTCACAGGCACTCATGCTCACAGGCACTCACAAACACAGGCACTCACAAACACAGGCACTCACAGACAGTCACAGTCACTCAATCACAGACACAAACTCACAGACACACACACTCACAGGCACTCACACTCACAGACACTCACAGGCACTCACACTCACAGGCACTCACAGGCACTCACAAACACAGTCACTCACACTCACAGGCACTCACAGACAGTCACAGGCACACACTCACACTCACAGACACTCACAGGCACTCACGCTCACAGGCACTCACACTCACAGGCACTCACACTCACAGGCAATCTGTCACGCTAACCAGGGCGGAATAGACTCGTTGACCCACTGTACCACAGTATAGTGTGGATGCTGATACCCAGAGAGAAAGCCGGAGACAGAAGGCAGGTTTGAAGGTTTATTTAACAACAACAGGTAGGCAGGGAAACCCCAGAGCAGGGCCACAGGACCGACACACCGGGAACCGCCAAAGGATCCAAAGATGAGTGACCCCTGTACAGGGATTTCTCAAGGACAGCTAAGGAGGCACCAATGAACCGGGAGCCTGTAATGAACCGGGACCCAAGGAGCACAAGACAGGTAAGAAGGAGCACAAAACCAGGGAGCGGTGTCTGGGATCCTCCGGGAGTATGAGCTATGGGATCCAAGACGGGGTCCACACGGAACACAGGGGATCCGGCTGCAGAAAAGAAAACGAACAGTAAGAATCAAGGTAATAAATTGCAACAAGACAGAAGGACCTGTCACTGGCAACTGCTCAAACAAGAAGTTGCCCAGGCACTGGTCTTAGGCTACGTTCACACATTGCGTATTTTGCTGCGCTTTTTTATGCGTGCTTTTCAAAATACTCAATGTGCCTTTTGTCTGCCAGCAAAGTGAATGTGAAATTCACTTTGCAGTGCAGACATTGCGCAAAAATACGCAGTGCGTTTTCCGGGAGAAAGCGCAGCTCCGTAAACAATTGATATGTCAATTGTTTACGCAGCTGCTCCTGCGTATTCTCCCAGAGGGGAGGAAGAATCCTGCTTCCTCCTCCCTTCTGTGACAGGTGTGGCCACCCATTAGATTTCACAGTGTATTAATATACACTGTGAAATCTAAATTAAACAGAGGCAAATGTATGTAAAATAAAAAAGAATCAATACTTCACCTGTCCGACGCCTTTTCCCGGTGTCCGGTGCCTTCTCCCGCTGTCTGGTCTCCGGTTCTAAGTGAGAGGTGTACTGACAAGACCTGTGGTGATGTCAGAGGGGCGTTCCTGGGCACTCACGGTCATGTGATACATATCACATGACCGCGAACAGCCAATCAGCGCCGGGAACGCCCCCCTCTGACGTCACCACAGGTCTTGTCAGTACACCTCTCTTTTAGAACCGGAGACCGGATAGCGGGAGAAGGCACCGGAAACCGGGAAAAGGCGTCGGACAGGTGAAGTATTGATTCTTTTTTATTTTACATACACTTGCCTCTGTTTAATTTAGATTTCACAGTGTATATTAATACACTGTGAAATCTAATGGGGCTGTCACAGAGGGGAGGAGGAAGCAGGATTCTTCCTCCCCTCTGTGACATCACTGCGCTTTCTGGAGTAAAGAAAGCGCAGTGTGTGAAAGCCCCTGCGTATTTTGTTGCGCTTTTTTGCGCGGCCGAAAAATGCGGCAAAAGGCGCGCGCAAAAAAGTGCAGCAAAATACGCAAATGTGTGAACGCAGCCTTAGGCTGCAACGAGCATTAAATAGCCACCACCTGACAGTGATTGGCTGAGAGGTGGAGCCGGAAGGATTGCAATGCTGGCCCTTTAAGGCACAGCAGCAGAGCGCGCGCATGCCCTATGCGCGCCCCTGGGATGCAAGGAGGAGGAAGCAGCAGCCCTGACCCGCGAGGCAGGAGGGGAAGAGGACACAGGAGCAAGGATGGTGCCGGTAAGAGCGCGGGACCCTGGGGACCCTCACCGGCACTCACACTCACAGGCACTCACACTCACAGGCAAAGACACTCACAGGCACAGACACTCACAGGCACTCACACTCACAGGAACTCACACTCACAGGCACTCACATTAACACACACTTTTATTACCCTAACCATGCTGGTGGCGGTCCAGTGCATGGAGCCGCCGCGGTCTCCGCTATAATATTACTTCCGGCCGCTTCACTCTGACGCTCGCTCTGCCAGTTCAATGCAAGCCACCGTCAGCCAATGAGAGGCCCGCAGGTGACATCAGCGTATGACGTCACTTGTGGGCCTCTCATTGGCTGAGGGCTTGTACTGAGCTTACAGAGCGGCAGAGCGAGCGGCAGAGACAGTGAAGCGGTCGGAAGTAATTTTATAGCGGGAACCACGGCGGCCCCATGCACAGGACCGCCGCCAGCATGGTTATTTGTCCAAGGTGCCGCATGCGGCCCGCGGGCCGCGAGTTTGAGACCCCTGGTGTAAACAATCCTCCTCTCATGCTGCAGAGACCAGGGGCTCGAGTGATCTACCAGCGGAGATTATTGATCTTAAATTCTGGCGGTCTTGGGGAAGTGGGGGTAATGTGGCGCGTCTCAGTAATGGCGGCTGGATAGCAGGTGCGACTGACACTCTCGTCCGCTCCCCTCTCACAATTGCAATGAGAGCGGCTCGGTCTCCCCCTCCGGGTGCATCCAAGTGACCGGGTCTTAGTGGTGAAGGATCGGTGCTACACGGGGGAGCAGAAATGTCCCAGGGCGGAGGGGAGAAGGCTCACTCAGGGAGCCACAGGGGGGGCGCAGACCAGACCCACCTGGAAAGTTCTGTGCTGATCTCTGAGTAGTGCAATACTCATGGAGGGTAAGTCCTCAGTGCATAAGAAGGAGAGTAGCTCCCCATTGGTGGTGATGTGGAGGATGTCTGGGGAGGATGTCAATGGTAGTGTCCAACTCTTCATGCGGTCCTGCTATACCGCCGCCATCATGAGCCTCCTCGTCCTCGTTGTTCAGCTTCGCCATCCAGCCTCGTCAGTCGGTCCACATGTAGATCAGTGTGCAGACCATATAGAGAAGGATATAGTCAGTCAGTTTGCTTGTCTTATCAGATGTATAGCAGCCCCAACTAGGGTCAGAAAGGCCAGGGCGCTCAGGAGCTTCAGAAAATGCTTCTAACCGGCGCCATCACTAGGCCACACCCCCTCCAACACTAAATTTTTAATAACACCGCCAGGGTCACGGACCCAGGTCTCGGTCCCTGTGACCCCTTTGATGAAGCCTCAAAGCCTGGTTCCGAGTATACTAAGGCCCTAGAGGGGCGTGTCAGGGGCGTCATCACAAACATAATAGGCGTGACTGAGCACCCGCAATTGATGGGCGTGAGCTCACATGCAGAGGACGTGATTGCCCCATGTCATGCGCGTGACTGACCAGACTGCTCCAATATGGTATGCAAGTCCTCTGTTTTCATGAAGTAAGGAAATAAGCATTATTTCTTAAATCATGGTCATAGAGTTGTTTAGAATAGAGGTTTGGGGGTAAGACCCCAAAGTGGGGGGAGAGTTTAGCGGGGGCAAAGCCCCCACTTACATAAGCCCATAATAAAATTGTTATATAAGAGGGGCTTCACCCCCCTGCACACCCCTCATGGGGGTCTTACTCTCAGACCTCTGCTTCTGTTCTTAAAAACTCTATGACCACGTGGATTTAAAAAATAATGCTTATTTCTTTATTTTATGAAAACAGAGGACACGCCCACCATATGGAGCAGTCTAGTCAGTCACACCCATGACATCAGGGCAGTCACACCCTCTACATGTCATCTCACCCCAATCAATTTCGGGAGCTCACTCACCCCATTGTGCTCCTGATTCTTGCCCACTGTGTTCAAGCGATGACGCACATTCTCTCAGCTCTGCGCCCACTCACAGCCATGAACTTCCATCCACTTAAACTGCAAGTTTTCTGCATTCTAAATTCCATAGGGACTTACAAATTGCCACCTCCCTCATCATTGTGCAGTAATGTCCCCCATCCTGATAAAAATGTTCCGCATTCTGGTATATGTCCCCCATCCTAGTATATATGTTACCATCCTGGTATTTATGGGGTCCATCCTGGTATACATGGTCCCTATCCTGGTATGTATATTCCCCATCCTGGTAAATATGAGCCCATCGTGAAATCCATGCTTCATATTGTCCCCATATTGGTGTATATGTCCCTCATCCTGGTATATATGCTCCCCATGTTGCTATACCTGGTCATCATATATATGTCCCAATTCTGTCTCTAACGCATAATTAAAAACAAAAACATTCTACTCACATTTCCTCCATTCCTACATTGTCCACAGTCCTCTGTAGCCAGTGCACAGTGGCTGACCGCTGAAATCGGAGTGCGTGCCATGGCATATGACGTCACTGTAGTGGTACTGCTGATGATACACCCTAGGGCTGTGGGGTACTTGGAACCGAGCTTTGCTACTCCTGGGGAGTCACAGGCGTTGAGGCCTGGCTCTGTGACCCTGGGCATCAAATTAAAGTTTGTGAATTTTGGTTTTGGGGATGGTTGTCATGATGCCACCCATGATGTTCGGCTATTGAGGGCTGACGCTGTGATGCGGGACCACTGGGGATGCAGCCAAGGTGGTGTTGCTCCCCAAGGGTGGAGCGGTTCCCCGGGGCAAGCGGGAAAGTCTATGGCAGTGGTAGGCCGTTGGGGTGAAGGACTGAGGGTGCAGAATAACCGACAGACACACAGTACGTAGTCTCCGTTACCTTTACTGGTAGTTGCAGGTAGAAACCAGGATACTGTCCACAAGTAGCATTGTGAGTCTGGGTAGCCTGTAAGCAAGTCGGGGATCTCGCCTGGTGAGTTCTGAGGCCTCCCTGCTGCGCTCCTCTTTGCTGGTCCTGGCTGCCTGTAGCTAAGCTGCAACCCTCTCTCTCTGCTGTTAAGTCTCTCACCAGTATGGCAGGCAGTTTAAGCCCTTCCTGGGCACCACTCCTCTGGCAACTGTCCCTGAGCTCTCCAGTGCTGCTGTGTCTCCTGGTGCTTTGCTGTGTGGGAGACTTGGAATCTCCCATCCTCCGGTTTTGGCTGCTGGGTCTGGAATACCCTCACAACCTCGGACTCCAGTGTCCGTTTCTGGTACTCTAGAGATGAGCCACCACCCTAGTGTTCGAATTCAATTCGATTCGCCGAATTAGGGGGTTGTTAGTTGAATGTTCGTCGAACACCGTTAAATTCCATTGAAAACAATGGCAGGCACACACAAACACACACAAACACATAGAAAACAAATAGAAAACACCTTCTAAAGTGTCCAAAAGGTGACAAACTACTCAGAAGATACAACAAACATATGGAAAAGTCACAAGTACATTATAAAAATGCGAAAAGAAAAGAGATAGACGAGTAAAAGGGGGAGGGGACACAGATATAGGCATGCTAGATTGCTGAATAATTTTAATTTTTATATTCATGGAATAAAGAATGGAGAAGAACTGCACCGGTGGATTTCTTTTATTATTATTATTATTATTTATTTATATAGCGCCATTGGGTTCCATGCGCTATACATGAGGATGAGGGAGACAATTAAAAGTACCTGAATCTAGGCGATCGGAGTACAGTGTATAGGAGGGGCAGGGACCCTGTCACGGGGGCTACAGTCTATGAGGGGCTGGGTATAGGATATCAGTAGGATGGGGGAATGTCAGGTATGGGCGTTTCGCCTGGGTCTCAGCAGGTTGTAGGCTCTTGACCGGAACAAGTGAGTCTTCAGGTGAACCCTTTGAAGTACTCCAGGGTAGGAGAGTGTCTGACGTGTTGGGTGGGAGTTCAGAGTAAGGCAGATTGCCGGGAGAAGTCCTGGACTCGGTTGTGCGAAGAGGTGATGAGGGGAAGGGCAGTAAGGAGGAGTTTCTTGGAGGAGCGAGGTTGCGTGAGGGTAGGTATCCAGGAGACCAGGTCAGAGATGTATGGTGGAACAGGTTGTGTATTGGCTTTGTACGCATGGTTGTGTTTTGTTTGGGGAATCTCTGAGCGGGAGCCAGTGAGGCTTGGAAGAGGGGAGACAGGGAGTAGCGGGTAAGACATATAGATGATTGTCGGGCAGCGAGTGAGGATAGATGGAGAAGGTGTGAGGGAGTTAGCCGGGAAGCCATTGAGAGGAGGTTGCAGTATGTCAAGGGGATTCCGCTCTCATTTGCTGGTGGTGTGGTGAAGTCTCGCCCAATCCAACCCTTGTTCATCTTGATCAGAGTCAGTCCTGTCAGCATTTTCAGTTGACAGGCGGGTGCGTTTATCACTAATGATTCCACCTGCGCACTGAAAAACACGCTCTGACAAACACTAGCGGCAGGGCAGGCCAGGACTTCCAAGGCGTAGAGAGCCAATTCATGCCACGTGTCCAGCTTGGATACCCAATAATTGTAAGGCACAGAGGAATGTCAGAGTACAGTTGTTCAATCTGCAAGGTACTCCTTCAGCATCTGGGCAAACTTACCATTTCTTGTGGCACTACCCCGCACCTCAGGGGCTGTAGTACGTGAGGGGCTGAGAAAACTGTCCCACATCTTAAAGACTGTTCCCCTACCTCTGGCGGATTGGACATTGTGCCCCTCTCGGCCGTACGCCTTGGTTGTCCACCGATTCCTGACCTATGCCGCTAGCGTTTTGTGAGGGGAATGCTTTGCCTACTTCCGTGACTATGGCCTTCTGGAACTGCTGCATTTTGGCTGACCTCTCCGCCTCAGGAATGAGAGAAATAAAGTTCTCCTTGTAGAGTGGGTCTAACAGAGTTACCAACCAGTAATGATTGTCGGCCAAGATGTTCTTAACGCGAGGGTCACGAGCCAGGCAGCTTACCATAAAGTAAAGCCATGTGCGCCAGACTCTTAACAGCCATCACTTCAGTGTCCTGACCAACATGATGACTGAACACTGTCTCCTTCTCCTCCTCTCTCTCCTTATGTCCCCTGTCCTCTGGCCAGCCACGCTGAACCGAGGGTATGACTGGTGTGCATGTCATATCCTCAATTTGGCCTGAGAGTTGCCCCATGTCTTCATCCTCCTCCTCCTCCTCGTCATAGTCCTCCACTGCACGTTGTGAGGAGATGAGGCTGGGCTGTGTGTTATCACCCACACCCACTACTGTTTCTTGCTCCAACTCATCGCGCTCCGCCTGCAATGCATCATGTTTGTTTTTGAGCAGAGACCGTTTAGAAGGCAGAGAAGCGGTATGGTGACGCTAATAATGGGTCATCACCGCTCACCATCTTGGTGGAGTCCTCAAAGTTTTGGAGGACGGTATATAGGTCGGACATCCATCTCCACTCATCAGGTGTTATGTGTTTAGTTTGACCCATTTCCCGACGGCTTAGGTGATGCAGGTACTCAACAACTGCCCTCTTCTGCTCACAAATCCTGACTAACATGTGCAGAGTTGAATTCCAACGCGTGGGGACATCACACACCAGTCTGTGAGCCGGAAGCTGCAAACGCCTCTGAAAGCCGGCAAGGCGGCTGAAGCAGTAGGTGACTTTCGAAAATGTGCAGACAGGCGGCAAACTTTTACGAGCAGATCAGACAGCTCTGGGTATGATTTTAGAAACCTGCTGAGCACATGGGCCACGCATGGAACATGTGTCAGCTGCGCCTCGCCTCGCCATTGTCGCACACGACCTTTCCTGGCTTTAGGTTTAGAGGTGTGAGCCAGTGATCTCCCTGCTGTTTCAGAGCTGTCACACCTCTTCTGCATTGTGGCATTTGTCCCCTATGCATATTAGCTTCAGCACAGCCTGTTGCCGCTTCGCCGGGCAGTGCTGCAGTGCTTCCAGCTTGGGACTGGTGTGGAGGGTAAAGTGGATGAGGATGCGCAGGAGGAGGAGGCTGAGGAGCATGACATTCCGGAGCTGTAGAGAGTGGGTGAAACCCTGACTGAGGTAGGGCCTGCAATCCTTGGTGTGGGAAGGACATGTTCCGTCCCTCGCTGAGACTGGGTCCCAGCTTCCACAATATTAACCCAGTGTGCCGTCACCGAGATGTACCGGCCTTGCCCACAAGCACTTGTCCACGTGTCTGTGGTTAGGTGGACTTTGGCTGAAACAGCGTTGTTCAGGGCACGTGTGCTGTTTTGTGACAGTGGTTATGTAATGCGCGACGGAACACCGGGAGAAATAGTGGCGGCTGGGGACCGAGTAACGTGGGACAGCTGCCGCCATCAGGTCGCGGAATGCTTCCGTCTCCACCAGGCTAAAAGGCAGCATTTCCAGCGCAAGCAGTCGCAAAATGTTAGCATTTAGAACTGTGGCATGTGGGGCGTTGGCAGCGTATTTGCGCCTGCGTTCAAAAATTTCATGCATGAATAACTGAACGCTGCGTTGGGACAAGGATGTGCTTGATGATGGTGTTATTTGTGCGTGGGCAACTACAGGTGCAGGGCAGGAGGCTTGTTCGCATGCAGCATCGACAGGGGATTGGCTCGCACGCACAGCACCCGAAGACATTGCAGTGACATCAGCAAGCACTGCTCCTCGACTCTGTTGTACATCCCACAAAGTCGGGTGCTTGGCTGACATGTGCCTGATCATGCTGGTGGTGGTCAGGCTGCTAGTTTTGGTACCCCTGCTGATGCTGGCATGGCAGGCGTTGCAAATGGCCTTTTTAGAATTATCTGGAGCCAACTTAAAAAACTGCCAGACTCGGGAAGACCTAACATTTTACAGGCACCTTGTGTCATGTTGTTGTTCCGGGGAACGGTTGCCTGACTTCTGCCTGGGGCCACCACCCTGCTTCTTACTGCCTGTTGTGATGCTAAGCTTCCCTCCCCCTGTGCACTGCTGTCCTCGCTCTGCATCTCCTCCTGCCAGGTTGGGTCAGTTACTGGATCATCCGCCACGTCGTCTTCCTCTTCTGCACCCTGTTCCTGCTCCTGACTTCCTGGCAATCGTGTCTCATCATCGACCACCCCTTGTTGAGACATGTTCCCACCGTTGCCTTGTGAGACCGTGGCTGCTTAAATATTTGGGCATCGGTACATACGCTCTCCTCATGACCCACTTCAACAGGAGCTGGCGAGAGGCCAGAATGTGCGAATGGATACGTGAACAGCTCTTCAGAGTGTCCAAGTGTGGGATCAGTAATGTCCATGGACGTGTACTCGGCCTGGTGGTAGGAAGGAGGATCAGGTTGTGGAATGTGCGGTGCAGTATCACGGCTACTGACACTTGACCGTGTGGAAGACAGGGTGTTTGAGGTGGTGCCAATTTGACTGGAAGCATTATCCGCTATTCAACTAATAACCTGTTGACACTGGTCTGGGTTGAAGAGGGTGTACTGCTGCGGTCCCCAAAATTTGGGAAGGACGTGCGAGCAGTTGATGTGGCCCTTTGTTGTGGCGAAATTAGAGCTTGCACACGACCTCGGCCTTTGCCTGCACCACCATCAGTCCACTTCCTTGTCCCTTGCCAACGCCCTTGCGCATTTTCAATGCTGTGCTGATGGTACACAGCTAAATGAAGGCATCCCAACAGACGGGTTTTACCTGGACAATCAGATTATAGCTATTGCTACCAGCTTTTTAAGAGTGACAATTAGAGATTAAGTCAGACACAGACGGAGACGTGTATTCACTCTACTTGTGCGTTATATCATAGTTTGTGCAAAACACACAAAAGCACATCCGTACGCTGCCACCAACGGGCACACACTTGCGGTTTGAAAATGCACGCACTAAGAACCTAACAGCTTTTTAGGAGCGAGAATTAGTGAGCAGTCTGACACTATCACGTGCTTGCGGTATTTTCACTGTACTTGTGCGTTAGATCTAGTTGTGCAAACACACTAAAGTGCACCCTACGCTGCCACCAACGGGCACACTTGTGTTTGGAATATGCAGCACTAAGAAACTAACCAGCTTTTTAGAGCGAGAATTAGTGAGAAGTCTGACACTATCACATGTGCTGACGTGTATTATTCACTGTACTCGTGCGATTTTATCCTAGTTTGCGCAAAACACACAAAAGTGCACCCGTACGCTGCCACCGACGGGCACACACTTGCGGTTTGTAAATGCATGCACTAAGAAGCTAACAGATTTTTAGAAGCGACAATTACTGAGCAGTCTGACACTATCACGTGCTGTGACGTGTATTATTCACTGTACTCGTGCGTTATATCCTAGTTTGTGCAAAACACACAAAAGTGCACCCGTACGCTGCCATGACGGGCACACACTTGCGGTTTGCAAATGCATGCACTAAGAAGCAAACAGATTTTTAGAAGCGACAATTACTGAGCAGTCTGACACTATCACGTGCTGTGACGTGTATTATTCACTGTATTTCGTGCGTTATATCCTAGTTTGTGCAAAACACACAAAAGTGCACCCTACGCTGCCACCGACGGGCACACACTTGCGGTTTGAAATGCATGCACTAAGAACAAACAGATTTTTAGAAGCGACAATTACTGAGAAGTCTGTCACTATCAGGTGCTGTGCAGATGTGTATTATTCACTCTATTTGTGCTATATCCTAGTTTGTGCAAAACACACAAAAGTGCACCCGTACGCTGCCACCGACGGGCACACACTTGCGTTTTTAAATGCACGCACTAAAACCTAACAGCTTTTTAGGAGCGAGAATTAGTGAGAAGTCCGACACTATCACGTGCTGCTGACGTGTATTATTCACTGTACTTGTGCGTTATATCCTAGTTTGTGCAAAACACACAAAAGTGCACCCTACGCTGCCACGACGGGCACACACTTGCGGTTTGTAAATGCAGCACTAAGAACCTAATTAGTGAGAAGTCTGACACTATCAGGACTGTTTTAGACTGTGTACACCAGCCCCAGATATGATGAAGGCTGATATACTGTCACTAGGAATTGCTATATACCCTTCCTGCCTGCCTACAGCTACAATAGTCCGTGAGAAGGACTGTTGTGGTCACTAGAAAGCTTGTACTCCGACCTGGCTACCCTGCCTGACTGCCTATATCCACCTAGATTAGTCCTGAGAAGGACTGTTGTGGTTACCAGTTTGCAGCCCTGCAAAACTCTCCCTGATTCAGCAGACACTCTCCCTGCACTGACTGCCTGGATCGCTGTGTGCAGAGCACAGCGCAGCCAGGTCTTATAAAGACTCGGTCACGCTGTGCGGCTGGCCAATCACTGCAATTCCACAACTAACAGGGCTGTGGCATTGCAGTGGTCTGCCAGCCAATCCCTGCATGTGGGCTGGCTCTCTAAAGAGCGCCAACATGCAGGGATGAGGACCACAGCACAGCACGAGTATCGCGAATTACTCAGTACTCGCCGAGTAGCTCGAGTACAGTGATACTCGTGCGAGTACCGAGTAGTTACAAGCGTACTCGCTCATCACTAAACATCACCGCTTCCTTGAGAAACTCTGTGTGACAGGGTGCATTCCACCACAGACACTTGGACCAGTAAGCATGGACAGGGGCGTTACATGGTGGTGACTAAGCACTGGGTAACTATGAAGACAGCAGGAGAAGGGGCTGCTGTCCAATTCTTGCCAACCCAATGAGTTGTGCGTCAATCCTCTGTATGTAGAAGTTCCTCCACTGCTTCTGCCTCCTCAGCCTTGTCTCGGTCCTCCACCTGCACCCACAGCCTGTCTGGTAATGCCACCCATGTTCTAACTGCGCACAAGGAATCCTGCACACCTCCTTACTATGATGGCAGCAGGGCTCAACGGCATCAGGCGGTCTTTACCTTGAAATGTCTGGGAAAGTGAGTCACACAGCTGAGGATTTGTGGTCATTTGTGGAGACCGAGTTTCATCAATGCTTGTCTCCATTTAACAGTTATGGAAGGCCGTGTGCGCCAATGCTGCAATGCTGGGTGCAGCCCTCCACCGGGACAATGTGACACACGTGCCTTGCATGGCTCATGTCTTAAACCTGGTTGTCCAGCAAATTTTTGCACACTATCTAGATGGTCTTCAGCAGAGGACACGGTCGCTGTGTGCTCACTTCCGCCGTTCGCATCCTGCAGCTCAACGCCTTGCATCTCTACAGAAGTCGTTTGGCCTGCCAGTTCAATGGCTGAAATGCGATGTGCCGATATGATGGAATTCAACTCTACACATGTTGCAGCAACTGTGGCAGCACCAACGAGCCCTGGTGCAATACGTCATGACGTATAACCTGGGCCTATGAGATCCAGAGGTGGGGCAAATCACACTGGTGGAGTGGTCTGAAATGAAGGACCTATGCACCATTCTGTACAGTATTGAACTATCGACGAAGATGTTTAGTGATGATTATGCCACTATCAGCATGACTATCCACGTCATTTACATGCTGTAGCAGACTTTAAACAGTATTCGGAGTCAGGTGGTGGCACTAGAGGAGGGGGAGGAAGTACAGGAAGAGTCGTATGCAGAAGGGCTCACAAGATCTCCAAGGTGCAGTTCACAGTTTATGAATGAGGGTCTACATTATGCTTGCTCAGAACCTTCTTTATCTGGGCCTGAATCCGACTCCAAAAGCTTCTGGCCATCAGTGCAGATCATTTCTTTGTCTTGAATCACAAAAGCTTGGGAGCAGACCTCTGATTCCCAGGCTATAGTATGAGTGAAGAGCGATGCATACTCAACCATCTGTCTTAAAAATACTCAGATGGGTGGCTGGAGACTTGGGAGCTGTGCGGAAGCAAGTGGGATTGGGGTGACACCTCTGAGGACTGGTGTATTTGTGATGTAGAAGTTGAGGTGGAGGACAGCCCACTTGCTGAAGCACTTGCTATCCATTCAAGCGCCTGCTCTTTTTGTGCCTCATCTAGAATTGGTATCGATCGTCATCTGAGTCGTGTGCGTACGAAAGGGATCATATCAGAATCTCCATGGAAAGAAGTAGATATCTTACTTTGGCTGGAAGATGGTCTTTCTTCAGCAGATGTTACTCTTGCTTTCCCAAGTACCACACGGACACAAACTTTTTTTCCCTTTCCACCACGCCTATTCCCCCTTCCACCAGCAGCAGGCCTTTTGCCACTCATTTTGTATGTGAACAAATTGGCAACTCTGCAGTTGTCGGCAAAATATATTCTGATGGAAATCGAGCAGAGCTGAGTGGGCAGACAGTGGTACTAGGCACAAACTATTACCTGTGCTAGGTGCAGTAAAAATTACTAGAAGGAACTACAGTGAAGGTGTACTTGGTAGTATTACAAGTGGCCTACAGTAATGGTTTTGTGAACACTGCTACTAATCCAAAACTGACACGTTTGCTAGGTGCAGTAAAAAATGAGTTCGAACTTCTCAGGCGGTGTAGCTTTTCTCACAAGTGGGCTACACCACTGTGGGACACTGCTACTAGCTCGAACAAATTGCCTGGACTAG
Organism: Allobates femoralis; assembly: GCA_033576535.1. Taxonomy (NCBI): domain Eukaryota; kingdom Metazoa; phylum Chordata; class Amphibia; order Anura; family Aromobatidae; genus Allobates; species Allobates femoralis. The sequence goes on from JARQOC010000001.1 coordinate 457,389,785, forward strand.
CTGCAGCAAAAAAAAAGCCTAATTAAGACAGGTGGTGTAGCTTTCTTCACAGCAGTGCTACACTACCTGCCCTAATGGTGGGTTTACACGCTTCAATATCGTTGCGATATCACAACTCAATGGCGCGGGAGCACGCATTTAGTGCACGTTTCTCCCGCATCGCATTGGATGTTTACACGCTGCGATATCGGAATACAACGTCCGTGCGATGTCTACGCCCCCCAACCCAGGAACGATCCTGTAACATTGGAGTGAATGGGTGACGTAGAACATCGCATCGTAGTTGGGCGTTTACACAGCACGATCCGGCTCCAATCTCCCTTCAATATCGGGGCATTGAATAGCACGCTCATTCAATCCCCGATATCGCATTGACATCGTTCCTGCATCGTATTGGACGTTCACACCATACAACGCAGGAACGATCTCGGGTCCAACGATCGAACCACGTGACTTTTCATTGAAATTGGACTACGATATCGCAACGTGTAAACCCGCCATAAAGGATTCAAAGAGCTAGATGACTGTGTCCAGATGCTGTGAAAAACACTTGCACAGCACTGGCACACACCTGCCTGGCAAAAACTAATAGAGACTGCTCTAACCTAGCCCTCAAAAGGGCTGAAATTAAAACTAGTCCCTGCTTCTATGAAGTAGCCATGAAAAGGGCTGATAGACTACTAGTCCCTAGTCCCTAATCGCTACTCCTATGGAGCAGCCCTCAAAAGGGCAGATATTACTAACGTTCGCACCCTCCCTCCAGTCTCTACTCCCTAAACCTATCTAACTTTGTATTCGCTGACTGAGAACACAATTTAGAGTTTGTACTGTTTAGCGCGCGCACACAGCAGCAGCGGTGCCGTCTGACACTCTGCAGCAGCTATGAGCAAATGGTGCAATCTTTAAAATGGCCGGGTATTATAGGGCTAGGACATGTGACATAGACAGCCAATGATGACCTTGGTTGTGTGAAAAAAAGCACTTTGCAGTGTGTGACTGTGATTGGCTAGCAGCCTGAACCGCCCCACTGTATATGCTTTAGGAGAAAAAAAAATGGAGATCGACATTATTATTGCAGCAGCTCTGATACAACCCCCCTGCACACTATACACACAAACTGGATATTAACATTCATTTGCGGTATTAGAGCTAGGGTTAGGAGTATTAAGCTTTTGGTGATCGAAGCGTTATCGAACATAACCTAGAACCGCCGAATTTCAAGCTAATTGTTCAAATTCGTCGAATGATTCGAACACCACCCAAAACAGTTCGAATTTGAGATTGGCGAACAATTCAATTAGAACACCACTCATATCTAGTGCTCTGCACTGGGTTGAGCCAGTCAGCTGGCTCCACTCCCCAGGTCTGCTTCTCTCCTTCCTCAGACCCTCTCCTATGGGTCCCTCACGCTTGCTATTCCTCACTCTCGACACTACCTGGAACGAGCTTAGCACACAGGTAGTCTTCACAGACCTCCTGGGAACTGAACTGACCAAGATCATCCCCAGGCCAGAATTTATAGGGGAGCTCCCCTGAACCTGGGTTTCAGAATTCCCCTTCTGGTCTGGAGTCAGGAAAAGTGTTGCATGCTGTGGGCTTACCTGGTGTGGATACCCCTCCTTGCTTCCAAGCATGACATTACCCCCCGAGGGATGCAATGCCATTGTGGCAACCGGACTCTGGGGTGCCACACTGACATCAGCTGCCAGCCACTGTTTGTATATTGCAGTGCAGGCACCTGATGGGTTTTTGCATCGCTCTACACTTCAGCTGAACGTGCATCCTTGTACGCACGTCCAGCTGAGGCAGGTGCTGGGTTCGGCGGGCTCCTGTACCCCCGGGCCCAGTCGCGACCCCTGCAACCTCGAACTTTACGCCCCTGCTAGGATGACATCTGAGTCTAGTAAAATAGTTGCAGACACTGACAATAGAGAAGATGGAGAGATGCCATACTGAGATCATACTGAGATGCACTGATGATTTTTGGGCCATATACACATGTTGAGTATTTGAGTGTTTTACCTCTATATCTGTAAGCCAAAAGCTGGAGTGTAACATTCAGAGTAAAGGTATAATAGAAACATGGGCACCAGTTCAGATTTTCCACAAACTCCTGGTTTTGGCTACAAATATTGAACTAAGGTAAAATATTCAATATATAACCAAGATTTGTTACCCTTGCAATGTTTTTGTAATTTATGGCTAGTAGCCAGATAGGGCCCCTCCTGAACATAGACCTATATAACTCAAGAAAAGGAGGTTTTAGGCCCTGTGTTTCATTCAATGCATCAAAATAATCCATACTGTATTTCATTTATCTCACAGATTTTATGAAAGTTTTTCATTACAATATAAAACCTCATGTCTCATACCACAATATGTACAATCATAGATACAACTTTTATTTGTTATATTTTTTATTCAAGGTGATCAAATATCATTAAGAATGTGACTCTTCCAATTAATTCAGAGGTGTGGATCCCCTGTTTTTCTATGAGTGGGTTTTGCATCAAGGTTGTTTTTCTATCTTTTTATCTGGTATGGTCTCATAGGGGGTATGTGTTAGTGGTTTACACCATCACTTGTGGTCTTTAGCAGTGGCGTAACATTCACGGTCGCAGGGGTCGCCGCTGCGACGGGGCCCGGACCTATAGGGGGCCCGCATTGCCAGCCGCCCCCTGCGTCCGCTGTGCCGAGCGCCCTGCGCCCATCAATGCCAGCACCGGGCGCAGCACAGCCCGCACTGTCAAGCAGCCGAAAATCTGCCCTCTGCCCCAGGGAAGCTGTCACCCACCTCCTCCTCAGTCTCCCGCCCGGCTGCCGTGCATCTGGTCCTGGCCGCTCATTATCCAGGAAGTGAGGACACTCCCCCCAGCTGCTGCCGAACAGAGAAGGGAAGAAGAGAGCAGAAAACAAGGCACAGGTGAGAGGAGGAAAGCGGGGGAGAGCAGGGGACACAAGAAGAGAATGAGAGCTGGTGGACAGAGGAGGAGGATGAGAGCGGGGGACAGAGGAGGGGGAGAGCAGGGGACACAGGAAGAGGATGAAAGCTGGTGGACAGAGGTGGAGGATGAGAGCGGGGCACAAAGGAGGAGGATAAGAGTGGGGAACAGAGGAGGGGGAGAGCAGGGGACACAGGAAGAGGATGAAAGCTGGTGGACAGAGGAGGAGGATGAGAGCGGGGCACAGAGGAGGAGGATGAGAGCTGGTGGACAGAGGAGGAGGATGAGAGCGGGGCACAGAGGAGGAGGATAAGAGCGGGGGACAGAAGAGGGGGAGAGCAGGGGACACAGGAAGAGGATGAGAGCTGGTGGACAGAGGAGGAGGATGAGAGCGGGGCACAGTGGAGGAGGATGAGAGCTGGTGGACAGAGGAGGAGGATGAGAGCGGGGGACAGAAGAGGGGGAGAGCAGGGGACACAGGAAGAGGATGAAAGCTGGTGGACAGAGGAGGAGGATGAGAGCGGGGCACAAAGGAGGAGGATAAGAGCGGGGAACAGAGGAGGGGGAGAGCAGGGGACACAGGAAGAGGATGAAAGCTGGTGGACAGAGGAGGAGGATGAGAGCGGGGCACAGAGGAGGAGGATGAGAGCTGGTGGACAGAGGAGGAGGATGAGAGCGAGGCACAGAGGAGGAGGATAAGAGCGGGGGACAGAAGAGGGGGAGAGCAGGGGACACAGGAAGAGGATGAGAGCTGGTCGACAGAGGAAGAGGATGAGAGCGGGGCACAGAGGAGGAGGATGAGAGCGGGGGACAGAGGAGGAGGATAAGAGCAGGGGACAGAAGAGGGGGAGAGCAGGGGACACAGGAAGAGGATGAGAGCTGGTGGACAGAAGAGGAGGATGAGAGCTGGTGGACAGAGGAGTAGGAAGAGCGCAGGGTACAGAGGAGGAGGATAAGAGCGGGGGACGGAAGAGGGGGAGAGCAGGGGACACAGGAAGAGGATGAGAGCTGGTGGACAGAAGAGGAGGATGAGAGCAGGGAACAGATGAGGAGGATGAGAGCGGGGTACAGAGGAGGAGGATAAGAGCGGGGGACAGCTGAGGGGGAGAGCAGGGGACACAGGAAGAGGATGAGAGCTGGTGGACAGAAGAGGAGGATGAGAGCGAGGGACACAGGAAGAGGGTGGGGGACAGAGGAGGAGGATGAGAGCGGGGAACAGAGGAGGAGGATGAGAGCAGGGGACACAGGAGGAGGATGAGAGCGGGGGACACAGGAAGAGGATGAGAGCGGGGGTCAGAGGAGGAGGATGACAGCAGTGGACAGAGGAGGAGGATGAGAGCAGGGGACACAGGAGGAGGATGAGAGCGGGGGACACAGGAAGAGGATGAGAGCGGGGGTCAGAGAAAGAAAGTGGGGGACAGAGGAAGAGGATGAGAGTGGGGGACAGAGGAAGAGGATGAGAGTCGGGCAAAGAGGAGGAATATGAGAGCGTGGGACAGTGGAACAGGACAGCAGGGGACACAGGAAGAGGATGAGAGCTGGTGGACAGAGGAGGAGGATGAGAATAGGGGACAGAGGAGGAGGATGATGTGAGCGAGAGACAGAGGAAGAGGATGAGAGTAGAGGAGGAGGATGACAGTAGGGGACAGAGGAGGAGAAGAGCAGGGGACACAGGAAGAGGATGATAGCAGGGACAGACAGAGGAGGATTATGAGAGTGGGGGACAGAGGAGGAGGATTAGAGTGGGGGACAGAGGAAGAGGATGAGAGCGGGGAACAGAGGAGGAGGATGAGAGCGGTTGGACAGAGGAGGAGGATGAGAGTGGGGCACAGAGGAGGAAGATGAGAGCAGGGGACACAGGAAGAGGATGAGAGCGGGGGACAGAGGAGGGGGATAAGAGTGGGGGACAGAGGAGGAGGAGGAGAGTGAGGGACACAGAAAGAGGATGAGACCAGGGGACAGAGGAAAAGGACAGCAGGGGACACAGGAACAGGAGCGGGTGGACAGAGGAGGAGGTTGAGAGCAGGGCACAGAGGAGGAAGATGAGAGCGGGGGAGAGAGGAGTAGGGGAGCAGGGGACACAGGAAGAGGATGAGAGCGGGGAACAGAGGAAGAGGATGAGAGCGGGTGGACAGAGGAAGAGGATGAGAGTGGGGCACAGAGGAGGAAGATGAGAGTGGGGGACAGAGGAGGATGAGATTGAGGGACACAGGAAGAGGATGAGAGCAGGGGACAGAAGAGTAGGGGAGCAAGGGGCACAGGAGAAGGTGGGGAGTGGGGGACAGAGGAGGAGAGCAAGGTGAACAGAAGAGCGGGGCAAAGAGGATGCTATAAGGCTGCATATATAAGGCTGCACTATATGGAGAGCTATGAGGCTGCATGTATAAGGCTGCACCATATAGAGAGTCTATGAGGCTGCATATTTGAGGCTGCACCATATAGAGAGGCTATAAGGCTGCATATATGAGGCTGCAACATGTAGAGAGGCTATTAGGCTGCATATATAATACACTATATAGAGAGATATAAGGCTGCACTACATGGAGAGATATGAGGCTGCATATATAATGCTCCACTATATGAGGCTATACTATATGGAGAGCTATGAGGCTGCATATATAAGGCTGTACTATAGAGGCTGCACTACATGGACAACTGAGCCTGCATTATACTGTATAGAGGGCTGTGAGGCTGCGTTATACTATATGGAGGGCTGTGAGGCTGTATTATACATATATGGAGGGGCAATGAGGCTATATTACACTATATGGAGGGCTGTGAGGCTGTATTATACTATACAGAGGACTATGATGCTACTATATGTAGGATAGTAGGGGTGCATTATAATAATTGGATGACTATTGGGGCTACCTTATGAATGGGGGACTATGGGATGCATTATAATACATGGAGGACTATGGGGGTCTATTGTAATATATGGAGGAATATGGGGGTGCATTGTAATAATTAGAGGACTATCGTGGCGGGAGGAGGAAGACCGTATATACCAGGACGGGGGACATATATACCACGATAAGGGCCATATTCCCGGAGGGAGACCATATATAGCAGGAAGGGAGACATATTTAAAAGGATAAGCTCCATATTCCAGTAGGATGACCATATATAGCAGGATGAGGGACATTAATACATAGAGGGGTCAATTTGTGAGTCTTTATAGAACTTAGAACGTTACACGGGGCCAAAACATCCGACCAACGTGTATGTGGAGGAGGGGGGGGCCCAGGTCTGAATTTCGCACTGGGGCCCACAAGACTCTAGTTACGCCACTGGTCTTTAGATTGTGAGCTCCAAGACAGACAGCATTACTGATGTATGTAAAGTGCTATGGAATTAATAGCGCTATATAAATGAATAAATGAATAAATATTATTATTATTATTATTATTATTATTATTATATTATAAACACCAATATGGGGAGTCTATATTTCCCTTGTTGTTCCTAATTCTATAGTCACGATGAAATAGATGAAGCACGTTTCGTACTTTCATCAACAAAGTATCATTTCCATCTGTCCTGAGTCAGATCCCAACCAGGGTGTGATTTATCATTTATACAGACCCCCTATAATACTCTGTTTATATGACATAGTGGGACAATTGCAGCTTATCCATAAAGTGCTAGTGCATATACATTTAACTGCAATACCCTGTCTGGGATCATTATAGATTACGCCTTTCCCACTATTCCCACAACCTCCAAGGCTTACCCATTTCTCATAGGGTACCTTTACACGCCGCATCTTTTGGCGGCAATCGGAGGCAACCTAACGTGCGCGTGCACATTTTTCATGGTTGCCTCCGAACACCAAAGACGCATTTACACGACGCAATTTCGCCCTCAACCTAAGGCGATGTGTCGTCCTGGAAGTTCCCACACCAACAGTGGGAAACATCCGGTTGACTCCCGACGCCGCTTCACATGCCGCAATCCCCAAAGGAATATGAGTGTACATGTTCAGCGCTGCAAGAACATAGGCATGACAGACTTGTGTATTCCGCGCCCCAAACACGCTGATTAGACAACGCAATAGCGTCATGATTGGCCAGCCTACGCAGGAAGGCTGGCTAATACATGACGCCATTGCAATTGTGTAGTGTGAATGGACAGCTCTTCAAATATGTCGCCCTGTGAAGGAACAGCCAATGGAAATACAGTAGCCACCACCAATCATCGCTGAGGGGGGGGCGGTCTCCAGCATGATGTGGCATGCCCCTTCAAAAGCAGGGAATTTCCCCTTCATAGTTGTATCTGATTTTCGAGCAGTGCTCTGAATTCGCAACCGGGCACAACTTTCAAAAACACCACCGGGTTCCCCAAATACACTCCACAATTTAGTAGCAATTATATGGCGACGGTGACGGGACTCCGGATTGCCTCTCAGTTTTCACTCCCCAGTTGCGGCGTGTAAAGGTACCCTTAGGGTACCTTTACACGCCGCAACTTTTGGCGGCGATCGGAGGCAACCTAACGTGCGCGTACACATTTTTCATGGTTGCCTACGAACGCCGAAGGCGCATTTACACACCGCAATTTCACCCTCAACCTGAGGCGATGTGTCGTCCTGGAAGTTGCCACACCAACAGTGGGAAACATCCGGTTGACTCCCGACGCCGCTTCACACGCCGCAATCCCTAAAGGAATGTGGGCGTACATGTTCAGCGCCGCAAGAACATAGGCGTGACAGGCTTGTGTATTCCGCGCCCCAAACACGCTGATTAGACAACGCAATAGCGTCATGATTGGCCAGCCTACGCAGGAAGGCTGGCTAATACATGACGCCATTGCAATTGTGTACTGTGAATGGGCAGCTCTTCAAATATGTCGCCCTGTGAAGGGACAGCCATTGGAAACACAGTAGCTACCACCAATCATTGCTGAGGGGGGCGGTCTCCAGTACGCTGTGGCACGCCTCCAGGAAATCAGTAGGCGACGCTGATTCCATCCCTATCACCCCTTCACACGCCAAAAGCAGGGAATTTCCCCTTCATGGTTGCCTCTGGTTTTGGAGTAGTGCAGTGAAATCGGAACCAGGCGCAACTTTGAAAACACCGATGGATTCCCCAATTACACGCCGCAGTTTCGTAGCAATTTCACGGCGATGGTGACGGGGCTCTGGATTGCCTCTCAGTTTTCACACTCCAGTTGCGGCATGTAAAAGTACCCTTAGGGGATCAAGTGTCCGGGTGCCCCCAGGCGCATTTCGCCAAAGCTTTCTCAATGGGGTGTACAGGACACTGACATTTTCCACCTTTTATGCTCATGTGAGTACGGCGTCCTGCCGCATACCCAGTTCCAGCCCCACCTCTCTATCCTCGTTTGCCAATCTCCAGCCGAAGAGTCAGCAATCACATAACTTCATCCGGACAATAGGAATGCCTCCTATCGCGGTGGAGAGAGCGACCGGAAGTCATGTGCGCAGATCAGCCAGTGACGTCACTCTTTGGGCGGAAGTACCTATTCCACCATTTTTGTATGGTCTTTATTCCTTATGAATAACGCTAATGATTCCTTTCACAGAAACATCACTTTCCTAACTGTGAAATCGACCACAGGGGTTAGGAATATATTAAAGTTCATATGTTTATAAAAAAGACAACATATAAAGAATATAGGTCCCACTACAAGAGATAAATGCCCCACATACAGAAAAATCAATTTTTATGTACACAAATATATTCTCTTATATCTCTGTATAATGGCCATTATACGTGTTGGCATTTGTCGCACCCGTCCAAGGGAACTTCCCCTCTATTGTCATTATCCTACATATTCTCATTCATGTATATTTTGGATATGACACAGGTCCAAAGGACGTCAGTGCGACCATGCCAACATTCCTATCTCTTATTTGATACCACAACATAAAGATTACATAGGTTTACCCTTTCTTCAACCAGCATAATACATCTCTATAGTCATGACCAAGCTCATCATCCATTATCTTCCCATATCCAACATCTTTATTCCTTTTATCTTTCTCCTCCATAGAGTCCTCTTGCAACAATCATATGGGGTATTAATGTCAGAAATCCATTATAGACCAATTATGGTGGTTAAAAGATGATATGTATAGGTCCATAAATATTAGCCTCCAAATCTATATGTTGGAATAAAGTGCAAAAAGTGAATTAAAAACACTTTAAAATAATGATCATATGAGTAGAGTGGATGGACAAGCAAGTCTTCATAGGAAGGGCACAAAGCTAAGTTTTTCATTTAGCCCTCTAGGGCTCATCGTGTCTAATTTACAATCCATTTGTACTCTAGCTGTGCAAGCCTCTTTTGAGATTTACCCCCTTGAGAACCGAGGTTTAGAATATCAATACCTCTCACTTTCAAACCTGCGGGACTGCAATTATGTTTTTTCTTAAAGTGTCGGGGTATGGTCTTAACAGTGGGATCGTCCTCTTCCAATTTTCTCGCTGCTTTTATATCACAGACATGTTCCCCTATGCGTACCTGTAACTCCCATGTTATGAGTCCAATATAGACTAAATTACACGGGCATGTAGCATAGTATATTACATTGGATGTGGAACAGCTGATATATTTTAAGATTTTGTACTGCTTCTCTCCCCTCGAATCTTTGAAAGCTGTAGATCTGACCATACTCCGAAACCCCTTGCAATCACCGCAGGGAAAGAACCCTATTCTTGGTTTGGTATCGCCTATAGTTGGTTGGCTCCTATGTACATAATGGCTATGCACCACTAAATCCCTCAAATTACGGCCCCTTCTTGCTGTCATAGCTGGTTGAGCTGTGAGAATTTGCTTTAAACTATCCTCCCTCCACATTATGTCCCAATGATGTTTTAAAACCTGTCTCATATTGCCTCACTGGTCATTAAATGTTGATAAAAATCTAATCGTTTGCTGACCAGTGTCCCTTGTTTTTGGCTTGGGGGTAAGGAGGTTCACTCTAGATGTATTCAGGACTCTTTGATAGCCTCTCTTAATACTCCTCTTTGTATATCCCCTTGCTACAAACCTATCTCTTAGAAATCCAGCCTGTTCTTGGAAATAGCTTTCCATGGAGCAAACCCTCCTGGCTCTTAAAAATTGGCCTATTGGGATCACAGAGATAGTTGAGGTTGTATGGCCAGATGTCGCATGGAGAAGGGCATTGACAGATGTTGTTTTCCGGTACATATTGGTCTGCAGGGAGCCGTCTGGATGGACCACAAGTTTAATATCAAGAAAATCTGCTTCTGAGGTATGTTCCTGAAAGGTTAATTCTATGTTGCACTGGTTGATATTCAAAAACATTTTGAAATCCACCAGTTCCCCTTTAGTTCCTGTCCACAATACCAGCACATCATCTATATACCTTAGCCAGCACTGCGCATGGGACGCAGCCCACCCTCACCCTCCCCCCGAAAACCTCTATCTCCCAATACACAAGAAAGAGGTTCGCGTAAGATGGCACGCAGGCCGCACCCATCGCAGTACCAGATAAAAAGATAGAAAAACAACCTTGATGCAAAACCCTCTCAAAGAAGAACAGGGCATCCACACCTCTGAATTAATTGGGATTGTAAAGTCACATTCTTAATGATATTTGATCACCTTGAATAAAAAATGTAACAAATAAAAGATGTACCGTATATACTCGTGTATAAGCCGACCCGTGTATAAGCCGACCCCCCTACTTTTGCCCCCAAAACCTGGGAAAATTTATTGACTCGTGTATAAGCCGAGGGTGGACCCCAGCACAGGTATACAGCCCCCATCAGTGTGGTATACAGCAGCCTCCCCAGTGGTATATACAGGCCCCAGCAGTGTTACAGCAGCAGCCCCAGTGGTATATACAGCAGCAGCCCCAGTGGAAGTATACACGCAGCCCCAGTAGTATATACAGCCCCAGTGGTAGTATACACGCAGCCCCAGTAGTATATACAGCCCCAGTGGTAGTATACAGCCCCAGTGGTAGTATACAGTCCCAGTGGTAGTATACAGCAGCCCCAGTGGTATATTCAGCCCCAGTGGTAGTATACAGCAGCCCCAGTGGTATATACAGCCCCAGTGGTAGTATACAGCCCCAGTGGTAGTATACAGCAGCCCCAGTAGTAGTATACAGCCCCAGTGGTAGTATACAGCAGCCCCAGTGGTATATTCAGCCCCAGTGGTAGTATACAGCAGCCCCAGTGGTATATACAGCCCCAGTGGTAGTATACACGCAGCCCCAGTAGTATATACAGCCCCAGTGGTAGTATACAGCCCCAGTGGTAGTATACAGCCCCAGTGGTAGTATACAGCAGCCCCAGTAGTAGTATACAGCCCCAGTGGTAGTATACAGCCCCAGTGGTAGTATACAGCAGCCCCAGTGGTATATTCAGCCCCAGTGGTAGTATACAGCCCCAGTGGTAGTATATAGCCCCAGTGGTAGTATACATACAGCCCCAGTGGTAGTATACAGCCCCAGTGGTAGTATACAGCCCCAGTGGTAGTATACAGCAGCCCCAGTGGTATATTCTGCCCCAGTGGTAGTATACAGCCCCAGTGGTAGTATATAGCCCCAGTGGTAGTATACACACAGCCCCAGTGGTAGTATACAGCAGCCCCAGTGGTATATTCTGCCCCAGTGGTAGTATACAGCCCCAGTGGTAGTATATAGCCCCAGTGGTAGTATACACACAGCCCCAGTGGTAGTATACAGCAGCCCCAGTGGTATATTCTGCCCCAGTGGTAGTATACAGCCCCAGTGGTAGTATATAGCCCCAGTGGTAGTATACACACAGCCCAGTGGTAGTATACAGCCCCAGTGGTAGTATACAGCCCCAGTGGTAGTATATAGCCCCAGTGGTAGTATACAGGGCCCCAGCAGGGCCCCCCTCATAATTTGGCGCCCCCACCTCCCTTTCTGGGCCCCCCCGCATGCAGCGCTGCGCATATACATTACCTGTCTAGCAGCTGTCACCCTCCGATGGCTGATCGCGGCTCCCGGCTCCGGGCTCCATCTTCCTCGCTGTCTTCCTGCTGTGTGACCGGGGCGCAGCGCGATGACGTCATCGCGACGCCAGCCGGTCACCTGACAATCAGGAAGACAGAGAGGAAGATGGAGCCCGGAGCCGGGAGCCGCGATCAGCCATCGGAGGGTGACAGCTGCTAGACAGGTAATGTATATGCGCAGCGCTGCATGCGGGGGGGCCCAGAAAGGGAGGTGGGGGCGCAAAACTTTTTAGGGGGCCGTATTGACTCGCGTATAAGCCGAGGGGGGCACTTTTCAGCCCAATTTTTGGGCTGAAAAACTCGGCTTATACGCGAGTATATACGGTATCTATGATTGTACATATTGTGTATGAGACATGAGGTTCTATATTGTAATGAGAAACTTTAATAAAATCTGTCACATAAATCAAGTACAGTATGGATTATTTTGATAAAACACAGGGCCTAAAACCTCCTTCTTTTCTTGAGTTATATAAGGTAAAATATTGACTGAACACTGAACATGTGCATGTGGCCTTCCTTTTTGAACTAAGCATAGTGTATCTGTGGATAAAGGAAGGTAGAATTTGCACATTTCTGGGCTGGAGTCACACAGGCGTTTGAATCACACGAGTGCAAAGTGAGGAAATCTCACATTGCACTTGTGCCGATGTTTGACAATCTGGCAGCTCAGACCTATAAGCTTTTTTTTAGCACAATATGGGGAGGTGTATCATTTAATGTGCCCATCGGTGGCCCCATGACAGGATCGCAGGAAGCCCCTAGTTTATCATGACTGCTGTCGTCTGCTTCTACCAGCCTACTGACAGTGAATGATAGGTCTCTGCCTACACATGCACATAAAGACAATATGATTTACATGTGCATATACTAGACCAGGGGTTTCAAACAAACAGACCGTGAGCTCATGGGACTTCATTTTGCAGCTCGCAGCACACAACCCTAGACATCTTGATGATGGCGGCCTGTTCCAGGTAGCCACCATGGTCCGGACTTGATATGTACTCCCGATGCAGGACAGAGACAAGTACTCTCTGGCTCAACTACGTCAATGGCAACCACCGGCCAATCAGATGTCAGCAGCTGATGTCGGCATGTGACGTCAGCTGCTGGCCTCTGAGTGGCTGGCTGCTGCCTCTGAGGTTGCAGCTGAGCTAGAGAATTTGTTTGTCACTGTGCGGCGCTGGGAGAAAATATTAAGAGCGGATTGTGGTGCCCCCCTGAAACGGGTCATGATCATCTAAACCTCCATGGTACTGCAGGTTGCAGAGAGGATGACACCGAGGGAATGGAGGACAAGTGAAAAAAATCTGTGTGTGTGTGGATAGGTGAGAAAAATCTGTGTGTATGTGGACAAGTGAGAAAAATGAAAAATCTGTGTGTGTATGTATATGTATGTACAGGATCAGAATGGGGGCATTATTACAATATGGGTCCATTACTGCTACAATGGGATCAGGATGGGGGCATTACTACAAGATGGGGCCATTACTGCCATTACTGCTGCAAGGGTATCAGAATGGGGGCATTGTTTCAAGATGGGACTATTACTGTGACAAGGAGTTTGGAATGGGGCATTACTACAAGATGGGGCCATTACTGCTACAAGGGTATAAGAATCGGAGCAATAGCACAAGATGGGACCATTATTGCTACAAGAGGTTCAGGATGGGGGCATTACTACAATATGGGACCATTACTGCTACGAGGGTATCAGAATGGGACATTACTACAAGATGGGGCCATTACTCCTACAAGAGGATCAGAATCGGTGCAATACTACAAGATGGGGTCATTTCTGCTACAAGGGTATCAGAATGGGGGCATTACTACAAGATGGGACCATTACTTCGACAAGGCGGTCAAGGCTATTACTGCTAGGAGGGGATCAGAATGGGGGTATTACTACTAGATGGGACCATTACTGCTACAAGCGTATTAGAATGGGGGCATTACTACAAAATGGGGCCATAACTGCTAGAAGGGAATCAGAATGGGAGCATTACGACAATATGAGGCCATAAGTGCTACAAGGGTGTCAGAATGGGGGCATTACTACAAGATGGGGCCATTACTGCTACAAGGAGATCAGGATGGGGGCATAATTACAAGATGGGGCCATTATTGCTACAAGGGGTTTAAGATGGGGGCATTACTACAAAATGGGGCCATAACTGCTAGAAGGGAATCAGAATGGGGGCATTACTACAATATCAGGCTATAAGTGCTACAAGGTTGTCAGAATGGAGGCACTACTACAAGATGGGGCCATTACTGGTACAAGGAGATCAGGATGGGGGCATTATTGCTACAAGGGGTTTAAGATGGGGGCATTACTACAAAATGGGGCCATTACTCCTACAATGGGATCAGGATGGGGCGTTACTACAATATGAGGCCATAGGTGCTACAAGGGTGTCAGAATGGGGGCATTACTATAAGATGGGGCCATTACTGCTACAAGGGGATCAGGATGGGGCATTACTACCAAATGGGGCCATTACGGCTAGAAGGGAACCAGGATTGGGACAATACTACAAGAAGGAGACCAAGATGGGAACATTACTACAAGAAGAGGACCAGGATGGGAACATTACATATGGTATTATTTATGGTATTACTAAAAATGTAGCTTAGTCTTTCAAAGAATGCGGCCCTCCAAATTCAAATGTTTTCTATGTGCAGCCCACATACTGAGTTTGAGTTTGAGACCCCTGTACTAGACCTTTTGTGAGTATTTCTTGTACATATATATTTTTATAAAATACACAGGTACAATAAATATTTTAATATGTAGGGTGGATTGGGACAGAGACATGAGTCAGTTTCAGCCTCAAGTCATTGGAACAGTAGTGAAAGGAGGCCATGAGATTACAGCAGGGATTTACTTTCTGTGTGTCCTCTGAGCCCTGTGCTCACTGGTCACTTTGTCTGTAGCTGAGAAACCTGATCTGCAGCAACCGCACAGCACAGAGATCCGAGCACAGTCACTAAATCACTAATCAATTCCTGTGCTGCCATTACTGCTGTGAAGAAGCTGGCAGGCAGCAGCAAGCATCTCGGCAACCTGCACCTCCAGCAGTAGACGAGTCTTGGGGTGAGTGTGAGAGGCACCGCTCTGCACAGGCTGGAGGCCAGGAGGCGAGGGAGGAGCTACACACACCAAGCAGCCTGTGCACATGAAGAGGCCGCATGCAGCACTGCTGACCTACAGCATTGCTCTAGCTTTTGTTTAAGTAAAATAGACTGTACCTGTGTCCATTCCTGTGTCACCTGCCTACATTTGCCATCCTGTTTGCTACAGCCATCCCAGTTGAACCTGTCTGCACTAGAGACTATACCCGAGTCTGTCCCTACATCACCTGCCCTTGAGGTCAGCTGGAAGCAACAAAAACCGTATCCGGGAACTAGAGGACGAAGTGCTGGTGATCCACGCTGCTGTATGACAAAAACAGGACCCGCAAGGTCTGATGCAATGAAGTGTTCTTTATTCCAACGCATTTCGGAGCACACTTTGCTCCTTCTTCAGGGATTACAATCCCTGAAGAAGGAGCAACGTGTGCTCCGAAACGCATATGCCACGTTGCACTTGGAGGTCTAGATCCAGAGGCGGCTGTACAAACACAGATACTGGTTGTGGGTTATACAGCCTTATCAGGTGAGCACCTAACAACGGGCGCATGCCCCTCTTTCCATGAGATAAGACCCTATGCGCTATTTGTCTCTTAATAATACAGATTCTCAAAACCATATCCTGAACTATTTACGGTCAGTACACGCACGTCCAAACGTCTTAATACCTACGGTTCCTCCTGCGTTAACGTCTACTGCAGCGGATAATACAACTTCTGGTTCCAGTACCCGCTTGTATGCTCCTCCACGTTTTGACAGAAGCAGTGCCAATGGCTCATCAACCAATGCACCTACACTTTGAACTTTTGGCCCACTAATTTTCTTCAGACTGACACATATTGGCATTCCTGATATTATATCTCAGTAGGGAGGCTCTTGCTTGGGTCAATCCCCTGTGGAACAGAAGCGATAGTTACCTATCACATCTTGGACTTCCTGGACACCTTCCGGAATGTTGTTGATGAGCCAGCTGATGGTTCTAGGGGCATATAGGACCTGACAGGTTCTCTTTCAGGGCAGGGACACACTATCCGACAGACATTCGAGTCAGTCAGAAGAGTCTTGGATGTGAACTTGGAATGGCCTCACCCTGTCAGGGCGGGAGTGTGGAGCTGCTTATAAACACAAGCAGGTGATGCTCCCGTCCAGAGAGGGGGAGGCCATTCTAAGTTAATCATCCGGGACTCGTCCAACTGTCTGTCATGCAGTGTGTTCCTGCCCTATTCTGAAAAATGTGTCTGTTTTATGTAACGGGGAATGGGCTGTTGTGTTGTTACATAAGGCCTCCAGATTTCGTAAGGTCTTTACACTTGGAAGAGTTTCTAGCAATGTGAATATTGCATATACATTCAACTTCTACATACTGTATGTTCTGTGGACACATTAAAAATGTAATATATTTACTACTAGCTGTACTACCCAGCTACGCCCGGGTTAATAAATAACTGCTGACACTGCTGATGTGACTGACATCTGCCTTAATTCCCTATATGGCACATGTGTTGCACATTGGCTGTTTTTAATCACATGTTTATTTTTGGAAATTAAAGATACCAGACGTATGAGGCGAGTTGTGTGAGGCTACTTGTGCACATCTGTGTCTGTCTGTGTGGTGTGTGTGTCCCTGGGGTGTGTGTGTCCCAGTGGTGTGCGTGTGTGTCCCTGTGGGGGAGTCTCTGTGGTGTGTGTCCTTCTGGGGGGGAGGGGTGTCCCTGTGTGTGTGTCCTTGAGGGGGGAGGGGTGTCTCTGTGGTGTGTGTCCATCCCTATGGGGTCTGTGTGTTCCTGTGGGGTGTGTTTCTGTGTCCCAGTGGGGTGTGTATGTTCCTGTGGTGTGTGTGTCCCTGTGGAGTGAGTGCATGTGTCCCTATAGGGTGTGTATATGTGTGTGTGTCCCTGTGGGAATGGGTCTGTGTGGTGTGTGTCTCTGTGTTGTGTGTGTCTCTTTGTGTTGTGTGTGTTTGTGTTCGGGTGCGTGGTGAGTATCCAATGTTGGGGCTCCACCTTAGCTGTTACTCTTTGTGTGCATGTGGTGTGTATACATGTCCCCGTGCATGGTGAATATTCCATGTCAGGGCCCCACCTTAGTGACTATATGCTACTATATGCTGTTAGCCTTTGGTGTTGTCATTAAGCCCCTCTCATTCACAACCGTCAACTGTCACTTTCTCTCCATTATGTAGATAGGGCCAAAATTGTTTGGTGAATTGGAACGCGTGGGGTTAAAATTTCGCTTCACAACATAGCCTATGATGCTGTCAGGGTCCAGATATGTGACTGTGCAAAATTTTGTGGCTGTAACTGGCAGCTGTCGATTTTCTCCATCACTTTTCCTTTCACTTTTTCCCCATTATGTAGACAGGGGCAAAATTGTTTGGTGAATTGGAGCTACATACGGAAGTTGCTATCCTTGCACCTAATTAAAATAAAAGGGGGTATGTTTTCTGAGGAGTGTTCCTTGTGAGTGATATTGAGAAACAGACTTGTGATTTAAGCATCCCAAGAAAATGCCCAATAGAATGCTACAGTCATCTTTATATACTGTTTGGACTTTGTGGATCATCTGTATATTTTGTTGGCTCCTAACCTTTGTAAAGGACAGCATGCTGAGGAGATGGACACAAAGTAAACAGCAAATTCCAGCTGAAGTCAATAATATGAATCTGGTATTAAAATATTGTTCTCAAAAACAATCTACAATAAAGAAAACTCTTAATATTAGATCATGAGATCCTATAGTCAGCCATTATTCAATGTACCGTATATACTCGTGTATAAGCCAAGTTTTTCAGCCCAAAATTTGGGCTGAAAAGTCTCCCCCTCGGCTTATACACGGGTCAATACGGTAGTCGAGGCTGGAGGAGGCGGGGGAGGAGGCTGCTGTATGAGCGGCCCCGTCACGTGGGGCCGCTCATTATATATGCACTGCTTCCCCCTGTCAATCAGCGGCAGTAGGAAGCAGTGCATATATGCCCCCAAATGCAGGCACTCGCCCCCCTTGTAAGGGCCCCCCCCCGCTGCTTATCTTACCATCCCAGTCTTCTGCACAGCACCGCTCCTCGGTGCTCCGTTCTTCATGCTCCCGTCCTGCTACATCCGGGATCCCCGGCCGTTGCACGATGACGTCATATGCCTGCGACGGCCGGGGATCCCGGATGTAGCAGGACGGAGCATGGAGAACGGAGCACCGAGGAGCGGCGCTGTGCAGAAGACCGGGATGGTAAGATAAGCAGCGGGGGGGGGTGCCCTTACAAGGGGGGCGAGTGCCAGCATTTGGGGGCTGTTGTGTAGCCCCTGGGGGCCGCTGTATAGCCCCTGGGGCTGCTGTATACCCTGGGGGCTGCTGTATACCCCTGGGGACTGCTGTGTACCCCTGGGGGTGGCTGTATACCCCTAGGGGCCGCTGTATACCCCCTGGGGGCCGCTGTATACCCCTGGGGGCGGCTGTGTACCCCTGGGGGCGGCTGTATACCCCTGGGGGCCGCTGTATACCCCCTGGGGGCCGCTGTATACCCCCTGGGGGCTGCTGTATACCCCCTGGGGCTGCTGTATACCCCCTGGGGGCTGCTGTATAACCCCTGGGGGCTGCTGTGTAACCCCTGGGGGGTGCTGTATAACCCCTGGGGGCTGCTGTATAACCCCTGGGGGCTGCTGTATAACCCCTGGGGGGTGCTGTATAACCCCTGGGGGCTGCTGTATACCCCCAGGGCTGCTGTATATACTGCTGGGGCCTGTATACCACTGGGGCTGCTGTATATACTGGTGGGGTCTGTATATACCACTGGGGCTGCTGTATATACTGGTGGGGTCTGTATATACTGGTGGGGTCTGTATATACCACAGGGGCTGCTGTATATACTGGTGGGGTCTGTATATACCACTGGGGCTGCTGTATATACTGGTGGGGTCTGTATATACCACTGGGGCTGCTGTATATACTGGTGGGGTGTGTATATACCACTGGGGAGGCTGCTGTATACCACTGGGGTTGCTGTATATACTGCTGGGGCCTGTATATGCCACTGGGGAGGCTGCTGTATACTACCACTGGGGGGGCCTGTATACCACACTGCTGGGGGCTGTATACCTGTGCTGGGGTCCACCCTCGGCTTATACACGAGTCAATAGGTTTTCCCAGGTTTTGGGGGCAAAAGTAGGGGGGTCGGCTTATACACGGGTCGGCTTATACACGAGTATATACGGTATGTACATTGCTGCAGAGGTGTAATAGTGGTCTTTATGGTCCAATTACAATGAAGAATCTTGAACAATGAAAATTAGAAATAAATTATGTTCCAAAACTAATTAAAATAATAAATGATACAGCAGCAGCGCATGGTAATATTCCATTATAATGAAACTATAATTTACGACAGACGCTCATCTACTACTGGCCATATATGCACATTTTGTGCTTTGGACTACATTGTGTATTTTCTAGAACAATTTGTTGGTGTGCTGTTTTTCTATCCAAGGGACAGTATGTGAAATTGTAGACACATATTCCATTGTGGCCATCTGTCTCCTCCACTTGTGTCTCAGCCTCATTGTTACACCATCTGTTGTTGTAGCATCACCTTCTGACACCAGACTCTTCCTGATAATACATTTTTATTTTATTTCAGTGTAAGCTAAAACAAATTATCTGTATTTTATTCTCATATTATTTTATTAACCTTTATTCATAGATTTCAGTAATTTGAAAAAAAATGATGGTCTGCATGAAAATTAGTAGACGCTACTAAAGTAGTCAGTGGTGGCTAATTGCCATTGCTATCAAGGCTTTGCTGTGAATAAAAGCAAATGAGGTCAGTGTGAACTGAAATCCACAAAAAAACAGCATTATCAGAACTGTTGGGTATTTATTTTATTTGCTTACATAGTGCCATCATATTCCATAGCGCTTTGCAGCATCATCACTGTCCCTAATGAGGCTCATAATATAAAGTCCCAATCTACATGTCTTTGGAATATGGACGGAAACCTGCACAAATACAGGGAAAACATCGAAACTCCTCACAGATGCTTTCATCAGTGAGATTTTATCCCAGGACCCCAGCTCTACCGAGCTATCCAATGAGCCACCATGCATATTGGCGTTCTGATGACAGTTCCTAATGGAGGATTAATTGTTTAACTGTTAAGGTTTCGCAGGATTGTAACACACTTGCCAAAAAGTAAGGAGTGTTATAAAGTAAATAATTAACTATTAATGGTAACTATTGTTTCAACAATCCAATCAAACGTTCAGGCAAATATAAGACACTTCATAAGAAGTCTTATCAGAGAAATGTGCTTCTATATCCATTTATAATAATAATAATAAAGCTTTATTTATATAGCGCCAACATATTCCGCAGCGCTTTACAATGTAGGGTTAGCTGTCCTCTTACACTCATCATTCACTGTGAAAAACTAATCAAATCTATCTTGGTTAAATGTGGAGATAAACTGGCAGGTATCCTATTTTACAGTATGGCACGGTTGGGGACCCTCCGACCCAGGTTTCGTTTACGGCACACAATGCCTTTTTCTCCGGCTCCTGGGCAGATTTCCAAGAACCTCTGTCTTTGAACTGAATGTTGCAGTGCTTGGACCAGTGACTGTCATAATTCCAGCTCTTTATCGTGGTGAAGTGTGCAATGAAGAATTATGTCCTGATGATTGCCAGTGCCAGAATCATGGCTTGGTTTATGGACAGAGTCAACATGCTCTGTGCACCAATCCCATAAAAAATGTGACGATAGCAGCAGCACCAGTTTCATGTCATGTTTATGCCCCTGCAACCTTGGCTTCTACTGCAGTTCCTGAGCCCATGGAGGTGGATCTTTTCAAGATAGCGCAGGCAAAACTGCCACTGAGTAAGACTTTGGTGTCCGAGGGGGACAAGAGGCGAGTCTTGTAGTGGGGTCATTCCTTCAAACTAGCTGGTCATGCCAGGCAAAAGAAGACAATGCAGTTAATGTTTCATGACTATTGGTGGCCTACATTTTGCCAGGATGTGCTGGATTTTGTTGTTTCCTGTCTATCTTGTGCCGGCAACAAGACTCCCAACAAAAGACTCTCACCTGGGCACCTCCTGCCTCCGCCAATACTATATTCTCCTTGGCAGCATATTGCCATGGACTTCATTACAGACTTGCGTAAGTCATATGGGTGCTCCGTCATCTGGTTCATGATCGACAGATTTTCTAAAATAAGCCACTTCATTCCGCTGCCAGGACTGCCTTATATGAGCAATAAGAAGCGTGCATAAACGATTGGGATCTACAATGTAGTCTTAGAATATGGTAAACAGGTATACAAGGTGGATTATATGTTTGCTGACCCTCATATAATGTATAAAATGCTCTAACAATTTCAGCATCACTGAGCACTATTTCTCCCCTTGATTATCTAATATATAAAGCTGAATGTGTGTGTGTATGCATATGTGTATGTATATCCAGGATTGGCATCTACACCGTCGCAACTAAAGCCACAAAATTTTGCACAGTCACACGTCTGGACCCCGAGAGCGTCATAGGCTATGTTGTGAGGCGAAATTTTTACCCTGCGGGTCCAGTTCACCAAACAATTTTGCCCCTATCTACATAATGGGGAAAAAGTGAATGGAAAAGTGTTGGAGGAAAATCGACAGCTGTCAGCTATAGCCACAAAATTTTGCACAGTCACACGTCTGGACCCCGGGAGCGTCATAGGCTATGTTGTGAGGTGAAATTTTAACCCCGCGCATTCCAATTCACCAAACAATTTTGCCCCTATCTACATAATGGGGAAAAAGTGACAGTTGACAGTTGTGAATGAGAGGGGCTTAATGATAGCGCCAAAGACTAACAGCACATACCAGCATATAGTCACTAAGGTGGGGCCCCAACATGAGATATTCACCACGCACGGGGACATGTATACACACAACACGCACACAAAGAGTAACAGCAAGTGTATAGTCGCTAAGGTGCAGCCCCAATATTGGATACATACTACGCACCCGAACAAACACACACACCACAAAGAGACACATACAACACAGAACACAAAACACACCCCACGGGGACACACACACACCCTATAGCGACACATGCACTCACTCCACAAGTACACACACACACACCACAAAGAGACACACACAACACAGACACACACACCACACAGACCCCCCCACAGGGACACACACACATAGCCACCCTATAGTGCAACATGCACTCTCCCCACAGGGAAACACACACCCACCACAAAGAGACACCCACAACACAGATACACACACACACACCACACAGACCCCCCCACAGGGACACACACACATACACACCCTATAGGGACACATGCACTCAACCCACAGGGACACACAAACACACAGCACAAAGAGACACACACAACAGAGACACACACCATACAGACCCCCCCACCCACAGGGACACACACACATACACACCCGATAGGGACACATGCACTCACCCCACAGGGACACACACATATACACACCCCAGGGACACACACACCACACAGACAGACACAGATGTGCACAAATCACCTCACACAACTCACCTCATACGTGTGCTATCTTTAATTTCCAAACATAAACATCTGATTAAAAACAGCCAATGTGCAACACATGTGCCATATAGGGAATTAAAGAAATAATGGGAGTGCTGGTGTGTCACGGTCCGCGCTGCTGTGGTATGGATAAACTCACCAAAGAGCCAAAAGTACTTTCATCCTTTATTCCTCCTCTCTCCTACGCGTTTCAGCGCGGACCGTGACACACCAGCACTCCCATTATTTCTTGGATTCAAACCACTATCCAGTGGTCAGTGGAGGTCCTGCAGCAGCTGGAACACAGATTCCAAAAACGCCTTCAAACCAGTTGTGGGGCTCACAACTGGACCAGGTGAGCAGCTTCAAAGCACCACCTTCACAAATAAGTGTCACTAGTGATAGGGCACTATTGCGCCTCTTGTCCCCCTCCCTATTTTCTTTTTACAATATAGGGAATTAAGGCAGATGTCAGTCACATGAGCTGTCTATTATGTGTATGTGTGAGGTAACATATACTGCCTGGCCAGGGGGAGGATTTACTGTTGGCTGGAGATTTATTAGGCTGCCTATAGCAATCAATCACAGCTCAGCATCTGTTTTCCTGATGAAGGGGCCAGAGAGCCCAGAAACGCATAGAAAATGAAAATCACAATCCATCAAGAATTTTTTAATTGTCATATATGGTAGCACAGTCAAATTCCCTTTTTTTTTTAATTTCTATTTACTTCCATGATGAAGCACAGTGTGTTTTTTTTTTATTGTTTTTAATTGTGTTGTCTTGTTTTTCCATGTTTTTTGTACTCAATAAAATTGATTCTACGACTACATTGTAGATTCCAATCGTTTATGCATGCTTCTTCCTTGCTCGTATAATGTTGTTCTTTGCGTGTGATTGGTAGATCACGGTCTAGTGCCATTTCACAATTCTTTTTGTGATGATGCCAGGACTGCTGTCTACATCAAGACTGGCTAAACTCTACTTCCTTCATCTTCACAGTCTGTCACTCCATATTGTATCCGACAGAGGGGATCAGTTCATCTCCCAGCTCTGGCAATCTCTCTTCAGGATAGTTAAGGTTACACTGGACTTCTCCTCAGCCTATCATCCTCAATCTAATGGTCAAGTTGAGTGAATTAATCAAGTCCTTACCAACTGTCTGCGACACTTTGTGAACAAACATCATAGTGACTGGGTCCCACTGCTGTCATGAGTGGAGTTCTTCTACAAAAACCATGTTGGTGAGTCCTTCGCTAATTCTCCTTCTCCAGGATACTGAAGCCAGTGATTCTCACCACCAGTAACCCAGTTGCTGAATCTGTCATCAAGGACTTCTTCAAAATTTGGGCAGAGATCAAGACCAATCTGGAGTCGGCATCTGCTCAAATGAAGGATCATACGTAAAAGAGACCTGGATCTCTTGCTATTCCTACCCGGAGACAAGGTATGGCTCTTTTCCAGGCATATTAGTCTCAAAGTTCCCTCTTTCAAATTGGCTCCTTGGTATTTCGGTCTGTTTGAGGTACTTTGTTAATTCTTTGAAGTGTCCTACAGACTCTGTTTATGCTGTGATGCCTGATTAGCAACCTTGTGCGTTTTTGGTCAGCCTCGGTTTGGACGTCAACTGTTTTGTGCTCACTGGTCATCAGTCTTTAAGGAGCTTACTTTTGATGACTTGTAATGTACTGCTGGAGTTTCAGGTTGCTTCTGTCCTATCGTAGCCATCTACACCCTTTAAATATGGTGGAGCCCGGTCTCCAATGCTCATTATTGCTTCAGCTTGCTCCAATGAGACCAGTCTGTGGTGTGGTGTGGTAGTCCAAATTCTAGGAAACAATTGTAACTTGTTTGGTGCATGGTGGAAACTTCCTTGTTGTATTTTTATCTCCTGCTTGTATTACTTTTCCCCTCAAATCAAATATTGTATTCTCCCTGTGTGTGAGTGCTGAAAGCTTGTTTTTTGGTTCTGTCACAATGGTCTCTTACCTGGAAGACATATGACTGGTTTAGGACTTCTGCCTCATTCCATTTATTGAGACTTAATTTTAAATGTTTCTTTCCTTTGGCAGATCAGGAAGTAATGTCAGTTTTCTGCTGTTAGCAGACTCCTTAGTTTCCTTACCAAGTGTGGCCACTCTGTGATTACTCCAATCACCTTTATATGGTCACATAGTTCCAGCATGCTTTGCTGGTGATTGAACATTCCTGGCCAAACTTCCTGAGGTGAAGGAAGTGTTCTGGAGAGCTAAGCCATCTGCTGCAAAGAAGCAAGGCAGCAGGCATGAAATTGCAGTGTTGTTTCTCTCTCTGTCTCCCCTTCCCCTCTTTCTTCCCCTCTGTTTCAACAGTGGACACCTCCCGAAATGGATCACCAACGTACCATATGGCTAATACTGGAGGATTCAAATAAATTGCACAGAGGACTCAGACTTCCTAGAAGAGGCCAAAACCTTCAAAAACGCTTTAGACATAAGGGTTACCCTAAAAAATTGCTTTGTGATGCTTTCCTTAAATCGAAAGCACTCTCTCAAGATTTTATGTATCAACAGTTTGAAGATTAAAGAGTACACCATTGAGAGTATTGTCTAACTAACACAGTTGAGAATAAAGTTTCAAATTTGGCCAAATGGAGTTTAGTAACAACATTTAATCAATCCCGTACGATCATTCGGTAAATGCTAAACCAATTTTGGTTTCATTGAAAAGGGGACCCTGTTCTCCATGAGCACCTTCCTGATAGACCAAATGTGGTTTTCACAAGAAACCGCAACCTACGGAATATGGTTGCTCCAAGCAACATAAGTACCTATGTGGCGCCCCTGCGACCAGGTGGCCACAAGAGGGAAGTGCAGCCATAGGTGGTTGCACAACACACCCACACCGCACAAACACCAACCCTATGCCTAAGACTCTATGTTGAGCAAGGGGTGGTGGGTGTAGCACAGTGGGTGGAACGTAGAGTATCACTGATCCAGTGGGTGGCACTGTAGATAAAACACGGGAGCACCAAGGGGAGGAGAGCAGGAGCAGAAGGAGACAGAAGCTAGTAAGTGGCTGAGTTGGAGAGTGAATAGAGCGAGTCTTCCCAGACAGTTTTGGGATCCCTGGAGATGCAGAATCCTGAGAGGCACAGACGCTAGGAGAGAAAGCCTACTTCACAGCCTGGAAGCAACGGGAAGGGGAAAGGCTGAAAGAGAACCCACAGCTGAGGAAGGTGGGAGGACAAGGGCCCGGCAGCCTGATAGACCCGTGCTGCGCGGAGGAACCCTTGGCACATGACTGAAAGAAGGAGCCTGGTGTGCCCAAATATCTGAACCTGGGACACTGGAGGGCAAGGCCAACACCAGAGATCTGGCTCTGAAGAGGTGACCGGGGATTCCAGACCCTAATCACGAGAGACACCGGCAGGGTCTGACTAGGGTGTCTGGGGCTCACCAGGGAAATTAACCTCAGGGGCCCAAGATATATGCAAATATCTATTTGCCGTCATACCCATTATAGTGGAGGCTCCTGCATATCACTGTGCGCTCACCATAACTGCAATGTACAATTACTGTAGTTTACATTAAAAAGATTGGTGAAAACAAGTTATCAGTGATCCACAGGTTCGATAGGTGATCACTTATTTATTGGTGGAATCCAACCAGTGGAAACCGCATCATCAGAAGAATGTCGCACACAGGGGCTCTCCAAACGCAACATGGTGTCGCTAACAATTTGAGCTAATTTTCCATTCAAATTGATAGCGGACACCATGTCACGTTTGGAGAGCCCCTGTGTGCCTAAACATTGGAGCTCCCGCACAATGACCCCATTTTGGAAACTAGACCCACCAAGGAACTTATCTAGATACATAGTGAGCACTTTGAACTCCCAGGTGCTTCACAAATTGATCCGTAAAAATGAAAAAGTACTTTTTTTTCCACAAAAGTATTCTTTTTTCATTTTTACGGATTAATTTGTGAAGCACCTGGGGGTTCAAAGTGCTCACTATGCATCTAGATAAGTCCCCTGGGGGTCTAGTTTCAAAAATGGGGTAATTTGTGGGGGAGCTCCAATTTTTAGGCACGCAGGGGCTCTCCATACAAGACATGGTGTCCCCTAACAATTTGAACTGATATTCCATTCAAATTGTTAGCGGACACCATATCACATATGGAGAGCCCCTGTATGCTACCCGCATTGCCACCAGCACAAGAGCAACTGGAAGAGTTGGGGTACAGCACCAGAAAATGGCATCTCTAATTAATGCGCTATTTTCTGGGGTGGCTGTGGGTTGCAATTTGCAGTGTGGGGGGCCCACAACAAATGGGTCTCTCCACACTGAGGATTCCAGCCCCCCAACTGCCAAGTGGTACCTGGCTGGCAACCAAATATACGGCAAAGCTCCATGTAATTTTATTTGTAGAAGTAATAAAAAAAGATGACATGGGGTTTCGCCATATTTTTTGTCCAGCCAGGTACAACTTGGCAGCTACGGACTGCCACCAACCCCCAGCTGCCTCGTTGTACCTGGCTGGCAACCAAAAATAGAGTGAAACCCGTTTTTTTTTTATTTCTAGGACTAATTCTAGAAAAAAAAATGACGTAGGGCTCCGCCATATTTTTGGTCCAGCCAGGTACAACTTGGCAGCTACAGATTGCCACCAACCCCCAGCTGCCTCGTTGTACCTGGCTGGCAACCAAAAATAGCGTGAAACCCTTTTTTTTTTAGTTCTAGGACTAATTCTAGAAAAAAAAATGACGTAGGGCTCCTCTATATTTTTGGTCCAGCCAGGTACAACTAGGCAGCTGGGGGCTGGAATCCTCAGCATGGAGAGGCCCAAGCATTCTGGGCCCCTCATGCTGCGAACTGCAGCCGGCAGCCGCCCCAGAAAATGGCACATTCATTGAAGCGCCATTTTCAGGCGCTGTACCCAGACTCTTCCAGTTGCCCTGGTGCTGGTGGCAAACTGGGTAATAAAGGGGTAATGCCAGCTTTTTTATTGGCAGCTGGCACTAAGCCGAGATTCATAATGTCAGGCCAATATTAGACCCGGCCATGAGGAATCTCTGGTAAATAGTCAAAAAATACACCACACAGAGAGCAATCTTTTTATTTGAAAAAAAAAACACAAACAAAATTCGGATGGATGGGTGCATGGTGGGTGTGTGGATGGGTGCATGGATGCGTGCATGGGTGGATGGATGGGTGCAACAAGGAATCAAGTGTCCTCTTGTTGTAGTCTCTGGGGTCAGAGTCATGGTGCAATGTATGGCAATGATCTGCCGTAGCGTGCACTATGACTCTGACCCCAGAGACTACAACAAGAGGACACTTGATCCCTTGTTGCACCCATCCATCCACCCATGCACGCATCCATGCACCCATCCACACACCATGCATCCATCCATCCACCCATGCACGCACCCATCCACGCACCCATGCATCCACCCATCCACGCATCCATGCGCCCATCCATCCACCCATGCACGCACCCATGCACCCATCCAACCACGCATACACACACACACATACATACATACTTACAGCTCTCGATCGTCCGGTGGGGAGGAGGAGCCTGGGAGAGGAGGAGGAGCGCCAATCCAAGGACACCAGTGCAGCACCACGGAGGACGGAGGAGCGGTGAGAGGGGACATGGGGATCGCGGGGGGGCGGAGGGGTGATCGGGCGGGAGGGGGCTGGGGGTACAGAAAGGTGATCTGGGGTGGGAGGGTACTGGGGAGGATTGAGGGCTCCGTGCACCCGCCGGCGCGTGCTGGCACTAGCCGGCGCCAGGATGCAGGAGCGATGCGGGGGGGACACAGCGGGGATCGAAGGTGGGGGGGACCTAGGGAAGGGACGGGGGGTTAATCCGGAGTGGGAGGGTGCTGAGGAGGGGGAGGGCACTCGGGCACCAGACGCACCCGCCCCTCCAAACCTGATTGGACATCTCCAATGAGATCTGGAGGGGTGAATCGCTCTGATAGGTAGTTTACGTTTAAACTACCAATCAGAGCGAATCTAGCCATGGGGGGGAAGCTACCCCCCTCAGGACACAGTACAGGTCCTCATGTTCCCGCAGCACAAGTGACATGTCACCGGCCCTGGTCACAGGTGCCGTGGGAACCCGATCCCGCCATGACGTCGTGGGATGTCACAGGTCGGTAAGACACCGACTTCTATGACGTCCCACGACGTCATAGGTCGGAAAGGGGTTAAAGGGGTTTTCCCCATGAACAAAGTTAATTTTAAAGTTCATTTTAATCAATAGATTTTGGAATAATAATTTCCATAATTGGATGTGTTTAAAAATAATGTTCCTGTGTCGAGATAATCCCTGTACGGTCAGACACATCCATTACACAGTACATAGCAGGGACACATATATAGGATTATCTCAGCACAGGAGATGTGGTATGATCAGACCATGACCCTGTACAGTCAGACACATCCATTACACAGTACATAGCAGGGACACATATACAAGATTATCTCAGCACAGGAGATGTGGTATAATCAGACCATGTCTCTCTATGGTCAGGCACATCCATTACACAGTACACAGCAGGGACACATACTGTATATAAGATTATCTCAGCACAGGAGCTGTAGTATGATCAGACCATGTCCCTCTATGAAATTAGTTGTGAAGATCTGAGGACCCTAAAAACACTACCAAGGCACTTTTTTGAGTGTCACCAATCCCGTGGTGACCTCTTAAACGTGAGGGGGATCGATTCCGTAGACTTAGGGATTCGTGGTGGGCCATTAGCCAAACGAGTTGCCATGTTAGAGACGAAGTGGATTTGGTTGCTCGGAACACTAAGACCCAATGGGTTAAATGAGAACATTAGCTATGCTCCATATCTTTGATCTGTATTGATTTGTTTCGTTATCATATATCTGTAGACTGATTAGGTCTTTTTAATTATTCCTTTTATATAGGCATGCCGGACCATTGTTGTATTTCTGTGGACTTGAACTTCACCCGCTATTCTACCAACTGTGGAGCTGAATATTGTGCTTATGTTGTGCTTCTACTGGGCCAATAAGATTTTCTAATGTTGTATATACATATATACTTTGTAATCTACGGCTGTGTGTATCATATGATATATTATGCTATTATGCTATGAATGTTGTAAATCTGTTTTCTGGACCACAGCCTCATATTTTATTTGTGACATTGGCATAGACTCTATATATGTAAATGCCACAATGTCTGCTCCTTAAGTGCGTGATTTTTATGTCCCATATGGTTGCAGAGTATCGCTCTGTGTTGAGGAGCGCAATGCTCTGTTTAAAGCACACGCTTACACTGTGTAAACAAACCTATCATGTGACCAGCTATGACGCGCGACTTCGTTGCTGGGGAACGGTGAAGCGGTGTGTGACGTGTCGGCTTCTGAATCGCTGATCGCGGTCGCGTGGTCCACACGCGCCCGCGCTAGGCGATTACGTGCTGACACTTCTGCTTCCTGCCTCCATTGCCGCGGCCGCGCGTCAGCTTAATGGTACCTTTACACGTCGCCACAACAGGATGGATACCAACGGCTACTTCACGTGCACGAGCACGGCCAAACGGTTACAAACGGTAATCGCATCCTCTTTACACGCCGCCACAAGGTGCGCTACGCGACGCTACATCTACAGCTAGCTACATCGCCGGGTGTCTCAAGTAGCCATCTGTAGCTCATTTACACACCGCTACAAACAGCTACTATGGGCGTACCTGGTGCAGCAGGGACAGCACATAGGCGTGCTACTATTGTGGATTACGAGACGTCCGTACGCTGATAGGACAAAGCAAAAATACCATGATTGGACAGGCATCGCAGGAGGCTGATTAATACTTGACGCTCGAGCAATTGTGTAGTGTGACTCGTCAGCTCCTTAAATATGCCGCCCTGTGCGGCGACAACCAATCGCAACGCAGGAGCTTCCTCCAATGATCGCAGATGGGGCGCGGTAACACGGAGCCTGGGTGACGCCTTAGCTACATTGCAGCTACATCGCCGGGTGTCCACAGTTCCCTTCTGTGGGTTCTTTACACGCCGATACAGCTCGCTACAATCGGCGATGTAGCCATCTGTTTATGGGCAGTGCACGGATACAGATGTATCTGTAGCCGGCTGTGTCGTCCCGTCTTCAGACGCCGCTACTACGGGCGATATTGGCGCCACAAGCTACATTTGTAGCCTGTAGCGGGTTGTATGCATCCTGTTGTGGCGGCGTGTAAAGGTACCTTAGGGTACCTTTACACACGGCTACATTTGTAGCTTGTCACCAGGTAACTTACTGGTTGCAGTGAAATCATGGATACATGATTCCATTTGTACACAGCAACAAGATAGAACCATGTATCCATGATTTCACTGCAACCAGTAAGTTACCTGGTGACAAGCTACAAATGTAGCCGTGTGTAAAGGGGCCCTAACAGCTGATCGTGATCATTTCTATGCCGGCCGGCCTTTTTAAAGCCTCACTTCTCCCTGAAACCAATGCCCCCTGACGAAGGATACGAAATGGCCATCGGGGTGTGTGTCTCTTGGCTGTGAACACTTTAATGGTGAGATTGTTGAACTGTTGCGATATTATGTGATGTTTCTCTGATGTTGTCTGCTGTTTCTGACGTGCTGTATTCAGTGTCTTTTGATCCAAAATTTGGGTCTGAACTTATTATGGGTAACACTGCACCAAAACTGAGTATTGCTAAATGCTGTACATCTTAATAATCTTGATGTTTGTTATAGGTAGCTCCACTGTACCAAATAAGTCCTAATTATAAAAATAGATAAAAGCACTTGCACTTTATGATCTATTAGCTACTATACATTATTATTTTTGTGGCTAATATGACTATTATATTATAATATTGAATCATCTTATAGTGACTATTTTGGTCAGAAAGTTCTACCTGCATGTCAGTTTCTGCTGTACCATTATAGACCTATTATTATTATTAACTCTGTACTTTATGCATCAGTATTCATAACAGGAGACACCTCTTATGGGTTGTCTATTCTCCTTGTGTATGTCCCTCCTTGTACATCTTTGTAAAATAAATTGTCTTATATTCAGATGTTGGTCGATTGATTTTTTGGTTTTCCATGTCCCTCTATGGTCAAACACATCCATTCAACTGTACATAGCAGGGACACATTTATAAGATTATGTCAGCCCAGGAAAAAAATGTTTAAACTCATCCAATTGTGGAAATTATTATCATTACAGGGTCTACTTATTATTAAGATGAACTTTAAATTTACCTTGTTCGTGGGAAAGCCCCCTTTAACCCCTTCCCGACCCAGGACGCAGCATATGCGTCCTCAAAACAAGTTCGTTCCCGACCTTGGACGCATATGCTGCGTCCTCGCCAGTTTCCCGTCCTGCGGCTCTATTAACCGCGGTCACTAAGGGGTTAATAGAGCCGCAGGCACGGAAGGACCTGCACTGTACCCCAGTGGGGGTGGCTTAGCCCCCCCCCGGGGCTAGGACCGCTCCGATTGGCAGTGAAATGAAAGTGAAACTGCCAATCGGAGTAATTGTAATATCGCACCAATGTAACTTGGTAAGATATTACCATAACAATACAGCCAATGCCTGATGCTGGACAGCATCAGGCACTGGCTGGAGAAGGGGTCCTGTGATCCCCCCCCCCCCCCCAGCTCAGATCTGTGGGGGCGCCGCCGATCCCGGGCCCTCCGCCTTGCTCCTGGCCGCCGATGTGCCCCCTGCCCTCCGATCTCCCCCCTGTGTGATCTTCCCCGGGTGTGATCTCCCCCTGTGTGATCTCCCCTCAGTTTTCTCCTTCCCCTGTGATCTCCTTCCCCTGTGATCTTCCACCCCCGTGATCTCCTTCCCCTGTGATCTCCCCCGGCCCCCGCCATGCGATCCTTCCCCATGTCACCGCTGCCCGCGCCCGGTCTCCTCTTCCCGCTCCCTCTTCTTCCTCACCTGTCTTCTTTCTTCTCCTCTGTCCTCCGATCTTCTCCCTCTTTCCTCCGCTCTTCTTCCTCTGTCCTCCGGTCTGCTCTGTCTTCTGTCTTCTCTGTTGCTGTCCTCTTCCTGCGCCGTCCTGCTTCTTCTGCCGGCTCCTCTGCACAGTTATCTCCCAGCATGGAAATGACTGTGCAGAGGAGCGGTGTCACAGCCAGGGCACAGCATCTGTGTGATTGCTGTGCCCTGGCTGTGTTAACCCTCTAAGTGCTGTGATCTCAGGGATCACAGCACTTAGAGGATCCAATCATCATGGAAACAATCACCAGAGACTACAACAAGAGGACTCTTGATCCCTTGTTGTAATCTCTGGGGTCAGAGTCATGAAGCACGGTACGGCAGATAATTGCCATACAGTACTTCATGACTGTGACCCCAGAGACTACAAGAAGGGATCAAGTGTCCTCTTGTTGTAGTCACTGGGGTCAGTCATGGTGCACTGTATGGCAATGATTTGCCGTACCGTGCACCATGACTCTGACCTCAGAGACTACAACAAGAGGACTCTTGATCCCTTGTTGTAATCTCTGGGGTCAGAGTCATGAAGCACGGTACGGCAGATAATTGCCATACAGTACTTCATGACTGTGACCCCAGAGACTACAACAAGAGATCAAGTGTCCTCTTGTTGTAGTCACTGGGGTCAGTCATGGTGCACTGTATGGCAATGATCTGCCGTACTGTGCACCATGACTCGACTCCAGAGACTACAACAAGAGGACACTTGATCCCTTGCTGCAGTCTCTGGATGTAGCAGAGGCGATCAAGCGTCGTGGGACCTTCGTTGTGGACTACATCGGAGGCGATCGAGCATCGTGGGACCTTCGTTATGGACTACGTCGGATCTTTATAATAAAGATGGAGTCCGAATTTTGTTTGTGTTTTTTTTCAAATAAAAAGATTTTTCTCTGTGTGTATTTTCTGACTATTTACCAGAGATTCCTAATGGCGGGTCTAACATTGGCCCTATATTATGAATCTCGGGCTTAGTGCCAGCTGCCAATAAAAAGCTGGCATTAACCCCTTTATTACCCAGTTAGCCACCGGCACCAGGGCAACTGGAAGAGCGTGGGTACAGCGCCAGAAAATGGCGCTTCAATGAATGCGCCATTTTCTGGGGCGGCTGCGAGCTGCAATTCTCAGCATGGGGGGCCCAGAACGCTTGGGCCTCTCTATGCTGAGGATTCCAGCCCCCAGCTGCCTAGTTGTACCTGGCTGGACCAAAAATATGGCGGAGCCCTATGTCATTTTTTTTCTAGAAATAATTCTAGAAATAAAAAAAAATAGGCTCCGCTGTATTTTTGGTTCCAGCCAGGTATGACGAGGCAGCTGGGGGATGGTGGCAGTCCGTAGGTGCCAAGTTGTACCTGGCTGGACCAAAAATATGGCGGAGCCCTATGTCATTTTTTTTCTAGAGATAATTCTAGAAATAAAAAAAAAAATAGGCTTCGCTGTATTTTTGGTTCCAGCCAGGTATGACGAGGCAGCTGGGGGCTGATGGCAGTCCGTAGCTGCCAAGTTGTACCTGGCTGGACCAAAAATATGGCGGAGCCCCATGCCATTTTTTTCCTTCTACCAATAAAATGACAAGGAGCTTTGCCTTATTTTTGGATGCCAGCCAGGTACAACTTGGCAGTTGGGGGGCTGAAATCCTCATCGTGGAGAGACCCAAATGTTGTGGCCCCCCACGCTGCAAATTGCAACCCACAGCCACCACAGAAAATAGCACATTAGAGGTGCCATTTTCTGGTGCTGTACCCCAACTCTTCCAGTTGCCCTTGTGCTGATGGCAATGCTAGTGGCACACAGGGGTTCTCCATACGCGACATGGAGTCGGCTAACAATTCCAATTGTTAGCGGACACCATGTCGCGTATGGAGAGCCCCTGTGTGCCTAAACATTGGAGCTCCCCCACAAGTGACCCCATTTTGGAAACTACACCCCCCAAGGAACGTATCTAGATGCATAGTGAGCACTTGAACCCCCAAGTAGTTCACAAATTGATCCATAAAAATAAAAAAGTACTTTTTTTTTTTTCCGCAAAAAAAGTATTTTTTCATTTTTACGGATCAATTTGTGAAGCACCTGGGGGTTCAAAGTGCTCACTATGCATCTAGATACGTTCCTTGGGGGGTCTAGTTTCCAAAATGTGGTCACTTGTGGGGAGCTCTAATGTTTAGTCACACAGCGGCTCTCCATACGCAACATGGTGTCCGCTAACCGTTCCAATTGTTAGCAGACACCATGTCGCGTATGGAGAGCCCCTGTGTGCCTAAACATTGGAGCTCCCCCACAAGTGATCCCATTTTGGAAACTAGACCCCCCAAGGAACGTATCTAGATGCATAGTGAGCACTTTGAACCCCAGGTGCTTCACAAATTGATCCGTAAAAATGAAAAAATACTTTTTTTGTGGAAACAAAGTACTTTTTCATTTTTACGGATCAATTTGTGAAGCACTTGGGGGTTCAAAGTGCTCACTATGCATCTAAATAAGTTCCTAGGGGGGTCTAGTTTCCAAAATGAGGTCACTTGTGGGGGAGCTTCAATGTTTAGGCACACAGGGGCTCTCCAAACGTGACATGGTGTCCGCTAACAATTTGAATGGAAAATCAGCTCAAATTGTTAGCGGACACCATGTCGCGTTTGGAGAGCCCCTGTGCGTCTCCACATTGGAGCTCCCCCACAAGTGACCCCATTTTGGAAACTAGACCCCCCAGGGAACATATCTAGATGGGTAGTGAGCATATTGAACCCCCAGGTGCTTCACAAATTAATGAAAAATAAATATTTTTGCGGAAAAAAAGTACTTTTTCATTTTCACAGATTAATTTGTGAAGCACCTGGGGGTTGAAAGTGCTCACTATGCATCTAGATACGTTCCTTTGGGGGTATAGTTTCCAAAATGGGGTCACTTGTGGAGGAGCTCCTATGTGGAGACGCACAGGGGCTCTCCAAACGCAACATGGTGTACGCTAACAATTTGAGCTCGTTTTGCATTCAAATTGTTAGCGGACACCATGTCGCGTTTGGAGAGCCCCTGTGCGTCTCCACATTGGAGCTCCCCCACAAGTGACCCCATTTTGGAAACTACACCCCCAAAGGAACATATCTAGATGGGTAGTGAGCATATTGAACCCCCAGGTGCTTCACAAATTGATCCATAATAATGAAAAAAGAAAATATTTGTGGAAAAAAAAGTGCTTTTTCATTTTTATGGATGAATTTGTGAAGCACCTTGGGGTTCAAAGTGCTTACTATGCATCTAGATACGTTCCTTGGGGGGTCTAGTTTCCAAAATGGGGTCACTTGTGGGGGAGCCCCAATGTTTAGGCACACAGGGGCTCACTAAACACAACATGGTTACAGCTAACAATTTGAGCTGATTTTCCATTCAAATTGTTAGCGGACACCATGTCGCGTTTGGAGAGCCCCTGTGTGCCTAAACATTGGAGCTCCCCCACAAGTGACCCCATTTTGGAAACTAGACCCCCCAGGGAACATATCTAGATGGGTAGTGAGCATATTGAACCCCCAGGTGCTTTACAAATTGATGTGTGAAAATGAAATAGTACTTTTTTTTTCACATAAATTTTCTTTTAGCCTAATTTTTTTCGTTTTCACATGGCAACAGCATAAAATTCATCCTAAAATTTGTTGGGCAATTTCTCCTGAGTACACCGATACCTCATATGTGGTCATAAACCACTGTTTGGGCGCACGGCAGGGGTCAGAAGGGAAGGAGCGCAATTTCACTTTTTGAATGTAAAATTAGCTCCAAAATTCAAATTGTGCTCCTTCCATTCTGAGCCCTGCCGTGCGCCCAAACAGTGGTTTATGACCACATATGAGGTATCGATGTACTCGGGAGAATTTGCACAACACATTTTAAGATCCATTTTATCCTGTTGCCCATGTGAAAATGAAAGAATTGAGGCTAAAAGAACATTTTTGATAAAAAAATTAAAATATCCATTTTTTGTTTCCACTTTGCTTTAGTTCCTGTGAAGCACCTGAAGGGTTAATAATCTTCTTGAATGTAGTTTTGAGTAGCTTGAGGGGTGCAGTTTTTGGAATAGTGTCACTTTTGGGTGTTTTCTGTCATGTAGGCCCCTCAAAAGGACTTCAAATGTGATGTGGTCACTAAAAAAAATGGTTTTGTAAATTTTGGTTGAAAAATGAAAAATTGCTCATGAACTTTGAACCCTTATAACGTCCTACCAAAAAATTTTTTTTTTTCCAAAATTGTGCTGATGTGAAGTAGACATGTGGGAAATATTATTTAATAACTTTTTTCTGTCACATATCTCTCTTGTGTATCAGAAAAAAAAATAAAAAATGTGAAAATTGTGAAATGTTCAAAATTTTTGCCATATTTTAGATTTTTTCACAAATAAACGCAAAAATTATCGACTTAAATTTAATACTAGCATGAAGCCCAATATGTCACGAAAAAACAATCTCAGAATCGCTAGGATCGGTTGAAGCGTTCCCGAGTTATAACCTCATAAAGGGACACTGGTCAGAATTGCAAAAAAGGCCAAGGTCTTTAGGGTCAAAATAGGCTGGGTCCTGAAGGGGTTAAATGCAGTGGGCGGTAATGATGTGACCGCAGCTCCATTCATCATCATTGGGGCTTCCAGAAAAAGCCAAACCCATCACTCAGAGCCACTGAGTGGAACGGATCATGGGCAAGCTGTACAACACCTCCAGTCTAATGGGGACAACACAAACCTATGACTAAGGACCATCTTTAAAGACGATGATTTTAACATGTGCGTTTTAACGTTAAGGATCTAGATCTCAGGATTCTGTGCTGGATGTTTTTCAATTTTTTTGGACACGTTATGGGGACAAAAGTTGAACATTCAGCAGTTGGACACCTACCAATAAATAACATCACTTATCCCCCCCCCAGCACCGCATTTGGAGTTCCTACCACCCTGGGCACCTTCAACAGTCGCACCCCTCCCCCCCCCCCGCTCGATCAGTCAGACTAAGCGTACTGTATGCACATACAGCATTTTATTTTTCAGGCAGATCTGCCGAGTTTTCTGCCTGAAAAAGCTACAAGTAAATGCTAAAAGGAATGAACCCCTGCACAGTCATGTAAAAACGGATTGCTGTTCATGTGTTCAGTCTTTTGATGTTTTCCTTTTTAACTGTGTGTCCTATCTTTTATCTGAACTCCAGCACTCAGGGGGTTCACAGATGTCCAGATGTCAGTGCCGGTAGTCTTCAGATAGTAGTGAGGACCTCCATACACATGAGACTAAAGTTGGCTAAACCTGCAAGGACCGTCTAATATGTATGGGGGCTCTAACTGATGATCAAGTGAAATAATGATCTAGCATGTCTGATTACAGGCTGTAGATCCTTTTATCCTCTAAGTGATAAGCTGCAGCCAGAGACGTCTAAGGCCTCTTTCACATCAGCGGGTCTGTCCGGGATTTACTGCATATGCCGCCTAACGGCTGGATCGGCCGGAAATATCAGCAAACCGCTGATGTGAAATAGGCCTAACAGCAACTTCCATACAATATACAGGAACACTGGGAAGAATGAATGCAAGCTCGCTGCCGGCCGAGTGATCGGACACCTATCTATAGTGCTTAGGGGCTTTAGTCAATTGTTTGACTGACATTCAGCTGTATTTTTAGTCAAGCACACTCGCCCTATAATGTTTTGGGATCAAGTCTGTTAAATTAAAGATTACAGCATCCACATGATTACATCACCAGAACCACCGGCAATACAGTTACACATCACTAGAACCACTGTTAGTATATCACCAGAACCACTCTCAATACAATAATACCTCACCAGAACCACTGTCAGTATATCACCATTGTCAATACAGTAATACATCACCAAAACCAGTCAATACATCACCAGAACCCCCATCAATACAATAATACATCACTATAATCCCTGTCAGTACATCACCAGAACCACTGGCAATACAAAAATATATAATCTGTATTGCCGTCAATACATCACCAGAACAGTACGATCCCTATATAGATGTGTATGCAGATCAAATGTCCCATACTGCTCATCCTCCTTCCACATGTCCCATACTGCTCATCCTCCTCCCACATGTCCCATACTGTTCACCCCCCATATGTCCCATGCAGCTCATCCTCCATCCATATGTTCTATACAGCTCATCCTCACCCCCATTCCCCTGAATCCCATGTTGCTTATCCTCCCCCAATACGTCTCATGCACCTCATCCTTCCCCCCATCCGCCTCCCATGTTCCACGCAGCCTCTCCCCTCCCATGCACCATGCAGCCTCTCCCCTCCCATGAACCACACAGCCTCTCCCCTCCCATGTTCCACGCAGCCTCTCCCCCATCCCTCATCAATGTAGCTTCTCTCCTCTCCCATGTTCCATGTAGCTTCTCCATCCATCCTTGCAGCTTCTCTCCCACATTCCATGTAGCTTCTCCTCCCCTTCCATCCATCTACCATCTCCCTCTATCCTCCCATCCACCTATGTACCTTCTCCCCCATCCACCAAACCATCCATGTACCTTCTCCCCCATCACCCCTCCATTCATGTACCTTCTCCCCATCCATCCATTTTCTCCCCCCTTTTCCATGCCACCCCCTCCATCCATCTTCTCCCCCCTTTTCCATGCCGCCCACCATCCATCCATCCATCCAGCTACTCCCGTCTTTTCCATGCCACCCCCCATCCATCCATCTTCTCCCACCTTTTCCATGCCTCCTCCCCCCATCCATCCATCCATCCATCCATCCAGCCACTCCACAATTTTCCATGCCGCCTCCCCCATCCATCCATCCATTCCATTCCATTCTCCCTTTTCCATGCTGCCCTCCATCCATCCATCCATCCATCCAACTAATCCCCCCTTTTCCATGCCGCCCCCCATCCATCACGTTCTCCCCCCTTTTCCATGCCACCCACCCATCCATTCCATTCTACCCCTCTTCCAGGCTGCCCCATCCATCTTATCCATCCATCTATCCTATTCTGTCCCCCCCAGGCTGCTATCTTCAGCTGTAACAGTGCCTTGACACCATGATCTTGATCCCAGATCCCGGCAGCTTCTTCCTCTGCGGCTCCTGGTCTTCCGCTCGCCGGCACCAGGCAGCTTCTTCCTCTGCGGCTCCTAGTCTCCCGCTCGCCGGCACCAGGAACCCGGAACCAGGCAGCTTCTTCCTCTGCAGCTCCTAGTCTCCCGCTTGCTGGCACCAGGAACCCGGCACCAGGCAGCTTCTTCTTCTGCGGCTCCCGGTCTCCGGCACCAGGCAGCTTCTTCATCTGCAGCTCCTGGTCTCTGGCACCAGGCACCCGGCAGCTTCTTCCTCTGCGGCTCCCGGTATCCGGCACCAGGCACCCGGCAGCTTCTTCCTCTGCGGCTCCTGGTCTCCGGCACCAGGCACCGGCAGCTTCTTCTCTGCGTCTGTCTCCCACAGCCCGCAGCTTCTTCCTCTGTGGCTCCCGGCCTCCGGAACTAGGCACCCGCCTATGGGGGGCACAGACACGCTGCTGCTATGGGGGGGCAAAGACACGCTGCTGCTATAGGAGGGGTCACAGACACACTGCTACTGCTGGGGGGGCACAAACATACTCTTACTGCTGGGGGCCCAAATACTGCTTATGCTGGGTGCACACACATATTGCTGCTAGGGGGGGCACACATATTGCTGTTGCTGGGGGGGGGCATATTGCTGATGTTTGGGGGGCACATATTGCTGCTGCTGGGGGGGCACACGTATTACTGGTGCTGTTGGGGGAGCACACATATTGCTGCTGCTGCTGGGGGACACACATTTTGCTGCTGCTGTTGGGGGACCACACATATTGCTGCTGCTGCAGCAGCTGGGGGGGCACACATATTTCTGCTGCTGGGGGGCACACATTATGCTGTTGCTGGGGGGGACATATTCCTGTTGGGGGGCACACATATTGCTGCTTGGGGGCACACATATTGCTGCTACCGGGGGACACATATTGCTGCTTCTGGGGGGGGCACATATTGCAGCTGCTGGGGGGGACACATTGCTGCAGCTGGGTGGGTGGCACACCTATTAGATTGTCGTAGCTGCTGGCGGGGGACACATGTATTGCTGCTGGGGACACCTATTGCTGCTACTAGGGGGAGACATATTGCTGCAGCTGAGGGGGCACTGATTGCTGCTGCTACAGGGGGCACATATTGCTGCTGCTGGAGGGCAGACATATTGCTGCTGCTGGGGGCACACCGATTGCTGCTGCTACTGTGGCACCCTACTCCCCAGGTAGCCACAAGCTTCCCTAGTGCACAGCTGGATTTCCACAGGGGGTACCACTTACAAACAACACCTTCCACCCCAGCACAGTAGGGGGAGCTCCACTCGCTGACCTTAGGCGAGATCCCCTATAAATACTGGTGCTGGGGGAGGAGTTAGGTAGAGTGTGCAGACGCTAGGAGAGCTGCGAACACGTCCTGGTGCTCGGTGCCGTGCTAGGCCCGAGCCAGTGACCCGGAGTAGCCCTTCTGCCACCTAGCCAGGCCCAGGAGTGGGACCAAAAGGCAAGGCGAACAGAGGACAGTGGGAGTAGAGGAGCCAGTGGAGGTTCGCCCAATTAACTACCTGACTTCGGGGGTCTACACCTGCAGCAGTGCTTTAAGCTGGCAGAAAACCCTGATACACCGTGGAGACTTCAGTCACCAGGTCCCCCTGCGTACTCAATATCAAGGGATCCAGACACTGTAGTGAGGAGAGGGCAGCGGTGATCAACGACCGTGCAGGAGGAGAGAGAGAGAAGTGAGGAAGCCAGCCAGGTTATACACGGGCAGGGCTTCAACCAACGGGAGAGAGAACTTAAGGAGGCCTTATACCCACTCCCTGTGGAAGTTCAACTGTTCTTCTGGTCACCTGACAGTGCTTCGGACGGAATTACCTGCAGTTTAAACCAGTAAAAAGGTAAAGAGACACTCATCGGTGTGTGTGTGTTATTCCTCCGTGCTCCCGTGCTCTGCAGAGACTGCTTCATTCACTATCCTTTACCTTGGCCCAAGCCCCTACTCTGAACTGCCCACTACAATGCTGCACCAGAGGCCCAGCTTCACCTGTAGGAAACTATACCTCCCTTGCCGCAATACCATCGCCCTCCAGAGGACTGTGGCGGCGCTGGTGATCCCTCACCAGGTACTACTGGTGACATCACAAATTATCCTAATAGAAACTGTATTTTTAAGAAGTCGCCGACCCCAGGGCCACGGACTCGGGTGCAGCCACCCGTGATAGCATCCCCCTGACACCTGCCCGAGCTCTGAGAACCCCGGCCTGGGCGGGTCATAGGACTCTCTTCTGGTGCTCACGAACCGGATCCTGTGCCTGGTACAACCGGGTACTGTGTGCCGTGATTTGAACTGTGTTGTGTGACTGTTGAAATTAAGCCGCCATGGGGCGTGGCCTAGCTCTGCTGTGAGATGGCTGCTTAATAGAGGATCTCTGAGGACCCCAGGCATAGAAGCAGCCCTAAACAGCTCACATCTGCAACTTTACCGCCCAAACTGGACCCAAGTGCTCCTGAGACGGTCCAGCACCCGATGGGCAGAGTGAGGGAAGTAAAACACTTTCCCCCCGCCGTGTGTCGGACTTTTTTGCCCCACTGGACACTCCAGCTTCACCAGCCCTTAAGATGGCACCTCCTCCACTATCACCTCGCTCTACCCGAGCCTCCAGCAGAGGATCTACAACTTCTCTTTCATCTACACACTCGGGATCCCCCCCAGCTACTGCTCTGGATGCTCCGGGACACATGAAAGCATGAGAGAACTTCTGGCTGCATTCCGCTCTTCCCTGCAAGAAGATTTCAGAGGTATGATGGCTGGTCTAAGGGGGAGGTGACTGAGCTGGGGTCCCGCACAGAACATATTGAGAGGAAAATGGAGGCGCTGACAAAGTCTCATAATGCTCTCATAGAAGCTCATGAGGTCCTGCAGCACAAGTTGGAGAAAAACACACTGAAAACGTATGATCTGGAGGATAGATCCCGCCTGCAATAATGTGAAGTTGCGGGGGATTCCTGATTCTGTGACCCTGGGGAGCTGCGTGCACTTTTGCAGGAGTTCCTGTCTGTTGTCCTCCCTTCTACACCTTCCAGAGACTTTGTGGTGGACAGGATACACAGGATCCCTAAGCCTGCTTCTTTAGATCCTGCCCTTCCTAGAGACGTGCTGGCAAGGATTCACTTTTATGAGGTGAAGGCAGACTTCCTCAAAGCTCTTAGGAATAATCCTGAACTGCCTGAGAAGTTTCAACAGCTTGCTGTGTATCCTGACCTTTCCCCTGGCACCTTGGCACTAAGGAGAGCCTTCCAGCGGGTCACTTCCACCCTGAGGGATAACAAGATCCAGTATAAGTGGGGATACCCTATGAAGCTCCTTATCCACAGAGAAGGAACCACTTATGCTTGTTTAACCCCTTCCCAGGCAGTAAAGTACTTGGAGCAATGGAAACTGTCTGCACTGGCTTCTTCTCCCCCCTCCTCTGCGGGTGAGACCTCTTTCCCTCGCCGCTCGGCTGCTGGACGGACAGACCCGGTGTAAAGTCTGCTGATTAATGTGTGCTTAAATTGAAGCTAATTAATGCCTGTGGTTACTCTTTCCTGACTGTTTTTCTATTCTCTTAGCTTGCATTTCCTTCCCTGATTCTGCTTTTTCTTACTACTGTATCTAGCTCATTTCTCTTCCTTATAACTATCTCTCTCTTCCATCTCGACAAATTCCTTCTCATACACTCTTCTTCTACAGCCTCTTTCAATCCTTCTATTCCTTTCTCCTCCCTACTCTTCTCACAGACACTTCTTTTCTCTTGCCTTTGTGCACACACATTTTCCTTTTCCCTTTTCTGCTCACTTGCTCTTCCCCCCTCCCATCTCTGTGCTCTCCCTCTGCCCTCCTCTCTCTCACTCCCCCTCCCACTTTACCCTGTGGACTGTCTTCTCTTCTCTCCCTCCTTTTCTCTTCTCTGAATTCTTCTATTCTCACTCAGAGAAAGTTTGCCCCTGAAGAGTGCATTTTGGGCACTCTCCCTTGGTAACTGGAGCTAAGAGTTCACACTCGGCTGCCTAAGAAGTCTTAGACTTCTCCTGTTAGTCACTTCCTTTGAGGATGACAATCTGTGTATATAGTTAAGCAATATTTGCTATTTAATTTTTGGGTACTACTGACTTCTTCCCTCCCCTTCCCTCCTCTCCCAATTTTCCCTCTCCATCTATCCTGCTCCTCATTAGTACTACCCTATATAGGTGATAATTTTGGAAAATTATTCGCACTGTCATATTGTACAGTTAGCTCGACAAGTTCCAGTACACAATGTCACTTATCTTTGCATCTGTGAACGTTAATGGGCTGAACTGCCCGGGTAAACGGGCTCTAGTGAAGCAACAAATGTATAAGTTACATGCCAGTGTAATATTTCTACAGGAGACCCATCTCCTACAGGAGGACAATGTCAGGCTGACTTCCCCCATCTTCCCTACGTAATATTTTGCCAATGCTACATGCAAAAAAGCGGGTGTAGCAGTCCTTATTCACAAATCTGTCTCGTTTCGCTTGTTAGATGCCACTTCCGACCCACAGGGAAGATACCTGGTGGTCAACGATATGTCAATGATACTTTGTACACCTTTGTGTCAGTTTATGGTCCAAATAGTGGACAACTCAAATTCTTTAGAGATCTTCTTCCTAAACTTACCTCCCTTTCCAGAGGTTGTATGGTCATAGCTGGAGATTTCAACATCCCAATTGACAAAAGGTTAGATTGCTCTTCTCCCTCCCATTGCAGAGGAGAATTAGGACCCTTGTTAATGGCCCATCATTTTCACGATGTTTGGAGATA
Source organism: Allobates femoralis (assembly GCA_033576535.1). Lineage (NCBI taxonomy): Eukaryota > Metazoa > Chordata > Amphibia > Anura > Aromobatidae > Allobates > Allobates femoralis. The sequence continues at coordinate 457,434,219 of JARQOC010000001.1, forward strand.
CGCACACGGGGATGAGAGAGACTACACATACATGTCTCCGCGTTTTCATAGCTACAGTAGAATAGACTACTTTTTGGTCTCAGACTCTCTACTCCCGAGGTGTGGGGAATCGACCATAGGTAACATCACGTGGCCGGACCATGCCCCCATAACTTTAGGAATATTGGACCCAGCGCAAGTACACCCGACCAATCTCTGGAAGCTAAATGAATATTTGCTTGCATCTCCTGCCAATGTTGACCACATCTCAGATCGGCTGAAAGACTATTTTCTCCACAACGACACAGGGGAAGTGGACCCGGAGGTACTCTGGCTGGCTCACAAGGCCGTCCTGCGAGGAACCTGTATCAAATTAGCGGCCCAAAAAAAGAGGGAGAGGGAGGAAGCCATTAGAGCTTTAATGTCTAAAATAGACACTTTGGAGACCTCACACAAATCGACCCAATCCCCTACGGTCCTAAAGGAGCTGTCCACAGCGCGTACCGCCCTAAGGGGCCTCTTTCTTGCAAAGGTGGAACTGAATTTAAGGCGTTCCAAAGCTACGTATTATGCTATGGGGGATAGAGCGAGTGCCATGCTAGCCCGGCGTGTTAAAAAGAAACAAATTCAAACTAAGATATCACACTTGTTAACATCGTCTGGAAAGAAAATAAGAAACCCAATCCACATTGCCGAGGAGTTTAAGCAATTCTATGCCTCCTTGTATAATCTGCAAACGGATCCCTCTACCTCTCAGCCCTCTGCTGCCTCAATACAATTTAGACAAGGCCCACCTCCCATGCTTGTCCGCAGAACAATCTGCCGCCCTAAACTCTCCCTTTTCGGAGAGTGAGATCATACTTGCGATCCGTAACTCTAAAAAACATTCTGCCCCTGGACCCGATTGGTTTCCATACGTATATTACTCAACTTTTACTCAACAGCTTACCCCAGATTTGCTAAACTTGTTCAATCGATGGCGGGATTGTGGCAAAATCCAAGGGGAAGGTTTGGCAGCTATTATTTCAACGATACCCAAGCCAGGTAAACCTTTGACCTCCCCCGCTGACTTTCGTCCCATAGCTCTTTTGAACTGTGATGTGAAGCTTTTTGCCACGGTCCTAGCCTCTCGCCTGATGCAAGTTCTTCCCTCCCTCATAGGCTTGGAGCAGGTGGGCTTTGTTCCGGGACGTCAGGCGGCTGATGACACCAGGAGATTGGTGGATCTTCTGGAGATTCTTGAGCGAACCTCAGCCCCCAGTGCGCTCTTGTCCTTGGATGCGGAGAAGGCGTTTGACAGGGTGCACTGGGGGTACCTGGAGGCGGTCCTAGACCGCTTTGGGTTTGGGGATGAAATAAAACGTTCAATCCTGGCCTTATACTCCTCACCCAATGCCAGAGTTCGGTCCTCTGGCTTTTTGTCAACGACTCTTGAGATTTCTAATGGCACCAGGCAGGAGTGCTCACTATCCCCCCTCATATTCGCGCTTTTAATTGAACCCCTTGCAGCGATTATACGCATAGATCCGACCGTTAGAGGATTAACAGTAGGGAACTTACATCATAAAATCGGCCTTTACGCCGCGATGTTATCTTCATCTGCTCGGATCTCTCATCTACAATCCCGTGCATTAAGGAGATCTTGTCTGATTTTCAGAGGCTTCATACTATAAACTGAACCCCTCTGAGTCCCTCCTTTTCCCTGTTAATGTTCCTGCTGCTCAACAAGCAGACCTAAGAGAGAAATTCCCCTTTGCGTGGTCGCCCGCCGGTATCCCGTATTTAGGGATTCAGATCACCCATACATCGAAGATAGTACAAACCAACTGTGATATCCTAATCCAAAACATTAAGACGTCCCTGACTTCTTACTCTTCACTGTATCTCTCCTGGGTCACTAGGATACAGATGATAAATATGACTTATCTACCCAAAATCCTTTACCTCATCAGGTGCCTACCGCTCCCCTTTCCCAAGAGGATGCTACGTTTAATACAAGCTTTACTTGGTCGTTTGGTGTGGCAGCACAAACCTCCACGCATAAGTAGCATGGGACTACCTGATATACTAAACTACTACATGGCAATACAACTGACGGCGGCTAAGAGTTGGTTGCAAAATGATCTGTCCTCCTTGTGGATGCAAACAGAAAAATCTTTCTCGCCGCGGGGTTCTTCTAGACTACTCCTTGAGGTAAATCTCCTCAGACATTGGACACAGATGGCCCATCTGAAGTCTATGAAGGCATTGCTCTGAGTGTGGTCTGGGTTGTGCAGGGTCTATCTTCCTTTTTTGTACCGATACATCACGCTGGGGCGGTGGAGATTCTTGTGGATGGCCTCTCTCTCTCCTCGTGGGCGTCAAAAGGCGTTGTGAACCTGAACCAAGTTGCTGATACTGATGGTGTCAGGACCTTTGGAGACCTGGCAGCTGCATTTGACCTCCCCAAAACTACTTTTTTTTCCGGTATCTCCAGCTTGCGACACCTTCTTAAATCACAATAGTGATTCCTGATGTTACACCACGCTGCTCTTGGAGACGCACTTCAGCGGTACTTCAAAGAGTCTACCTTCACCGCACATGGAGTTGCTATCTGAATACAGAGCACTATGCTATGCACCATAAAAGGGAGTGTGGCACCCTGGCACCTGTTGGGCACCACAGAAATCCTTAGAGCACAAATGGAGTAAGTAACAGCACAGCAAAACCCACAAACACAAACAACACTTAGAACACCTGGTTTCACCCCGAGCCTCTAGGGGAGCTCCACTGGTCACTTTGAGCCAGTTCCCCCTATAAATAGAGTCTTGGAGGGAGAAACTGCAGAGTGTGGTAGACGCTACAAGAGCTGCCAGCCTGTATGAAACCTCCACCCTATGAGGAACACACTAGGCCCAACCAGCCTGTTAGCCAGTGGAGATCCCTGCAATTGGGATAATAGGAAGAAGGAGATCACCTCTCAGGAAAACAGAGTTAACCTGACTCTTTCCAAATTAACCGGTTACTGGAACCGAAGCTGTGAGAGCTGCCCAGCCACCACAGAGAACCAGCACCATCAACAGGAGGTTTAGCCACCTGTTACACCTGATGCACCCATCCACGAGAGCCCAGGGAAGAGTACTGATCCTGCTCAGACCCTTTTACAGTGCCCTCAGTGCTGTTAACCAGGTGAAGCAAGTTCCATTGAATACACTGCCCGGTCCGGCTGGATTTCCACATCCACCCGACCTTAGCACCAGAACTAGAGAAAGGAAGCCTAACACTGCTTGCTGTGAAACTCCAGAAGTGCCAACTTCACTATCCCGGTCCGAGTGTACCTGACTACCATCCAGTAAAGGTACCTAAAAGAGACTTTGAGTGGTTGTCCGTTACTCCTGGATTCAGCGCGCAGCATCCCGCAGCTGCCTCACAACATCTTGCGCAGCTCCCGGCTCCGGGGACTCCGCTCATCCTGTGGGGAGCGTCCCATCTCGCTGCACAACACCCCCCGGAGACCCGAACAGCGCTGGTAAAGTTACCAGAACACCCGCAGGTGGCGTCACGAAGACAAATCACCCCCACTGTTCCGCCATTCCCCTATTGATCTGGACCACCGGGCCTACACCACCGCAGGCGCGGTTCCGTGACTGGAGGAGAAACAACGCCCGCTACGTGTACCCCCGGCTACGGTGAGTCAGAATTTGTCACGAACAGGATACGAGCAGGCCCGTTATCACGGGTATTGTGTGCTATTTATTGACTGTAAATATCGAACTGTACATTTGGTCCGCCATTGCTGCGCGAAAAGGCGGGAAAAGAAGGGGCGTGACTGTGTAGAGGGCGCGAAGATTGGCCCCGCCCCCACGCTCTGACGACTTCCTCCGTACGCAGCAGGAACCGGAAACTCCCGTGGTGCCTCACTCCTCACCGCGAGGCCGACACTTCTGTTTGAAACCGAGGGAAAGGCTACGCTTAACTAAGGGGGAGCGACCATGAGTAACCCGGCTCCCGATCACGCGGTGCCCCTCAAAATATACCTTTTGATGGACAGCAACCAGTCGGCGGTATGCCTCCGCAACCCGCTCCGATTATGCCGATGTCTCTACCCTACGTTCCTAGTGCGACCTGGTTACCCAAGTACAGCGGTGTACCCAGTACCTTGGAGAACTTCCAGAGGAAGATATGCCAAGCGCTGGACATGTACCCGATGACCGGTAAGCAAAGAGCTTCAGTTATTATGGGACAGTTAACCGGTGCAGCCGAACTGCAGAGCCGCAGCTGGCCTGTAGAAGTTCAGGAATCTGTGGAGCAGATATTCGCTAGATTAACCCGGGTCTTTGAGCACCATACTGAAGCTGAATTAAGACTGTCATTCTATCGTTGTAACCAAGGGGCACAAGAGAGTGTCCTTAATTATTCACTGCGCTTGCAAGAAGCATACAGACTGTTAAAACAAGTTGATCCTGATGGTGTCCGTGATGAGAACAAAGCGTTAATTGGACAATTTATTGTGGGCCTTAAACTATCTGAGGATAGAAAGCAAGCAAGCTGGTGGTCCATACAAAACCCAGGCGCAGAGTTTGACACCTTGAGAGACTTAACAGTTTGGGGACAACGACTCGCTGAAGTCCCTGATCCCGCTTCACAGCAGCAGCAGTACACTGACACCCCTTCCGTGCCGGCAGCAGCATCTCCAATCCCTGCGATTCAGTCCAGCGCACAGACTGTAACACCTGACCGGTTTGATCAACTGTGTGCTAATGTCGAGCAGCTGATGAAAGACGTGGCCAAGCTACAAGCTGGGAGAAGACCCAAGACAGATGCAAGGTCATCGGACAAGATTTAACTCGCCGACAGCCCGGACGACGTCCCCTGGATGAGGAGAAAGACACAGCCGTCGCGAGGAAAACCTGCAGACCGCCGCAGTCCTGACAGACGCCGCAACAGTCAGCAGAACGACTTAGGAGGACGCAACCTGCAATCCCGTCCTTTAAACGAGCGACCCCTGGGCGAGAAGGGCCAACCCCAGGAGTAGACTGTCGAGGCCCTACGTCCAGCTGGGAACACAAATATGTGGGAGACTGTCCATACTTACCAATCGTCATCGATGGCATCTCTATCTCCGCCTTGATAGACACTGGATCCCAGGTGACATCCATCCCCAGTACCCTTTACAAGCAGTTCTGGCCAGATGTTAAGCTAGAACCCCCTAATCCCGAGATGAACCTTGAAGCCACTAATGGTATACCGGTTACCATAGAGGGACAGTGGGAAGCTACAGTAAAGGTGGGGAGGGTGCAGTTGAAAAACCAGGGTATCTTAGTGGTCCAGGATAAGCCTAACCACAAGGATCCATATGTCATATTGGGTACCAATGTTATGATCAAATGCCTCGATGAAGTGTTGTTTTTACTCCAACAGAGTGCTGAAGCCGGTAAACCCAGAGAAAAGAGGGCTATCCAAAAGCAGATCAGAGCTCTGGTGTATCAACAACAGGTAACCTTGTCAAATGGTGAGATTGGCAGAGTAAGGGTCACAGATCCCATTCCAATTGTGGTACCACCCAGAAGTGAAATGATGATCTGGTGTCGAGCAGCCATAGGCCTCAGAGGGCAGGACTACCAAGCTGTAGTAGAACCTGTAATGTCCGACAGTAGTCCTACGCTCTTGACAGCCAGAGGGTTAGTCGATGTAAGAAAGGGGAGAGTCCCCGTACGCATATTGAATTATGGTGATGACGAAGTCAGACTGCCAAGATATGCAACTGTCGCAAAACTGTACCAAGTAAAAGATGATGCTGTGATTGATGTAAAATCCTCAAACCAAACAGTCACTGATGAACCCCCTCACTCCAAAGATCAGTTAAGGTACCTTTACACGCCGCGACGGCAGGCTGGATACATCCCGCTACTTCACGTGCACGAACACGCTCAAACGGCTACAAACGCTCAACGCATCACCTTTACACGCTGCGACAAGATGCGCTACGCCACGCTACATCTATAGCTAGCTACATCGCCGGGTGTCTCAAATAGCCAGCTGTAGCTCATTTACACACCGCTACAACCAGCTACTATGGGCGTACCTGGTGCAGCAGGGACAGCACATAGGCGTGCTCCAATTGTGGACTACGAGACGTCCGTACGCTGATAGGATAAAGCAATAATACCATGATTGGGCAGGCATCGCAGAGCAATTGTGTAGTGTGACTCGTCAGCTCCTTAAATATGCCGCCCTGTGCAGCGACAACCAATCGCAACGCAGGAGCTTCCTCCAATGATCGCAGATGGGGCGCGGTAACACGGAGCCAGGGTCACGCCTTAGCTACATCGCAGGCTGTCCAGAGTTCCCTTCCGTTGCTTCTTTACACGCCGATACAGCTCGCTACCATCGGCGTTGTAGCCATCAGTTTTCGAGCAGAGCTAGGAAACAGATGTATCTGTTGCCGGCTGTATCGTCACGTCTTCAGACGCCGCTACGACGGGCTACATTGGCGCTACAAGCTACATTTGTAGCCTGTAGCGGGATGTATCCAGCCTGCCGTCGCGGTGTGTAAAGGTACCATTAGAGAAATGGTGTCAAGACCTCAGTGTAGGAACTGACAATACACCCTCTCACCAGAAAAATGGAGTATACCGGGTAGTTCGGGAGTATGAGCAAGTGTTCAGCAAACACCCACTTGACTTTGGGAGGATTAAAGGGGTACAACATCATATCCCCACAAACAACCATGCACCTATCAAAGAAAGGTACAGGCCTATACCACCCACTTACTACCAGAAAGCAAAAGAGATGCTTCAGGACATGAAGAATGCAGGAGTCATTAGGGATAGCTGTAGTCCCTGGGCCGCACCACTAGTCCTGGTTAAGAAGAAAGATGGTAGTATGAGGATGTGCGTAGACTATAGGCAAATCAACAAAGTCACACACACAAGGATGCATACCCGTTACCACGCATAGAAGAGTCACTAGCTGCACTCAAATCTGCCAATTACTTCTCCACATTAGATCTTACTAGTGGGTACTGGCAGGTTGCCGTTGCAGAGGAGGATCGTGAGAAGACAGCCTTCACTACTCCTATGGGCTTATGCGAATTCAACCGTATGCCATTCGGTTTGTGCAATGCCCCAGGCACATTTCAGAGACTTATGGAGTGTTGTTTGGGCCACAAGAACTTTGAGACTGTCTTGTTATACCTTGATGATGTAATTGTCTACTCTCAGACCTATGAAGATCACCTCCAGCACCTGAGTGAAGTGTTCGAGTCACTGTCCAAGTACGGGATGAAACTGAAACCGTCCAAGTGCCACCTGCTGAAACCCAAGGTCCAATACCTAGGACATGTGGTCAGCGCCGAAGGCGTAGCACCGGATCCGGATAAGGTCACCGTCATCAAGGACTGGCCAGCACCAATCAATCACAAAGAGGTACGTCCATTTCTAGGACTGGTCGGGTACTACCGACGCTTCATCAAAGGCTATACCAAGATAGCTGCCTCCATGCAAGATCTCCTAGTAGGTCAATCCAAAAACGGCAAGATCAGGGGACCCCCGTTCCACTGGGGCCCAGAACAGGACAAGTCCTTCCAAACGTTAAAAGACGCTTTAACCGGAGAAGAAATCCTGGCCTACCCTGACTACAATCTACCGTTTCTGTTGTACACTGACGCAAGTAATGAAGGTTTAGGAGCAGTCCTATCTCAACGTCAGCAGGGCAAGGAGAAGGTGATAGCCTACGCCAGCAGAAAGCTCCGTCCCACCGAGAGGAACCCGGAAAACTACAGCTCCTTCAAGCTGGAGTTCCTGGCCCTGGTCTGGGCGATCACAGAGCGTTTCAAGCATTACCTGGCCTCCGCCCCGTTCACAGCTTTCACAGACAACAATCCTCTAACACACTTAGAGACTGCAAAGCTGGGAGCCCTAGAACAGCGTTGGGTAGCAAGACTCGCTAACTACGACTTCACTGTAAAGTACCGGGCAGGTCACAAGAACGGCAATGCTGATGCCCTGTCCCGAATGCCTCATCTTCCTGAAGAGGGAGAAGACATAGATGACCTAGAAGAGATTGAACTACCTGCTTTTCACTGTTCGGGTATAGCAACATGTCATCAGAGAAACCAGACACGTGTAGAGAGGACCGTGAACCCGTTACCTCACCATGACTGGAAGGAGGCTCAGGCCAACGACCCAGATGTCAGCCTGGTAAGGGATCTGATCACTCAAGAACACGCCAACATGGACTCTGATGCCTCATCAACTGCTAAACGCCTGTGGAAGGAGAAAGGAAGGTTGTTCGTCTACCAAGGTAAACTATGCAGAAGATACCTCAATCCAAGAACCCATGAACTCATCTGGCAGATTGTAGTTCCCAAGACTGAAGTCCAAATGATCCTTGAAGCATACCATGACGATGCCGGACACTTTGGATGGAAGAAGCTGGAGAGACTCCTGAAGGATCGGTTCTACTGGGTCGGTATGAGAGGCTCCATTGACAAATGGTGTAAAAACTGTGGACCATGTCACCTTCGAAGAAAAGACCATCTAACTCAGAAAGCTCCGTTGCAGCCAATTGTTACCACCAAACCTCTTGAAATAGTTGCTCTCGACCACGTGAAGCTTACCCCAAGTCGAACCGGGTACACCTACGCTCTCACCATCGTTGATCACTACTCAAGATTCCTGGTAGTCGTTCCAGTTAAGGATTTAACTGCTGAGGTAGCAGCCAAAGCGTTCCAGAGTTACTTCTGTCGCCCCCATGGGTATCCAGACCAGGTCTTAACTGACCAGGGACCAGCCTTCGAATCAGCTCTGTTCCAAGAATTCTTAGGGCTGTATGGGTGTAAGAAAATCCGCACAACACCTTATCATCCTCAGACGAACGGTTTATGTGAGAAGATGAACCACATAGTCATTGACATGCTCAAGACCTTACCAGTTGAAGAGAGAAATCAATGGCCAGAGAAACTTTCAGATCTCGTGGACATCTACAACCACATACCGGTCAGTTCGACAAATTATACACCTGCCTACTTGATGAGAGCAAGACCAGGTAAACTGCCTATTGATTTGCAGATGGGAACCATTGAACCCACAGAAGATTCTTCTGATGAAGACTGGGTCAGCCAACGCCAAGAAAAGTACAGGAAAGTACAAGAAAGTGTTGAAAGAAACCTAGAGATCAGCAGAACCAAGCAAGAGAAAGACTTCAACAAGCACGCCTCAGCTGAACCGTTAGCTTATAGGTGATGTAGTGCTAAAAAGAAAGCGAAAAACCAACAAATTGGATAACAGTTGGGAATCCATACCCTACACACTATGCCGTCACACTATGATAACTCAAAAACTTGTGTTATTAGCAAAGACAATGGGAATATTATTGCGACTGTTTCAAGGGATCATTTGAAGAAATGTCCGCCACAGTTAATCCCACAAGCAACCAGTTACCCTACTTAACTACAGATGAAGAAACCAAAGAAAATCTAGTCCTGACAGAAATTGGATACTTACCAGCTGATTGGCCACAAATAGGTGAAGCATTCCTTATACCAGTTATGCATTTCTACCAACCTGTTGAAGATCAGCAACCTAATCCAATTCCACAAGTCCAACAAGAAGAAGTCCAAGTGCAAGAATTGCAGCCTGTTATCATGGAACCTGAGATTCCTGTAATCGGTCAGCCTGCTAGTCCCACAGTAAGAGAAGCCATTCCTAATCAACTACCTACAGAGGTCAGTCCAGTTGATAGACTCCGCACTTACTATGGCCTACCACAAAGCAGACATAGAGAATTACCAACCACTTCGTACACTACACCAACAGCTTTGGAAAACCCACACTACGCAGATCCACACGTAGTACATTAGGTCAACCCCCACACAAACTTGGAGAATGGGTTTAAAATGTAGTGGAACAATTACCTGTAAGTGTTGTAAATAGATAACCAGTTTTCAAAACTTGTAAAAAGTAGTGTACAGAAGGGTGGAGGAACTGGGCCCTGTCCCAAGGATACTAAGTTGGGGACAGAAAGCGCCTGGTAAGGTATAGAAGGTTAGTACCGGCCTCCCAAGCAGAGACACCCGTAGGGAATGTATAAAGTTTACCGTGTTTCCCTAGACTTTACCTTTTTCCTTTTCAAAAACTTTGAACAAATTGTCACAGGACTTGTGTGACCACTAACTTCACCTTTTTCCAGCCTGCGGCAGATGGACTAGTGCCGTACGGACTGCTTTTCACCTTTTTCATATTTTTCACTTCCTTTTCAGTGATTTTTGTGTTTTCTTTAAGACTATGTAAATTGAATGTTATAAATGCTTAGTGTTAAGTTTAAAAATAACTTTTTGCTCAGCCGGGAGAACTGAGGTTAACTAAGGGGGAATGTGGCACCCTGGCACCTGTTGGGCACCACAGAAATCCTTAGAGCACAAATGGAGTAAGTAACATCACAGCAAAACCCACAAACACAAACAACACTTAGAACACCTGGTTTCACCCCGAGCCTCTAGGGGGAGCTCCACTGGTCACTTTGAGCCAGTTCCCCCTATAAATAGAGTCTTGGAGGGAGAAACTGCAGAGTGTGGTAGACGCTACAAGAGCTGCCAGCCTGTGTGAAACCTCCACACTATGAGGAACACACTAGGCCCAACCAGCCTGTTAGCCAGTGGAGATCCCTGCAATTGGGATAATAGGAAGAAAGAGATCACCTCTCAGGAAAACAGAGTTAACCTGACTCTTTCCAAATTAACCGGTTACTGGAACCGAAGCTGTGAGAGCTGCCCAGCCACCAAGAGAACCAGCACCATCAACAGGAGGTTTAGCCACCTGTTACACCGTTACACTGATGCACCCATCCACGAGAGCCCAGGGAAGAGTACTGATCCTGCTCAGACCCTTTTACAGTGCCCTCAGTGCTGTTAACCAGGTGAAGCAAGTTCCATTGAATACACTGCCCGGTCCGGCTGGATTCCACATCCACCCGACCTTAGCACCAGAACTAGAGAAAGGAAGCCTAACACTGCTTGCTGTGAAACTCCAGAAGTGCCAACTTCACTATCCCGGTCCGAGTGTACCTGACTACCATCCAGTAAAGGTACCTAAAAGAGACTTTGAGTGGTTGTCCTGTTACTCCTGGATTCAGCGCGCAGCATCCCGCAGCTGCCTCACAACATCTTGCGCAGCTCCCGGCTCCGGGGACTCCTGCTCATCCTGTGGGGAGCGTCCCATCTCGCTGTACAACACCCCCCGGAGACCCGAACAGCGCTGGTAAAGTTACCAGAACACCCGCAGGTGGCGTCACGAAGACAAATCACCCCCACTGTTCCGCCATTCCCCTATTGATCTGGACCACGGGCCTACACCACCGCAGGCGCGGTTCCGTGACTGGAGAGAAACAACGCCCGCTACGTGTACCCCCGGCTACGGTGAGTCAGAATTTGGTCACGAGTCAGAGCAATAAACTCCGTACATGGTACGATGGGAGAACAGGCTCTCTTTTACTGCCTCCCCTGAGCAGTGGCATCAGGCATCGGTTCATCAACCCGCTTCTCTGCAAGTATAAACCATATGGAGCAAGCAAAAAAGCTCCAAATGGACTGGTACCTGTCCCCCCAAGCAATTGCTAGTTTTAAAAATGGGCCTCCTGAAGTTCGCCCTCTATGCTGGAAGCTATGTAACAAAGTTGGCTCTCCTCAGCACGTTTGGTGGTCATGCCCCATGGTCCAACGTTCTTAGAGGATAGTTAACAAACTTCTGTCTGATCTCATGGAGTGTCCATCACTCTAACCCCTGAGCTTGCCTTATTGGGAATAAACCTGCAGAGTGTGGCCAAGGCCCCTCCGCCCGATTGTAACAAATGTTCTAGTGGCAGTTAGGCTGAGCATTGCCAACACTGGAGACTCCCGACTGTTCCTGGTCTACCTGACATTGTCGCCCGCCTCAACTTGCATCTACAGCATGAACTAGTTTTGGCTCATGATGTAAAAAGACGAAATAAAGTGTTCGCCTGGTGGGACCCATGGGTTACATCTACATATAACACAATTGTGGGAGTAACCTGAATTCATTTGACTGGCTAAACATCGAGGAATGTGATATGCTCCCTGAGAATATTGTTTCCAAACTACTGCCGGAGTTTACACCTATGTGACATATTTTACTGTACTGTTCGGAGTACCCCCATTTCCCCCACTTATTGTGGGAGGGAAGTGGGGTGATAGTAGGGTCTTCCTTTCCTCCCTCCTCCCCCCCTCCTTCCCTCCCCCCCTATTTTTCCCTTCGTCTTCCTCCCCCCCATCCCCCCCATTTGGTTTAGATTTCTTCTTTTTATTGTGGTTAAAATATTTGGCATATGTTTGCTGGTCCACACACTGTATTTGTGTTTTGATTAACTGCTCTTTGAATTCTAATGTTTATTCAAACATGGTACAAGTTTATGAGTATGACATTTGATACTTGGAATGCCATTGTCAACTGTTTACCATGTAACGTTCCACTTCAAAATTCATTAAAAATTTAAGTTTAAAAAAAAAAAAAGAAATTAAGCCGCCATTACCGCGCTACAGAGCGGGAAAGAAAGGGGCGTGTCGACCTCTAGAGCGGAAAACCAAAGCCCGCCCCTCGCTCTGCCAAGTTCATCTGAAGCGCCGCGGCCTAATCTAGAAACTCCCGAACTGATTAACTGTTTAACAATTGGCTGTAATTCACTAGGGGGGCCCCAACATGTCCGCCTCGTCCAGCGACGACGATAGTACCTTCGCTGACCCCGTGAATTACCCCGGAGCGACCATGGCAGCATCCAGTAGCACTGCCAGCACACCAGGTGCCGTAGCCCTGATCATGCAGATCATCCCGGGTGCCAAATGGTTGCCTCAGTATGATGGCCGCCCCGATACATTAGCGGTCTTTACAAGAAAAATCACTAGCGTCCTGGATATGTATGCGATGACCGGTCAGCAGCGCGCTGCTGTGGTAATCAGACAGTTAACTGGTGCAGCAGAGAAGGAAAGTGAGTCCTGGTCCACTGCTGAATGGGGATCAATAGCAGTAATATTAGATAAGTTAAGAGCTACTTTTGAAGAGTGCAACAAGGCTGATATAAGGATGCGCTTTTATCATTGCTACCAGATCCCGGGGGATGATATAAGAACCTATGCCTGGCGCCTGGAAGAAGCGCTGCTCGCCCTTAAATAAGTCAGCCCTGCCAGTGTACCAAACGATGATAAACTGTTAATTGAACAATTCCCCAGGGGACTATTATCCCCCGAGGACAATAAAACTGTGCGCTGGTGGTCTCTAAGTAACCTGGAAGCCGACTTTAGCACTTTAAAGGACATGGCCATAAAGGGTTTGCGGCCAGTGGAGACCCCTGAAGCCGCCATCCGGCGGTGGTGCAGTGGTGTGGTGCAGGCTACCCATACACCGGTACCCGTGTCTGCGGCTGAGAACAGCGTGCAGTCTACTCAACCTGACAGATATGACTCTTTGAGTGCTGAGATGCGTCAGATGAGTAAGAACTTAAATAGAGTTATGGAAGCCCTGCAGCTGCAACAAGGGCCAAAACCCGCACCAAAGCCACAGCAAAAGTCTCAACCGCTGATCCAGCTTGCTGACAGTCCGGAAGATGTCCTGTGGATGAGAGCAAGACAAGTTACAGCGTACAGAGGAAGAACCACCGACCGCTACACTCCACTGGAGACCCCATCTATTGTTGTTGCAACAGATCCAGCCACATCGCTAGAAGCTGTCTGGGGGCCGGACCAAACCTCAGGACTAACTCAACAGAGCCCAGCCGCGTGGTACAAGACCTTCATCGGACAGAGACCGTTCCTGTCCATCGTACTAGACGGCATCCCGACACCTGCTCTACGGATACTGGGTCACAGGTGACCACCATCCAAAATATCCTTTACAAAAAGTACTGGTCTGATGCAGAACTTAAACCACCTGCCTTAGACTTTACCCTCAACGCGTCCAACGGTGAACTAATTACCGTGATGGGGGTTAGGGAAGTGCCAATAAATGTGGGGAGGGTGGAATTGCAAAACCAAGGGTCTTAGTAGTAGCAGAAGTGAGTAATGCTTGAGACCCTTACATAATCCTTGATACTAATGTTGTTAGCAATTGCTTGGGTGAAGTGTTGTCTTTACTTCAATAGATTGCAAATACTGCCAAACCTGGTCAGAAGAAGGTTCTTCAGCGTGAGATAAGAGCCCTCCTGCACCATCAACAGGTAAACCTTGCAGGTGGCGAAATTGGTACAGCCCGGGTGACAGACCCGTTTCCTATTGTAATCCCTCCAATGAGTGAAATGATGATTTGGTGTCGAGCAGCTATAGGTCTAAGAGGGCAGGACTACCAGGCGTAAGTGGAGCCCATCAGCACAGAACATAGACCTACACTCTTGATGGCCAGGGGGGTAGTCGAAGTACACAATGGGAGAGTACCAGTTTGCATCTTAAACTGAGGCAGTGAAGAGGTCAAATTACCAAGGTATACCACCGTTGCTAAATTGTACACAGTAAATAACAATAAGATCCAAGCAGTGGGAGCCTTACCCCAAGCTAACGGGGCAGAACCTGATGATACAACAGGGCCACTGGAGAACTTGTGCCAACAGCTCCATGTAGGAACTGACACCACTCCTGTGTACAAAAAGCAAGGTGTTTACCGGGTAGTCAGAGAATTTGAGCAAGTGTTTAGTAAGCATCCATTTGACTTTGGGAGGATAACAGGGGTGCAACATCATATCCCCACAGGAACACATTCACCCATCAAGGAGTGATATAGGCCTATTCCACCTGCACACTATCAGAAAGCCAAAGAAATGTTACAGGACATGAAGGACGCAGGGATTATCCGAGATAGTTGTAGTCTCTGGGCAGCCTCATTGGTCTTAGTCAAAAAGAAAGATGGCAGCATGAAAATGTGTGTTGATTAAAGGCCAATAAATCGCATAACACACAAGGATGCTCCTTACCCGTTACTTCGCATTGAGGAATCCTAAGCTGCGTTGAAGTCTGCCAATTATTTCTCTACCTTAGATCTCACTAGTGGATATTCGCAGGTGTCCGTTGCAGAGGAAGACCGCGAGAAGACAGCGTTTACAACACCCATGGGCCTGTGTGAATTTAACAGAATGCCATTCGGACTATGTAATGCACCCGGAACGTTCCAGAGGTTGATGGAGAGTTTCCTGGGGCATAAGAACTTCGAGACGGTACTGCTTTACCTGGATAACTTGATCGTGTACTCTAAGACCTATGAGCACATTGCTCATATAGGGGAGGTGTTTGAAGTTCTGTCCAAATATGGGATGAAGCTGAAGCCATCCAAATGCCACCTGTTAAACCCGAGAGTTCAGTACCTGGGACACGTAGTTAGCGCTAAAGGAGTGGCCCCTGATCCAGACAAAGTAACAGTCATTAAGGTATGGCCGGAACCCAAGACCTTGAAGGAGGTACGTCAATTCCTAGGGTTGGTGGGCTATTATCGGAGGTTCTCGCTTACCTGGACTACAGCCTTTCATTCCTTTTATATACAGATGCCAGCAATGTGGGGTTAGGAGTGGTGCTCTCTCAAAAACAAGAAGGCAAAGAAAGAGTGATTGCCTACGCTAGTAGAAAGTTTTGCCCTACAGAACAAAACCCAGAAAACTAGAGTTCTTTCAAGCTGGAGTTCCTGGCGTTGGTATGGGCCGTTACCGAGAGGTTTAAACATTACCTGGCATCCAGCAAGCTCACTGCCTATACAGATAACAATCCGCTGACCCACCTGGAGACTGCAAAGTTGGGAGCCATGAAGGAGAGGTGGATGACCCGATTATCCAACTATAAATTCACCATCAAGTACCGGGCTGGGCATTAAAACGGCAATGCAGATGCCCTATCCAGGATGTCTCACCTGCCAGACATGGGAGTGGATGAAGGTGAGTTGGAAGAAGTGGAGCTACCCGCATTCCATTAGTTAAGGGTAACACAGTGCCAACAAGCCCATGAAGATCCTCCTGAGAGGGTAGTGAACCCGCTACCACACTTTGGTTGGAAGGAAGTGACCCGGCTATCAGTTTGGTGAAAGGACTGATCACGCAGGAGTCAGCAAAGCTGCCATTGAACCCTCCACCAGAAGCTAAACACTTGTGGAACGAGAGAAGTAAGCTGTTCATCCACCAGGAAAAGCTGTGTAGAAGGCACATTAACCCGCGAACCCATGAAATGGTATGGCAGATCGTATTACCAAAAACAGAGATCCAGATGGTATTGAATGCCTATCATAACCAAACCGGTCATTTTGGGTGAAAAAAACTGGAGATGCTACTAAAGGACAGGTTCTTTTGGGTCAGAATGCATGGATCCATAGAGAGGTGGTGTAAGGACTGTGGACCCTGTAATCTAAGAAGAAAAGACCTGCAGAGCCAGAGAGCACCATTCCAGTCAATAGTGACAAAACAACCACTTGAAATTGTAGCCTTGGACCACGTGAAACTGACTTCAAGTTGATCAGGCTACACGTGCGCGTTAACAATTGTGGACCATTACTCCAGCTTCCTGATGGTAGCACCCGTAAAAGATCTAACAGCTGTAACAGCTGCAAGAACATTCCAGAATGTCTTTTGCAGGCCACTAGGATACCCAGAGCAAATTCTGACTGACAGAGGTAAAGCCTTTCGAAGCAGAAATCTTTCAAGAATTTTGCCATATGTATGGTTGTAAGAAGATACAAACTACACCATATCATCCCCAAACCAATGGGCTATGCGAGAAAATATATAACATCATCATAAACTTGCTGAAGATATTACCTCTGGAAGAAAGAAGTCAATGGCCAGAGAAACTACTGGATCTAGTCGACATGTACAACCACATTCCAGTGAGTTCTACAAACTGTACACCTGCTTATCGCATGAGAGCCCGTACAAGAAGATTACCTGTAGACCTGAAACTCGGAGTTGTAGAACCCAAAGCAGATGCTTCCCAGTCCAGCTGGAATGCTAACTGGCTAGAACAGCACAAACAGGTTCAAGCTTGCGTTAAAGACAACCTTGAAAAGGCTCGAGAAAAACAAGAAAGGGACTTCAACAAGAGTGCACCAGCAGAACCCATCTTACCTGGAAGTATTGTTTTAAAAAAGAAGAGAAAGAAGCATAAGTTGGATGATCAGTGGGAACAAGAATCCTACATACTACTAGAATCTGACTTTGACAACAATAAAGTGTGTCTTATCAGTAAGAACGGCAGAAAGACCCCCCAACCGTGTCAAGGGACCATCTAAAAAAATGTCCAACAGAATGGGAAAATCAGAACTCAAACCAGTCTGAAGAAGAATCAGAACATGAGGAAGATCCAACTCCAAACGAGAAGCCCCTGACACCGTGCCCGAGCTCTGAGTACCCCGGCCTGGGCGGGTCACTACTGGGGGAACACACAAGCCTAATCTGGTTCCACACTGATTGCTGCAGCTCGGCTCCTCTTCATCTGTGGGACGGAGGACTTCATGTGCTGTCGCCACCCAGAGACCACATCCTCGCTCTGGCACTTGCCTGTGCGAGAAAGTCCCTGTATGTGCAGACAGTGCTCTGCTTCTTTACAGCGTGCACGCTGGCTTAAAGGGCCGGCAGCCACGCAATGCAGCTACCGGGCCGAGCACTGCGGTCTCTGGCAATGTGCCCGGGAGCCGGAAAGAAGGTCTTAGCAGGCCGGACGTTTCCCACCGCTGCTCCATCGCAGCTTTATGACCTGCAGCCTAACTTTCTACCATGGACTAGGAACACAGTTGTCATACTAGGACTGGTGACCCTGACTGCAAGGGAAATATATTCAACCGTGAGTCCTCGACAACCAGACCGAACCCGTGGGTGAGATACTACGTTGAGACTGACAGTGAGGCCTGAAAGGACTTTGAGGGAGCAACACAGTAAAGCTACCTGAGCTGCACAGTTGAGTTGCCGGAGCAGTGTAAAAGGTTGTGAACTGTACTGAAGGAACTGTAAACTGTGAACTGTTGTCCTGGGAAGACCTAAAGTAAAGTACCTAGTAAGCTCAGACTTGCCTGAGACTGTTCCTTTCCAGCACCACGTCCAGCACTAGGACAAACAGCACTGTGGAGAGCTGCAGCAGCAAATGTTGCAATTGAATCCCACCTGAGGAGCCACAGACTGTCATCTCTGCACACTGGCTGGAGAGCTGCAGCTTTGAGGTAAGTGACTTGTATCCAGCATAAACCCTCATTTCATCCATCCAATACTACTATTCTTTCCCTGGGGACCCTCAGACCTACCCGAGGAGGGCTTACCATCCATGCTGCCCCAAGTCACCATCCCCAGCAGGAATACGGCAGCAGTGATTCACTAACCACATACCCCGGGTGGCGTCATGACAAATCCCCTGTAAATAACCCCTTTTTGAACTGATCCCAGGCCACGGGACCGGGTCACGACTACTGTGATACCCCAGTGAGATTTTTAAACTGGGAAAACTAGCCCCAGAAGGTTTAAATTTGACTATTGATAATGTGGTGGGCCAATCCTAATTATATTGTGAAAAGAAAAATAGGGGGGGGGACAAAAGGCGCAATAGTGCCCTATCACTAGTGACACTTGTGTAAGGAGGTGGTGCTGTGAAGCTGCTCACCTGGTCCAGTTGTGATCCCCACAACTGGTTTGAAGGCGTTTTGGAAACAGTGTTCCAGCTGCTGCAGGACCTCCACCGACCACTGGATAGTGGTTATAAATCCAAGACAAAGATGGGAGTACTGGTGTGCCGCGGTCCGCGCTGCTGTGGTATGAAAAACTCACCAAAGAGTCAGCAGTTATTCCATCCTTTATTTCCTCCTCTCTCCAACGCGTTTCAGCGCCACACCCGGCGCCTTCCTCAGGGACATTGTCCCTGAGGAAGGCGCCGGGTGTGGCGCTGAAACGCGTTGGAGAGAGGAGGAAATAAAGGATGGAATAACTGCTGACTCTTTGGTGAGTTTTTCATACCACAGCAGCGCGGACCGTGGCACACCAGTACTCCCATCTTTGTCTTGAATCCTAATTATATATCAGATTTTGCAATACTTTTAACACTCTATACTATTATGCGTCACCTATTTTTTATTTAGGGACTAAATATTAGTGTTTTTATATTTAACTTTTTATTACTTTCAATTATGCTCATATCGTCCTCTTTATGTTTGTTTTTATTTTCGTTTTCATTATATATTTTTTCTATTTTTAATATGATACTTTTACTATATATTTTATTACATACATATTTTATCCTTTAATGCAAATAGAAACCATCGGAGTTTTGTGCAAAAAGCTATCAAAGGTTTTATTTATACAAAATACAGTGATAATTATCTTCAAAAATTCACGAATACATATACATTGTATGACACATTACAAAAACACAACACAAAGTGCTACATAAAACATCAAAGAAACTCTGTTGTTATCATCAATGGCCTGCTACTCATTATATGCAGAAAGAATATACATCTAAGGGCCTTTTCACATCAGTGGTAAGCGCTGATCGCAGCAGTTGCAGTGAAAAACTGCAACTGCCGCGGTTACCGCATAACGGCCGCACTTGAGGTTCACTTGCGGCAAGCCCCATGCAATGTCTATGGGGCTTGCGGTAAGTGTGCGGCAGGTGCGGCAAGTGCGGTCTCGGCACTTGCGGCAGATGCGGGTGCGAAAAATAACGCGTTTTTTTCGCGGCCGCATCTGCCGCAAGTGCCAAAACCGCAACTATACCGCACTTGCCTCACCTGCCGCAAGCTCCATAGACATTGCATGGGGCTTGCCGCAGGTGAACCGCAAGTGCGGCCGTTATGCGCTAACCGCGGTAGTTGCAGTTTTTTTCACCGCAACAACCGCGATCAGCACTTACCGCTGATGTGAAAAGGCCCTTACACAGTGCATGATTTACAATTTTGGTGACCCAAGTGAGATATATTACAAGTATCATTGTCTCAGTGTTATATGGAAAAGAAAAACCAAAAAATTGTTGCGCCACACTGTGCAAATTAGCCGAAGCAAGGGGTTATATTGATATGTCACTCACCTTTTCTAGTTGTGCCCCCTGCACAACTAGGTTGATGATTTGAGGTGAGATTTAACAGCAGGCTTAAATCCGTTGCTAAGTGTAGAGAAGCCTTTCCTTATGGAACTTCAACGTCTCTCCCAGAGATCAGGAGCCCAGGGAAGGGCAGCTCCTCTGTGTTGACCAAATCCTGTCCCAGAGCTGCTCTCAAACCACACTCCCCAAAGGGAGGAATTGAGCACGATATGAGGTAAAAAGGTATGATATAATGAGCGCTAGGGACAGAAACAGGCACTGGGCTCTTATCGAATATTACCTTTCAAATTTATTGTGAACAGTAGAAGTTACAGGTCTCCTCGCCACAACATGTTTCGACACTAAAGGTGTCTTTCTCAAGTGGATCACACTTGAGAAAGACACCTTTAGTGTCGAAACATGTTGTGGCGAGGAGACCTGTAACTTCTACTGTTCACAATAAATTTGAAAGGTAATATTCGATAAGAGCCCAGTGCCTGTTTCTGTCCCTAGCGCTCATTATATCATACCTTTTTACCTCATATCGTGTCTCAGTGTTATACAAGATTTGTACTATACAATTACAATCTTCCCTGGGACCAGTGATCATATTAGCAGGTGCTATTAAAATATTAACAACCTACATATATGTGGATGTTATAGCCATTGAGTACCAGAAACAACTAGTTAGAAAAAAGCAAGTGGACCATTAAGCCCTAGCCTAGGCAGTGATCAAGTTGACATATTACTGACTTGGGCATGTTTTCCCATATGGTAAATAAAAGGTTAGTCAAATTACCCATGGGGTCCGCTGCCTTAGGAACAGAGGTTACCAGACTCAGGACAAACAGGACACAGCACATGGGAACCTCCTACGCATGTTTCGCTATTGGAGGTAGTGGAAATGCTTCATCAGGGAGAGAGTCTGAAGTGCACCCTGTCGCCATGATCTTAAATCCTAAAATGAGCACCTGATAATCTCCATCACCTGAGTGAGGTCTGAATCCCCGCTAATCAGGGGCGCATGCGCATCCGACAGATCCACGTCACTGGAAATTCACCCCACATCCCGGAAGTGCGTTAAAAAAACATGCCCCCAGAGTTATTATTCGCCATTCTTCTTAACCACTAAGAACAATACTAAAAAGGAAAGGTCCCTCTTTTGGGAAGTTTTAGTAATGTTCTTAGTGTCTACAAAAGAGGGACCTTTCCTTTTTAGTAATGTTCTTAGTGTCCACAAAAGAGGGACCTTTCCTTTTTAGTAATGTTCTTAGTGTCCCCAAACTTCCCCAGGGCGCAGCTGCAGGTGAGTGCAGGAGGTTACCTCTCCCCCGTTCCCTATGACCAGGACTCTCAACTGTATTTGCCCTTCCTGGTCTACCCCCGTCCGATGTTTTGTGTTGTGCACCGGAAATCGTTGGTCTGTGCTTCACTGTTAGGCACAGTTGCTGGTAATCCCCCTTAGTCCAAGCGTGACAGGTTCCCCCTGTCTGCCTTTATCTGTGGATTTCATTACTTCCCTGCTGGATGTATATTTACTTTAATCTCTTGTGGGTTTTTTCTGCCATTTTAGTCCCTTTCCAACTGTGATGAATAAGCAATATTTGTAAGGAATATTGCCATATTCCCCCAGCTTCCATTTTGTGAGCATCCATTCTGTTCTGATAATATACATCTCCTCATAAGAGATAAGCCCCCACCCTTGGTAGCCAGAGGCAATCTATCACTGGGATGTGGTAGGTTAATTAGCATGAGTATGCCATCCAACAGGCCTCACAATAGAGCTTCCTAGAGGCAGGCAGGTAAAGGAAGACTCCCCGCTGTGGTTTGCAGAGAAGTGACAAACCTAATTTCCTTGTACTGCAGGTTGGAAGGAAATGCTTTCATTCAGCTCAGACCGAACGGAGATGAGTTATAACTTTTAATATTTCGTAAGCCGTCCCTTCTGTGATGATGTCAGATATAAATATGAAACCTACAGATCCAGGCAGTCATAGCACTTATATTAATATGAACGTGCGATGACCGTATGCCACCGAAACGTGATATTGGCTAGTAGGAAGCTGTCAGAATAGTCATGTTTCATATCCAGGCGAAGATAAAATCATAACTGAAAATATGAGAGCATTGTCTTCTGCCTGCGACATTTACAGACCAAGCTACGGTAAATAATAAGTTTTGTATATCCATATCTTACCTCGAGGGGGTGGGAGTTATGAGACCTCCCAGAGGTGCGAGATGGGTGGAGAGATGGGTCAGCCTCAATGTATTAAAATCTGCTGCCCCATCTCCATTTTGTATTTCTTCTGAAGAGGCATTATTATTCCACCAAAGCCAGAGAATACCCATGAACAGATTGGCATCATGCTGCCATCAGCATTAAGGTAACTGATCACATGTGTGTGTAATTCTGTGTGTATTCCATTTATCTTTTATTTGCATAATGACTGTAATATTTTTAATATCTTAATAATAACTGTAAATATATCTAGTGTACCAATAGGGTGATTAAATATATACATTTAATCTTGAGTTGCCCTTTTATCTTGATCAAGCATTCCTACGTCCGTGTGCTCATTTAATGCTACCTGGGTTCGTTACTGACCAAATATAAGCCCGACCACGGACCGGACTTATATTAAACGAGAAACTGGTGGCAGCATTTAGTGCTAGGGGTTATTTAGGGCATCTGTCATT
Source organism: Allobates femoralis (assembly GCA_033576535.1). Classification (NCBI taxonomy): domain Eukaryota; kingdom Metazoa; phylum Chordata; class Amphibia; order Anura; family Aromobatidae; genus Allobates; species Allobates femoralis. Next base: position 457,456,906 of record JARQOC010000001.1, read on the forward strand.
GACGGGGTGGAAGTTATTATATGTGCTTCTGGTCGTGGATCAGATTGCATATACCACACTCACTGAGGTGCCTTAATAAACCAGCACTGACAGGGCAGCTGCGGCCATTCTGTTATCCGCAGGCAGTTCTCTGACTGACCAGCGTTTAACGGGAAGCTCTGTGGAGCTGCCAGGTTCAGTGGCCAATTCACCACACCAACCTTAGATGTACCACTACAATATAGGTAGTTGGTACTTTTCAACCTATGACATAGCAGTACGTCATGGTGGGATTACATCCCTGTAGCCCCGGTGACTGGGTTCGCCAAAAAGTCACCGGAGCTACTGGAAGGAGGGGACGTCAGCTTGATGTCAGGTTGAGTGGCTTAGCCACCCCACACTTGCGATCGCTGTGATTGGACTTTATATTCTCAACACTGAAAATGGCTGAAACATTACGATCAAGCCATGATCAGTATTACAGGAGTAGTGATCATAGATGACCTCTCTGCCACCACCCCCAGCCGTAATTGGATTCATTGTGCATGTGCATGATCGATCCAATCAGTTTGCATAGGGGTAATATGATCAGGTTCTAACCATTCCCTTCTCTCATCCATGTCCGTGGAGAGAGAAGTGAGAGGTCACTGTGCCCAAGCCTAAAGGTATTAGTGGTGTCAAAAGCAGCTTCTTCTTGTTACACCACTCTGCTGTCCCCCTTCTGGCCACTCTTGGGTTTCCCATGCTGCTACCCTGATCACCTCTTTTGCTGCCCCGCTCCTGGGTTCCCCTGCTGCTGCCCCGATCACCTCCCCCTGCTGCCCGCTCCTGGGTTCCCCTGCTGCTGCCCCAATCACCTCCCCCTCCTGCCCCGCTCCTGGGTTCACCTGCTGTGTGCTTCTGGGTACCCTGCTGCCCCACTCCTAGGGCCACTGCTGCCCTGCTCCTAGGTCCTCCTGCTGCCTGCTCCTGTGTCTCTCTGCTGCCCCACTCCTGAGTCCTCCTTCTGCCCGATCCTGGGTTCCCTTGCTGCCTGCTCCTGGTTCCTCCTGTTGCCTCACTCCTGGGTCCTTCTGCTGCCCCCTCCTGGGTCCTCCTGCTACCCCACTCCTAGGTTCTCCTACTGCCTGCTCCTGGGTCCCGTGTCCCACTGCTGCCTTCTGCTTGTGCCCACACTGTTTCCTGCCGCCTGTTCCCACACTGCTGCCCGTCACCTGTGCACACACTTTTGCCCGTCACCTGTGCCCACACTGCTGCCCCCTGCCTGTGCCCGCACTGCTGTCCACCGCCTGTGCTTGCTCCTCCCCTGCCTCATCTCCTCTCCTGCATGGAGGAGATTAAGCTAAAGAGGAGCAATGTGACAGCCAGGGACGTGCTCACTGTCCCTGGCTGTTTCACTCCCTATCTGCTGCAATTTTACTTATCGCAGCTCTAGGGTCAGGGGAGAGTGAGCATGTGCTCTCACTTGTCTCCCTGCGCTGCTCGGTGCACTGCAATGTAATTGGATGGGCCAATCATCCTCATGGTGACCCGACGTTTCCATAGCAACTTGACGTTGCCATGGTGACATATTGTCACCTGACCTAAACCTCAGAGATCATGTGATCTCTGGCACTTGGGTCTCCATAACTGATAGGTGCATTGTATGGATATTTCCATGCAGTGCCCCTGTAATTAGTGTGTACCCAGAGACTGCAGGGAGAGGACCCTTGTTCCCTTGCTGCAGTCTCTGGATGACCAGAGACAATTGAGCGATGTGGGACCATCGTTGTGAATTACCGTCAGAGGGTATGTGGGAGTAATAAAGATGGAGTCTAAATATGTGTTTGTGTTTTTTGTTCTAATAAAATTATTTTTCTCTGTGTTGCGTATTATTTACTAGAGATTCCTCTTGGCCGGGTCTAGTATTGGCCTGACATTATGAATCTCAGACTTAGTGCCAGCTATCAGTACAAAGCTGGCATTTACCCCTCTATTGCCCAGTTTGCCACTGGCCCCAGGGCAATTGGAAGAGTCTGGGTACAGCACCAGAAAATGGCACATCAATGAATGTGCCATTTTCTGTGGTGGTTGCAGGCTGCAATTCTCAGCGTTGGGTGACCAGACAGTTTGGGTCTCTCAACGCTGAGAATTCCAGCCCCCAGCTGCCTACTTGTACCTGGCTGGCAATTAAAAATATGGGGAAGCACCATGTCATTTTTAAAAAAATAATGTCTCAATATTTTTTTTAATTATGTCTAGCTTCGCTGTATTTTTGGTTGCCAGGTACAACTAGGCAGCTGGGCGTAGGTGGCAGCTGTAGCTGCCTGGTTGTACCTGGCTGGCAGCCAAAAACACAGCAAAGCCCCACATCTTTTTTTTTTTTTTAATTATTTCTGGAATTAATTTAAAAAAAAAGGATTCCACTGTATTTTTGATTACCAGCCAGATAAAACTAGGCAGCTGGGGGTGGGTGGCAGCCCATACCTGTGCTGGTGACCAAATATACAGCAAAGCCCTACATCATCAGCGCAAAATCCCCACTACACAACAAATATTCACTGTATGAATAGTGCTGTGTATTTGCTGAGTGTTTTGGAGCTGACATTGAGTTTTATGAGTGAAAATTGCATCAAAATACGTTGAAAGAATTGAAATGCTGCAGAATTTTCCACAGGAAAATGCATGACAATACTGCTGCAGGAAAATACGTAGAGTGGGCACAACACTTCCTAGGTGCTTGTCAAATTGTCAATAATACACAGAAAAAAACATGGGAAAATTTAACAAAAAACAAAGGAAATCTGCAGCTTTGGCACATAGCCCATAATTCACATGCCAAGTCCCCACTCAAAAATGTCATTCTTTCCCTTCCGAGCCTGTCCATGCACCCAAAAATTGTTTTCCCACCACATATAGAGTGGGAGCATACTAAGGAGAAATCGCCCAACATATGTTGGAGTCCATTTTATCATGTTGCCTGTGTGAAAATAAAAAAAATCCTTTGCTTTACCACAAAAATGTTCTTTTAGCCTCCATTTTTCATTTTCACAGCTCAACGTTCTAAAAGTCTGTGAGGCACCTGTGGATTCTAGGTGCTCACCACACATCCAAATAAATTCCTTGTAGATCTAGTTTACAAAATGGGGTCACTTGTAGGGGAGTTTCCACTGTTCAGGCACATCAAGGGCCCTCCAGATGCAACATGACACCCACAGACCAAAAAATTAAAATCTGCATTCCAAAATGTCACTCCTTCCCTTAAGAGCCTTGCTATGCGCCCAACAGTAGTTTTCTACCATATATGAGGTATCGGCGTTCTCAGTACAAATTGCCCAAAAAATTTTAGAATCCATTTTATCCTTTTGCCCCTGTGAAAATGAAAAATTTGAGACTAAAAGAACATTTTTGTGGGAAAAAAAAGTATTTTTTCATTTTCACAGCTCAACTTTATAAAAGTCTGTGAAGCACCCGGGGGTTCAAAGTACTCAACACCCAACTAGATTGATTCCTTGGGGGGGTCACATTACCAAAATAGGGTGACTTGTGGGGGGTTTCTACTGTTTAGGCACATCAGAGGCTCTCCAAATGCAACATGGTATCCTCTAACGATTCCGGACAATTTCCGTTCAAAAAGTCAAATGACGCTCCTTCTCTTCCGACCCTTCTGTGCGCCCAAACAGTGGTTTTTAACCACATATGGGGCATTAGCATACTCAGGAGAAATTGCCCAACTAATTTGGGGGTTCATTTTATCCTGTTTCCCTTTTGAAAATAAGACAATTGAGCCTAAAAGAACATTTTCGTAAAAAAAAAGTAATTTTTCAATTTCACAGCTCAATGTAGGAATGACGATTCAAAATGCTCACCAACCATCTAGAAAAATTAATTGGAGGGGTCTAGTTTCCAAAATGGGGTCACTTACGAGGGCTTCCACTGGGTAGGCACATAAGGGGCTCTACAAACACGATATGGCATCAGTAAATGATTCCAGCTAATTTTCCATTCAAAAACTCAAATGGCGCTCCCTCCCTTTTGAGCCCTGCCGTGCACCCAAACAGTGGTTATCAACTACATGTGGGATATCGGCGTACTTGGGAGAAATTGCAAAACAAATTTTAGGGTCCTTTTTCTGCTGTTACTCTTGTAAAATGCAATATTTGAGCCTAAAGTAACATTTTTGTTGGAAAAATTTAATTTTTCATTTTTTCCTTCCAGATTGCTTTAGTTCCAGTGAAGCATCTGAATTGCTAATAAACTTATTGAATGTAGTTTTGAGTAGCTTGTGGGGTGCAGATTTTGGATTGGTGTCACTTTTGGTTGTTTTCTGTCATATAGGATTCTCAAAGTCACTTCAAGTGTGATGTGGTCCCTAAAACAAAAAAGTGGGTTTGTAAATTTTGTTGGAAAAATGAAAAATTGCTGACGAACTTTGAACCCTTCTAACTTCCTAACAAAAAAAATAGTTTCCAAAATTGTGGTGATGTAAAGTAGACATGAGGGAAATGTTATTTATTAACTATTTTGCATGACATAACTCCCGTGTTTAACAGTAATTTCAAAATTTGAAAATTGCAAAATTTACAAAATTTTCACCAAATTTTTGATGTTTTCAAAAATAAATGCAAAACTTATTGACCTAAATTTACCACTAACATGAAATTCAATATGTCACAAAAAATATTCTCTGAACAGTGCCCACTGCCCAGAGCCAACCATTGAGCAGTGCCCACCAGCTAGAGCCGGGCACTGAGTAGTGCCCACCGCCCAGAGCCGGGTACTGAATTGTGCCCACAGCCCCAGTGTCAGGCACTGTGCTCTGCTTTCTGGCACATAGAGCCGAGCACTGAGCAGTGCTCACCGCCTAGAGCCGGGTACTGAGTTGTGCCCACAGCCCCAGTGTCAGGCACTGTGCTCTGCTTTCTGGCACATATAGCCGAGCACTGAGCAGTGCCCATCACCCAGAGCTGGCCACTGAGCAGTGCCCACTGCCCAGAGCTAGCCACTTAGCAGTGCCCAGAGCCGGCCACTGAGCAGCGCCAACCGCCCAGAGCCGGCCACTGAGCAGTCCCCACCGCCCAGAGCCAGCCATTGAGCAGTGCCCACCAGCCAGAGCCGGCCACTGAGCAGTGCCCACCGCCCAGAGCCGGCCATTGAGCAGTGCCCACCGCCCAGAGCCGGCCATTGAGCAGTGCCCACCACCCAGAGCTGGCCACTGAGCAGTGCCCACTGCCCAGAGCCTGCCACTGAGCAGTGCCCACCGCCCAGAGCCAGCCATTGAGCAGTGCCCACCGGCCAGAGCCAGCCACTGAGCAGTGCCCACCACCTAGAGCCGGCCATTGAGCAGTGCCCACTGCCCAGGGCCGGCCATTGAGCAGTGCCCACCACCCAGAGCTGGCCACTGAGCAGTGCCCACTGCCCAGCAGCCAGCCGGCCACTGAGCAGTGCCCACCGCCCACAGCTGGCAGCTGAGCAGTGCCCACCGCCCAGACCCGGCCACTGAACAGTGCCCAAAGCCCACATAGGAAATCTGCCGAAGACCCTGATGGCCACATGGCAGAGGCTCCTCATCTGGCAGGGCATGGTGGGACTGGTAGTTCTCTGTGATCCTGTGACTCCAGGACACAGATAACAGATAAGAGCTGGCAGTCTGTGACTCCAGGACACAGATAACAGATAAGAGCTGGCAGCTGTGTGTGAATGACAGGGAAAAGGCCATGACAGCCCCCCCTGAGGTTTCCCTCCATGACAGCCCCTCCTCAGCTCTCCCTGCATGACAGACAGACAGCCCTTCTCACTCCACTCAGACTGAGACGTCCTCTCAGCTCTCCTCCATGACACCAGACACCCTCCTCAGCTCTCCCTCAATGACAGACAGGACAGCCTCTTCTCAGCTCTCCCTCCATGACAGCCCCTCCTGAGGTTTCCCTCCATGACAGCCCCTTCCTCAGCTCTCCCTCCATGACAGACAGGACAGCCTCTCTCACTCCTCATGACAGCCTCCTGAGTTCCCTCCATGACACCCCTTCCAGCTCTCCTCCATGACAGACAGGACAGCCCTCCTCAGCTCTCCCAACCACGACGCCTCCGCAGTCTCCCTCCATGACAGCCCCTCCTGAGGTTTCTGTGGCACCCTGTGCCAGGTCACCACAGACTCCCTTGGGACATGGAATGATGTTACACAGCGAGTAACCCCACTAACACACAACACCCTTCCACCCCAGGCCTGTAGGGGGAGCCCAACTGGTTGCCTTAAGCCAGTTCCCCCTATAAATACGGGTTCTGGAGGGAAAACACCAGAGTGTGCAGTCACTACAGAACTGTGAAGAGCTGAGTGAGCTGAGTTGGTACTGGAGCCGTGCTAGGCCCATACCAGCATCCACCTGAGACAGTGGTAGACCCGCAGAGTAGGGGTCGCAGGCAGAGAAGAGAAACGTTCTACAAGAAGGGGGCAGAGGAGTCATACCGACTCACCCATCAGAGTTCCGGTCACTGGGTCCAAGCTACAGGGACATAGAGAGTAGGCCCTGCAGAGAAACCAGCACTACAAGGAGATTTAGCTTCCAGGACACCTGAAGCACCACCAAATGAGAGCCTGAGTCATGGCCATGACAGGGACCCCTTAGAGTGCCCTCAGTGCAGCAAACCCGGGTGTGGAGAGTCACACAGATAAAGAAGTAACGGTCAGGTCGGGTTCCAAGCCTGCCAGACTCTAACAGAATAACTAAAACAAGGAGGCCTACAACCCTGCTCGCTGTGGAAATCCTGAAGTGTTTCCCGCACCTCCGGACGAGTGTACCAGTACAGAACACCAGTAAAGGTACCAAAAAGACTTTATGTGTGCGTGTCCCTCCTTCCATCTGCACCACACTGACCGCGCTACCCTATTCCCCTCACTACAACTTACAGCCCCGGGGACCACCGCTCATACTGTAGGGAGCGGTCCCATCTTGCTGCCGCCCATCACCCCAGTGCTACCCGTGACTTCCCCCAGAGACCGCGCCTGAGTGATCCGAGTACCCCCAGGGCCTGGGCTGGACAGATGCTGGACAGATTCTGGCGTCATGAACAGGATCCCGTGACCGGTGTAACCGGGTACTGTGCGCCATTTATTGACTGTGCTTGTGAACTGTAAAATTTGAACTGCTGCAGAGCGAAAAAGAAAGGTGCAGTTACAGTGCAAGGGCGCAAAGATAGGCCCCGCCCAACGCTCTGACGATATCCGCTGGACGCAGCAGTCGGATCCGGAAACTCCCGAGGTGCTCCACTCCCCGCCCGCCGAGCTGACTACTTCCGTTGATTTGAAAGAGACTGGCAGCGATTAATTAGGGGGGAGCGAGAATGAGTGCCCCGGACCCCGACAACGCAGTAGCCCAGCTTGTGAACCCGCCTGCCGACCCGGCAGGAACCCCGAACAGCCAGCCCCCAGTCACCAATCCACTCGGCGGCATCATGCCGACACCTGCACCAGTGGCCCCGATAATGCCAATCTCTCTGCCATACGTCCCGAATGCAGCCTGGTTACCCAAGTATGATGGCAAGCCAGGTGCCCTAGATGCGTTCCAGAGGAAGATATGCACCGTGCTGGACATGTATGCGATGAACGGTAAGCAGAGAGCATCAGTAGTAATGGGACAGTTAACAGGTGCAGCAGAGCTGGAAACCCGAAACTGGTCTGTGGAAGATCAGGAGTCTGTTGAACAAATATTTGAAAGTTAAAGAGAGTTTTTGAGCATCATACTGAATCTGAATTAAGACTGTTGTTTTATCATTGCAAGCAAGGGGCATGGGAGAGTGTCCTAGATTATTCCCTACGCCTGCAAGAGGCACTGAGACTCCTTAAACAAGCCGATCCCGGTGGCGTTCGTGATGAAAACAAAACGCTAATTGAACAGTTTGTAATAGTTCTTCAGTTACCCGATGACAGGAAACAAGCACGCTGGTGGGCCCTTCAAAACCCTGATGCAGAGTTTGCTACGCTGAAAGAGTTAACTGTTAGGGGACAGCAGCTCCCGGCCGTGCCAGACTTAACCCCACAGCCGCAATGGACTAAAACTCCTTCCGTGCCGGAAGCAACTTCTTCATCCCCCGCAGCAGAATTCAGCATACAGGCTGTGACACCTGACCGGTTTGACAGTCTGTGCTCAGAGGTGCGCCAGCTGAACAAAGAGGTGGCAAGGTTCCGAGGTGCAAGGCAACCCAAGACAGAAGCAAGGCCATCAGACAAGATCCAGCTCGCTGACAGCCCCGATGACGTTCCATGGATGAAGAGGAGGACACCACCGCTTCGAGGGAGGACCACAGACCGCTACAGTGCCGATGGACAGCCCATCTGTCGCAAGTGCAACAAAGTAGGACACATCTACCAATTTTGCCCTTTAAACGAGCAGCCCATGGGACCAGAGGGCCAACCCCAGGAGTAGACAGTCCAGGCCCGTCCAGCTGGGAGCGCAGGTACGTGGGAGATCGTCCGTACCTGTCCATCATCATTGACGGCACCCCTACCACTGCATTGGTAGATACGGGATCCCAGGTGACCACCATCCCAAGTATCCTTTACAAACGGTTCTGGTCCGACATCAAACTGGAACCCCCAAACCCTGACTTGAACATTGTTGCCACTAATGGGTTGCCCGTAGTGATAGAGGAGCAGTGGAAGGCAACAGTAAAGGTGGGGAGGATACAGTTAAGGAACCAGGGACTCATAGTGGTTCAAGACAAACCACATAAAAGAGATCCACATGTGATATTGGGTACCAATGTGATGGTTAACTGCCTAGATGAAGTGCTGTTTTTGGTCCAATAGAGTGCAGATACCGCCAAGCCAGGCGAGAGTAGAGCTCTTCAGAGGGAGATCCGAGCTCTTGTGTATCAGCAGCAGGTAACAATGTCTAATGGTGAAATTGGCAGTGTACGTGTAACAGACCCAATTCTTATTGTAGTGCCACCAAGAAGTGAAATGATGATCTGGTGTTGGGCAGCAGTAGGCCTCAGAGGGCAGGACTACCAGGCAGTAGTGGAGCCAGTGATGTCTGACAGTAGTCCTACACTCCTGACAGCCAGGGGGGTGGTTGATGTACGAAAAGGAAGGGTCCCTGTACGTGTATTAAACAATGGTGATGATGAAGTAAAGCTGCCAAGGTATATCTATTGAGGGGGAAGTGATGGCATAATTATTATGAATCACTGAACTCCATATTGGCAACCATGTACAGCATTGCTCTTCTGTGTGATGTCTTTTTGGTTTTAGGAGTAAATCTACATGCTAAATGGATATTGGCCCTGCAGTCTCCTAGCTTGAATGCAGAAGGTGTTTGCTAAATCCAATGTCATTTACATATGTATTGACCATTGCTACTCAGGCAGACATTCCGTCTCCAACCAATGGAGATGTATATTGCTAAGACAATACTGGTGATGTTTGACTGATAAACCATTGTTCTTCAGATAAGACATCCAGGATGTCTATCAAAGAGTGTTAAAACTTATTTCACACAAGACTTTCTTCCCTGATACAAGTACGCCATCCGCAGGCAGGGAATTATTACTGCATATTACAGGAGGTGATTGGAAATAGTTGCCACAAAAGATACCTGAGAAGGGCGGAGTTGTGGGTTGCATGTGGGTGTGGATGTGAAATATAAAAGGAGGTGAATTCAAGACCCTCTCTCTCTTTTCTACTTGGAACCACCATGCAATAGGACATCCTCATCTGGTCATAAGTATCATCCTATAACTCTATCACTCTCTATCTCTCTCTCTCTCTCTCTCTCTCTCTTTCTCTCTCTTATAATCAACCCTTGAATTGCTATCTATCTTCTATAGGGATAGTTAGATCATTAATATAGTGTGCCTGTGTGTATATTTAGGTAACGTGGGTATTAGTAACTCTGGGGGTTTTACATCATTGTAACAGTAATTGATTGTGTATTAGTTATCGTGCTATCTAGAAATATATATATTATTGTTGTAGACCTTTGGGTGTGTTTAATAAATATTCATTTATTAGAACAGACTTGTTTTCATTAAGTAGTCGGTATATACTTATATATATATAGTTAATCAGCATAGGAACAGAAAGTGGTAAGGAACGGAAGATTCTGGATATCGGTGATTGTAGTCATAACTGACAATAATAACCGATAAACAGAACCAACCCTACAACAAATTGGCGAGCCTAGGCCCACTGTTTGAGGTTGTTCTAGTGTCTTTTGTACTGAAAACCTGTGGTCATCATCTGGAGCGGATCAGGCCAGAAGAACGTGGACACAGGTAACAGGAGGCACAGTGAAGTGATCCGTTATTCTGTGCGTTCAGTGCCCTGATAGCTCAGACGGTGACACAGTTTTCAGTCTTAGTAAGACACAGGACACAGTCCTCATCAGAGAACCTTTTTCTGATTTTAACGATTTTTCTGATTCCTTTACACGATACACACGTCTAACGGCGAGGCAGATCATCACGTCACTTCGTTCAAACACCATCAACGTTTGGTTCATCTGAGGAGTCCAGCTGGTCGGGAAAGAAGGCGTTCCGGAGTAAAGGACCTTTTTCCAAGCAGCACAAGAGGGACGAAGGAACAGACGACACCAAGCAACATGGCCTCTGAACAGGTGAGTATGAACTTCTCCACCCTTAAACACCTGTGTAGAAATAGCACATTTAACCCAATACTGCCCACCGCATATAAGTCCACAGAGATGCTCTGGTCAACTTTACTGGACCAGGCATACGCACATGATAGAGTTTGTATTAGTAAAAGTGTTTTCCACAAAACTAAGAAACGCCTCCAAATGCTGGCAAAATTAGTGTATACTTTTGAGGACAGCATTTGCAGGCCGGAGCATGTGGAAACACTTGCTACCACAAGAAAAGCAGACAAAGTTTCCACATCGGATAACCTACACTGCCATTGTTGTGTGGAAAGCATAAAACGTATACACACTCTAGAAACTGAGCTAGAAGAAAGGGCCCAGTGTACAGCCGACAGGGGCCGGGAAATCTGTGTGTTAGAATCTAGGATATCAGAGAAAGAAACCTATTATTCTGACATGGATAGAGAGCTCCTCAGTCTGTATACTGAGATAAATCAGTTCAAGAGTAGAGTTGCATCCATGGATGCACTAGTGAGCACACTTAGAGAGGATCTGGCAGCAAAGTCGCAAACGATTGTGAATTTGCAACAGGTCATCTCTAATCTGTCACGGCCTGTAAAATAGCATGGTGCCTTTGCCCACGAAACAGGTTTGTGTTTTGGGTACTGCACAGGATGGGGAGACCACGGCAACATGGTCCACGTCTCCCATGGATCAGAGCTATAGAGTCCAGGGGACAGGTGGAACGGTCGCTACATTTCACTCAAACACCAAGGGAGTATACACGTAGCGACCGCTTCCAGGGTCAGGACGAGAGTTGGGGATATGGAGGTAGGTGGGAAAGGGATCACACCACTTCCAATCCGCCAAATCGTTCAGTAAGGTCAGATGAATTTTATCCTAACCGTAACAGTATGGAAAGGATAAAATTTCTGTTATGGATCTGCAAGGAGATCCCAAAATATGATCCCAGTCTAGATGCGTTTACTGCATGTGATATCTTTTGAAGGTCACTGCAATAAATATTCTGTGGCTCCAGAACTTCAATGGAGCTATTCAAGTTGTGGTTGCCTACACACCTCAATCAGAGGTATGAAGCAATGGGGAGCACGGAACCCAGTAATGGACAGTTTCATGATAAGGAAGAACGCCTTTCCTTACTAATGACACTGGCAACGGCCACGGGGACGTGACTCCAGAAATCCTGATGAAATTCAGACCAACTATACACGATGAACCTTTATCGCTGTGTAGTCGGTTTGAAGCTATGTACAGGAAGGTCACTATGGATCAAGGTATCGGTATTCCACAAGGCATGATCCGCATGTTTGTGGAAAAATTCCCATACCTTGATACTGCAATTAGGTTGAGTGCAGCGAGGGAACCATCGCTCACTGATGCGGCCATGGTTATTGAGCAGTGTAGACAAGATCTACTGCACAATAAAAAGTCGGTTAAGGTTAGGGAGCATGTGCCTGTACACGTTAGATCACAAGATGAACGTGTGCGCCATGCTAGAAAGAAGTCAGCTGTTCGCCCCACGGCCCCACCATTTGAGAGGACAGGAGCATTCAATGCTTTCTATGTTTGCAATTTGGGCACATGAAGAAAAATTGTCCTCAGTGGGTACGGAACCGAAACAGCCCTGAAAAATCTGGCAATAATAATGGTTTCAAGATGAAACCTAATTATGCCAGAACAGTGGGGGAACAGGCTGATGGGTCCCGGGGATATTTACAAGTGCAGACACCAAAATGTGTTGCCACTGTAAATGCCCCAGTTGATGATAAAGGGGTTGTGGAATCTACTGATTCCACAAATAGAACTACAGTTGAGGATCTCCAAATTGCAGTATGTACCTCTCAGGTACCTACTGGAAATCTTGTCAACATCGATTGACAATTAGGGATCCCTAAAGAGCTGGCTCCAGTATGTCCTGTCATACTGGATTCTTCAGGGAGGCCCCACATAAAAGCCAGAATTAAAGATAAGGACACACAAATTATGCTTGATACTGGTGCGGAAATCTCCATTACTAATATCAAACATGATTTGCATCCAAACAGCCCTCAGTGTGTGGTGATCGGATTTGATCACCAACAAGGGGGGTGAAGGCCCACAGAATTGAGGAAGTGATTGTCCAGATTGCCAAACACTTAACCCTCAAGATCCCAATGTGGTATTACCCTGGTTCTGACAACATCATCGGAACTGATGTAATGACCCAAAATGGATGGATCCTGGATTTGGCAAACTGCATTGTGTGGAAGGGACCCAGACAATCCAAGGTGTGTGTATACAACGCCAGTGTCTGGGATCACCTTTGCCAGCAATGGAGAATTCAGTTGATATGCTCGAACACAAATGCCAGAGGTCTCTCATAATATAGACCTTGAACCCATTGTGTACGAACATCCTGATCTGTGGGCCCAGGGTAAAAACGACTGTGGAAGATTGATTGGTGTCCAGGTGGACATACAGGGGCCAGACCCACCCCCTCAACGTCAATATCGCTTTCCACCGGAAGCAACACAGTCGATAGTCAACACTGTCCTGGAATTGGAGACCAAAGGTGTGGTCATAGAGGGGAATTCAAGGTGCAACAACCCTCTATGGCCTGGGAAGAAAAAGGACACTGATGCGTGGCGTCTCACCATAGACCTACGTGTCCTTAATAAGTACACTCTGATGTCTGCCCCCATAGTTGCACAAACTCCTGACATAATGGCGAGGATAAGTGAAAAGTCGCATATTCTCGACCATTGATGTCGCCAATGGGTTCTTCTCTATTGAACTCACAGAAACTGTAGGTACAACTTTGCTTTCACAATGGGGAACAAACAGTACATGTTTAATGTGCTCCCCCGGGGTTGCACAGTAGTCCTACGTATTTTCATCAGGCATTGGCGGCCGTACTGAGCATGTTTTCTCGGCCGGAATGCCTCCTGCAATATGTAGAGGACTTACTCCTTCACACAGAGACCATGGAAGAACACTTGATTCTGTTAAGGGAGCTCTTGGACTCCTATCTAAATCTGGACTCAAGCTGAGTCCTCAAAAGGCAAATTTGGCCAGAACAGAGGTGACTTTCCTTGGGGTGCAGGTCTCTTTTGGAGCCAAAGGAATTGTGGCGGCCCGAGTGGTAGCTATGGTCAAGTTACCTCAGCCTGCACTCTACAGGACTTACGGAAGTTCCTGGGAGTGGCTACTTCATGAGGGAATTCATAGAGGATTTTACTGCTAAAGCGAAACCCCTTTATGAACTGCTCAGAGGAGAAGAACCCTCACTCCAGGGCTGGTCAGAAGCACAGGAGGAGGCCTTTTCAACTCTGAAAAGAGACCTCTCCTCTGCACCTGTGTTAGCCGCCCCCAACCCAGATGGAGAAATGGCCATCCAGGCACATGCTGAGACTGAGTCTATCTCTGTTGTCCTTCTACAGCAGATAGGACATGACAGTAGACCACTGGGATACTTTTCCCAACTCCTCTCGCTGGTCGAACGAGGGTTCGACGAATGTGCCAAACAACTGGCTGCCATACACTATGCCGTTAAAACCATTGAGCATATTGTAGGTTTCAGATCTCTGACTGTACAGACACCACATTCTCCTTTGGTTCTCTTACTCAGAGATACACTCCCCGGAGTCTCCCAACAGAGATTCGGGAAATGGATCATGGACCTCAGTGGCCGGAATCTGATAGTGGACCACAAGGCAAAGTATGTTCTGTCCCAGTTGTTAAACATGACAGGGACCGAACATGACTGTGGTCAACCATCACCCTCCAGTACATCACAAATATTCAGGACCGACAGACATCCAGAAGACAGGGTCATCTTGGTTGACGGCTCTCGTTTCTGTCTGGACGGCACGTATGTGTCCGGATTTGCAGTGCTGGATGAGACCACGGGCACCCAGAGTCTCGTCAGGTTGCCAGGTCACGTCAGCACAATGGGCTGAACTGGAGGCTGTCAAGGAGGATCTCCTCCTTCAACCTCCAGGGAATCGAACTATATATAGTGACAGTTCATATGTAGTTCGATCTCTCACCCTGCACCTGAACACATGGAAAAAACGAGGGTTTGTGGACAGCCAGAATAAACCTCTGGCCCACATTATGGTCCTAAAGGAATTGTGGGATTGGGCATGGCAGATCAAGCAGAGGCAGCCATTATCAAAGTCCCAGCGCATCAAAGAGGAGAACAGCCTTTGACCATAGGCAATAACAAGGCCGACGAACTGGCCATGTTTGCAGCAGTGTCTGGTGTCCTTCAGGAACCAGAAACTGAGCATATCCCGGCATTCCAGATTCCAGTGAGGCAAACCAAACTAAAAGATGGCCCTGTGTCATTTGAAGAGGAACAGGCAAAAGATCCCGTTCTACTGACACATATCGCAGCTCCACAGCATCCCTGGACAATATGTCAGGGGATTCTGTGTCATGATACTGGTACCCAACAACTTCCTCTACCAGTAGTCCCGCAACATTTACCGGCAGGAGATAGCGATCAGTGGTACCAGTTCAGTGGTAGAGGACAAGTATGTGTGACAGTGGTAAGGGTCCCATATGAGGCTGAAGGTCTCCAACCAGTCAAACCACACCTGGATTCTTGCAATGTTTCTACCCACCAATTGGCAGATCACACAACTCCTCAGCTGTCATCCCCATGGAAAATCATCACAGGAACTAAATTCGTTCTATATACATGGCGAATTTCTGTAGATGACTTCAGAGTAGATCACTGGGATCACAGCTGTGAGGAGTTTGTGAAGAACCAAATTGACATGATGAGAGGATGGGTAGAGGCGGGGCAAGAAGTAAGAAAAGATGATCTCCGACACAGGAAATTCAGGAGTAGGAGAGACTTGATAGAGATGGGAATTAGTGGAGGTGCATTGGGAGTAGGTGCCCTGAACACTATGGATATGGAAGTCCTGAGAGGTAAGCTCGGGGACATTGCGCAACATGCTGAAGAAGGGTTCAGAACTCAGCTTGATGTAAACCAAGTCTTAGAGGGTTTGCAACATTCGCACATTGATGCCACTACCTCTCTATCTTCGGCTCTAAGAGAGAAGTTTAGAAGGTTAGTTGCAGGTCTTGTAGAAGTGCAAGACAGAGTTCAGTTTGCCCTAGCATGTACGCAGGTCCAGAGTGAACTCTCTGACAACCTAAAGCATATAGTGTCCTCTCTATACAAGGGCCACTTCCCATTCAACCTCAGACAAAGAGTAAGTTCCCTAATCTCCCCGTTTGCAGCCAACCATACAAACTGTTGGCTGGTTCAATGGCATGGGTGTCATAATCTCACCTGCACGGCATCTTCTTTGGCACCTGTATCTGGTAATATCAAGAAGGGGTACAGTGCCATGAATATAGGAATTGTTGTTAGCAATCAGACGGTGCTTCATCCACAGCTCACCTCAGACATCCTAACCTATGAGCGAGGCCATCCTTATCTGTTTGATACAGAGGGATGTTGGAGGAAAGAGGATGCTATCCTCTGTCAAGGGAGTCAAGATAGGGTGCTTAGGCACCAGTGTTGGGACTCTGAGGGGTCATGTGAGATGAAGACTAACACAATACCCTCCTCTCGTCTGAAATATTTGGGTCAAGGGTATTGGTGTTGGTACCAAGGGAAAATGTAACGTATTCTTTATATGGCACTAATTGCACCGAAAGAGGCATACTCCTCCCAGGAGCATATTGTAACCTTAGTCCCGTTTTAGGTTTAGATGTCGCAGATCAGCAGGGGAGGACCCCGATAACACCGGAGAAGAGACTCGACATTCGCCCTGACACTCCTGTGAGACTGCAAAAGATTCCTCTTGGTTTTGGTCGTGAGCTCAAGCGTCTCTTGTTAGATTTCAGCGAAGAAGACGACATACTCCGAAATCTTCATGAGGCTGAGAATCAAGCCACTATTCAGCTTGAGCATGACAAGACCAAGATAACGAGGATTACCAATGCCTTAGATACAGACTCTAAGGTGTCCTGGTGGGAAAGTATATTTGGCTATAGTCCGACAGCTACATCATTCTTTAATTTCATTATCCACCCTGTGATTGTTCTTCTGGTTCTTGTTCTTGTTATGTACATTGGACTGTGCCTAGTTTATCGGAGAGTAAAGAGACTTGCCCACCAGATACAAGAAAATCAGGCAGAACTTCATGAATTTAACCGCCGAAGAAGGTCCAGGACTTAGCACTAAAAGTCCTGAAACCTTGATATTATATTTGATAAGAGTGTTTAGGACATTACGTCAACTCCGCCCTGAAACCTCATAACACTGTATATTTTGTTTGGCTTTTACTTTGATTTATGGTTAAGGAATGGGGGAGGGAAATATAGTATTGTTATATACTGTTTAATTTTTACATTGGGATATAGGTTTGTTTGTTTTTTTTGTATGAATGAGGAAAGAGTAAGGTTCTGTAGGGACAGGCCCCATCATTGTCTAAGGTATTTGCTACTTCAACCCTTGAGTCGGTAACATTCATAAGGGATGGATTGAAGGTCGGTTGGACTGCGTTCTTCTCACAGTCAACTTAGGTATGCTGATATCATCCCCTACCCAATAAACTCTGACCTGCCTAGTAGAGATTCAACTATCTATCCATGGAAGAACCACAATATCGATAGATGCTTCAATCAAGCTTGCAGGAGGAGTCTCTGTTGAAAGTCGTGCCTCAGCTAAGAAGAATGCCATCCCCTGATTGATCTAATCCCAAGAAGGAGGTGCTCTAAGAAACCACCTGGTGAGGCCCAGCTACAGAGTGTGTTCCCCGGTAGTCCCTACACACCAGACTTGAAAAAAAAAAATAAAAAAAAATAAAAAAATCTGGTAGGGAGAGGGGCGAGCACAGGAAAACTCTGTGGGTCGATCAAGAGACGAAGGTGCAGCAACTCCAGAATCTAAGCAGTCAAGCTGGGAAGAAGACTACCTGGGGATAGGCGTGTTTCTCGAGATTGACAATGACAAGATCAGAAGTGTACTGACAAATAGAGAACTTTATTCCTGAACCAAAGAGACCAAGAAGATCCTCAAAGATGACTATGGTGTAATCTATGGATGGAGACACTGGATTACGGCGAACGGCAGGGGAGAGGTGATGGCGATGGGTGATGTCTAGATACCTAAGTGGAAAATTTTACTTCATTTCATCCTGAACAGTTATTGGTGATAGGATTGAGTAGGCAAATATATTCCACACTTCCCACTCATTTTATTGTCGTATTTTCCGACAAAAGGGGGAATGTTGAGGGGGAAGTGATGGCATAATTATTATGAATCACTGAACTCCATATTGGCAACCATGTACAGCATTGCTCTTCTGTGTGATGTCTTTTTGGTTTTAGGAGTAAATCTACATGCTAAATGGATATTGGCCCTGCAGTCTCCTAGCTTGAATGCAGAAGGTGTTTGCTAAATCCAATGTCATTTACATATGTATTGACCATTGCTACTCAGGCAGACATTCCGTCTCCAACCAATGGAGATGTATATTGCTAAGACAATACTGGTGATGTTTGACTGATAAACCATTGTTCTTCAGATAAGACATCCAGGATGTCTATCAAAGAGTGTTAAAACTTATTTAACACAAGACTTTCTTCCCTGATACAAGTACGCCATCCGCAGGCAGGGAATTATTACTGCATATTACAGGAGGTGATTGGAAATAGTTGCCACAAAAGATACCTGAGAAGGGCGGAGTTGTGGGTTGCATGTGGGTGTGGATGTGAAATATAAAAGGAGGTGAATTCAAGACCCTCTCTCTCTTTTCTACTTGGAACCACCATGCAATAGGACATCCTCATCTGGTCATAAGTATCATCCTATAACTCTATCACTCTCTCTCTCTCTCTCTCTTTCTCTCTCTCTCTTATAATCAACCCTTGAATTGCTATCTATCTTCTATAGGGATAGTTAGATCATTAATATAGTGTGCCTGTGTGTATATTTAGGTAACGTGGGTATTAGTAACTCTGGGGGTTTTACATCATTGTAACAGTAATTGATTGTGTATTAGTTATCGTGCTATCTAGAAATATATATATTATTGTTGTAGACCTTTGGGTGTGTTTAATAAATATTCATTTATTAGAACAGACTTGTTTTCATTAAGTAGTCGGTATATACTTATATATATATAGTTAATCAGCATAGGAACAAAAAGTGGTAAGGAAGGGAAGATTCTGGATATCGGTGATTGTAGTCATAACTGACAATAATAACCGATAAACAGAACCAGCCCTACAACAATATCACTGTTGCAAAACTGTACCATGTAGATAACAACTCAATACATGAAGCTGAATCACTAGCTCAGACAGTGTCAGACGAACCCCATGATTCCAAGAACCAGCTAAAGAAATGGTGTCAGGAGCTCAGTATAGGAACTGACAACACATTTTCTCACCAGAAAAATGGAGTTTATCGGTAGTTCAGGAGTATGAACAAGTGTTTAGCAAGCATCCACTTGATTTTGGGAGGATTAAAGGGGTACAACATCATATACCCACAGGTAACCATGCACCCATAAAAGAAAGATACAGGCCTATACCACCAGCACACTACCAGAAAGCAAAAGAGATGCTACAGGACATGAAGAATGCAGGGGTCATTAGAGATAGTTGTAGCCCCTGGGCAGCACCACTGGTCCTGGTTAAAAAGAAAGACGGTAGTATGAGGATTTGCGTAGATTATAGGCAGATCAACAGAGTAACACACAAGGATGCATACCCGTTACCACGCATAGAAGAGTCACTAGCTGCATTAAAGTCTGCCAATTACTTCTCAACTTTGGATCTTACTAATGGGTACTGGCAGTAGGGCTGGGCGATTAATCGAATTAATTTGATTAATTCGCCCCCTGGTGTGGCCACAATTGTGGTTTACTAAAAAATTGGCTAATTCGATTTAAAATGGCGCCCCCCAAGGGTATACAGGCGCCTCCCCCCCCCTTTGCTGCCTTAAACCTGTAAAGTAATTGATCATTATACTTATCCCCGACTCCGCCGCTCTCTGACACCGCGCGCTCCTCCGGCTTCATCCGGCTTCCTCCTCCGGCGCACAGACAATGACATCATTGCCTGCGCCCACTGGAGGAGAAAGCCGGAAGAAGCCGGATGAAGCCGGAGGAGCGCGCGGTGTCAGAGAGCGGCAGCGTCGGGGATAAGTATAATGATCTATTACTTTACAGGTTTAAGGCAGCAAGGGGGGCGCCTGTATACCACGGGGGCTGATGCTGTATACACCACTGGGGCTGCTGCTGTATACACCACTGGGGCTGCTGCTGTATACACCACTGGGGCTGCTGCTGTATACACCACTGGGGCTGCTGCTATATACACCACTGGGGCTGCTGCTGTATACACCACTGGGGCTGCTGCTGTAACACTGCTGGGGCCTGTATATACAACTGGGGAGGCTGCTGTATACCACACTGCTGGGGGCTGTATACCTGTGCTGGAGTCCACCCTCGGCTTATACACAAGTCAATAGGTTTTCCCAGGTTTTGGGGGCAAAAGTAGGGGGGTCGGCTTATACACGGGTCAGCTTATACACGAGTATATATGGTACCTCTTAGTTTTTTCTCTTTATTTATCAAAGGAAAGCAAAAAAAAATAGAAAACAAAATTGAGATTTAAATCAAAAATCGTCCATAGGATTAAATAAAATCGAGATTTTGATTTTTTCCAAAATCGCCCAGCCCTAACTGGCAGGTCTCCGTTGCAGAAGACTATCGTGAGAAGACAGCCTTCACGACACCAATGGGGTTATGCGAGTTCAACAACATGCCATTCGGGATATGCAACGCACCAGGAACATTACAGATTCTGATGGAGTGTTGCCTAGGCCACAGAAACTTCGAGACCGTACTGCTATACCTGGACGATGTCATAGTGTACTCAAAGACCTATGAAGATCACCTGCAACATCTGAGTGAAGTGTTTGAATTGTTGTCCAAGTATGGTATGAAGTTGAAGCCGTCAAAGTGTCACTTGTTAAAAGCCAAAGTCCAGTACCTTAACTAGAAAAAGAGGAGATACAAGAGGCGCAGATTGTGCCCTATCAAACAGACACTGTAGTTTTTGTGTGGATTATAAGGATATCCACTCACCTTTTACGGTTGTGAGACCCACAACCAGTTTAAAAGCATAAGGCAGCTGCTGCAGAACCTCCACCAACGCGTTTCAGTGCTGTTCCCTGAGGAAGGTGCTGGGACAGCACTGAAACGCGTTGGTGTGATGAAATAAAGGACTTTTGATGGTAATAACCTCTTGTGAAATCCTTGGATAAAGAGCAGCAGCGCGGACCATGGATACCATTCCAGTTTTATCTCCTGAAAGTCCAGTACCTGGGACATGTGGTCAGTGCAGAAGGCATAGCATCCGACCCAGACAAGGTTACAGTCATCCAGAACTGGCCAGCGCCAACCACCTTCAAAGAGGTACGTCAATTCTTGGGACTGGTCGGGTACTACAGGAGGTTTATCAAGGGCTACACGAAGATGGCAGCGCCCATGCAAGATCTCCTGGTAGGTCAATCCTAGAAAGGCAAGATTAGAGGCCCTCCCTTCCGGTGGGGACCAGAACAAGAACAGTCTTTCCAGAAGCTGAAAGATGCCCTAACCGGAGATGAGATCTACCCTGATTATAACCTGCCGTTCCTGTTATACACTGATGCAAGTAATGAAGGCTTGGGAGCTGTATTGACACAAAGACAGCAAGGCAAGGAGAAAGTGATAGCCTATGCTAGCAGAAAACTCTGTCCAACAGAGAGGAACCCGGAGAATTACAGCTCTTTTAAGTTGGAGTTCGTAGCCTTAGTCTGGGCGATCACAGAACGTTTCAAGCACTACCTGGCGTCCTCCCCATTCACGGCTTTCACGGATAACAACCCTCTAACCCATTTAGAGACTGCAAAGTTGGGAGCCATGGAGCAACGTTGGATGGCAAGATTGTCAAATTATGACTTCACTGTCAAGTACCGGGCAGGGCACAAGAATGGCAACGCTGATGCCCTATCCAAAATGCCTAATATTCCAGATGAAGGAGAAGACGTAGATGAACTGGAAGAAGTAGAATTGCCAGCTTTCCACCGTCCAAGTACAGCCTCATGTCATCAGGCAAGTCAAAGGCGTAAAGAGAGAATAGTGAACCCGTTATCCCACCATAACTGGAAAGAGACCCAAGACAGTGACCCGGATGTTAGTTTAATCAAAGAACTAATAACCAAAGAGCACTCCAGTCTAAGTTCAGATGCGTCACAAGATGCTAAACGTCTATGTAAACAAAAAGTAAAATTGTTCGTCTACCAAGGGAAACTATGCAGACGTTACCTTAACCCCAGAACCCATGAACTTATCTGGAAAATAGTTGTTCCAAAAAGCAATACCAAGATGATACTAGAAGCTTATCACAATGATGCAGGACACTTTGGTTGGAAGAAGCTAGAGATGCTGTTAAAGGACCGTTTCTACTGGGTCGGCATGAGAGGTTCTATTGAAAGATGGTGTAAGAACTGTGGACCGTGTCACCTTAGAAGGAAAGACCAGCAAAGTCATAAAGCTCCGCTACAGCCAATCATTACCAAGAAACCTTATGAAATCGTGGCTCTAGATCATGTGAAACTAACACCTAGCAGAACAGGGTACACTTATGCACTTACAATGGTTGATCCCTATTCAATGTTCCTAGTAGTAGTACCAGTTAAAGATTTAACTGCAGAAGTCGCAGCCAACACCTTCCAGAGTTACATTTGTTGACCGCACGGGTATCCAGATCAAGTATTGACTGATCAAGGACCAGCATTTGAATCAGAACTATTCCACGCGTTCTTAGGATTGTATGGGTGTAAGAAGATAAGAACCACACCGTATCATCTGCAAACAAAAGGTCTGTGCAAGAAGATGAACAACATCGTCATCGATATGTTGAAAACTTTACCACTTGACGAGAGAAATCAGTGGCCAGAAAAGCTACCTGACTTAGTGGATATCTACAATCACATCCCTGTCAGTTCAACCAGCTACGCACTAGCATACTGAATGTGAGCAAGACCAGGAAAACTCCCAATTGACTTAGAATTGGGAACAGTAGAACCAACCCAAGATTCTTCAGATGAAGACTTGAACTATCATAGCCAAGAACAGTACAAAAGAGTCCAGGAAAGTGTTGAGAAGAACTTAAATCAAAGCAGAAGTAAGCAAGAACATGACTTCAACAAACACGCCTCAGCAGAACTCTTAATACCAGGTGAACTAGTCCTCAAAAGAAAAAGAAAAACAAACAAACTAGATGACCATTGGGAATCAGAACCATATACAGTTATGCAATCCAATTTTGACAATTCAAAGACTTGCGTAATTAGCAGAGATGGAGGAAGAACAACTGCAACAGTATCAAGAGATCATCTAAAGAGATGCCCTGATCAATTGAAACCACAACAAATAACTTATCCCTTACCAACAGTTGAAGAACCAAAAGAAAAAGTAATCCATACTGAAATTGGAGATTCACCAGCAGTCTGGCCTCAATACAATGGTATAATAAAAAGGGAAATGGAGCGCACATAGAGTAATTTCCTTTTGTACAATTATCCTCAGTGCCCCCCTTTAGTGGAAGGACTCACCTGATTTGGTTGTGCAAGTCACAACCAACTAACTCCGCTCTCTCTTATGGTCGCAGCAGGTGCCCAGCAAAAGTAAGGATCCAAAGGGTTAACAGAAAGTGCTGGTTTCATAGATCCACCGCGCTGACCTCCAGTGAAGACAAACAGAGTGATGTATAAAACTCTGTTTAATGGGTAATTTGCCTACCGTTTCGTGATTTCAGTTATCACTTCATCAGGCCCTGATGAAGTGATAACTGAAATCACGAAACCGGTAGGCAAATTACCCATTAAACAGAGTTTTATACATCACTCTGTTTGTCTTCACTGGAGGTCAGCGCGGTGGATCTATGAAACCCAGCACTTTCTGTTAACCCTTTGGCTCAATACAATGGGGCAGTTATAATACCAGTCATTTCATTCTATCAACCTGTAGAAAATCAAGTCCCAATTCAACCTGTAGAAGAACCAGAACCAACACCAGAACTAAGAAGACTAGAAGAACCCGTTCAAGTGCAAGAAATGCAGCCTGTTGTACCGGAACCTGAGATTCCTGCAATCGGTGAACCTGTCAGTCCATTAGAAAGACTCCATGCATACTACGGTATTCCAGAATCACGTAGATCAAATAGAGGAAGAGATAGTGCACACACTACACCAGAAGTAGACATTAATGACACACCAATACTGCGCAGATCAACACGTAGTACCTTTGGTCACTTACCACTCAGATATAGAGAATAAACTGTAAAAGTGTCAAAATTAATAAATGTAAACAGTGACTTAAGTCCGCAATGTGAATAGTAGTGTATAGAAGGGTGGAGGAACGGGCACAGCCCCAAGCATATCAAGTTGAGAATAGAAAGTGCCAGGGGTAGAGAAGTAGGTAAGACCTGGCCTACTAAGCATAGACACCCATAGGGAATTTGTATAAAGTATAAAGTGTGTTTACCCGTAAATGTGTTTAACCTCTAGACGACAGCCTAACGTCTACAGACGTCGGAAAAAAAGGGTACTAAAGCCTAGCCGACGTCTGTAGACGTTGGCAGGAAAAAGCTCTATAGCGCCGCCCCTGGAGCTAATACCTCTAGGGTGTCAGCGTACCGATTGTAGCTGACACCTTAGAGATTAGTAATTAGCTGTTTTTGTACCCGCACCTGTAATGTGATGACCGGTAAACACCGTTTACCGGTCATCACATTACAAAAGTGAAAGTGCTCTGTAAAAAATGCTTTCACTTTGATCCGACATGAAAACACATGTCGGATCAAAGTGATCCATTAACCCCTAAGGCCCCTAAGACCCCTCGAGCCCCCCTCGAGCCCCCCCCGGGCCCCCCACACCTCCATCCACCCCACCCCCCCCGTACCAATCAAAAATGGCGGCGGTGCGCTGCCTTCCCTGTATCTCCATGCAGCCTGCATGTCACACATGTCAGGCTGCATGGGAATGTCCTCCCCCGATGCTCCCTAGTCCCCTGCAGGGATCCCCCAGCCTCCGGGCATCCTCAGGGCATCCCCCGGCCTCCGGGCACCGGGCATCCCCCGGCCTCCGGGCACCGGGCACCCCTCCCCTGATGCCTTGTGCCCGGTGCCTTTTCCCCAGAGGCCCCGCCGCCTCTAAACTCTTTGTAGGGCCCCCCCCAGCCCCAGTAAATCCCCCCTCACCACTCTTACCTACCAACGATCCTGATTCCGGTCCCGCGGTCCTCCGGTCCTGGGGGCTTCTCCTGCCGGCGGCTCCTGCTTCTTTCTCCTGCGGCGCTCGCCTCCTCTGTGCGCGCACCCTGGTGTGCGCGCACGCGTGCACCGCTGTTAACCCCTGCTGTGCGGCCCAGGGAATGACAGGTCATGAACTCAGTGAGTTCATGACCTGTCAGAATCCTCGGGTCACAAGGGGTTAAGTGTGCTATTCATGGTGGTCTCCACATCAGATCACCATCAGTGGTGATCTATCAGGATCCTGGGATCCCATAGGGATCCTGGGATCACCACTGATGGTGATCTGATGTGGAGACCACCATGAAGAGCACAGTTAACAAGGGTTAAGTGTGCTGTTCATGGTGGTCTCCACATCAGATCACCATCAGTTGTGATCTATCAGGATCCTGGGATCCCATAGGGATCCTGGGATCCTGGGATCACCACTGATGGTGATCTGATGTGGAGATCACCATGAAGAGCACAGTTAACAAGGGGTTAAGTGTGCTGTTCATGGTGGTCTCCACATCAGATCACCATCAGTGGTGATCTATCAGGATCCTGGGATCCCATAGGGATCCTGGGATCACCACTGATGGTGATCTGATGTGGAGACCACCATGAACAGCACACTTAACCCCTTGCTAACTGTGCTCTTCATGGTGATCTCCACATCAGATCACCATCAGTGGTGATCCCAGGATCCCTATGGGATCCCAGGATCCTGATAGATCACCACTGATGTTGACCTGATGTGGAGACCGCCATGAAGAGCACAGTTAACCCCTTGTGACCCGAGGATTCTGATAGGTCATGAACTCACTGAGTTCATGACCTGTCATCCTCCTGGCAATAAACCTGCTTTTATAGCATATGGGGGATGCCCCATATGCTATAAAACTGAGAATCGTCGCGGGACCTCCCACTGGACTACGTCGGACCTTCCCACTGGACTACGTCGGACGTCAAAGAATAATAAAGATGGAGTCCAAATAGTGTTTGTGTTTCTTTTCTAATAAAAATATTTTTCTCTGTCTTGTGTCTTCTTTACAAATTACTAGAGATTCCTAATGGTCCGGTCTAATATTGGCCAGACGTTATGAATCTCGGGCTTAGTGCCAGCTGCGAAAAAGCTGGCATTAACCCCTTATTACCCAGTCTGCCACCGCTACACGGCAGCTGGAAGAGCTGGATACAGCACCAGAAAATGGCGCTTCTATGAATGCGCCATTTTCTGGGGCGGCTGCGAGCTGCAATTCGCAGCGGGGGGGGGGGGGCCCAGAAAGCTTGGGCCTCCCTACGCTGAGGATTCCAGCCCCCAGCTGCCTAGTTGTACCTGGCTGGCCCAAAAATATGGCTGAAGCCCACGCATTTTTTTTTTAAATTATTTCATGAAATAATTTTAAAAAAAAAGGGACTTCCCTATATTTTTGGTTTCCAGCCAGGTAAAACTAGGCAGAAGGGGTTGGTGGCAGCCCGTAGCTGCCTGCTGTACCTGGCTGGACCAAAAATATGGCGAAGCCCCACGTCATTTTTTTTTTAATTTAATAAAGAAATACAAAAAAAAAATGCAGGGGAGGAGACGACCAGGACACGGTGTCTCCGTGTCTTGTGCACATGCTCTAAAAGTGAGAAATTGCGTGAAAAAAAAAAATGTTCAATATGACATTATCAAATTCTGTGAAGTAGCTGTAGGTTCCAAATGCTCACTATACCCCTAGATATAATCCTTGAGGTGTCTAGTTTCCAAAATGGGGTGACTTGTGCGGGAACTCCAATGTGTAGGCACATAGGGGCTCCCCATATGCTGCGACATGGTGTCCGCTAACTATTGGAGCTAATTTTCCATTCAAATTGTTAGCGGACACCATGTCGCATATGGAGAGCCCCTGTGTGACTAAACATTGGAGCTCCCCCACAAGTGACCACATTTTGGAAACTAGACCCCCAAAGGAACTTATCTAGATGCATAGTGAGCACTTTCAACCCCCAGGTGCTTCACAAAGTAGTCTGTAAAAAGGAAAAAAAGAAAATTTTTGTGAAAAAAAAGTACTTTTTCATATTTACGGATCAGTTTGTGAAGCACCTGGGGGTTCAAAGTGCTCACAATGCATCTAGATATGTTCCTTGGGTGTCTAGTTTCCAAAATGAGGTCACTTGTGGGGGAGATCCAATGTTTAGGCACATATGGGCTCTCCATACGTGACATGGTGAACACTATGAATTGGAATTGTAAGTGGATACCATGTCGTGTATGGCGAGCCCCTGTGTGTCTAAACATTAGCGCTCCCCACAAGTGACCCCATTTTGGAAACTAGACCCCCAAGGAACTTATCTAGATGCATAAAGAGAACTTTAAACCCCAGGTGCTTCACAAATTGATCCGTAAAAATGAAAAAGTACTTTCTTTTCCACAAAAAATTTCTTTTTCATTTTTACGGATTCATTTGTGAAGCACCTGGGGTTCAAAGTGCTCACCACCAATCTAGATAAGTTCCTTGGGGGGTCTAGTTTCCAAAATGGGGTCACTTGTGGGGGAGCTGCAATGTTTAGGCACACAGGGCTCTCCATACGTGACATGGTGTCCGCTAACAATTGGAGCTAATTTTCCATTCAAATTGTTAGCGGACACCATGTCGCGTATGGAGAGCCCCTGTGTGTCTAAACATTGAAGCTCCCCCACAAGTGACCCATTTTGGAAACCTAGACCCCCAAGGAACTTATCTAGATGCATAGAGAGCACTTTGAACCCCCATGTGCTTCACAAATTGATCCGTAAAAATGAAAAAGTAACTTTCTTTTGAGAAAAAGTCTTTTTCATATTTACGGATTCATTTGTGAAGCACCTGGGGTTCAAAGTGCTCACCATCTAGATAGTTCCTTGGGGTCTAGTTTCCAAAATGGGTCACTTGTGGGGAGCTGATGTTTAGGCACACAGGGCTCCCTACTACAGTGTCCCACAATTGGACAATTTTCCC
This sequence comes from Allobates femoralis, assembly GCA_033576535.1. NCBI lineage: Eukaryota > Metazoa > Chordata > Amphibia > Anura > Aromobatidae > Allobates > Allobates femoralis. Next base: position 457,484,753 of record JARQOC010000001.1, read on the forward strand.
AAATTGTACTGGATCCATGTCGCATATGGAGAGCCCCTGTGTGTCTAAAATTGATCCACAAGTGACCTTTTGAAACAGACCCCCAAGGACTTATTGATCTAGCACTTTACCCAGTGCTCACAAATGATCGAAATGAAAAAACTTTCTTTCACAAATTTCTTTTCATTTTAGGATTCATTTGTGAAGACTGGGTTAAGTGCTCACCACCAATCTAGATAAGTTCCTTGGGGGTCTAGTTTCCAAAATGGGGTCACTTGTGGGGGAGCTGCAATGTTTAGGCACACAGGGCTCTCATACGTGACATGGGTCCGCTACAATTGGAGCTAATTTCCATTCAATGTAGCGGACCCCCAGTCGCAGTATGGAACCCTGTGTGTCTAAAATTTAAGTCCCCAATTTGACCCATTTGGAACAGACCCCAGGACTTATTAGATGCATAGAGAGCACTTGAACCCCCATGTGCTCACAAATTGATCCGTAAAAATGAAATGTATTTCTTTCCAAAAAATTTTTAATCATTTTTACGGATCATTGTGAAGCACCTGGGGTTCAAGTGTCACCACTATCTAGATAGGTCCTGGAGTCTCGTTTCCAAATGGGTCACTGTGGGAGTCACAATGTTAGGCACACAGGGGCTCTCCATACGTGACATGGTGTCCGCTAACAATTGGAGCTAATTTTCCATTCAAATTGTTAGCGGACACCATGTCGCGTATGGAGAGCCCCTGTGTGCCTAAACATTGGGTCCCCCACAAGTGACCCCATTTTGGAAACTAGACCCCCCAAGGAACTTATCTAGATGCATAGAGAGCACTTTGAACCCTCTGGGGTTTACAAATTGATCTGTAAAAATGAAAAAGTACTTTTTTTTCACAAAAATTTTCTTTTGTCCTCAATTTTTTCATTTTCACATAAGCAACAGGATAAAACGCATCCTAAAATTTGTTTGCCAATTTCTCCTGAGTACACCGATACCCCATATGTGGTCATAAACCACTGTTTGGGCGCACGGTAGGGCTCAGAAGAGAAGGAGTGCCATTTCACTTTTTGAATGGTAAATTAGCTCCAAAAGTCAAATTGCGCTCCTTCCCTTCTGAGCCCTGCCGTGCGCCCAAACAGTGGTTTATGACCACATATGAGGTATCAATGTACTCAGGAGAAATTGGCCAACAAATTTTAGGATGCATTCTATCCTGTTGCCCATGTGAAAATGAAAAAATTGAGGCTAAAAGAACATTTTTGTTGGAAAAATTAAAATGGCCATTTTTTGTTTCCACGTTGCTTTAGTTCCTGTGAAGCACCTGAAGGGTTAATAATCTTCTTGAATGTAGTTTTGAGTAGCTTGAGGGGTGTAGTTTTCGGAATGGTGTCACTTTTGGGTGTTTTCTGTCATGTACACCCCTCAAAGAGACTTCAAATGTGATGTGGTCACTAAAAAAAAGGTTATGTAAATTTTGCTGGAAAAATGAAAAATTACTGATGAACTTTGAACCCTTATAACGTCCTAACCAAAAAATTTTTTTTTTCCAAAATTGTTGCTGATGTAAAGTAGACATGTGGGAAATGTTATTTATTAACTCTTTTGTGTCACATAAAGATCTGGTTCAACAGAATAAAAATTACAAATTTGAAAATTGTCAAATTTTCAAAATTTTTGCCAATTATTTTATATTTTCACAAATAAACACAAAAATTATCGACCAAAATTTAATACTAACATGAAGCCCAATATGTCTCGAAAAAACAATCTCAGAATCGCTAGGATCCGTTGAAGCGTTCCGGAGATATAACCTCATAAAGGGACACTGGCCAGAATTGCAAAAAACGGTCTGGTCATTAAGGTGGAAATTGGCTCCGTCACTAAGGGGTTAAAAGCCATTAGAGACTTAGCTGGACTTTACCTTTTTCCCGTTTATTTGAACCCGGACTATGGTCACAGGACTAGTGTGGCTAAAAACTGCTTTTCTCCTTTTTCCAGCCTGCGGCAGATGGACTAGTGCCGTAAGGACTGCTTTTTCATATTTCCCCTCTTGTTTAGTGATTTTTGTAAATTTTGAATTTAAGACTCTGTAAATACCCGTTATTAAATGTACAGTCATGGCCAAAAGTATTGACACCCCTGCAATTCTGTCAGTAATACTCAGTTTCTTCCTGAAAATGATTGCAATCACAAATTCTTTGGTATTATTATCTTCATTTAATTTGTGTTCAATGAAAAAAACACAAAAAGATTTGTCCTAAAGCCAAATTGGATATAATTCCACACCAAACATAAAAAAGTGGGTGGACAAAAGTATTGTAACCCTTAGAAAAATCATGTGATGCTTCTCTAATTTGTGTAATTAACAGCACCTATAACTTACCTGTGGCACCTAACAGGTGTTGTCAATAACTAAATCACACTTGCAGCCAGTTGACATGGTTTAAAGTTGACTCAACCTCTGTCCTGTGTCCTTGTGTGTACAACATTGAGCATGAAGAAAAGAAAGAAGACCAAAGAACTGTCTGAGGACTTGAGAAACCAAATTGTGAGGAAGCATGAGCAATCTCACGGCTACAAGTCCATCTCCAAAGACCTGAATGTTCCTGTGTCTACCGTGTGCAGTGTCATCAAGAAGTGTAAAGCCCATGGCACTGTGGCTAACCTCCCTAGATGTGGACGAAAAGAAAAATTGATTTGAGATTTCAACGCAAGATGTGCGGATGGTGGATAAAGAACCTTGACTAACATCCAAACAAGTTCAAGCTGCCCTGCAGCCCATTTTTGGAGTTTTGTGTGAAATGATCAATGTTTTGCTTTTTGCTTCATTCTCTTTTGTGTTTTTTCATTGAAGACAAATTAAATGAAGATAATAATGCCAAAGAATTTGTGATTGCAATCATTTTCAGGAAGAAACTATTATCTGACAGAATTGCAGGGGTGTCAATACTTTTGGCCAACACTGTATATAATGTGTGAAGTTTGTAAACAAAAACTTTTGCTCAGTCCGGGAGAGCTGAGGTTAACTAGGGGGGGGATGTGGCACCCTCTACCAGGTCACCACAGACTCCCTTGGGACATGGAAGGATGTTACATAGCGAGTAACCCCACTTACACACAACACCTTTCCACCCCAGGAATGTAGGGGGAGCCCAACTGGTTGCCTTAAGCCAGTTCCCCCTATAAATACGGGTTCTGGAGGGAAAACACCAGAGTGTGCTGTCACTACAAAACTGTGAAGAGCTGAGTGAGCTGAGTTGTACTGGAGCCGTGCTAGGCCCATACCAGCATCCACCTGAGACAGTGGTAGACCCGCAGAGTAGGGGTCGCAGGCAGAGAAGAGAAACGTTCTACAAGAAGGGGGCAGAGGAGTCATACTGACTCACCCCATCAGAGTTCGGGTCACTGAGTCCGAGCTACAGGGACATAGAGAGTAGGCCCCGCAGAGAAACCAGCACTACAAGGAGGTTTAGCTTCCAGGACACCTGAAGCACCACCAAATGAGAGCCCGGAGTCATGGCCATGACAGGGACCCCTCAGAGTGCCCTCAGTGCAGCAAACCCGGGTGTGGAGAGTCACACAGATAAAGAAGTAACGGTCAGGTCGGGTTCCAAGCCTGCCAGACTCTAACAGAATAACTGAAACAAGGAGGCCTACAACCCTGCTCGCTGTGGAAATCCTGAAGTGTTTCCTTCACCTCCGGACGAGTGTACCAGTACAGAACACCAGTAAAGGTACCAAAAAGACTTTATGTGTGCGTGTCCCTCCTTCCATCTGCACCACAATGACCGCGCTACCCTATTCCCCTCACTACAACTTACAGTCCCGGGGACCCCCGCTCATACTGTAGGGAGCGGTCCGATCTTGCTGCCGCCCATCACCCCAGAGGCCCAAGCAGCGCCGGTGCCATCACCAGAACCCTACAGGTGGCGTCACGACAGACATTTTATTATTTTTCTTGCCACTCCATCTCCCTTTTTATCTGCATCCCCCGGGCCCACGGCCTCAGGCTCCACTACCCATGACTTCCCCCAAAGACCGCGCCTGAGTGATCCGAGTTCCCCCAGGGCCTGGGCTGGACATTTCCCTCCCTGACAGCCCCTTCCTCAGCTCTCCCTCCATGACAGACTGGACAGCCCCTTCTCAGCTCTCCCTCCATGACAGGACAGCCACTTCTCAGCTCTCCCTCCATGACAGACAGGGCAGTCCCTCCTCAGCTCTCCCTCCATGACACACGGGACAGACCCTCCTCAGCTCTCCCCCCATGACAGCCCATCCTGAGGTTTCCCTCCATGACATCCCCTTCCTCAGCTCTCCCTCCATGACAGACAGGACAGCCCCTCCTCTGCTCTCCCTCCATGACATCCCTTCCTGAGGTGTCCCTTCATGACAGCCCCTTCCTCAGCTCTCCCTCCATGACAGTCAGGACAGCCCCTCCTCAGCTCTCCCTCCATGACAGGCCACTACAGCGGATCCCTCTTCTGCAGTAGAAGTGACGCTGTCTCTTTTACCCATCTGCTCCATGATCCCCTTCAGTCCGCCATCTTCCTTCTTTCCCCTCGGTGTTGCCACTCTGTCTCTCTCTCAGGCTGAGGGTCACAAGCTGGCGCTGCAGACAGTCATCACTGCAATATTACAGCAGGAGCAAGGAGAACTGTGGCGTCCTCGCATTGATGAATAGGAAGAAGAGTGCAAATTATGATTCCCAATACATCATATATAATATAATACATCATATATAACACAACCCCCCTGACATATGTTGTATGTTGCAAGAAGAGTGCAAAATATGATTCCCAATACATCATATATAATACAATACATCATATATAACATAATCCAATATGTTGTATGTTGCAAGAAGAGCGCAAAATATGATTCTTGATGCGGCCAGGGCTACTCGGACACCGGGTCTGATGGTTTCTTGGAAGGGGAATCACGGGTGGTCGGGTTCCCGGTTCCGTGCCCTGGTTATCATTTGTTAGAAGATGGTGGGAAAGGGACTCTCCCTTTTACAAGGAATGTGACGTCACCTGTAGATCCTGGTAACGGGTATACCAGCACTGCAAGCAAGCCGCTGAGGTGATGGTGGGTGCAGCAGAGTGTGGTACAGCTCCCCACAGGTACAGCTTTTACCTCAGGGCAGCGGGGACAGATGATCAGGGAGATGAGGGGAGTAGTTGTTGCAGATTTTCTTACCCCTCTGGTGAGATGCTGGTGTTGGTGCTGCAGCCCTCCGGGCACCGGCGAGAGGAACAACAGAGTCCAAATCAAGTTTAACTCCAATTTACTAGATACCGGCAGATGGTAAAACGGAACACGGTACAGTTTGGATGTTGCCAGCTCAGGGTCCCCCTTATGGAGTCTCTAGGTGTTCTCTCTCTTTGTCTTTTAGGGTTAACTTTTCTCTTCCCAGTTTCTACCACCCTCGCAGAGCTCTCCCGCCAGTCCTACGGTCTGTAGCTAGTAGGCAAGGTCTGTGCCCTACCGGTCCGGACGGGGGGCCCAAGTAAGCAAAGCCTACCACCACCGGAATTTTTGTTTGGCCCTTCTCCTCTAGTGTCCTGAACCGGTTCTTAGTCCTGATGGGCGAGGTACCTTGTGGCGCTGTCAGCAACCCGGTTACTATGGGCCTGCAGCTCGTCGGTCTGCGGTCAGAGGTGAACTTCTGACCGCCTCGGCTTCCCGCGTTGCCGGTGTTTCCCTCAACGTGACCAGCTGGCTCCAACCAGCCCTGGCCCGTTGCCTTCTGTCCTCGGCCCCCACTTGAAGAAGGGGATCCCTCCAGTCAGAGTACTGTCAGGCCCGTCCTTTCTGACTGCTTTCTCAGCATCGTCTCTCTAAACTGTCACTCTCTCCCACTACTCTACCCTAGGCTCCACCCCCTTTGTGGGACCCACTAAATTACCAGTCCGCCCTATTCTAAGTGTTATCAAGGTTATCCCCAGAAGGGGAAGAAAAACGATCCTATGGTCATTAATTAGAAATTATTAATTTTTATTAATCAAAGATTACACGGTACAGGGGGTGAGAGTAAGGCAGGAAATCAGCATGATACAAAATAATTTAAAAGATATTATAACATATGCATACTTCCAATTTATATTTTAGAATCATTCATTATCTAGTATACATAATTCTATTCAAGGTAACGAACCATTTCAGTTTTTAATTGAAAAAATTCCCTTATACATTTTTTCATGCAGTATATATTGCCTATTACATATCCATAAAGATATGGTTTATAAGGTTTATTTCATATTTAATTCATAAAGCATAAACAAATGGGGACAAGAATGACATATCCATATAGTGCTCTACATGCACAGCTCACAGTCATTCCCATATAGTTGTGGTTACATTTATCTGCATATAATTGCATGTATATCAATATCTGATTTCTTTATAGTGTTAACATTTTATACCAACAGCAATATATGCCATTCCTCAAGAATCTAAGAGGAAATATTACTCATCACAACTATGAGAATGATATGTGTATTAAATGCAGTCACCTCTCAAAGTGCACTGTGCAATCTATATATAGTGGTTTCAGTAGTTAAATAAGGCACTGCACAAAGACATAGACACCTGTGCATGCAGAGTTAATCAGCCTCTCATTATTTCAAGAGAGGACATATAAACCACCCACCACAAGTTCTAAATCTCCAATATGCACTACAATCATTCAGGGATCAATAAGGATATTACATCTTGGTTCAGTACCTGCTTTAGATTAGAGATCGTATCATACATGCGCCCTTATGCGCATTTCGGATTTCTCCTTCTTCTGAGGGCTTTCGTGAGTGAAGGAAGGGGGAGGTTTAAAAATGCAGCGTGAACCAATCCGTGTACAGCATCCGTTACTATGACGGCGGACGCTTATTCCCAGTTGTACGGGCCGACCGTGATCATCAGCGGCGTCATGGAGAGGCGTGCCAGCAGGTCAGCTGACCCGCAGCACGCTCTCCATAGAGACGCCGAGAGACGAGCAGGCCGGCGCCATTGGGAAAGCGGCCGCACAGGGAGCGGATGCTGTATAGGATTCATTACACCTCATGTGATCGGCCATAAATGGTTGTAATTAACCCCTCAGGTGCCAGTCCAGACACCATATGGCACATCTCAAATGCCCACATATTAGTATTATATATCTGTTATATGTAAAATGCTAGCATATTCATAAGTAATATACAGAATTCCATGACTTACACAGTATAACCCATTTTACTTTAAATCACATATGTTATTACTCATTACATTGGGAGATGCAGCACCAATTCCATATGTGCATATGTATCCACATCATACAATTAGACCTCTCATGGCATAACCAAAATCAAGTAATAATCAAAATAAAAATCAAATATTGATATCAATTGTATTTCAGTGGTCACCATGCACATGGAATGGTGTAATCAATTGCAGAGATATTGCATATTTTAATAGGTTACCAATTCATTGCAATATTATGCACCAATATTATTATAAATAGCATGGTAAAAATGGGAGCTTTATTAACAGGTTAACTGGGTAACTTTAAACATGTATGACCTATAAGATTACCTTTGGGGTCTTCCCTTGCGGGAGGTTCACTTCTTATAATGTTGCATTTAACATTTACTATAATCTAGTCCTTATTGGCCCAACAAGGACCAGGTAGCAAGTCTCTTGATCAATGTCCATCAAGTACTGCAAGAAAACAAGGTAGTGCAAAACACTCATTTAACAGACACAATTTACACTTTAAACAATGCAATACCGGGTCAGACTCTTCATTTTTCTACCTTGCTGACCCGGATTGCGAACCACCCACGGGGACCTGCGTGGCGCTCATACGTGATCGTATCCCCACGATATAGGTCCAGGTGGCCCTGCGGTAAGTGTTCCTCTACGTTTCTATGACCAACATGTACTTCCTGGTAGAGGCCTTCCTCCTTGGCAAACCCGTACCCGGTACTCAGATTAAAGGTGGTGACCACCCCCCTCTTACGCTGATCTGGGGGCAGTGGGGGCTGATTACGGGCCATGACGCGGGCCTGGCGAGTTTCTAATTCGTTGGCATACCAAGCCTCGCGCCGTCGATGCCGTTCAGCCTCTTCACCCGGATCAGGTCGAGTAAACCTGGGGCGACCTACTGGTTCCCAGGTGTGTCCATCATCATCGGTGCAAAGTACCGCTCTCCTCTCTCCGGCTAAAACGACCGGTGCTGGTACCGCGACCCTCCATAGCTCGCGGGGCCCGGCCTCCTCCATATCGCTGAAAGCTCCTTCCTCTTCCAGACTCTCCTCCTCCTCCTCGACACCGACCCAGCCGCTCATGTAATCCACCGGCTCCTCTTCAGTCTGCTCGGGCTCCTCTGTTATCTGGATTAGGTCTCCCACCTCAGTGGCATGCTCCTCTCCGAGCTCCTCAAGGGGTGCGTTAACCGGTTCCGGGGTTTCAGCAACGGGTTCAAGGGTTACCAGGTGATCCATCTGGGTTGCGACAGTTACCCAGCGCTCCTGGTCTCTCTGAGTTGCAGCCCTCTGCCGTTGCTTCAGCTGGAACACCATCTCTGCTCCCCAGCGCCAGACGGTCCATTCTGTGACCTCCTGGATTTTGGCCTGCAGATCGTTAAGGGCCGTCCTCCAGAAGGCACTGTCTTCTCCTTCTGTCTCCAGCGTCAACACACCCGGGGCAGCACGGTCGACCAGGATGTCCTGTTCGATCTCCTGGATCAGCTCTTTGAAGTTGAGTACAGACATTGCCTCACAACCGGTTCTAGGTAACGGGTCCGGAGCCTGACGAGGTATCTTGTGTTTGCTTCCGGCCGCACCCTGCTTAGTTCTTATAGTCCGGAACTGGTGTGGGCTGGCACTCGACCCGCCCCCTTGGTTGTTTGAGAGCAATGGGGGTGGGGAGACTTTTTGGCGCCTCTTTGATGGCCCGTGTATATTGAGGGGCCGAGGCAGGCCCCTGGGCCAGCACATAGTCTCTTTACATCTCTTGACCCGCCCACCACGAAGATCTTATGGGCGAGCCTTTCGGGCTTTTCCGGGGCCCGCCACTACTTTTGACACTCCTCGGCAGAACCAAGGGGCGGGGCTTATCTTCCCACTCTTTTCTGCCCGTGCTGTGGCATAGTTCAATTTCTGTAATGGCGGACCGGTACATGGTGGATCCTGTGTTATCTACTGTATATAGAGATGTTATCAGTCATTGTACAGGAGGAGGAGGTGAGCTGTGACATCACCTGTTGTGAATGGTGGATCCTGTGTTATCTACTATATATAGAGATGTTATCAGTCATTGTACAGGAGGAGGAGGTGAGCTGTGATATCATCTATTGTGAATGGTGGATTCTGTGTTATATACTGTATATACAGGTGTTATAAGTCATTGTACAGGAGAATAATGTGTCTTAGGGTATCTTTACACGCTTCAACTTTTGGCAGCGATAGGAGGCAATCTAACTTGCGCGTGCACATTTTTCATGGTTGCCTCAGAACGCTGAAGGCGCTTTTACACGCCGCAATTTCTGCCTCTAGTAATAGTAGGTGACCTGGCACACCAAAAAAGAATCAATTTCTGCCTCAACCTAAGGTGATGTGTTGCCCCGGGAGTTGCCACACCAACAGCGGAACCAATCCGGTGGAGTTCCCTTGCTGCTTCACACGCCGCAATCCCGAAAGGAATGTGGGCGTACATGGTTAGCGCCGCAAGAACATAGGCGTGACAGACTGGTGTATTCCACGCCCTAAACACGCTGATTAGACAACGCAATAGCGTTATGATTGGCCAGCCTATGCAGGAAGGCTGGCTAATACATGACGCTATTGCCATTGTGTATTGTGAATGTACAGCTGTTCAAATATGGCGCCCTGTGAAGGGACAGCCAATGGAAACACAGTAGTCACCACCAATCATCGCTGACGGGGCGCGGTCTCCAGCACACTGTGGCACACCTCCGGGAAATCAGTAGGCGACGCAGATTCCATCCCTATCGCCCCTTCACATGCCAAAAGCAGGGAATTTCACCTTCATGATTGCCTCTGATTTTGAAGCAGTGCTGTGAAATTGGAACCAGGCGCAACCTTTTTTATCGCCGCCAAATTCTCCAATTACACACCGCAATTGCGAGGCAATTTCACAGCGATGGTGATTGCCGGTCAGATTTCTCGCCGTGGTTGCGGCGTGTAAAGGTACCCTTAAGTGAGTTAGGGTGAATGTTTGCTAAATCATGGACAATTGATCATGGATGATGAATGGTCAGAACGTATTCATGCACATAATTAGCACCTGGTGTGCTCCTTGTTGGTTTTGAAATCGACGTTCGGAATGTAGCACTTTACAACAGACCAAAGAACAAAAACCTGTTTGGTGTGGCCAAACCATGGTCCATCGAGGTGACCAGCAATGCCCTGTAGTCCGTCTAGGGCCTACGTTGGGAGTTTTGTTAAACGGGTCCCCCATACAGCACTTAAGACAGTGAGCAGGACAACCCGGAAGGGAATCTCACTTAACTCTGTGGAATTCGAGTAGAAGCTTGTTTTAGAAAAATGTTTTATGTTAAATTTTAATATAGATGCAACGTTTCAAGCCAAAGCACCACCGTAAAGGGAAGAAGGAGTTACTTGTTGAATGTTTTAAACTGTTGAAATGCATTTCAAAGAAAAAATTATTTGCATGTCTTTTTTTCTGTCTGTTCTCCAACCAGGTCCAGCCCGTGGACGTGCTGGGTTCTACGAGGGGAGTATGTGGCGCCCCTGAGGGTCCAGTCGCCACAGAGGTACTGCAGCCAGAGGTGTGGTGCCCCACTTTTGGATAAGGAGAAGATACTGTCCGGCATCCAAACACCCACATCCAACACAACACTAGCCAGTACCCAGGTCCCGGGGTTTGGGTGGACCCTGTTTAGGGAGGGCCCCATCCCAGAATGGAAAAAAACAGCATCACAGAGGACGGAGAGGACGTGTCGGACATAGGGACTGGGCCGCAGAGGAGGAATCGGCCCGAGACTAGTAGAGTGACTGAAGGACATACTAGCAAACCGGGGACTGAGATATCTTCATGTGCCATAGTCCAACTTCACACTTATTCGCCAGAAAGGTAGCCACGGAGGGTCAAGGGGACTAGGTAGACATCACCCGTCATGACCCGGGCTGCTGGATCAGGATCACTGAGTGTGAGGCATGAGGCAGGAGGGTGAGAGCCAGCGCAGAAAGTCGACCCGAGAAGGGAACCTAAGAAGGGGTTCAGATAATGAGTCACCAAATTACCTGAGAGTTGGCTGGAGCCCTAACCCGGAGAACACAGCATCTCTCGGATCACTGCAAACACCTGGAGACATGTATGAACAGTGAGTAAAACCTAAAGACTGCATCCAGCTGTGTCCTCCAAGTTATTTCCTGCGTCTCTACCACCGAACAACACTTTTATCAACTGCCTTGGGGCCTTGCTCTAACCGTGGAGAGCAGAACCACCTCTGCTGCATTACCAACGGCCCCAGAGGATCTGATTGAAGCGTTGGCCATCTATCTCCTTTGCCAAAACCCATGGGTGGCGTCACAAATTAATTTCCCTTATACAAAAGATAACCCTTTTTGTTGACACAACCAGGGCCACTGAACCAGGTCACGACCCTGTGACCACACCAAAGAACTCCCGACTCCGTTCCGAGTATCCCACGTTCCTGGTGGGCGTGTCATTACTACATGATGGGGACATTACTATATGATGAGGACCAGGATGGCGACATTACTATATGATGACTACCAGGATAGGAACATTAGTACAAGAAGGGGATCAGGAAGGGGAAATTAGTACAAGATGGGGATCAGGATGGGGACATTACTACATGATGAGCACCAGGATGGGAATATTACTACATGATGAGGACCAGGGTGGGGACATTACTATATGATGAGCAACAGGATGGGACATTACTACATGATGAGCACCAGGATGGGGACATTACTACATGATGAGCACCAGGATGGGGACATCTATTTATATAATCGGGAGTTTGGGATTCGGGCACTGTAGCCGAATTCCAAAATCCTTTGCGGTACTGCGAGCGATGACGCGATAGCGGCTGCCCACCCGCCTCCGTACCTCTCCTATCAGCCATGCACCCCCCACCTCTCCTGCTGCCCCCGCACCTCTCCTATCAGCCATACACACCCCACCTCTCCTGCTGCCCCCGCACCTCTCCTATCAGCCATACACCCCCCACCTCTCCTGCTGCCCCCGCACCTCTCCTATCAGCCATAGACCCCCCACCTCTCCTGCTGCCCCCACACCTCTCCTGTCAGCCATACACCCCCGCACCTCTCATGCTGCTCCGGCACACTTCCGCATCTCTCTGCTCCGATCATCTTCAATTTACCATGGCAAAAGGACCTTTAGTGATGTCAGAGTCATGTGATCATTCACATGACTCAGACATCACTGCAGGCCCTCTATTCATCGATCAGAGCTGTGAAGAAGGGTAAGAAGGCAGAGAGGGGGCAGGGGGAGCAAAGACAGTGCAGGGGCCAATACAGGCCAGGGAAACACCGGCGGGGGGGAGGGCATTCTGCCCCTCTACATTCTACCCCCCTCTATATTCTACCCCTGATTTGCCTCACTCCACTCTGCCCCACTCCATTCTGCCTCCGCTCTGCACCATTCTACTCTGACCCCACTCCATTCTGCCCCTGCTCTGCTCCACTACATTCTACCACTGATCTGCCTCACTTCACTCTGCCCCACTCCATTCTGCCTCCGCTCTGCCCCCGCTCTGTCCTATTCCACTCTGCCCCCACTCCATTCTGCCTCCGCTCTGTCCCATTCCACTCTGCCCCCACTCTATTCTACACCGCGGGGGGAGGGCATTCTGCCCCTCTACATTCTACCCCTGCTCTGCCCCCACTCCATTCTGCCCCTAATCTGCCCCCACTACATTCTACCCCTGACCTGCTTCAGTCTATTCTGCCTCATTCCACTCCACTATGCCCCGCTCTGCCACACTCCACTCTGCCCCTGCTCTGCTCCACTACATTCTACCCCTGATCTGCCTCACTCCACTCTGCCCCACTCCATTCTGCCTCCGCTCTGCCTCTCTCCACTCTGCCCCCACTCCATTCTGCTCCTGCTCTGCTCCACTACATTCTACCCTTCATCTGCCTCACTCCACTCTGCCCCACTCCATTCTGCCTCCACTCTGCCCCATTCCACTCTACCCCCACTCCACATATACTGTGATAACCACTCACCCACCATATACTGTGCTAATAACTCACCCACCATATGCTGTGCTAACCACTGACCCACCGTATAGTCTGCTAACCACTGAGCCAGCGTATACTGTGCTAACCACTGACCCACCATATACTGTGCTAACCACTGAGCCACTATACAGTGCTAACCACTCAGCCACCATATACACCATATAAATCCCGCAACAACAGTGTACTTTCTGGAGAGAGGACTGTACTATTCAGCGGCTATTTCTACGGCACCTGTTCATTTCACCGCGCTCCTGATTCAATAGCATCGCGCCTATTTCGCACTCGGCGTTCCGGACCAATCGGATGGCCGTCCTGTGTTTACCACAGAGCGCCCAATCCGCTCTTTCCCCTCAGGTCACATGTGTGACCTGAGGGGAGGGACTGATCCCTCTCTGCAGCCCCCACCCCGCCGAAGAGGACAATGGCGTGTGACTGGGGCAGCGATCAGCCCCAGCACGCAGCCACGTCTTGCCGGCGAGCGGTGATGTCGCAGCTCCAGACGCATGTCTCCTCACCCCTCCAGCCTCCCGCCACATCATACTCTGCTATCTATAGAGCCGCCTCTATACTCTGCTACCCACAGAGCCGCCTGTATACTCTGCTACCTACAGAGCCACCTCTATACTCTGCTACCCACAGAGCCGCCTGTATACTCTGCTACCCACAGAGCTGCCTGTATACTCTGCTACCTACAGAGCCACCTCTATACTCTGCTACCCACAGAGCCGCCTGTATACTCTGCTACCCACAGAGCCGCCTGTATACTCTGCTACCCTCAGAGCCGTCTGTATACTCTGCTACCCACAGAGCTGCCTGTTTACTCTGCTACCCACAGAGCCGCCTGTATACTCTGCTACCCACAGAGCTGCCTGTAAACTCTGCTACCCACAGAGCCGCCTGTATACTCTGCTACCCACAGAGCCGCCTGTATACCCTGCTACCCACAGAGCCGTTTCTATACTCTGCTACCCACAGAGCCGCCTCTATACTCTGCTACCCACAGAGCCGCCTGTATATTCTGCTACCCACAGAGCCGCTTGTATACTCTGCAACCCACAGAGCCGCCTGTATACTCTGCTACCCACAGAGCCGCCAGTATACTCTGCTACCCACAGAGCCGCCTCTATACTCTGCTACCCACAGACCCGCCTGTATACTCTGCTACCCACAGAGCCGCCTGTATACTCTGCTACCCACAGAGCCGCCTGTATACTCTGCTACCCACAAAGCCGCCTGTATACTCTGCTACCCACAGAGCCGCCTGTATACTCTGCTACACCCAGAGCCGCCTGTATACTTGGCTACCCACAAAGCCGCCTGTATACTCTGCTACCCACAGAGCCGCCTGTATAATCTGCTACCCACAGAGCCGCCTGTATAATCTGCTACCCACAGAGCCTTCTGTATACTTTGCTACCCACAGAGCCTTCTGTATACTCTGCTACCCACAGAGCCGCCTGTATAATCTGCTACCCACAAAGCCGCCTGTATACTCTACTACCCACAGAGCCGCCTGTATACTCTACTACCCACAGAGCCGCCTGTATACTCTGCTACCCACAGAGCCGCCTGCATCATCTGCTACCCTCAGAGCCGTCTGTATACTCTGCTACTCACAGACCCGCCTGTATACTCTGCTACCCACAGAGCCCCCTGTATACTCTGCTACCCACTGACCCGCCTGTATACACACAATTCATTTCACTGCGCTCCCGATGCAATTGCATCGGGCCTTTTTACTAGTTACTACATGATGAGCACCAGGATGGGAACATTACTACAAGAAGGGGATCATGATGGGGACATTACTACAAGAAGGGAATCAGGATTTGGATATTACTACAAGAAGTGAATCAGGATGGAGGACATTACTACAAGAGAAGGATCTGGATGTGGGACATTACTACAAGAAGGGAATCAGGATGTGGGACATTACTATATGATGAGCAACAGGATGGGGACATTACTATATGATGAGCACCAGGATGGGGACATTACTACAAGATGAGGACCAGGATGGGGACATTACTACACGATGAGCACCAGGATGGGGACATTACTACATGATGAGCACCAGGATGAGGACATTACTACATGATGAGCACCAGGATGGGGACATTACTACGTGATGAGGACCAGGATGGAAACAATACTACAAGAAGGGGATCAGGATGGGGAAATTAGTACAAGATGGGGACATTACTACAAGAAGGGGACCAGGATGGGAACATTAGTACAAGAAGGGGATCAGGATGGGGAAATTAGTACAAGATGGGGATAGGGCTGGGCGATTTTGAGAAAAATCAAAATCTCGATTTTATTTAAACCTATGGACGATTTTCGATTTAAATCTCGATTTTTTTTTTTCCTTTATTTTTTTGCTTTTCTTTGATGAATAAAGAGAAAAACTAAGAGGTACCGTATATACGCTTGTATAAGCCGACCCGTGTATAAGCCGACCCCCCTACTTTTGCCCCCAAAACCTGGGAAAACCTATTGACTCGTGTATAAGCCGAGGGTGGACCCCAGCACAGGTATACAGCCCCCAGCAGTGTGGTATATAGGCCCCAGCAGTGTTACAGAAGCAGCCCCAGCGGTGTATAGAGCAGCAGCCCCAGCGGTGTATACAGTAGCAGCCCCAGTGGTGTATACAGCAGCAGCCCCAGTGGTAGTATACAGCAGCAGCCCCAGTGGTAGTATACAGCAGCAGCCCCAGTGGTGTATATAGCAGCAGCCCCAGTGGTGTATATAGCAGCAGCCCCAGTGGTGTATATAGCAGCAGCCCCAGTGGTGTACACAGTAGCAGCCCCAGTGGTGTATATAGCAGCAGCCCCAGTGGTGTATATAGCAGCAGCCCCAGTGGTGTATATAGCAGCAGCCCCAGTGGTGTGCACAGTAGCAGCCCCAGTGGTGTATATAGCAGCAGCCCCAGTGGTGTACACAGTAGCAGCCCCAGTGGTGTATATAGCAGCAGCCCCAGTGGTGTACACAGTAGCAGCCCCAGTGGTGTATATAGCAGCAGCCCCAGTGGTGTACACAGTAGCAGCCCCAGTGGTGTATATAGCAGCAGCCCCAGTGGTGTATATAGCAGCAGCCCCAGTGGTGTATACAGCAGCAGGACACTCGTGAGTGCACCAGCCCCAGACTGCAGTGATTGCTCCCTGCACTGTCTATGGAGCCTCAGCGGTGCACACACTGACCTGGAGCCGGGGATGGTGCCGATCACTCCCGCACAGTGCTGCAGGCTGCTCCGGTCTCCCCCATCTCTGGACTGAGCAGCCATGCTCATGTGGAAACACCGACATTGCAGTCCCATCCGCCGGCCGTGCACCGGATTACGGCTGCTGCCCTGCGAGCCCCCAATCCAGGGAGACGCTCCCCATGTCTGCCGCAGGTCTCACGGCTCCCGGCTGCGGCGCCACAAGTCCCCCGCCTCCCGTCAAAGCCACATTGTTTGCGGCATCTACAAGGCGGAAGTGTGGAGGCGCACTGTCATTATACTTATCCCCGCCGCCGCCGCCCTGTATACCCATGGGGGGGCGCCATTTTAAATCGAATTACACGATTTTGAAAAAATCAGAATCGTGGCCACATCAGAGGGCGAATTAATCGAATTAATTCGATTAATCGCCCAGCCCTAGATGGGGATCAGGATGGGGACATTACTACATGATGAGCAACAGGATGGGGACATTACTACATGATGAGCACCAGGATGGGAACATTACTACAAGAAGGGGATCATGATGGGGACATTACTACAAGAAGGGCATCAGGATGGGGATATTACTACAAGAAGGGAATCAGGATGGAGGACATTACTATAAGAGAAGGATCAGGATGTGGGACATTACTACAAGAAGGGAATCAGGATGGGGAAATTAGTACAAGATGGGGACATTACTACATGAAGGGGACCATGATGGGAACATTAGTACAAGAAGGGGATCAGAAAGGGGAAATTAGTACAAGATGGGGACCAGGATGGAGACATTACTACAAGAAGGGAATCAGGAAGGGGAAATTAGTACAAGATGGGGACCAGGATGGAGACATTACTACAAGAAGGGAATCAGTATTGGGTATTACTACACAATTGGGACATTACTACAAGATGGGAATCAGGATGGGGACATTACTACAAGAGGAGGAGCATAATGTGTGACATTACTACAGGATGGGGACCAGTATGGGATCATTACCACAAGAAAGGGACCAAGATGGGGACATTACTACAAGAAGGGGATCAGGATTTGGACATTACTGCACTGAGCAAAAGATTCTGGTATTACTAAAAATGTCACTTAGGCTGCCTTCAGATTTGCAGATGCCTCCGCAGCGTTTTGCGGAGGCATCTGCAAGCATCTGCATGCAGACGGCAGCCCCTATGTTTATAATGGAGCGCACGGCAGTCTGCAGTTGCTTGCAGACCGCCGTGCGCACCCATTCACTCCTATATGTGATCTGTGCGAAGGCGGATGCCTGCGTACAGATCACACACTCTCGTCCGCACCAGGGACGCGACATGTTGCGTCCCTGGTGCGGGTGAGAGTGTGTGATTTGTGCACAGGCATCCGCCTGCGCACAGATCACATATAGGAGTGAATGGGTGCGCACGGCGGTCTGCAAGCATCTGCAGACCGCCATGCGCTCCATTATAAACATAGGGGCTGTCGTCTGCATGCAGATGCTTGCAGATGCCTCTGCAAAACGCTGCGGAGGCATCTGCAAATCTGAAGGCAGCCTAAGTCCTACAAGCAATGCGGCCCCCTGATATCAATTTCTTTCTCTATGCAGCCCATCAACCCAGCCAAGTTTGACACCTCTGTATTAAAGTGTGCAAGTTTACAATATGTAGGGATGTGGGACATTATATAGTTGTTTGACATCTATTTTTATCTGTCTACGTTATTTATCATCATTTCTCTATCTTTGCACCTCTTTTACATATAAAAACCCATTAATCTCAGTGACGTGTGCTTTTATTGGGTCACATGGATGACACATGGACGGTCATGCAGATGTGCAGTCTTTAGACTGTGTGTGAAGGAGATGTGTAGACGCCAGAATACAGGAGCCACGGACTGAAGCATCTGACGTCACCGCAGCCTGTGCGCAATCCCCCCCCCCCCCCATATGACAGTTGTCTTGGCACCGCCCTATGACGTCACCGGCCGCGAGCTGAATGGGCACGCGGATTTTAATAATGGCGGTGTTCTGTGGTTGGAATACGCATGCGCAGTGTCTGATGCTGGCGCTTTTTTTCGCGCCATATCGTTCCTATCAGAGGCTGTGTAGATGGCGCTGTACAGCAGGAGGCGCCCAGTGAATGGGAGACGCCTAGTGAATGGGAGGTACCCAGAGAATGGGAGGCGCCGTAGAGCAGGAGGCGCCCAGTGAATGGGAGGCGCCTAGTGAATGGGAGGCACTGTAGAGCAGGAGGCGCCCAGTGAATGGGAGGTACCCAGAGAATGGGAGGCGCCGTAGAGCAGGAGGCGCCCAGTGAATGGGAGGCACTGTAGAGCAGGAGGCGCCCAGTGAATGGGAGGCGCCTAGTGAATGGGAGGCACTGTAGAGCAGGAGGCGCCCAGTGAATGGGAGGCGCTGTAGAGCAGGAGGCGCTGTATCCAGCCCCTTATCAGGGCGGGGCAGTCCCCCCTCACACTCATTCTTTTACTCCCATAGAGGGCACGCGCGCTCCGTCCTTGTTGTCGCCGCCATCTTGAAGGAGTCGCGACGCAGGAGAAGAAGCAGATATTACACGGTCAGTGAAGAAAAGGACGCCATCACCGCCGCCAAGATGAGCTCCGAGTCCCCAGTCAACGTGAAGAAGCTGAAGGTGTCTGAGCTGAAAGAGGAGCTGAAGAAGAGACGGCTGAGTGATAAGGGCCTGAAGGCCGAGCTGATGGAGAGGCTGCAGGCCGCGCTGGACGACGAGAGCGCCTCAGGCGGCGGAGCCGTGGGAGTCTCCTCAGAAGGGATGGATGTGGGGGAAGAGGCGAGGAGCTGGAGCAAGGGGCAGGAGAGGAGGAGGAAGACGAGGACGAGGAGGGCATGGAGGTGGGCGGCGAGAATGGAGGCGAGGCCGGACAGGGCGATGGCGCCGAGGAGGAATCCACCGCTGTGTGCCCGGAGGATGAGAACGGGGAGACCAGGGCTTCCAGGAGGGAGAGGACGACGATGAGGAGGAGGATGACGAAGGCATCCCGGTAGGCCTGGAGGAGGAGGAGGAGCCGGCGGACGAGGCTGGCGGAGACAGAAGGCAGGCGAGGGGGCCAAGCCAGCGGCCCGAGGCCTCTCATGGCCATCAAGTGTGAGGAGGCCGGAGCGTCCGCCCGAGGGGGTGAGTGCATGGGGGAGAGGGGAGCATCCACCTGGGGGAGGGGGGGGGGGGAGTGCAAGGGGGGGAAAGGGGAGCATCCACCGAGGGGGGGGGGGGGGGGAGGGCGACGGGGGAGGAAGGGGGGGGGGGGGAGGGGCGTCCGGGGAGTGCAAGGGGGGGGAAAGGGGAGCGTCCACCTGGGGGAGTGCAAGGGGGGGGGGAAAGGGGAGCGTCCACCTGGGGGGGGGGAAAGGGGAGCGTCCACCTGGGGGTGTGCAAGGGGGGGGAAAGGGGAGCGTCCACTGGGGGGTGCAGGGGGGGGGGAAAGGGGAGCGTCCACCTGGGGGGTGCAAGGGGGGGGAAAGGGGAGCGTCCACCTGGGGGAGGAGGGGGGGGGAGCGTCCACCTGGGGGAGGAGGGGGGGGGAGCGTCCACCTGGGGGAGGGGGGGGGGAGCGTCCACCTGGGGGGTGAAGGGGGGGGGGGAGCGTCCCCCTGGGGGGAGGCAAGGGGGGGAGGGGAGCGTCCACCTGGGGGAGGGGGGGGGGGGAGCGTCCACTGGGGGGGAAGGGGAAGGGGAGCGTCCACCTGGGGGTGAAGGGGAAGGGGAGCGTCCACCTGGGGAGGGGAAAGGGGAGCGTCCACCTGGGGGAGGGGAAGGGGAGCGTCCACGGGGGGAGGAAGGGGAGCGTCCACCTGGGGGAGTGCAAGGGGGGGGGGAAAGGGGAGCGTCCACCTGGGGGAGTGCAGGGGAAAGGGGGAGCGTCCACCTGGGGGAGTGCAGGGGAAAGGGGAGCGTCCACCTGGGGGAGCAAGGGAGGGAGCGTCCACCTGGGGGAGGCGGGGAAGGGGGAGCGTCCACCTGGGGAGTGAAGGGGGGGAAGGGGAGCGTCCACCTGGGGGAGGGGGGGGGAAAGGGGAGCGTCCACCTGGGGGAGGGGGGGGAGAAAGGGGAGCGTCCACCTGGGGGAGGGGGGGTGGGGGGAAAGGGGAGCGTCCACCTGGGGGAGGAAGGGGGGGGGGGAAAGGGGAGCGTCCACCTGGGGGAGGGGGTGGGGGGGCGGGGAAAGGGGGCGTCACTGGGGAGTGGGGGGGGGGGGAAAGGGTGGAGTCCACTGTAGATGCTGGGGAAAGGGGAGCGTCCACTGGGAGTGCAAGGGGGGGGAAAGGGGAGCGTCCACGAGGGGGGGGGGAGTGCAAGGGGGAGAGGGGAGCATCCACCTGGGGGAGGGGGGGAGTGGAAAGGGGGAGCGTCCACCTGGGGGGAGGGGGGAGTGCAAAGGGGGGGGGGAAAGGGGAGCGTCCACCTGGGGGAGGGGGGGGAGTGCAAAGGGGGAAAGGGGAGCGTCCACCTGGGGGAGGGGAAAGGGGAGCGTCCACCTGGGGGAGGGGGAGAGTGCAAAGGGGGGAAAGGGGAGCGTCCACCTGGGGGAGGGGGAGAGTGCAAAGGGGGGAAAGGGGAGCGTCCACCTGGGGGAGGGGGAGAGTGCAAAGGGGGGAAAGGGGAGCGTCCACCTGGGGGAGGGGGGAGAGTGCAAGGGGGAAAGGGGAGCGTCCACCTGGGGGAGGGGTGTGGGGTGCAAGGGGGAAAGGGGAGCGTCCACCTGGGGGAGGGGTGTGGGGTGCAGGAGGAGAGAGTCTGGGGGGAGAGTGGTGTGGGTGGGCCTTGTGTTTGTTAGTTTAGGGCCTTGGTGATGTATGTAGATCGCTGTGGAATTAATGGTGCTGTATAAGCGAATAATTATTATTCGAGAGTGGCTAATAACCTGATGTCGGCAGAATGTGTGGCCTCTGGCGGTGCAGAGTTGTGTAATCCACCTGTGTATATGGATTGTTATGTCCATGATTTATGATTCCTGGATGTAATCTACATGTCTACCTGGGATCATGTGGACGTATATTGTTGTGGTCTTGTCTTATCAAAGTGCAAGTGTTGCAAATATCAAATAAAATCAGATCAGATGCCATCGGTCCGATTTTGTAACGGATCCGATAAAAAAAAATTGGACCAATGGCATCTGATTGAGTATCCGATCCGATTTACAACGGACATCATTGGATTGTGGCAAAACGTGATGTGAAGACACCCTTATCTGGATGTACCTGGGTTGTCCTGTGCAACCTTTGACTTGGTTATGCGATGGTGTACTGTGGACAGTTAATATAAAAAAGAAAATGGTTTACACACATGTCGTTATTTAGAAAGGGTTTATGTAAAATATAACTTTCAAAAATCTAGTTAAAAATCATTACAGGTTAATATACTGAAATGTTAGTCCCAAAGGGATTTTTGCAATAAACAAAAAAGAATAATTCTAGCCCTAAAGATCATACACATATACACAGCACCTCTTCAGCTGATATTATGTTGTTTTTGGGAATGACAGCATAAAGCATGGAAGATAATAGCTGAGCTGTGATTGGTTGCCATGGGCAGCCTGATAAATATCCAGTAACCCCCTCCCCCAGGCAGGATATGTTGCCTCACTCATACACATAATAGACAGCTCATGGACTGACATCTGCCTTAATTCCCTATATGGCACATGTGTTGCACATTGGCTGTTTTTAATCAGATGTTTAATTTTGGAAATTAAAGATGGCACACGTATGAGGCGAGTTGTGTGAGGTGATTTGTGCACATCTGTGTCTTGTCTGTGGTGTGTCCCCCTGGGGGGTGAGTGCATGTGTCCGTATAGGGTATGTGTGTCCCCGTGGGGGAGTGTGTCTGTGGTGAGTATCCAATGTTGATGCTGCACCTTAGCAACTACACAATTGCTGTTACTTTGTGTGCGTGTGGTATGTATACATGTCCCGTGTGTGCTGAATATCCCATGTTGGGGGCCCCACCTTAGTGACTATACAGTTGTGGCCAAAAGTATTGACACCCCTGCAATTCTGTCAGATAATACTCCGTTTCTTCCTGAACATGATCACAATCACAAATTCTTTGGTATTCTCTTCATTTAATTTGTCTTCAAGGAAAAAACACAAAAAGAATTGTCCTAAAGCCAAATTGGATATAATTCCGCACCAAACATAAAGGGGGTGGACAAAAGTATTGGCACTATTAGAAAAATCATGTGATGCTTCTCTAATTTGTGTAATTAACAGCACCTGTAACTTGCCTGTGGCACCTAACAGGTGTTGGCAATAATTACATCACACTTGCAGCCAGTTGACATGGATTAAAGTTGACTCAACCTCTGTCCTGTGTCCTTGTGTGTACCACATTGAGAAAAGAAAGAAGACCAAAGAACTGTCTGAGGACTTGAGAAACCAAATTGTGAGGAAGCATGAGCAATCTCAAGGCTACAAGTCCATCTCTAAAGACCTGAATGTTCCCGTGTCTACCGTGCGCAGTGTCATCACAAAATTTAAAGCCCATGGCACTGTGGCTAATCTCCCTAGATGTGGACTGAAAATAAAAATTGAAAAGAGATTTCAACGCAAGATTGTGCGGATGGTGGATAAAGAACCTCGACTAACATCCAAACAAGTTCAAGCTGCCCTGCAGTCCAAGGGTACAACAGTGTCAACCCGTACTATCCATCGGTGTCTGAATCAAAACGGACTGTATGGTAGGATACCCAGGAAGACCCCACTTCCTACCCCGAGACATAAAAAAAGCCAGGCTGGAGTTTGCCAAAACCTACCTGAGAAAGCCTAAAAAGTTTTGGAAGAATGTTCTCTGGTCAGATGAGACAAAAGTAGAGCTTTTTGGGCAAAGGCATCAACATAGAGTTTACTGGAGAAAGAGACATTCAAAGAAAAGAACATGGTTCCTACAGTCAAACATGGAGGATCCCTGATATTTTGGGGTTGCTTTGCTGCCTCTGGCACTGGACTTCTTGACCGTGTGTATGGCATTACGAAGTCTGAAGACTACCAACAAATTTTGCGTCATAATGTAGGGCCCAGTGTGAGAAAGCTGGGTCTCCCTCAGAGGTCATAGGTCTTCCAGCAGGACAATGACCCAAAACACACTTCAGAAAGCACTGGAAACTTCTAAGGTGGCCAGCAATGAGTCCAGACCTGAATCCCATAGAACACCTGTGGAGAGATCTAAAAATGGCAGTTTGGAGAAGGCACCCTTCAAATATCAGGGACCTGGAGCAGTTTGCCAAAGAAGAATGGTCTAAGATTCCAGCAGAGCATTGTAAGAAACTCATTGATGGTTACCGGAAGCAGTTGATTGCAGTTATTTTGGCTAAAGGTTGTGCAACCAAGTATTAGGCTGAGGGTGCCAATACTTTTGTCTGGCCCATTTCTGGAGTTTTGTGTGAAATGATCAAAGTTTTGCTTTTTGTTTCATTCTCTTTTGTGTTTTTTCATTGAAGACAAATTAAATGAAGATAATACCAAAGAATTTGTGATTGCAATCATTTTCAGGGAGAAACTGAGTATTATCTGACAAAATTGCAGGGGTGTCAATACTTTTGGCCACAACTGTATGCTGTTAGTCTTTGGCGCTGTCATTAAGCCCCTCTCATTCACAACTGGTAACTAACTTTTTCCCCATTATGTAGATGGGGCTGAAATTGTTTGGTGAACTGGAATGTGCAGGGTTAAAATTTCACCTCACAACATAGCCTATGACGCTCTCGGGGTCCAGACGTGTGACTGTGCAAAATTTTGTGGCTGTAGATGCCAATCCCGGACACACACACCCACACCTTTATAAGATGGATGTGCTGTGATCCAGGTGTGTCTCGCCATTTGGGGGTCAAGTGGAGCCCCTATATCACAGGGTACTGTGGACACCATCATTTTTTTTGTTCAACTGCTTCACTTGTCATTGAAGGTTTTAACCAGTTGACATTTGGAGGGGTTGTTTATATTTCCACAACCTCTTCTCATTCCCCTGTTATAATTAAAAAAAAAAGCCTATACTCTCCTCCGGCGCTGTTCCTTCAGCGTTGTTGGTATTTGCTCTCATGGGGTTGTTGCATCCAAGACTGTAGAAGTCTGTAAGCCAAAACCAGATTCCTCAATTTTCCCCATTTTTGAATCCTTCATACATGGCTCATTTTTGTGAAATGTTTTTTGTAGTTTAATGTGAACATCAGGTTTTTAATTATGATACAATAGGTATTTGTATATAACATTATATACAGCACATACTGCATTGAACTACTGTACATATTGTAGAATTTGTAGGTTTTACAGGCTCCCGACTCCAAAGTGACAACCCCTTGAACACCAAAGGCTCATTGAATTGTCTGTGTACTTCAGTTTCACCTCAGACCTCAATGCATGAACTGGCCATGGCTTTCCTGCAGGCCTGTGGAGTCTGTAAGCCACAGTTCCGACTCCTGGATTTTATCAGGTTCTGACTCAGACTCCTTCATAAATGGCCAATTCGAAACAAATTTACTGTTGTACGGTACTTCTTACAGTCTTCCTCTTCTGAGTAGCAGGCAGCTGTGAGATGCTTGGTAGTCTCACACCTAGTATGATCTAGTCTAGAGGAGGAGCTTTACTACTAAGAATTTGCAACACATTTTCAGTTTCATACATTGTAAGTAGTGGGGTTGGGGCTGCATGAGGTTAACCAAGTTTTAGATAAGGGCAGTGGAGAACAGTGACACATGTCGCTATGGAAACAATGTGGCATGCAAAGAATGTTTATTAAAGGTTTGTGCGTTTATTCCTTTCTAATACATCCCCTTTTGCCTCAGCGCTCCTAAAGAACGCAGTATTATTTATTTTTCGCATTTCTTTCTTTAATTTCACTTAAGCAGTGTATGTAGATACACTGCTAAAGTGAAATTGCAAACATCACACGGGAACAGAGCAATAAATGTGTACTGAGCATGCTCAGTACACTAAAACCGGATCCGGGAAACAATCCTGTTATTTCACAGATCCGGCAACAAAGGCTGTCATGTTACGAGCTCCGGACAGTGTCGGATCTGATTCTGCTCGCTTTTTTGAAGGCAGCCCAAAATCGAAGAAGTCTCCGAATCTGGGTAGCGGAAACATTTTTCTTGTTACGGTACATCACGGATTCCCATTATTACTTGATATACCAAGTCACTGAGAAAAAAAAATTGACAAGACTATCCCCTTAATATAAAACACTTGTTAAATTGTGCAGCTACTAAAGCTGGCTGTGGAAAATTGGGTTCATCCACTGCAGCAACATCAATTATACAATGTCTGTACCAGCGAATAACTCGCCATTGCCAGCTTAATCTGTTGCTTTATACCAGTGATCTGTCAGGAAAAAATAGTTTTGATGCTGGGTAGCAACGTTTTTAACATCCCTTTTTTCCTTTTTTTTTTTTTTTTTTTTTTTTTTTTTTTCTTTAGAAGGCAAAGATCAAAAGGATAAGAAACGGGAGTGAAAAGACCCCGTGAGGATCATGGCCGGGGCTACTTTGAATATATTGAAGAAAACAAATACAGCAGGTTTGTAGACCATTCATGTAATGTGACATCTTCTGTCTCCTTACATTCAGTGTTTTTCTAACAAATAATATAAAATTCTGTAGGTCTAAGTCCCCACAACCACCGGTGGAGGAGGAAGAGGAGAAACTGGATGAAACAAATGTGCTTCTTGACACCTGTAAGTAGCAACCTCAATCATAACACAGGATATTGGTGTTAAGGCCCAGTTACACACAGATAATTGTTGGCAGATCTCTGGTTGCAGTGAAATCATGGACACAATTCCATTTGTACGTGGCCACAAAAATGTGTCCATGATTTTACTGCAACCAGGGATCTGCAAACAATCTCTGCACAATTATCTGTGTGTAACTGGGGCCTTTAGGCTATGGACCTGTTAAGCCTTGTGCATGCGTACTTGCTGCTATTTCTCTTTATGGTGGATCAGAGCTTGTTTCCAAAATTGTTTGCTCTTAGGTTTACTTTTTTTAAGCTGCTGTAAGATAGTTTTGTCTTAGTTATTTTACTCAAAACCAGAGCAGCAATAATTTCCACCGTTAAGTATCGTGTCAAAAATCCATGTCATTGTCTAATTCCTCTAGTGAAGCTCTTCATATTCATGTATTTCTATTTATAGTCCTCCTTTCCTGTGTAAACTTCAAAATAAGATTAATTCCATCTGTCAATCACAGTGAGTGATCAGTTCTCTGCTGGCCACTCCCCATGGCATGAATATTCATGTATCGCTGCCCTGCCCTCCTCTGGTTTGTATGCTGTGTGGTCAGCTCTCTAGGCGCAGGGACTCATTGCAGACTAGGGAGAAAGGAAGGGAAGGACATATGCATCTGCTGAGAAGAACATCTGACATCTAAATTGTGTGCATCTGAGGCATATTTTTGTTTTTATATAATTTGCTCAGCAGATACACACATTACATGTATGCAGGAAAGCAAATGTTCATATAAATAGAAATCACACAGGCTAGTGATGTTACTACTATAGTAGTAGTACAAAACATCTTCCCCCATTCCAGAAGCTTGACGTTCAGTGTAACGTCAGTACAGAGGAGAGGGGCAGAGGACCAGCTTGGATAGGCATGGCTATTTAGCACACATACTGTGACTATTCACTAGTCTGGTCAGTTTTTTTTACTGCTGCCTGTTGGGTGTGCAGGTACTTGTAGCAAGAGAACTGCAGAGTACAGTAATGATTTTTACATATTATGAAAGGTTTGCCCAAGCTCTATTCAAGAATACTGTTAGTCTCGTACTGAATGACCTGACGGAGTCCCTTTTTTAAAGGGGTTTTCTGAAGTTGAAGCTTAAAAAGCAGACAATGTTTTTGCTACCTGTGAAACATGGGAGAAGTGCGCAGCGACAGTCTGAGACCCAGGAATTTTGCCATCCTCATCTCTGCACTTGCAGGTTGTGAAGCATAGAGCAATGTTTTCCAACTTCAGTCCTCAGAACTCCTGAACACATTGAGCTTTCAGGATTTTCTTAGTAGTGCACATGTGATAAAATTAATTTAATTTCTATAGTAATGCAAGGGTATGACAACCTAAGGAACTCCTGAGCTTGGGCACAGGAGGGTGTTGTGCGTACTGTATTTGTCCTCAGACTTATTTAGCACGGTCTGCCTGTATATACCTACTGCTTCAGCCTCAGCACGCATTTTAATCTATATTTTAATCTATATTTACTTTTAACAGATAATTGTGATCTTCACTTCAAGATCTCGCGAGATCGTTTAAGTGCCACTTCTCTTACAATGGAGAGCTTTGCTTTCCTGTGGGCTGGTGGCAGAGCCTCTTACGGTGTCACAGATGGCAAAGTCTGCTTTGAGATGAAGGTGGGTTGTGTTTTAGAGAAGTTATGAAAGTTTGTTTTTGTCTGCTGGGCTAAATTGGTTTTGATTAAAAAAAAAAAAAAAATTTTTGTTTTGTTCAGGTGACCGAAAAAGTTCCTGTGAAACATCTGTACTCAAAAGATATTGACGTACATGAAGTGCGCATTGGCTGGTCTTTGAGCTCTTGTGGGTTTATGCTAGGTATGCAAATCTGAACAGATTCCTGTATAATGCAACTGAAACTAACAATTTATTCCTAAAAGTACAGTATATTAGTGACTGAGAACACAAGATGGAGGCACAAACCTGTATTCACCTAGACATTCCCTCCTAATTGCGACCAGTCTAAATGGCCTGGGCAGCAGGATGTAACAAGTGGTGCTGCTCAGGGCATCAAAATTTTTTTTTTGTTCTAAATTATATATGCTGCATCCACCACCAGTAAGCCCCTTATATTGTATATAAACCCCCAGGCTGATCTGTATAACCTATAGCATGAGGGTCGCAGTCTGGTTCATTGGGCATTGCTGGTCTTGATCCGTTGATTACTCTCTTCCTATGATTGTCATCCTCCTTACCTGCATCTTGCAGGTGATTCATCCTGCTTGCTGGCCTTCGTTGAGCTCCTTCACACTTCCCCCTGCCCTACAGAGGGCAAAGCAAAGTCCTCTGGAGCACAATGAAGGGCAGTGAGTGGATGACGAAGGATGGTGGCATTCACTGGAATAAAGGAGACACCGGACCGACACCAGTGACACCTATTGGACTGGATTGTCCCACAGGTAAGTATATTAAAACCTTTGTTTTCTGATCATCATAATGGGAGACCCAGACAATGGGGTTTAGGGCACTGCCCTCCGGAGGCCACACTAGGTACTACAAGAACTGTAGACACCGCCCCCTCCGCTTATAAACCCCTACCGCAGGGAACATCCTCAGTTTTAGACTTAGTGTGCTCGGAGGTACCACACGCTTTGCTTGCACTTCATTGCATTCTCACAGCTTTCGTGATGGCGTATGAAGACAAGGTAAAAGAAGGTCCCAGTCAGGGACCTCCGGCAGTCTCCCTGTTAACCCTTGAGGAACACGCAGGTCGAGGTACCGGAGGGCCTGGTGCCTGGGCACACTGTGTCTCCCGGTACGCTGCCGTGCTCCTTCCCATCCCCTCTGGGGGCTCTGGGAAGTGGGAGATAGGAGCCTTGCACAGCTCCGCTCCGTCCGAGGCCTCCCTAAATGGTGCTTACAGACCGGACTGGAGTCAGCTCTGTCCGAGGCCTCCCTAAATGGTGCTTACAGACCGGACTAGAGCCAGCCCAGTCCGAGGCCTCCCTAAATGGTGCTTACAGACCGGACTGGTGCTGAACCCCCGTCCGAGGCCTCCCATATTATGGTGCTTACAGACCGGACCGGCACTGAGATACTTCGGTGTCTCCGGTGTGCCTGGGGGCAGTGTCTGGCACCAGTGTGTTCATGACACTCAGACCGCGCGTTGCCTTCGGGTCCGCGGATCTGCGGGTGTACCCTGTGCTGGGGTCACCCTGGCTGACCGCCCTGTGTGTCACAGGGGCTGCGGCTGTGGGCTTCAGACTTTGTCTGTGAGCCTGGGTATTTATGTTTATACCTCCCGCGCTGCGGGCCCCGGCGCTTACATTGTATTGTAATGGCGGCCGGGAGAGATGTGGAGCGGCCCATGTGACCTGGATGGGCGTGTGTGTGTGCTTCCCGCGTGTTTCGGCCCCGCCCTCTGCTTCTACAGCGGCGGCCATCTTTTACCCTCACTTTCCTGCTGGGATCGTTGGAGACTGCTCTGCTGCACTCCAGGGGAGACCAGGTTTTCTTTCCTCGCGGAGGCCGCACACACACACCGCTCCCTTCACCACCGCTGTGCAGCGGTTGGTAAGCCACCGGTTTCCGGTGAATTTTCTCCTGTTTGATATTCCCCTGCCGTGGGTATGTCCTCAGGGAAGAAAGGCGCTGCTAAGGCGGCCAGTACCACCCCTGTCTGCACTACATGCACAGGAACACTGGTGGAGGGGTCCTGCAATAATTGCGGACGTCCAGAAGCCCGGACTGTCACTGCTGAGTCAGCAGCTCCGGTGCTACACCCTGAGGTTCAGGTGATCCCAGGGCCATGGGAGAAACAAAGCGAGATTAATGCTTCTCTGTTATCCCAATTGTCCTCCATGTCGCAATCCCTGGAGGCACTGACAAGGAGACTGGATGCTCCAGTTGCTCCTTCAAGCTACCCCCGGGTGTCTCCATCTTCCACCGTGAGACCCCTTAAGCGGGCTCGCCGGGATGAGTCACCCGAACTCCAGGTCCTCTCTGAGGAGGAGCGTCACGCTGACAGTGACGAGGATGATGGGGGTTCAACCCTCGGGTCGGTGTCTGAACCAGCTGAAGGGGTGGAGGATCTGGTGTCCTCCATCAACGAGACTTTACGCCTCGGGTTACCCCCTCAGGAGACAGCCGTGCACCCGAAGGAGGTCTATCAGTGGTTACAACCTGAGGCTAGACCATGTGGTTCCTTTTTGGACCATACTAACTTTGAAAGGGTGGTTAGAGCTCCCAGGGTACACCCTGGACGGCGTTATGTCCGCAAATACAAGGACAACCGCTTTCCCTTTCCTCAGGAGGTGCTTCAGGAGTGGTCGCAGTCCCCGAAAGTGGACGCTTCCATGACCAGGATTGCGGCACGCTCCCTCTTCTCTGCCTCTGATAGCTCCTCACTGAAGGATGCAACAGACAGACAGGTCGAACAACTCGCCAAGTCGTCTTATGAGGCTGTGGGGTCTTCATTTGCCCCGAGTTTTGCTGCGGTCTGGACTCTGCAGGCGATCACATCCTGTCTGGATGGTATTGCTGGCCTGGCAGGTTTCAACTCTGAAGTCCTGGCACTTACAGAGAGAGCAAAGGCTTATGCAGATTATGCCAGGACGGCGTCCCTGGAGACTGCCACTCGCTCAGCTGTGGCTTCGGCCAATGCGATAGCGATCCGCAGATTGTTGTGGCTACGTCTATGGGACTCAGATGCCACGTCAAAGAAGATTCTGCAGAATCTTCCTTTCTCTGGTGACAGGCTGTTTGGTGCCGAGCTGGACAAGTTGATCAGAGACTCTACGGAGTCCAAGATTCCACAGAACAGGCCTAAGCCTAGGTATACTGTGAAGAGGAACCCTAAACAGTGGTCCTTTCGTCCCAGCGCACAGCCGTCAGCGTCTTCCGCTCGCGCGGACCGCGGGGCCAAGCCTTCTCAGCAGTGGCGTCCCAAGAGCCGCCAGAAGAAGTCGGCAGGTACAACAACTGCCGCTCCCAAACCCTCTTCCGCATGACTCGCTCCCTCTTCCTGCCTCCCCACAGGTTGGGGGTCGCCTGTCTCAATTTCAAGACATATGGCGACTCCACATCCAAGATCAGTGGGTTCGAGACGTAGTCTCAAGAGGATACAGGATAGAGCTGTCATCACAACCCACACACCGATTCCATCGGTCTGTTCCGTCTCCAGAAAAGGCTCAGGCTTTTTATCTGGTGTTGGAGGGACTCCGCAGAGACGGAGTGGTGGTCCCAGTACCCACTGGGGAGAGGTTCAGGGGTTTTTACTCCAACCTCTTTATCGTCCCGAAGAAGGACGGCTCCTTCCGCCCGGTTCTGGACCTCAAGCTGTTCAACCGGCATGTGTTGGTTCGGAAGTTCCGCATGGAATCCCTGCGCTCCGTGATCGCGGCTGTGTCGCAGGGCGACTTCCTGGCGTCCATAGACATCCGCGACGCTTACCTTCACGTGCCCATTGCGCCGTCTCATCAACGATGGCTGAGATTTGCAGTGGGGGAAGAGCACTTCCAATTCGTGGCGCTACCCTTCGGGTTGGCCTCGGCTCCCCGGGTGTTCACGAAAGTGATGGCATCGATGATGGCCTTACTGCATGCGCAGGGACACGCCGTCATTCCTTATTTAGACGACCTGCTGGTCAGAGCGCCATCGGAACACCTGTGTCAGCGGAGCCTGCAGGCGACCATGCAGTCTCTGGAGCAGTTCGGGTGGCTTCTCAACATCCAGAAGTCCACTCTGATCCCAACCCAGTCACTGACGTACCTGGGCATGGACTTCCATACGGACTCTGCTCTAGTGTCCCTGCCTCGAGCCAAACAACTGGCCATTCAGTCAGGAGTACACGATATCCTCAGATCACCTCATTCATCCCTACGGGTATTGATGAAGCTGGTGGGACGCATGGTGGCAGCAATAGAGGCGGTGCCCTTCGCACAGTTTCGCCTCCGTCCTCTGCAACTGGAAATCCTCCAGAGGTGGGACAAGAGGACGTCCTCTCTGAATCAGCTGGTGGTCCTCTCCCAGCCGACCAGGGATGCCCTGCAGTGGTGGCTTCAGCCGAGTCACTTGTCAAAGGGACGATCCTTCCTGAAGCCATCGTGGTTAGTGGTGACCGACGCCAGCCTGAAGGGCTGGGGCGCGGTGTTCTTACACCACAGAGCTCAAGGTCTCTGGACAAGCTCAGAGACAACGTTGCAGATCAACGTGCTGGAGCTCAGGGCGGTCTATCTCGCACTTCTGGCCTTTCGGAGGTTCCTATCCGGACAACCGATTCGGGTTCAGTCCGACAATGCGACGACGGTCGCCTATATAAATCACCAAGGAGGAACCAGAAGTGCACAGGCTCTAGCGGAGGTCCACCGCATTCTATCATGGGTGGAAGCCAACAGCTGCTTGTCTACATCCCAGGGGTCGAGAACTGGGAGGCAGATTACCTGAGCCGACAGGGGATGGACGCCGGAGAATGGTCTCTCCATCCGGACGTCTTCCGGGACATCTGCATCAGATGGGGGACTCCGGATGTGGATCTGATGGCCTCACGGCTGAATCATCAGGTGCCACAATACATGGCGAGATCGTGGGACCCTCAGTCTCTGGGGGCAGATGCTCTAGTCCTGAGTTGGTCAGATTTTCACCTGCCATATGTTTTCCCCCCCTGGCACTGATGTCCAAGGTCCTGTGGAAAATCAAGACGGAATGTCAAACAGCCATTCTAGTGGCTCCGGATTGGCCGAGGAGGTCCTGGTATCCGGATCTGTGGCAACTGTCCGGCGGACACCGGTGGGCTCTTCCAGATCGCGCAGATCTTCTCGCGCAGGGCCCCTTCTTCCGTCCCAATTCCAGGGCCCTCAGATTGACTGCATGGCTCTTGAGGCCTGGCTCTTAACATCCAGGGGCTTCTCTCCTGCGGTTGTTTCCACCATGAACAGAGCTAGACGGCCCACGTCACGGAAGATTTACCACAGAACGTGGAAAGTCTTTTTCGCCTGGTGCTCCTCTGGGGGACATGCACCTTGGCCCTTGTCGATCCCGACCCTATTGGCTTTCTTGCAGTCAGGTTTGGAGTTGGGCCTTTCCCTCAGTTCTCTGAAGGGTCAGGTATCAGCACTGTCTGTATTGTCCGACAGGCGCTTGGCGCTCCTCCCAAAGGTGCGTCAATTTCTCCAAGGGGTGTCTCGAGTGGTTCCGCCGTATAGGCGACCTCTGGACCCTTGGGATCTCAACATGGTCTTGGCGGCTTTGCAGAAACCACCTTTTGAACCATTGAGAGAGGTCTCTCTTGCTTATTTGTCACAGAAAGTGGTCTTTCTGGTGGCTATTACGTCCCTGAGACGGGTCTCTGAACTGGCGGCACTATCGTGCAAGTCACCCTTTCTGGTGGTTCACCAAGACAAGGTGGTATTGCGCCCGCGGGCGGAATTCCTTCCTAAAGTGGTTTCCACTTTTCATTTGAACCAGGAGATTGTGCTCCCATCATTTTGTCCCGCTCCTGTTCATCAGATTGAGCGCGACCTCCACACTCTGGACCTCGTACGGGCTGTACGCATTTATGTGTCCAGAACTGCCTCCTTCCGGAGTTCGGACTCCTTGTTCATACTGACGGCAGGTCGCTGTAAGGGGTCAGCGGCGTCAAAATCAACCTTGGCCAGATGGATCAAGGCACCCATTCAAGAGGCTTACCGGTCTTCTGGTTTGCCTCTTCCGGTAGGCTTGAAGGCACACTCGACCAGAGCTGTCGGTGCCTCCTGGGCCTTGCGACATCGCGCCTCTGCTCTGCAGGTGTGTCAGGCGGCCACTTGGTCTAGCCTGCACACTTTCTCTAAGCACTATATGGTGCATGCCCATGCCTCTGCGGATGCAAGTTTGGGCAGGCGGGTCCTCCAGGCGGCGGTTGCCCACCTTTGACGGGGACCGCGTATGCAAACGTCTTTTGAGGAACTTTTTCCCGCCCTGGGGTATTGCTTTAGGACATCCCCATTGTCTGGGTCTCCCATTATGATCAGAAAAAAGAGAATTTTGTTTACGTACCGTAAATTCTTTTTTCTTGAATCATCAATGGGAGACCCAGCACCCACCCAGTGTTCCGTTGTATGTTACGGTTGATCTGTCCTCTGTTGGGGCAGTTTATCCGGGTTGTTGAACCGTCTGTTCACGGTGTCTTCCGAGGTTTCGGGTGTGGTTTTCTGTTGTCTCCTCGCAGCTTATGAACCAAACTGAGGATGTTCCCTGCGGTAGGGGTTTATAAGCGGAGGGGGCGGTGTCTACAGTTCTTGTAGTACGTACCTAGTGTGGCCTCCGGAGGGCAGTGCCCTAAACCCCATTGTCTGGGTCTCCCATTGATGATTCAAGAAAAAAGAATTTACGGTACGTAAACAAAATTCTCTTTTTCTCCTTCGCCTCATTGGGGGACATAGGCCGTGGGAGTTGTGCTGCTGTCCACTAGGAGGCAACACTAAGAATCTGAAAAATACAGAGCGGCTCCTCCTCTGCAGCTGACACCAGCCTAACTAGTTTTTGCTTAGTGTCAATGGAAGGCAGACATCCATCAATTCTCTCCTAGAATTTTTTTTCCTTCTGCAAGAATATTTCTACTGAGGAATGTTGAAGACCATCCATCCTCCCCAGATCCCACAGTTGGGACTCTGGGTTGACAGGACAGACATTACAGCGGTCACACACAGGACCCCTGATGTCAGCTTACACCAGCGATTACTCCCCAATCCTCCACCTGGAGATACTGGGTTGAGTCTCCAGCCAGGTACCTCATGCTGCTACAAACAGGGCCGCCTGCTGGCAATCCCTGTAGCTTCTGTACGCACCCAGACTGCGCCATGAGAATTACTCTTGAGTGAAGCGCCCTTACCCTGGCTGATCTCACGGTAGTCCGGGACCCCTCCCACACCACACCCTGGAGCCATCCATCACTACAGTCCCCAGCGCGGGCCTAGCGACGCTTAAAACAGCAGCCTGCTTATGCCGGCATTCAGCGGCGGGGATCGCATAGGAGGGAGCGGGACTTTCCTACTGGCGAGACTTCACAGTGTGTTTTTCGCTGGGACCGCCCTCCTGCTTCTCTACAGCGGCCGCCATAATGCAGGAATATTTCATCGGAGTCTGTAAGGAGGGGACACAGCATCGCTAGGCTGCTGACTGGACCTGGTGCAGGGGAGCTCAGCAGTATATTACTGCTGGAGCTCTCTGTTCTCCTTTCTTTCCCCCCTCTGTGCTCAGCCCATTACAATACAGCAGTTGTAGCTTTAACAAGTATATACAACCATGTCGAGCTCTAGAAATAAGAAGGCTCCAAAATCCTTTGCTACTTGTTTTACCTCTTGCACTTATATGCAAGGCTGTTCTCCCCAGTGGCTGCACCGACCCGCCTTGCCAAGCCTGTGTTCCGAACACTGTACAAGAATCCACCACTGAAAACTGCACCTGTGAGTGCTGCCAGTACACCTGAATGGGTAGTCATATTGTCTCAATCCATAATAGACTTTCTTCTACTTTACTCCAGGCCCTGCAGAACCGTCCCACACCCTGCACCTACGGGCAATCAGAGGTGGGGAGGACACCACGGAACATGAGGGTACCCCTAATATAGGCATGCCCTGAGACCTTCTTTCTCAGTCGGATACAGGATGCAGAAGAGCTCATGGAAGTCATTCCCCTGTGTCATCTCACAGTTCTCATGCATCTCCCACTAGGGAGAGCGGACATGATTGATAGATTTTATGATCCAAGCTCAGATCTGGAACTAGATGCATCCCTTGACCTGGACGCCACAGACACCTTAGCTATGGTTGAGGATCACATCACAGCAGTTAACCAGTGCCCCAAGGACGCCACTGACCGTCATGTGGAACAAATGGCATGCTCAGTGTCTGAGGCGGCAGGATCATCCCTATCGTTTTCCTTCGCCTCCTTATGGGTAGCTAAGGCAATAATGACCTGGGCTGGTACTTTACACTCTGCTCTACGTAGCCGAGATCCAGACCCTGAGCTGACGGACTTAGTCGCTCAGATATCAGTGGCAGAGTACCTCATGCACGCTGCCTTGGATACGGCCAATTGCACAACTGTTGTAGCATCCAATGCTATGACTATCAGAAGAGCACTATGTTGACGTGAGTGGAGGGTAGATTTGGCCTCAAAAATCCCTCACTAGTCTACCGTACCTTAGCGGACGCCTGTTTGGCGAGCAGCTTGACAAATCTGATGCCATGGGTGGAAAAAGTACTTTCCCTCCAACAGAAGCCAAAAC
This sequence comes from Allobates femoralis, assembly GCA_033576535.1. NCBI lineage: Eukaryota > Metazoa > Chordata > Amphibia > Anura > Aromobatidae > Allobates > Allobates femoralis. The sequence continues at coordinate 457,521,138 of JARQOC010000001.1, forward strand.
TGCTCTTTACCTGCCGTCCACAATTTCCCCAATTTCATACTTTTTGGAACTCATTTGGTTGGTCTGCATCCCGCCCAGCGCAGACTACTAGCCACTCGCTGCGCAGAGCTAGGACCTCCCAGAACCAACAGAAGTCAAACAGCTCCTACAAATCCTGTTCCCGACAACCCAAATCCAAGGGATCTAGATCCCATAGGTTCTCTTCCTTATGACCCGCTCCTACCGGAAGATACTTCGAAGGTGGGAGGCCGACGTTCCCACTTTCAACAGGTCTGGCTCGCCATTACAGACAAATGGGTCAGGGACCTGGTATCTTCCGGTTACAACATGGTTCCTCTCCTGTCCGCCCAACTGATTCTTGCAATCCGTCCCTCCAAGCTCACCGTCAAAGGTTGATGCCTTCAAGGCGGTCGACTCACTACTACAGGCGGGAGGTATTGTCCCCGTCCCGCAGGACGAACAGTTCATGAAGTTCTACTCAACATTGTTGTCCCCAAAACAGGGAGGGTCGGTCCAACCTGTCTTGGACTTAAAACACCTAATTTTTCCACGTTCGTCACTTCCGAATGGAATCTCTCCGCTCTGTCATTTCCTCCATGGAAGAAGGGATTCCTAGCATCCATAGATATTCAAGACACATATTTACATATTCCCATTTCTCAAGCTCATCAGATTCCTGCGCTTTGCTCTTCACAATTCTCATTTTCAGTTTGTTGCCCTGCCGTTTGGCCTGGCCACGGCACCCAGGGTTTTCACGAAGGTCATGGCAGTTGTCATGACTGTTCTACATTCATGAGGAATTGTAGTCATTCCATACCTGGACGACCTACTCATCAAAGCTCCTTCCTTCAGGGACTGCAAGGAAAGTGTTTGCATCACAGTGCACACCTTGGTTCGCCTAGGTTGGTTAGTCAACCTACCAAAATCCTCTCCAGTCCCGAGGCAAACACAGACTTTCCTGGGAATGCTTTTTGATACTTCCCGGGGACTGATGCCCTTTTTCCTCAAGACCGAGCATCTGCTGACCTCTGTCAGACGGTCCCTACAAAGGTGGCTGCACCCATCCTCCTCACAGGGGATATTCTTCCTCCCGTCTCATTAGGAGGTGCTAACCACCAACGCCAGCCTAATAGGTTGGGGAGCAGTATACCTTCTCTATACAGCTCAAGGCAGATGGGCCCTCTCGAGACCTCTACCCATCAACCTTCTAGAAATTTTGTGCCATAATTCTAGTACTACAGTCCTTCCACCAGCGGTTGGCAGGGAGGCACATGTGCATTGTCGGACAATGCCACAGCTGTGGCGTATGTCAATCACCAGGGAGGAACCCTCAGCAAACAAGCGATGTCCGAAGTGGAGCCGATTCTCCGTTGGGCCAAATCCACCCGGTCTGTCCTTTCGGCTGTGCACGTCCTGGGTGTCGACAATTGGGCAGTGGAATTTGTCGTCGGGTCTCTTCACCCAGAAGTCGTCCAACAGATATTCAATTGGTGGGGAACCCCGGATGTGGACCTCATGGCATCACAAATGAATGCCAAAGTGGCCAATTTCATTGCGCGCTCTCATGACTCACAATCGCTGGGAGCGATTACCTAGTCCAGTCTTGGAGGCATTTTTGACTCCCCTACATTTTTCCCCCTCTGACTCTTGTACCCAGACTGGTACAGAAAATTAAGTCAGAAGGCGTTCCCGTCATTCTCGTGGCCCAGGACAGGCCCAGACGCGTCTGGTACGCCGGCCTGGTTCAACTTGCCGCAGACGTTCCTTGGTGTCTTCCAGACCGACTCGGGTCTGATTTACCACCAGAATTTGGAGGCCCTGAGTTTGACGGCGTGGCCCTTGAGACGTGTTTTTGACTCGGGCTGGTTTTTCCTCAGATGTAATCAAAACCATGCTCAGAGCAAGGAAGCCTGGCTCTGCTCGCATATATCATCGAACGTGGAAGATCTTCTTGGGCTGCAGGATTTACACCAGGCAATCACCTGCTTCCTTTTTTTTTTTTTTTTTTTTTTTCTGGCTGTTGTAGGTCTTCTCCAATCCGGCCTAGATTCTGGCCTTGTTCTGGCTTCCCTCAAGGGACAGATTTCTGTGCTATCGGTCCTGTTTCAGTGATGCCTTGCCATTAAACCACATGTTAAAACCTTTATCCAAGGAGTTTCCCGTCTAGTTCCCCCTTACAGGAGGCCATTGGAAGCCTGGGACCTCAACATGGTACTGGATATGTTACAAAAGTCACCCTTTGAGCCACTTAAAGGCGTGCCTCGCCGCCGCCTTTCTCAGAAGGTGGTACTTCTTGTGGCTATTACCTCTGTATGCCGAGTCTCTGAACTAGGTGCACTCTCCTACAAAGCACCCTTCCTGGCATTCCACCAGGGTAAAGTTGTTCTCCGACCAGTGCCATCTTTTCTCCTGAAGATGGTATCCTCATCCTCTTAAACGAATATCTCTTCCATCTTTTTGCCTGGCTCCGTTGCATCGTGTTCAAAAGGCTCTGCATACACTGGACCTGGTTCGGGCTCTTCGTCTCTACATTTCTAGAACAGTGCCCTTCAGGAAATCGGACTGTTCGTCCTTCCGGAGGGTCGCTGGAAAGGTATGGCAGCGTTCAAGGCTACTTTAGTCAGATGGATAAGATCTAATATCCAGGACGCTTCTCAGATGAGAAATCTACCCGTTCCTTCTGGTATAAAGGCACACTCCACTCGTGCGTTGGGTACATCCTGGGCCATTCGGCACCAGATGTCTGCACAAATTCTGCAAAGCAGCCGCCTGGTGTAGTCTTCACACATATGAGAAGCACTACAGTATCCATACAGTCCTTGGCGGATGCGAGTCTGGGTATATGTATCCTTTAGGTGGCGATAGCCCACTTGTAGGAGGCCACTGTTTACAAACCTAAAGTGTTTCTCTACTCATCCAGGGACTGCTTTAGGACGTCCCACGGTCTGTGTCCCCCAATGAGGCGAAGGAGAAAAGGAGATTTGTGTACTCGCCGTTAAATCCTTTTCTCTTAGCCTCTAATTGGGGGACACTGCTCCCTCCCTGTTGGCCATTACGGTCAGGTTGTGGTTCTTGTTCATTAAGTTCTGATACGGTTGCCTTCATTACAGGCTTAAGTTTCCTTGTTGTGTTCTCCTACGGCTTTAAGCACAACTCGTTGAGGCTGGTGCCAGTCAGAGGGGTGTATACTGCAGAGGAGGAACCACTCTGTATTTTTCAGATTCTACTTAGTGTCTCCTAGTGGACAGCAGCATAACACCCACTGTCTGTGTCCCTCAATTAGAGAAAAGGAAGTTACGGTGAGTACTTTACTTTTTTTGGGGGGGGGGGGCTTATACAGAGTCTGGGGACTTGCGTACAGAATACTGTTTATAGGGGCTTATGCTGATGGCCACAGCTTATACCGAAAAACTGACTGGTTCCCTTTAAAACACAAATGATTGGAATCTCAGTGAATGGAGATGCATTACCGACTTATTACCGTGCTTCCAACTATCTGTGTATTTTGTCATTTGGCTTGGATGAATCTGCCATCTGTGGGCAAAATGTATTGAGCGCTGTAGGGTCACATACTTAGCCGCTGTAGACAACTTGGCTGCTTTCCTCTCCCCCGCTGTCTTGGAGTGACAGGTCTATGCCCATAGGTGCAAGTGGCTGCAGGGCAGCAGGTGGGGAGAATCAGCCAAGTAGTTGCCTGTCCTATTTGTCAATAGAGTGGCTCCGGTCCTCATGGCTATTGAAGTGTTTCTCTGAAATGCTTATTTCAGTCTTTAAACATACTTGCCTGAGATCACACAGCATGTATTGGATGTCAGATTCTTCGTACATTGATCTATATATTGCATATAGGTGAAGAGGAAGACTCCTATGGCTATTCACTAAAAGGATCCAAGTCCTGTAATGCAGTGGCTGAAGAGTATGGCGAGAAGTATGATGAGAATGATGTAATCACCTGTATGGCTGTAAGTTTCTTTAAGCTTTTTGTATCTTCAGGTTTTTTTAGAAATGAATGATAATGTATGTGCCCTTTTATGATATATTCTACTTTGTTTTATAGAATTTTGAAGGTGAAGAAGTTGACCTTTCTTTCGCAAAAAATGGGCAGGACCTTGGAGTGGCTTTTAAAGTTGATAAAGATATGCTATCTGAGAGACCACTTTTCCCACATGTCCTTTGTCACAATTGTGCTGTTGAGTTTAACTTTGGCCAGCAAGCTGAACCATTCTTTCCAGTTCCCGAAGGATTTACTTTTATTCAGAATGTCCCCCTTGCCGAACGTCTGAAAGGTCCAGCAGGGCCCGAACAAAAGAAGGATTGTGAGGTGCAAACACTACATGTTTTCCTTGTTCATCTGGGTAATGAGTAGCCCCCTACAATGGGAATTCTATTTTATTTTTTACCTTTTTTTTTTTTTTTTTTCTCTATTAGGTTATCATGATGATTGGTTTGCCAGGAGCTGGGAAAACCACTTGGGTTAATAAGCAAATTTCTGAGAATCCTGGAAGATACAATGTGCTTGGAACAAACAATATCATGGAAAGAATGATGGTAAGGTTCATGTGCATTTCATATAAAATTAAATTTTTAAAATTTTAAAATTCTACCGAATCGAAAGTCAAATGTCTTCCACAATATTGCATTTTGAAAATGAGACTCAAATGAGGTCTTAATTCATGACTAGCCATGGCGTTCCTAAAGCTACGTTCACACGCTGTGCAAAATCTACGCTCTTGATCCACTTTGTACAGATCTGCCATTGCAGTGGAATTCAGTGAAACGCATTGACATTAGCTGTCCTAGCCAAGTCAATGCATTTCACTTTGGCATCACACGCTGCACTTTTTACGGACCCACTTTTGGGCTGAAAAGCGGATCTTTAAAAAGAATTGACATGCTAATTTCCTGGCGTGTGTGGGTTTTTTTTTTTTTTTTTTTCCTCTGCACATTTACTCACCTCACTGCGCTCCATCGGTGATCTCCTATCATACCAATGCCACAGGACCTGTGGAGGACCTTGGACAGCACCATGTGATCGAGCGATGTCGCCCGATCACATGGCATGTTACAGGGTCCGAGAGGCAGCAACACTGCGGTCCCCGGGATAAGGAGAGTTCATTGGGGGAGCATGGCGAGGTAGACTGAGGTGAATAGCGCATCTGCGTTCACACACAACGCTGTGCTTTGTGAGGATCCATTCTTGGTGCAGTTTTTGCACCAAAAATGGATCCTCATAAATTGCTGAAATACTGTTGTGAGCGTAGCCTTACACTAGTAAAATTTCTGGTGTGGCACACATTGACTTGTGCTACTTGTCAAACACTGCACATTAAGTTGTACAGCTCATAGCCTCTTCAACACCAATGAGAAAATCAATAACTTTCATGATTTACCTAACACTTTTTTATTTATTTTTTTTTTTTCTCCATCTTTCCCCCTTCAGGTTGGTAATAAAAAGATGACTGACCCAGGAAAACTGAATGCTTTGCTGCAGAGGGCACCACAATGCCTTAGCAAGTTCATTGAAATTGCTGCTCGAAAGAAGAGGAACTTTATTCTAGATCAAGTAATGTATCATCAAATCTGGCTCTATATTATGACCTATAGATTATTCTGCTGCTGCTGAGTATCTGATAGACCCAGCTCATCCTTGTGTTTCATGGACAGCGTCACACTTGATTGGCTGCCTCCACATCTATAATCCACTTCTTACCCATGTTTGTATGGTATTCAGTCAGTTATACATTCACAACTGACTGCTGTCTTAGGGCCGCTTCACACTGCGGCGTGATCCGGTCTGGGGCTGTCTGGGATGACCCCGACAGCCACGGACTGGATCAGCACACAGGACCGGGGGCTAATATGCAGTCTGGTGTGCAGCGCACACAATTTCTGCTGCTAAGTCAGGACCGTGGTGCCGCGGTCCTGACCTGTCAGCGGCTGCAGCTGCATGCGGTGCACACCAGACCAGAGGGCATGTTAGCCCCCCAGTCCTGTGTGCTGATCTAGTCTGCGGCTGTCGGGGTCATCCCGGACCGAATCACGCCGCAGTGTGAAGCGGCCCTTACCTGTCGGGGTGTCTGCAGGGTAATTGTGGCTAGTCTGTAAAATCTAATAACTGATTCAGACTTGGAATATTTGATCGGATTTCCTTCAATCCTAATTTCTCTAAAGGTTCCGTTACAAGCTTCAATGTTTAAACGATGTCACTAACTATCTCGGGGGCATGCGGTCCTTGGGACATCGTTAAGACATCGTTGGTGAGATGTCAGACGACTAGATATCGTGCACGAGGCACAAACGATCCAGGGAGCAGGTATCATTCGCACAACCCAGCGAACGATGCTTGTTCACTGATGTGAATGGGCGAAGTCGTTAACGACATCGTTATCGCGGTGTCACACAGCACGATGCAGCAGGTTGGCTGATCGTGGATCGTCTGATTTGAGAACGTTCTCAAATCTGCGATCAAAAATTTATTGTCAAATCTGTTAGTACGCTGTTGCATGTAACTATGTCATTTGAACGACTTCAAACCCGTGATGTTTAAACAATATCGTTCACGATATCTTGTGTAACGGTACCTTAACAGACATCCAGCAGATGGTCAGAGGATTGCTGGATATAGTGGCTTAAGTAGCATTTACAGATGGGTAGCATAATGTGTAGCTAGACCTGGATAAAAGGGACATGCAATGTGATCAGTCCAATCTTTAAATTCACTTTTGCATGTCACGTAGCTCAAACGTTTGGCCTTTACATGTTGTGTTTTGACTGTTTCCCTCATGGGAAATGTTTTACTATTGCATTTTATCTACTGAAGTGAATGGCCTTATCTCCCAAGTTTGTCCCCATTAAACTAAATGTTATACCCTGGTGCCAGCGGTCATGTTCCTGGGTCTCGCGTGAGGATGTAACATCATGTGAGCCCCCACATCCAATCAGTACCAGCTTTTCTCTCCCAAAATTTGCCCGTATAAGTAATTAACAAGAAGCAAGCATCGGCCGCAGCTTTTTTCTTGGTTATTACGTATACACTTATGGCCGAATCCTGGGGGAGAAAAGCCGGCGGTGACTAGATGTGGGGCTCATGTAATGTTACAGCCTCACGTGAGACCCAGGAACACGAGCGCTGGCACCAGAGGTAAGTATAAGCTCTATAATAAAAATTAAAAAAAATTGTATTGGGGGTAGAGAAGGGATTGTTTTGGTAGTGAATAACTGCTTTTAAGTAAAGTACCACATTTATTTTGTCAGACAAATGTATCTGCTGCTGCCCAGAGGAGAAAAATGTGCCTGTTTGCTGGATTTAAGCGGAAAGCTGTTGTTGTGTGTCCAAGTGATGAGGTTTATAAAGAGAGAACTCAAAAGAAAGCGGAGGTTGAAGGAAAGGACCTTCCTGAGCATGCTGTTCTTAAGATGAAAGGTAGGTGTACAAGGCATTCTTTCTTTGAGCCGGTCATATTTTATATGAGCAAATTTACTGATGTCATGGTGACAATAGCATTGAATATTTTCACCTTTTTGTTTTTAGGGAACTTCACATTACCAGAAGCCAGTGAGTGCTTTGATGACATTGTTTATGTGGAACTGCAGAAGGAAGAAGCCGAGAAACTTATCGAGCAGTATAAAGAGGAGAGCAAAAAATCTCTCCCACCTGAAAAGAAGCAAAATGTGGGGGCCAAAAAAGTGAATAAGAACAAAAACAAGTCCAGAGGTGGAGTGGGACATGGTCATGGTGGACAAAGAGGCCGTGGAGGTGGAGGCTATAATATGCGAGGAGGAAACTACCGTGGTGGAGGTATGTATTAACTGAAAACTAGTCTTAACTACTTAATACATAATGGCAAGATGGTCCCTCCACAATCCTCTAGGGAGTGTAGACACAAACTTTACATTGGAAAAGGCAAAACACTTAACAAGGCAAAAAAATTAAAAAAAAACAGCTGTTACTAATGTCTTTTTGGAATTTTGTTTTTTCTCGTTTCTAGCTCCAGCGAATCGTGGTGGTTATAACAGGAGGGGTAACATGCCACAGCGTGGAGGCGGCGGTGGTGGTGGAGCTGTTGGCTACCCATATCCTCGTGCACCCGTGTATCATAACAGGGGCGGTTACAACAACCGTGGGAACTTTGGCCGTGGAGGTGGTGGTGGTTCAATGCCCAGTCGTGGAAACTACAATCAGGTAAAGCTTGGTGCAAATGTAGATATGACTACAATATATAGTGCAACTAATCTGGACTAGATACTGTGGCATAATGGAAAATTGCCTTTTTTTTTTTTTTTTTTTTTTTTCTACTAAAAGATGCATGCCAGATTTGTACAGTAGAAATTAGGGAAAAAAACCTTCACTATTAACTAAACCTACTTCGTGGGGAGGGGAGGAGGAGGAGATTAAGATCGGAGTCCTTTTTAATGCACCGAATAGATTAGGGAGGCAATAGATCTTATTGTTTGTGGCATGTGTTTTACACATACAGCTTTATAGCATGCACACAGCAATGCCACACAAACTCAATCACCCCTCTGGTTTATATTGCCATGTGACTGATCATGTGACCTGAAAGGTTGTAATCTGCCCTATCCATACAGCTTTAGTGATGTGCAGAAGGAGAGCAGTTCTTGTTGAACGGGAAGGCCAATTTCTGTGACCAGTAGCAGGAAGCAATTTCTGGTCTAAGCCTTTGACAAAGAGAAAAAAAAAAAACCAAAGTACGGTAGGAGTTATGCTAGAAATGTTTACTAACCGGAACAGGCTGCATTGAAGCACCACCCCCAGTGTTTATTTTATTTTGTCTCCTCCTCCTCTTTCCCCAGTACTGGAAAGGTGCTAATATTCTCATTGTGGTGTCTTCACCTTTATTGGCACAGCTCCAGTCCCACGTCAGTCTTGAGCCCATAACTTCTGAATGGCTGGAAGTCAGATGTTGTCAAAAGCTCTTCTCCTCTGAGAGCCAGAATGAGTCTCTCATAAAGGTGTATTGAAGAGTGACTCCTGGTCGCGTTTATATATTTAAAATAAAGTAAAACTCCAGCGTGTTTTTTTTTTTTTTTTTTTTTTTTTTTATTGCCTCTTTCCTCAGTGAGTATTAAACTACATTAATTTTGATATTTAAAGCCTGTCTTTTGTTACATCTACAGAATTATAGAGGACGGGGAAACAATCGTGGCTTCAAAAACCATTCTCAGGGTTACAACCAGTGGCAGCAGCAGGGCGTAAGTATTGTCTGTGCAAATCTAGGAATGGCTCCCCACCAGTGACCTTCCATCTACTACAGTCTCTCCCAAGGGTGCACCCAACTCTAGATTGAGTATATTCCACATACTGCAGGATACATAACTTAAAGGGCCTTTCAGTATCTAGTCACAATTAGGCTCCTAGTGAAATGAACAGAGGTGAAACTCAAATGTTACACATAACCAAGAAATTCTTGTTGGCATCTAAGCTTACAAGCTTGTTAACATGTTAATATTTACCCCTTTTTCTAATTGCAGCAATACTGGGGTCAAAAGCCATGGAGCCAGCAGTACCACCAAGGATATTATTGAATACCCAAATAAAAGTGAACTGATACACATTTCTCTTCAAAACCTTCACAAGAAGTCGACTGTTTTTCTTTAGGCTAACTATAAAACAAAACAAACATTCCACAAGAGGAAGTGCCTGCGGGTTCTTTACTGCTTTTGGTTCATTTTAGTTGCTTTTTTGGGTTGACTTTTGTTTTTGTAAATTTTTTTATTGCAGTTTTAAAGTGATTGATAAGAACCTCAGCATTGTGCACGATAAGAGAATGTGTTAGTATTTCAGGGTTTTACATTTTATCTGTACATTTTTGTTTCTTTTTTTTTTACCATATAAACAGTAAAGATTGCTTTGTAACTGGCGTTTTTATTAAGCAAAATGACTCCATTGAACTCTAGGAAGGTCAGGTTTAGCTGTCAAACTATTATGAAGGCGTGAGGTTTTAGATCTGTGGTGGTCTCTTGATGACCCTACAATTACTGTACTTGTTAGTTCTGAGTGTGAACATCCTTATCTGTGAGGGTATGAAGGTTGTTTGCCATGTTAAAAGTACCCTAGAAAAAAACATTTGAGCAAGTTGGTAAAGGATTATAGCTCTTAAATTTTCTGCTTTACCTGTGGAAACCACAAAGACTTTAACTTGTGAAGGTTTAAAACTGTGTTTGGCATTTGTTAAATTTTGATTTTGCAAAGAAAAGGCAACTTCGCCTGTTTCTTATTAAACTAAACTTGTAAATCTAGTTGTCGGGATCTGTATGAAGTTAGCTGTGTTTGTATCTCCACTTTCCCTTCCCTTGCAGTTCATATTTACCTAGTATGCTTGTAGTTGCACCATCATTGTAAACTAATGATATTGTAAGTTATATTACTATAGAAGTTTTTTGAAAAAAAATGTCAGTTCTTTTACATTTTGCCTGCTAACCTCTAACGAGGGTGAGCTGGAATCCATCCTTAGAACAATTGCAATAAATAAAATTGAATTACACGCTTATGTTTGGGATTGTCACCAACTTCTGAGAAACCTAATCCCTGCCCCGTACAACTGCCATGTCTGATATGCTTAGACTTGACTGCAATTTAAAGACATGGAAGGAATGTGCTGATGTCCACACTCTCTCCACTATAAGCTAGTGGATTGGGATGCCGTCTATTTTACAGCAGTTGGCCTTGATCCATATGCACATCTCAAAGGCCATGGCATGGCAGTCACCACAGATATACACCAGCTGCTTTATTATGCTACCCAAGACCAGTGCAAAGCAGTTCTGCGGTGTCCCAACCCTGCGATGAGAAGCATGGTATAAAGTAAACCGTTACATGGAGGGATTTTCACCTATGTCCCAGCTGAATGGTGCAAAATACTATGGAGCAACTGACGTTCTGTGGCTTAATGCCCGTAAGGTAAAGTTTGTCAAGCCTGCCTCCCGTCTTTTAATTTTGGATGGGAGCATCTCCAATGAACTGACTTTGTAAATAAATAAAGCACATGCTTGATTTTACTAATTAACAAGTTTCTGGTAAGTTGTATAACTCCGTTAATCCCTTTTACACAAAGGGATTGTCCCCACTTCTAGTCTGAAATAAAGTACTCCCATTATTTCTCTGGTGCCTTATTAATTTCCTGTGTGATCGTTCAAGAAAATGGCGACATTCACAAATGTGATCATGGTTCTGAATGCAAAATTGTATAACCATGTCAGGGTCTGGTTTAAAGATTCAGAAGTTACAGCTTAAATCATTAGTTCTGTACTTTGCCTTTGATTGAATAAAGGCAGTAAGCTACCACTATAGGCAGGGGAAAAAGCAGAACACATTTGTGGCAGCCACTTCCAGAAAGGTGGGCTTTGCCCGAAGAACTGCTTGAGGGGAACTATAACATGACTTGGAAGTCTAAGGTGTTATAATGTTCACACTGCTAGGAAGCAAATGTGTAAATCTAGGGGCTGCATTGTTTAATACTGCGCCCCAGTGAATTCAATGGTTTTTTGTTTGTATTGCTTACAGTCCTATGGAAAGTACTGATCTTGTGCTTGGGAAAGCTCAAACTTGTGAAAGTTGGTACAATTTGACTGAGTTTTGCAGACACTGTCTTTTTTTTTTTTTCCTCCCACTATAAACGATGAAACGAGACGTTGCGGCTTCTGTTTACTCCTATTGCACACTTTAACTTATCTGTAGTGCAAACATCTGGATACTTTATATTAGCATGGCACAGGTCATACAGACAGCTAGTAACTCTGCATGATTTTACATTAACAGGTACTCGAGCTGTTTTTTTTTTTTTAAAGATGTGTAAATGTTGTTTTTGTGTTTTTCAGAAATCCGTTTCATGAGTTCACTGTCAAATGTGAGTAATTTTCCACCAACCTTTTCTATGTGCACATACTAAAATATATATTTAAGGTTGAGCACCTCCCTGCATTTCCCAAAGACGTCTTTTTATTTAACTAGACATTTGAAGTCTATATGCTGGCTGGAATTCGGCCCCCTCCCAATTACTACAACCCCTGGCAAAAATTATGGAATCACCTGGCTCAGAGGATGTTCATTCAGTTGTTTAATGTTGTAGAAAAAAAAGCAGATCACAGACCTGGCACACAGTCATTTCAAATGGCAACTTTATGGCTATAAGAAACACTAAAAAATCAAGATCTAAAATGTGGTAGTCAGTAAGGGTAATTTTTTTTTCAGACCAAGCAGAGGAAAATTATGGAATTGCTCAATTCTGAGGAAAAAATTATGGAATCGTGCAAAACGCACAAGAACACTCCAATACATCACTAGTATTTCATTGCACCACCTCTGGCTTTAATAACAGCTTGCAGTCTCTGATGCATGGACTTAATGAGTGACATACTGTACTCTTCTCAATCTGGCTCCAATGTTTTTTCTACAACATTAAACAACTGAATGGACATCCTCCGAGCACAGTGATTCCATCATTTTTGCCAGGGGTTGTAATTACTAGAGATGAGTGGAACCTTTGGAAGTTTGGGTTCTGGGGGTTTAGCTGGGCTTTTATCAAGAGTTCTATTCTGGACCCAAACCTCATTGGAAGTCACTGATTAAGCAGTTCAGCTTTCTGCTCACATATCAAAGCACTTCCGGAAATGTAGAGCGGTTTTGTGTACACATAACTGATTTCCCTCCCCCACCCCCAGTACACATCGTTCAAACGCTGCAAGCGGCTCGCACCTGAGTGTACCCGAGCACAGTGATGCTCGCCCCACTGGTTTGTTGCATAAAGCACACAAACTCTTGACAGTCTAGTTAAGTCTGTATTTGGTACGGACACTGAACTTTTAACGTTCGATTCACTCATCCGTACTGATTTTATTAATTTTAAACAGGGCTGTGGAGTCGATATGCCAAACCTCAGACTCCTCAATTTCTCTGAATCCGACTCCCTCATATGGTACGTGGATCACGTTTGAGTGATTTACATTTATTGTAGTACAATGCTAACATCAAACTTTTAATCATTATTATAATCAAGATAATCCGATCATAATATTCAGCACCCAATGTATTATATTTTTGGAGTTGGTCCATTTTATATTCCAAACACCAAAATGGACTCCACAGCCCTGTTTTAAAGTGCACATGATTTTGGTTGGCTGTGTAGTTGGTATTGATAAAACTGCATAGCAAAAACAAAGTTTTAATAGCAGTGTAAAGCTCTGGGGTAAATTTCAGTGACTTAGTATGGTCTTTGTTTTGTATCATACAGTTCTAGATCTGTGTAACACTCTCATTCTATATAAATGTCTGCTCACCCACATATAAACAGAGATGTACGGAATCCAGGACGTGCCAACAACAAACTGAAGGTAAGCAATCATCTGGCATCCTGTCTTCATAAAATCTTAAACTTTATTGGTAAATATTCAGGAAAACACAAAGTAAGGCCCTTTTCACACTAGCGTTTGCTGGATCCGAACAGAAAAACTGCATTTGCTGCCTAACAGCCACACTTGCGGTGCACTTTTGTCAAGCCTCATGCATTGTCTACGGGGCTTGCTGCAAGTACGGTATTGCTGTGATCCAGCACTTGCGGCCACGAGAAAGTCACGTGCTCCCTAGATAAAAACTACAGCAGCTAATGTTTTGGAAAACATGTCATTTATTCATTGCCCAGCATAAATTGTAGAGAGTCAGTGTTATGTAATTATCTCCGGGGGAGGTGGGCACTAGAAAACAGACACATTACTAAAATGAGAAAATAATCAAAATTAACTCAAATTATATAGGACATTTTAACTGGTGGATTAAGTAACCTAACATCCATTATTCATAGTGATATATAATGTCCTGCCTAATGTTCATGCCCAATATAGCGCGTGTCTGCAAATTATATAAATCCACCAGGATACTCTTGAGTAGGAGCCTCCTGTGAGCCCCCTCCCCTTGGAGGTAAGTTAACCTTCTCCCTATACCTATGACTATACAGCCTGATGTGTCTCCTGCATGTGCCATAGCAAAATGCCTAGAAACCACTGATCATTAAAAATTCAGTTTTTTTTTTTTTTTTTTTTTCTTTTTTTCTTTTTTCTTCCCTTTCCCTGCATCAGATAAATGTCTTGTACAAACTATTTAATGGACCTGAGATGCAAACAATGTGTTGTAAGTTACAATATATGCAACAAATTAGGTATACAACTTGTGGTGGTGCAATTAACTTTCTAATGTTGCATATGTTGATTGTAATATTAGAAGTAAAGATAGGGTGCCGATTACATGGTGACAACACATGCTTATGGAATGGCCACATTTGCCTTTAAAGTGAACCTGTCACCTTATTTGGGTGTTGTGATTACCGAATCGTGTGCTTCTTATCAGCAGAAGAGGCTCATGGATGGCAAGGAGATTTGGTACGGATCAAGGTGCAATCAAACCCAGTGGACTGGAAATGGGTAGTTGTCATTTATTTGGCATATAGGGGAAGTCAGGGCATAATGGTCGCCTTCTTACAATGCAGCATAGTTACTGCAAAAGGTGGTGCTTTTAGCACCAAATCTGGTGACAGGTTCACTAACATTGAGCCAAGTTCGGTTAACATTCTCAGAAGGGTATAAAAATAGGCTAGGAAATTTGATTTGTTTTCTTGTTTTAAAAGTGGGTCATCAGTCTGTTGGTAACTTTTTAAACTTGTATCACTAACCTTTTTTGGATTCAGAGCACCCAGGTGTTTTTTTTTAGAGGAGGTAAATGGGGAACAAAGTTACATTGATATGACACTCGGGCCTTGCGAACAGTCAGCGCTGGCATGTTTCCCTGCCTTCAGACACAGAAGCAGCATGTGAGCTGCACCACTGACTTCCAGCTCATGTCTGATGGCGGGGAGATAGATGCCAGCACTGATTGGTCGCAGGGCCTGAGTCATATCAATGTCATATGGGCAAAGAGTATGCAACTTCTATCAACGCTGGAACCGCTGCAGCATTTGGGTGAAGTATGGTCTTTTACAAGGGCCAACAAGGTGACCTGATGAGCTTTGTAGTGGAGAACTATAACTTCAAGCATGTATTGGAGATCCTATAGTTCATCACATTACTGGAAGATTTTTTTTTTATTTTTTTTTGAGTCTTAATGTTGAGAAATGGCTTCCCCAGCTGGGTGTACTGACTTTAAAGGGAACCTGTCACCTGGATTTAAGCCCCTACTCTCACTACCTGTCTCTGCACCTTCCTAGCTGCTCCCTATCTATCCCTCTCTGAGCTAAAACCACCCTATAAAACAGCAGATAAATAACTCATAACTTACAGAAGTCCCTGAGGCTGGGGACTGAAAAGGCGGCCCCAGGCTCCATTCTGCCCCTCCTCAATGTAGCAGCACACGCCCCGCTGGGCGGCATTATTCTTTCTTCATCGCCGCCGCCTCCTCAATTAGGTGTAAAGCAGGCAGAAGATTCCTAATCATGTGGTGATGCGACCTCGATGTGTCCCCCTGACCGGGACACAGCATATGGGAGATTGTATCTTCTGCTCGGTAGCAGCGCACACAGGGTTAGCTGCTACTGGAGCTGAGTGCTGATTGAAAGCACTGACTGACCAGGTGTGCAGGTGAATAGGAGATATGAGCTGCTGTGGGGAGGGAGTGGAGTGTCAGGACAGCAGCAGGAGCTGCTGTGTAGAGAGCTGTGTGAAGATTTAACACAGCCTGTGAGCTCTGAGTGAATGTTCATGAGGCTAATGAGCGGACGGTGAGGAGAGAGGTTGTGTGCTGACCTAATACAGCCTACCCGGGGAAGGTAGAGCTTCTATATCAGCAGTTGGGATTGTATGAGGTTGTACCCGGCTGCCCCCGGAACCTGGAGGTCTGTGAAGACCTGAACTGTGCCATAAAACTGTGTGCTGTGTGAGCAAATACCTGAGTCACTGCCTACTGTCGTGCCGATCCTAACCGCTACCTTACAGTGTAAAGCGGGTGGGAGATTCCAAATGGAGGAGGTGGCGATGAAGAAAGAATAACGCCGCCCAGCAGGGCTTGTGCTGCTGCATCGAGGAGGGGCAGAATGGAGCCTGGGCCCGCCTCTTCAGTCCCCTGCCTCATGGACTTCTGTAAGTTATAAGTTATTTTTCTGCTGTTCTATAGGGTGCAGGGACAGGTAGTGATAGTGTAGGGTCTTAGATCCAGGTGACAGATTCCCTTTAATGTCTCCTGCTTTGCCCTATCATAGTGGAGACTGACCACTTTCTGTTTTTCTTTGCCATGACAGGTCAAAGTAGGAGACATAAGTGGCCACAGGGACCATGGAATACTGTTACATGGTACCTGTCTTAAGGTACCAATTTGTTCTGCCTCATCTTCTTGGCAGTGATTCAGCACAAGTGTGGTGGTAATTAATTTGCACCTGGACCCTGGTTCTCAATAACCCAGGCATGATCTCCCCAGCAGCTGCATGAAGCTGGGGAAGTAACCACGTGTGCCAACTAGTAGAGGAATAGAGTACTCCCTGCTCCCTGTGCCCATCTCTCAAGAGGTGGGTGAGGGGAACAAGTGAATATTCAAGTTCTTAATGAGCGGGCCCACATGGTTGTCCTAGCCACCAGATTTTTCAGGGACCATTTCCTGCTCTTCTGACCCCACTCCACCGCTGCCCCAACCAAGCATATTTTCGGACTATAAGACACCCCTCCGTCTCTCCCCTTTCCTCCAACATTTGGAGGGTGAAAAAAAAGTGCATCTAAGGGTATGTGCCCACAGGAGTTTTTGCTGTGGTTTCTGCATGCAGTATACCATTGGTATTATGGTAATGTATGCTAATTTGTTCCTGCAGTTTGAATTCCCAGCAAAACCAATGTGTTTCACAAACGCTTTGCACACACATTGGTTTTGCACGTGTCAAGAACTGTCAAATCCCTGTGGTTTTGCTGCGGATGGGAGAGAATTTACATGACGCGCAGCATCAAGAACTCAGTAAAACCGCAGGACCTGAATGCAGCAAACTTCCTGGCAAGGACTCTAGGACCCTTGAAACCAGGACCGGTTTTGCTGCATTCAGAACTGCTGTAAAAACGTCCTGTGGGCACATACCCTTATAGTCTGAAAAATATTGGTAACTAAATCCTAGACCTCACCAGATGGTCCACTCCACACAGGAAATGGGTAATAACCAGAGAAAGAGAACCATAGATGTTTTTGTGACCCAAGTTAATCACCTGAATGTCCACACTAGATTTGCAGTGTAAAAGTATTTATTAAATAAATGGTGGTACAAAACAGGCAAGAGTAATAAAGTAACAAAGGACAGTGTGGAAAGAGGGAGGTGGGAGAAGGAGACAGGAGAAGGGGAGGACGTGTACCCTCACCCTGGTTGCCAAAGCTGGTGTGCCTGTGCTCAGTTAGTGGACAGCAGCAGAGACGCTGTGCACAAGTCACAATCTAACTAGCCGAACTACAGGCAGACCACCCGCCCCTTGAGAAAGCCGACGCGAAACACGTGTCGGGGCCTCTGAGACGGAGGCAGGAGAACACTGGACCCCCTGATCTGCACCCATGGGTAAGTGCTGACATGGTCTGCCTGTAGTTCGGCTAGTTAGATTGTGACTTGTGCACAGCGTCTCTGCTGCTGTCCACTAACTGAGCACAGGCACACCAGCTTTGGCAACCAGGGTGAGGGTACACGTCCTCCCCTTCTCCTGTCTCCTTCTCCCACCTCCCTCTTGCCACACTGTCCTTGGTTACTTTATTACTCTTGCCTGTTTTGTACCACCATTTATTTAATAAATACTTTTACACTGCAAATCTAGTGTGGACATTCAGGTGATTAACTTGGGTCACAAAAACATCTATGGTTCTCTTTCTCTGGTTAATGCTCTATTTGATGTGTGCCCAATATCATGACTGCTCTTGGTCTTTTATATATTTACAGGAAATGGGTAAGTTTCTGTGACTCTTAGGGGTCCATCACACACGTCAATATCGCTGCTGCACGTGATGTTGCAGCTATATTGACGTGTGTGACAGGGCACATCAACCAGCGATAAATCGCTGGTTGGTCGTCCGGTTTTCAGACTGGACCGAAAACCTGGCGATGGTCGCCTGGTGTACATGCAGCAACGCTTGCGTGTAACACCGGGACACGCGATCAGCCTGTTCCCATCGCCTCTCAGCAAGCACTGGGAGCTGGTATCCATGGTAAACTTGGGGTAACTAGGCAGCGTGCGCTGCCTAGATACCCGATGTATACCTTAGTTACCAGCCTTCTCCTCTCACCGGCTGGTATCCAGGGTACATAGCGAGTAACTAGGGACCCTGCGCACGCTGCCCAGTTACCCCAAGTTTACCATGGATACCAGCCTGCAGACATCGTGGAAACTATTTAAATAATTTCCACGATGTCGCTGGTCCAATGATCGCTGGTGAGTCTGCCTGTGTGACAGCTCACCAGCGATCAGCCGTCAATGTCGCCAGTAGTCAGATCGCTGACGACATTGACGTGTGTGACGCCGATTTTACAATTATCTTTGTTTTGCATCATACAGTTCTTGGTCTGTGTAACACTTTCATTCTAATTTTTTTTTTTTTTTTTTTTTTTTTTGTCTCTGTAGCTTGGTTTGTACCATTTAACATACTTGGTAAGTACTAAATACATTGGTAAGTATACTTGCGCTTTTCGACAATTTACTTGTCGTAATTTGCTTTAATAAAGGCCAGAAATACTTGACTGGTCTGTCATGGAGAAGGTCCTTTGAATTAGTACAAGGTAAACAAACCCCCCCTTCCCCATCTTCTCATACCATAGCTTGTGTGAGGTCGGACACTGTTACAGGAGTGCCCTTCAATATCAATTCTAAGGCTGGTTTCACAATGCATGATTTCACTGATCAGTGTTAGTGTGCCAAAACCAGGAGGCCCCATTGCACGGCACGACATCATTAACGATAACTCTCAAACGTTACGTATTTGGAGTTGTTCAAGCGACATCGTTACGACCTCGCTGTGTGTGACTCTGCAAAGTAGTAATGATAAATTGTTGATCGCAGGTTTGAGAACATGTTATCAAACCATCCGATCAACAATCAGCCAACCTGGTATATCGTTGTTTGACACATCGCGATAACAGTCGTTCACGACTTCGCCCATTCACAGTAGTGAGCAGATATCGTTTGCTGAGTTGTGCGAACGATACCTGCTCACAACATCCTTGGTAAGTTGTTCACGATATCTAGACGTGACATCTCTCCTATGTCAAAACGATGTCTGAAACGACCACGAGATCATTGCAACGGGGGCCTTAAGAGTTCATCCCAAAGGTATTCAGTGTTCGGCCCTGTGTGGGTTGGTTTAGTTCTTTCTCACAAAACTCTCCCAATCATGCTTTTATGGACCTCTTTGTAAACTGATACTTACTCATTTTGGAACAAAACAGGACCTGCCCTGAATTGCCACACAAGTTGAAAGCAAGCAATTGTCCAAACTATCTAGGTATACAGGAGCATTAAGCCTACCTTTAACTGGAACGAAGGGGTGTAGACCAACCTTAAAGCATTCCTCTTCCATGAAACTTTACAGCTGGCACAATAGTCGGGCAGATAATATCCTAGTCAAACTGGCTTGTCCATCATGCTGCAAGGTAAGGAAGCATAATTGGTCACCACACAGTACACATTTCCACTGCTTCAGTGTCTGTGATTTATTGCACTCTATCCAACACTTGATGTGCTTGGTGATTTTAAGAATTGCTTGTAGCTGCTTAGCCATGGGAACATGTCACAAACCTCCCTGTATACATTTTGTGCTGCTCATGGCAGAGGTGCTTCATTGAATCAGCAGAGTGTTGGTGACTTTTGAGCACTATTATATCACTCAGCACCTGACAACCCCCATCTGCCACTGGGGCTGAGTAGCTTTTGTTCCTAAGCTTTTCCATCTTTTAGTTGATGAGAATATTTGAGTGGCTCTTATTACAGTTCCACTCTCACATTCAACTGAGTGACCCAATTTCACTTTTTTTTTTTTTTTTTAATGGTGGACCAGATGACTAGGAGCTGAATTTTATACATCTATGTAAATGGATACTGATAACGGAGCCAGAACTTTTTGTTATGCAAGTTGGGAAGTGCCCAATCCCTTCCTCACTGAGTCACACAAGTGCTGTTGTGCCCATAATGAATCTGGCCTTGCTGCATCCTGTATCTTTGAGCTTTTCCACTAGTCAGTTTAGAAATTATTTTAGTGGCTTCTTATACAGGGGTCCACTCTACATTCAACGGTCGTACCCAATTTTTTTTTTTTTTTTTTCTTCGAAAAAATATTAAAGCACTTTGACACTTTTTTGCACTTGCTTTTGACTTCTACTTATATAGCAGAGTAATTTTGGATGTTTTTGTTTGTTTTTGTTTTGTTATATAGATCTATTGCAATGGGACTAAATGAAGAACCTGAAGTCACTGATTAAAGGGAATCTGTCAGCAGAATTTTGTTATGTAAACGGAGGACAGCATGTTGCAGGGGTTAAAGAACCAAGTGTGCCTCCTATCAGCCTCTATTTACATAACGGCTTTATCGCATGGTTGTTACAAGACTACTTTATGCACAAGGCAGTCCAACATGTCCCCCGCAGTGATTGACTCCTTAAGGCCCTGTCACACATAACAAGATCGCTGTAACGTCAGATTCTGTGACGCAACAGCGATCTCGTTAGCGATCTCATTATATGTGACACGTACCAACGATCTGGCCTCTGCTGTGAAATTGATAGTTACATACTGCTCTGGTTCATTTCCACGTTCGTTGCACTCCCGCTTGGAGCGCTACCTCGTTGTTTGACAGGGACAATGACCAACAATCTCAATGCTACGTTAAGGAGTGACAATTCTCAATGACCTCTGTATAATTCTGGATTGCTGGTGCATCGTTTTTCACATCGCTGGTAAGATGCCTGTTTGACATCTTACCAGCGACGTGAAAACGAGGCACCAGTGATCTCTGCACATCGTTATCGGGATCGCTGGTGCATTGTGTGGCTGAGCCTTTACTGTCAATAAACAATCTCTATAGAGAGCCTGGTGTGGGTGGGGGCAGCTCTGCTGCATTGCTAAAATGAAATGCTGTCAAAAAGGCGGCAGCCAGTAATCTATATTAAACATTTTTTCAGAATCTTAGTCTAAAACATGCTGATGTCGGAGGATTTGGCAAAAACCTGCTGACAGATTCCATTTAAGATACGTCCCAATGTTTGTCCATATCGTGTGAATTATATTCTACCTCCTGTCTGTCTTCTTGAAATTTACTCTCTCTAGGTATTGTACTGTACCCAGCAAGTCTAACATTGTGTGGGCTCAAAGCATTTTTGCTCATTTTGAATTTGGAGCTTCAAATGTGATACAGTGCTAAAGAAAACTTAGTGAAGGGGCAAGAATTTAGTAAGCCAAATGTAGGTATTGATCACTATCAGAATAGTCGTGTATAAAGCTTTTCAGAATTGAGCACTACAGTATATATTCTTTTCACACATATGGAAAGTATTGAGTGGATTCTACCAAATGACTTTAAACAGCTATATTTTCTGATGTTTAGGTAAAGAAATCTGTCTGCTGCACTTGGGTATTCATAAAAAGCCTGTGCTATTGCAGAAACCATTAATCTAGATCGCCTAGATTTAGGGCACTATACATGTGTCCCTTTTTAAATCCAGTCTGAGCAGTATTGGAGCAAATGTCTTGTCTTCCTTAGTCTGGTCAGACCAGTTTTGTAGAGATAAGTGATAGCAATTTTTTTACCATCTAGTCCTCAGCTGGGGTGATAACAATGCTTTCACTTATAATTGTGGAAAGTTGTCTAGTTTTAACAAAGGGTAATGTGATCACACAAGAAATTTGTGGTTTACCTACCATTCTCATGATCATAGCTGCCAAGAGATTGAGCATTAAACCTACTGATTGTATTTGATTTTTGTATGAAGTCTTCAGTGTAAGCAATATCTTGCGTGACCTATCTTCTAATTATTTTAGGAGGCCAGCTGGAAATGGGCTGACTGCCTTTATCTTTGTCAAAACTCTGTACTTAATGGTTTTTTTTTTTTTTTTTTTTTTTTTTACATGTTGAAGAATGCTATTCAGTATTTTAGAATTAATGCCCTGATGAACATCAGAACATGCGATTTATCAGTTGATTGCCATGTGCTTTCATTTGCACACAGGTTGAACATATAAACGTGCTAACAATCCATATTCTAGACATTTACGATCCATGAAATATGCCATGCACAGAATTGATTAGTGTGTACATGCTTCTACTGAATTCTAAACCAGTAATGTGAACAGAAGCCTGTATCCCTTATACAATGAATTACTATGACCTGAAACATGATATACAATTTGTGCCTGTTGTGAAATATTTGCCCATTTGTTTGCTGTATACATGTTTAGGGGAATGAGTAACAAAGCAAATTTCAACAAGCCGATAAATAAGATCATTGGCACAATTTGCATACTTTTCCAGCATATAAAGTCAATACAGTTTAGTATTCATGGCTAACAAACTTCCAGGATAGTGCAACCGCAATCTGGAAGCGGTGCAAGTTTGGAACAGTAATATGTAAATTAGTAATTGGATCCTTGGTTAGGTCACTATTATTGACCTATCCTTTTACTGCATGTCATGCATTTCAGAAGGGGGTACTATTGTATTTGCAGTTTCAAGAGCTCAAGGACCATACGTGAAGAGATCAGAGCCATTTCCTAGATGCACAGATCCAGCGGAGTATTGTGTATAGTTTTACAGCCACCTCACTTTTAATTTTGTATTGAATAAAAATAGTTTTATAATAAAAGCTTGTTGCCTCATTTATTAAAAGGTTTGAAAAAACTAAGAAATGCCCCCACTTTAGTTTTAAAGCCGATTTCTCAGTATATCAAAACTGGGCTCCAATACCTCTGTGTGCCACATCTGAAAAGGGTGTGTGGATTCTCAAACCCGCTCTTGTGTTTACTTTGCTGCTTGCCCGGATGTTTTAAGGAAGCACCAAGGGATTGCCTGTGTGGTGGTAGCTGCTGCTGGCTCTGAGTGGGGATTACACTTAGTACTTGTCTTTACACAGTACTTTATTTTATTAATCTCTTTATGCCATTAAACATGTTACAGGATCCTACAAGAGTGGGGGGGGGGGGGGCTATATTTTGTCTGTTAAGCAGGCCTAAAATGCTGTTGTTGCATGGTTCTGCCTACGCAATATTTTAGGAACTTTATTTTTAATACATTTATGAGCCTTATTTTTAGGAACCACCTTCCTATCAGTGACTGAGGCACTACTGCTGGACAACCCATAAACAAGACACAATTTTAGCCTCTTCCTGACATTAGCATACCATTACGTCTTATTTTGCAGTGCATTCCCACAAATAGATGCATCTTCACATCCTGGAGCTCTGCTCGTTTGATCGCTACCATGAGCTCTGCTTCAGTAATAGCAGAGCCAGGGCCCTTGCTCGCACCACATCTGGCTGTTTAACCTTTTAAATGCCACGATCAATAGTGATTGCAGCATTTAGGGGGGGGGGGGGGCTACCCTCCTACCTGATTGGGACCCACATTATCACTGGAGCTAGATGGATGCCATGACAGCAGGTCAAATAATGTCCCCTTGATATGTCAACTATGTTGCCTTAGACAGTGATGCGACCGCTCGAGTGCAACATGCAGGTTCAGATTCTAGAGTTTGACTGTGGTAATTGATTGCCAACGTCAAATGCAATGAAATCCTAAACCGACGTGTGTGGACTGAGCGATTCGATCATGTCTTGGCATGACAAGTTTCTGCTAGCTCAAATGTAGTCTAATCTATAGAAGGACTAGTAAGGGTATGTGCACATCTGACGTTTCTGCATCTTTGCAGACCGTCCGGAAACCGGTGGAGAATGGCAGAAACTGAGTTTTCTGAGCTCAGCAGTGTCCATCGTTTTGTTAGCGTTTTGCTAGCATTTTGTGCTCTGTTTATTAGCGTTTGTACAGCGTGTTCTTGGCGATTTCCCCGGCGTTTTTCTTAGCGTTTTGCAGACTGGTTTATCATGCACTTGTAAGCTAGATCCGCTGGAAAAACGCTCAAAAGAAGTCACTTGATCTATCTTTGAAAACCGGTGGAAATCGGTGAAAAAAAGTGGAAAGGAGAAGAAAAAAACCGTTCTAATGTACACAGCGTTTTCTAAAAGCCATTGACTAGCATGTTAATCCAACCGGTGGCTAGGATTAACATAAATTAACATAACTCAGCGGAAAACGCTAAAAAACAGCCCACAAAACGACTGTGCACATACCCTTAAGTATTAAATTGTAAATGTAGTTAAACAGTGCAATACAAGTATTTATGGAATAAACATAGGGTGTTACATGGTAATTCTAAAATCTGCCCACACTAGTTACCCCCTTCAGTGAACACTTTTTAAACCCGTCTTCATGACCCTGGAATTTTTTGTAAAAGTTTTTTGCTGTATGAGCGGCCCCGTCACGTGGGGCCGCTCATTACATATGCACTGCATCCCCCTGTCAATCAGCGCCAGGGGGAGCAGTGCATATAGGTAGATAATGCCCCACATAAATGCTGGCACACGTCCCCCCCTATTGTAAGGCCCCCCCCTGCTGAATACTTACCATCCCTGCTCTTCAGCAGCACCCCGGCGCCGGTCCTCTGTGCTCCGGTCCTCCGCGATCCCGTCCTCTGTGCTCCGTTCCCCAGCTGTATCATGTGACCGGCCGGGTCGCAGACGCGATGACGTCATCGCTTCTGCGACGCGCGGGGACCCCGGATGCAGCCGTGGAGCGGAGCACAGAGGACGGGATCGCGGAGGACCGGAGCACAGAGGACCGGCACCGGGGTTGCTGCTGAAGACCAGGGATGGTAAGTAATCAGCAGGGGGGGGCCTTACAACAGGGGGGACGTGTGCCAGCATTTGTGTGGGGCTGCTGTATATAGGGACTGCAATACCACTGGGGCTGCTGTATATAGGGGCTGTATACACCACTGGGGCTGCAATACCACTGGGGCTGCAATACCCACTGGGGCTGCAATACCATGGGGCTGCAATACACCATTGGGGCTGCAATACCATAGGGGCTGTATACACCACTGGGGCTGCAATACCATTGGGGCTGCTGTATACAGGGGCTGTAATACACCACTGGGGCGTGTATATAGGGGCTGCTGTATACACCACTGGGGCTGCAATACCACTGGGGCTGCTGTATAAGGGACTGCAATACCACTGGGGCTGCTGTATATAGGGGCTGCAATACCACTGGGGCTGCAATACCACTGGGGCTGCTGTATATAGGGGCTGCTGTATACACCACTGGGGCTGCAATACCACTGGGGCTGCTGTATATAGGGGCTGCTGAATACACCACTGGGGCTGCTGTATATAGGGGCTGCAATACCACTGGGGCTGCTGTATATAGGGGCTGCTGTATACACCACTGGGGCTGCAATACCACTGGGGCTGTTGTATATAGGGGCTGCAATACCACTGGGGCTGCTGTATATAGGGGCTGCAATACCACTGGGGCTGCAATACCACTGGGGCTGCTGTATATACCACTGGGGCTGCTGTATATCATACTGCGGGGGCCTGTATACCACACTGCTGGGGGCTGTATACCTGTGCTGGGGTCCACCCTCGGCTTATACGCGAGTCAATAGATTTTCCCAGGTTTTGGGGGCAAAAGTAGGGGGGTCGGCTTATACACGGGTCGGCTTATACACGAGTATATACGGTATTTATTTTGCCATATAATTTACAGGGAAATTGCAAAAAAAGGTGCAATTACACATTTTTTTGGAATATTAAAATAAATATATATATCTATCTATTTATTAGTCGCCATGTTCACTATGGTAAAACTGACGTGACTGTGTGATGCCTCGGGTCGGTATGAGTTTGTAGATGCCAAACAGATACCAGTAAAGGTATACATGAGTGGTGAAAGAAAATTTCAGACGTTTAGGGGTAAAAAATAATCACACTTTTTGTGCCATGTTCTGCGACCCATAGCATCCTCATTTTTCGGGATCTGGAGCTGTGACTGCTTTTTTTTTTTTTTTTTTTTTTGTCTTGAGCTGATGTTTCTAACGATACAATTTGTGGGTGGATGCGCTGTTTTGATTACCCATTATTGCATTAATGGTTATTCTTGTGGCGCCCAAAAAACGCAATTTTGGCATTTGGACTTTTTTTTTTTTTTCTGTTATGCAATTTATGGTGGGGAAAAGGGGGGGGGGGGCTGTGATTTGAACTTAAATTTTTTTTTTAATTTTTAGAAAAACGTTATTCATTAATTCTTAGTTTTACACTGCCCCACTGTGATCGCTTTTGACAGATACCGATGAGCTGCAGCTCATCAGTATGTCAAAATTGCGGACAGAGAGTGGTTGGTGGCGCCTGCCAACCACTCACCGGAAGTGCTCCATGATAGTTTCTGGGGTCGAGCCAGGACCCTGGGCTGTCTAGTGAGCGCCGGAGATCTTGCAATATGTGCAGGAGAGGAACGGAGCGTTCTCTGCACCTTTTGGATCCGACTGTCCGTGATTGAACAGGATTCAAAGGGTTAACAGCTCTGCACCTGAGCTCACATCAAACACTGACACACGGCCCATGATGTTGTACAACGTCATAGGTCGTGAAGGGGTTAAAAAAAATTGGCTTAAACTGGACATTTTCATTAAACCACCAGGAAAAAATGGACTAAAGGCATATCAAAAAGTCAAATATTGTACCTCTGAAATGATCATCACGTCCAACATAAACCCAGCTGCCATACAGCTCTTAGTGGAGAAATGTAAAAAAAGCAATTTGGCAGAATATACAATGCAAAATATTATTTTCCCCCATAAAGAAAAGTGTGTTCACAATTTTATCTATAAATTGCTGTAATTCTACTGACCTAAAGAATAAATCGGTTACCAATTCAGAAGCTGCTTTCTCATCTGAGGTGAACTTTTCTGCTTCAAAGCAGGGCCTGAAACCAGTGAGTTTCAGGTTCCGCTGTGAAGTGGAAAAGTTCATGAGGTCAGGAAGCCGTGTCGCTCTATCTGACCTCAGGTGCCACATATGGCAATGTTACCTCCCTTAAGTGCAAGCCAAAACTCACTCAGTTTTGGCACTCTGCAGGAACTGACGTCGCACAGGATTGTTGATGGGTATGTAGGAGTAATAAAGATGGAGTCTAAATATGTTTTGTTTTCCTTGGTGTTGTCTTCTCTATGTACTAGAGATTCCTAATGGCCAGGTCTAACAATGGCCTGACATTAGAAATCTTATGGCCACTTTACGCACACCAACTTATCTGTCCAACTTCTGAACAACTTACTGGTTGCAGTGAAATCATGGACACATTGCTCCATTTTGTGGCTGTGTACAAATGGAACAATGTGTCCATGATTTCACTGCAACCAGTAAGTTGTTCAGAAGTTGGACAGATAACTTGGTTTGTGTGAAGTCGCCCTTAGGCTTAGTTCCAGCTGCCACTACAAAGCTGGCATTAACCCCTTATTACCCAGTCTGCCACAGGGCAGCTGGAAGAGCTGGGTACAGTTCGAGAAAATGGTGCCATGATGAATATGCCATTTTCTGGGGTGATGACATGCGAAAAAAGG
Source organism: Allobates femoralis (assembly GCA_033576535.1). Classification (NCBI taxonomy): domain Eukaryota; kingdom Metazoa; phylum Chordata; class Amphibia; order Anura; family Aromobatidae; genus Allobates; species Allobates femoralis. Next base: position 457,548,749 of record JARQOC010000001.1, read on the forward strand.
ATGTGTAGAATAAAAGTCCATACTGTTCATCTCAATAAAACGTAAACTTAAATATCTTTAATATAAGAGTATACATATAAATTTCATTTTGGAACAGATAGAATTCAAAAATCTGAAAAAGAAACCAGGCGTTACCAACACAAATGAAACTTTTTCCATTTAAAGGGAACCAACCACCTCAGATCACCCTAATACACAGTACATGTCCCTGCACCCTAAGGATACCTTTCCATCACTGTTTGTGTAAAATCTTGCATTAGTATAACTGATATAAAGAGTTTATAAATGTACTAGCCTGAAGACATCTGGGCGTATCCCTCCTTCTGTTAGGGTATGTGCACATCAGTAGTTTTGTGGGCTGTTTTTGAACGTTTTCTGTCGGCGGTTTACGCTGAGTTTTATGTTAATTTATGTTAATCCTAGCCACAGGTTGGATTAACATGCTAGTCAATGGAGTTTAGAAAACGCTGTCTACATTAGAACGATTTTTGTCTTGACGATTTCAGTTTATTCACCAGTTGTCAAAGATAGAGCAAGTGACTTCTTTTCAGCGTTTTTCTAGCGGTTCCAGCTGAACAAGTGCACCAAAGACCAGTCTGGAAATCGCTAAGAAAAACGCCGGGGAAATCGCCAAGAACACGCTGTCCGACCGCTAGTAACCCGATCGCAAAACGCTAACAAAACCAGGGACACTAGCGAGTTCAGAAAACTCAGTTCTGCCATTCTACACCAGTTCCCGGTCGTTCTGCAAAGATGCAGATACGACTGATGTGCACATACCCTTATACTTCAGGGCTGTGCATTGCATGTCTGTGCTCCCCCTCCCTCCGTGCCTGCTGCCCTGCCCTGATGGGCGTGATCGTTATCTCCTCTGCACAGAGGGAGGGGGAGCACAGCCCTGAAGTATAACAGAAGGAGGGATACGCCCAGATGTCTCCAGGCTAGTAAGTTTATAAACTATCAGTTATACTAATGCAAGATTTTACACAAAAACAGTGCTGGAAACGTATCCTTAGGGTGCAGGGACATGTACTAACTGTGTATTAGGGTGATCTGAGGTGGTTGGTTCCCTTTAAAGGAATATGCTCACCTGGTATGGTTGTGAAAGTCACAACCACTATAATTATCAATACTTTCACTTTGGCTGCTGCAGTCTCCCCTTTAATAAAACTATTTTCATAACAATATAAAAGTTGGTTTTTAAACCGTGCTGCCAATCATTTCAACAATATTCAAAGAGTTGGCATGAAGGTGAAATTTTGGAGCATATAAAAGACTTTCATACACATCACAGAGACAGAATTAATGGGTGGTGTGTATATGTGTAATATATATATATATATTATTACATATACACACACCAAGGAGTTATCAAGGGGGTCAATCTTAGCAGTCTTGTGCCCACAGCAATGACATGCAGGATAAGTGATTAATCTCTTGAGACCAAAGAATGATTTCCCAATGTGACAGGCAGTCCTGTTACTGTATTGGTTATACTTACAATAAACTCAGATTCACTCACTATCGCCCATCAGTTCATATTGTGCTGAGGGCACAGGTATACAGACTCTGCCATATAGAGCCCCATGGTTCACTCTCCTACAACTCACCCATGTCAATCTGGTACTGTACTCTGGTCAGGGTCTTCCCAAAAATTTTCTGGGGTGGCTGTGGGGTGCAATTCACAGGGGGGAAGGGGGGCAGAATGCTTGGGCCACCCAATGCTGAGGATTCCAGCTGCCTAGTCGTACCTGGCTTGCAACCGAAAATACGGCAAAATCCCTTGCTGTATTTTTTTGTTACCAGACAGGTACAACTAGGCAGCTGAATCCAAAAATATGGTGCTGCCCCACACTTCTGTATTTTCCTGAACTATATATATATATATATATATATATATATATATATATATATATATATAAAGGGGGGGGGCTCCCCCTGTACTTTGATTACCAGCTGGGTAAAAATAGGAGCTGACCTAGAGGTCTGGGTTAAAACCTGCAGCAAAAAATTACATGCAGATTTTCCCACACTAAATATGGCATTTCCACTGCAGGAAAAGTTGCAGCATGGGCACAGGCCTTCTGCATTTACATACACTTTGATTGTAACATACGCTGCAGCAGATTTGGGACAGATCTGCAGCGTATCCACTAAAATCATAGCAAAACGTGTGATCTATACGCAGTGTGGGCACATAGTCAAAGCAGTGCTCTACAGCCACATATGGGGTATTGCCATGCGGGTCATTGCTACCTATTTCTCCTTCGCCTCATTGGGGGACACAGGACCGTGGGTGTTATGCTGCTGTCCACTAGGAGGCGACACTAAGCAATCTGCAAAAGAGTAACAGTGGCTCCTCCTCCTCAGTATACACCCCTGGGGCAGGCACTGCCTCCTCAGTTTTTTGCTTAGTGTCGAAGGAGGCACACGTCCATTTTTACTCTCATCTTTTTTTCTTCCGATGAAGAAAAGTGGGTCCGGTGTGACCCCCGGCATGCTCCCTCCTCGGCCACCCACTGTTGGGGCGCTAGGTTGAGGTTGAGAATCCATACATATGCCGTACTCCTTTCTCGGCCTCCCACTGTTGGGTTGCTGGGTTAAAGTTGAGACAGCCCAGCATAACACCCTCCTTCCTCATTCTCTCGGTCTGAGGTGAAGTAGAAGCTCACGGCCTGCCAGATGACGTCCCCCTAATCACCCTTGGGTGTTTTTAGGCAGTGGCACCACAGGTATCAGCAGCCCCTGGCTGCAGGGGCTGGAGATGTACGGCTGCCTGCAGCACAGGCTAGCAGGCTATACAGTTTCAAGATGCTGAGGCTGCATGGAGGGGGCTCTTGAAATCCAGCACAGGCTTCCAGTGTTTATGCACAAGCCTGCACAGCTGAGGGGCATACAGCACAAGGACGTGCAGCTGCATCCACTGGAGCAGCTTGCACATACTGTGGAGCACCCCCCTGATATACTGGCGGTTCCCCCGCCAGTACCTTCCTCTATGCCCCCGGGACCTTCTTGTCCCGTTTTTCTGGGCCCCCCAGCGCCGTTTTCGCGCCTCCGCGCCGGCCCCTCACTATTTCCGGAGGCCTCAACTAATTGAGGCCCCGGCTTGGGCCTAGCGCGGAGGCCGCAACCCCTGCACCGCCCCCGTCCCGCCCCGCCGGATGACGCGGACGCGCGTCATACTGGGGGCGGAGCCGAGAACGGGCGCGTTTTCCAGCAAGGAGCCCGCCCGTTTAGCTCCGCCCCTTCCTCCTCCTGCACGGACGCCATTAGCCCTGCACGTGGACCCGGCCTCAGCCATCCGGGGGGACACAGGATCCAGGCGGCCTGTCACAGCGGCGCTGGGGGCTGGTAAGACCTCTGCAGGGATCTCCTCTGCAGAGGTTTCTCTGTCTCTCTCTATCTCTCCCCTCTGTATCCCCCTGCAACAGGCACTGTTAGACCACAGTGACCCTACTCAGCCCCTCATCTAAGGGCCCAGGCACCTAGCTGGACAGCTAGACAGTGCCTGATTACACAGGGGACTCCTGGTTACCTTATATACTGCTCACTGCCCATACCACAATGTCTGGCAATAAGAGTAAGAAAGGCTCCAAGGCAGCCAGCACTTACTATGCTACCTGCACTATTTGTCAGGCTGACCTCCCTGCAGGATGCACCTCGCCACATTGTGAGAGCTGCACGCAGGCTGCGGACACTGAGACCCCCACTACCCAGGCTTCTAACAGTGCCCCTGACCCTACCCCTGCGTGGGCCACGGCCATGTCTCAGAATATGACGCAGTCCATGGACAGATTGTCTGACACACTGCTGCAGTTTATGCAAGCCCGTTTGCCACCTGCAGCCGCTGTTCAGGCTTCTGCGTCGCAGCAGGAAGTCCCAGAACCGCGACAGACTGCTGACCCTGACCCGTCAGCCTCCGACTCTGGCCGTAAGAGACCACCACCTTCTCCAGAGTCCCATGCAGGCTCTGCAGCCTCTGCTTCCCGTAGGCGTCAAGATGACGCGCAGGACTCCGAAGGTCTCTGCTCTTCGAGCTCGGAGGATCACTTAGATGACTCCCTAGATCTGGATACGACCGATACGGTCGCGTTGGTGGAGGATTTAATTACTTCCATTAACCAGGTTCTGGAGGTGTCAGACCCTCCGGCTGATACTCCAGAGCATAAGGTGTCCTTTAAAAGGGCCAGGAGACCACATAGGCATTTCTCGGACCATCCAGAGTTCCAGGAAATCCTCAAAAAACATAGGTTACACCCTGACAAAAGGTTTGGTAACCGTAAGGCACTGGAAACCCGTTATCCCTTTCTGCCTAAGGTCACCCAGGATTGGACAGATCCGCCACAGGTGGACCCTCCTGTTTCTCGTCTCGCTACTAAGACCCTCCTGTCCTTACCGGACAGTTCATCCATAAAGGACGCCACTGACCGTCAGGTGGAGCAGATGGCGAAGTCCGTCTTTGAGGCCTCAGGCTCTTCTCTAGGGCCTGCCTTTGCCTCGGTTTGGGCTTCAAAGGCAGTTATGACTAGAGCTAATTCCGTACACTCGGCCCTACGGGCTTTGCAGGTCGACCCAGCCTTGTTAGACCAGGTTGCCCAAATAGCGGTGACCGCCGAATACTCCATGCACGCTGCCTTCGATTCAGCTAACTGTGCCGCGGCTGCGGCTTCCAACGCCATAACCATCCGGCGAGCCCTCTGGTTGAGAGAGTGGAAAGCAGATGCAGCGTCAAAAAAGTCGCTCACCTGCCTTCCGTACAACGGTGGACGTTTATTCGGCGAAAAACTGGATCAATTGATTTCAGATGCCACTGGGGGTAAGAGTACCTCTCTTCCACAACGTCAGATTAAGCGACCCTTCTCTCGTCGCCAACAAACCCGTTTCCGGTCCTTTCGGAACTCCTTTGGTTGGTCAGTCTCGAAACCCCCGACGGCGGCCAATAGGTCCCCCCGTAGGGACGCTCCCAGACGATACGGAAGACTGGTGCAAACTGGCAGTCCCATTCACGCCAGTCCAGAGCCAAGGGTTCAAAGCCCGGCAGATTTTCTTCTTCCTGACTCCCCCCCTTCGGGAGACACTATTCAGGTTGGCGGCCGACTTTCTCGCTTTCGTCAGGTCTGGCTCGCTTCTACCGACGACAAGTGGGTACACACCTTGGTGTCTTCCGGATACGCCATAGAATTCACGGCCTATCCTCCAAATCGTTTTTTTCTGTCAATCCCACCTGCTCATCCCCCCAAAGCTCGCGCCTTCTTTCAGGCGGTCGATTCCCTTTTGAAAGCCGGTGTCATCATTCCGGTACCGCCAGCCGAACGCTTCCAAGGGTTCTACTCGAACCTGTTTGTGGTACCCAAAAAAGGAGGGGCTGTTCGCCCCATTCTGGATCTGAAACAGTTAAACTCCTTCGTGAAGGTTCGGCATTTCCGCATGGAGTCACTGCGCTCCATCATAGCGTCCATGGAGAAGGACGAATTTCTCGCGTCCATCGACATACAGGACGCTTACCTCCATATCCCGATCGCGACAATTCACCAGCGGTTTCTCCGATTCGCCATCGACTGGGATCACTATCAGTTTGTGGCCCTCCCGTTCGGCCTAGCGACGGCCCCCAGGGTGTTCACCAAGGTCATGGCGGCTGTCATGACCATACTGCACACAAGAGGAATGGTAGTCCTACCATACCTAGACGATTTGCTCATCAAAGCTCCCTCCTTCAGGGAGTGTCAGCAGAGTGTTTCCATCACGGTGGACACCCTGCGTCGGCTAGGCTGGTTGATGAATCTGCGGAAGTCATCGCCAGTTCCGTCACAATTTCTAACATTCCTCGGGATGCTTTTCAACACCCCCAGGGGTCTGGTCCTCCTCCCTCAGGACAAGGCGAAGGCCCTTCGACAGGGGGTCCACAGTCTTCTACGGCCGTGTCCTCATTCACTTCGGTTCGCCATGAGAGTCTTGGGAAGGATGGTTGCCTCTATGGAGGCGGTGCCGTTTGCTCAACTTCACCTCAGGCCTCTCCAACGGGCAATTCTGACTTCGTGGAACAGGAATCCTTCTGCCCTGGACAAGTTATTCCGTTTGTCACCTGCAGCAAGGAGTTCCCTCCATTGGTGGCTCAAACCTCGTTCCCTCACAAGGGGGAGGTCCTTTCTACCGGTTTGCTGGAAGATAGTCACCACCGACGCAAGCCTCAGCGGATGGGGAGCGGTACATCGTCGTCACACAGCACAGGGAACATGGTCCCCAGCGGAGTCGGCCGAGCCCATCAATCTCCTGGAAATCCGGGCCATATTTCTAGCTCTGAAGGCCTTTCATTCCATGCTGGCAGGCACACAGGTACGGATTCAGTCGGACAATGCCACGGCCGTGGCATACATCAACCATCAAGGCGGAACACAGTCTCCAGGCCATGCACGAAGTGCAACGCATTCTCCACTGGGCAGAATCGACGAACTCAACGCTGTCAGCAGTTCATATCCCAGGAGTGGAAAACTGGGAAGCGGATTTTCTCAGCCGCCAGGGCATGGACTCGGGAGAGTGGTCCCTACACCCCGACGTGTTCCAACAAATCTGCCGTCGCTGGGGGACCCCGGACGTAGACCTGATGGCGTCTCGACTCAACACGAAGGTTCCCAGGTTTATGGCCAGATCTCACGACCCGCAAGCACTAGGGGCGGATGCCCTAGTTCAGAGCTGGTCCCAGTTCCAGCTGCCTTACATCTTCCCTCCTCTGCCTCTCATTCCCAGAGTCGTGCGGAAGATAAAACAAGAGGGCATTCAACTCATTCTCATAGCCCCAGACTGGCCCAGACGGGCATGGTACGCCGATCTCGTCCAGCTCGCGGTGGACGTTCCTTGGCGCCTCCCTTGTCGTCCCGACCTTCTGTCACAGGGACCGTTTTACCACCAGAATTCCGACGCCCTGAATTTGATGGCGTGGCCCTTGAGACCTGGGTACTAACCCAAGCGGGTTTCTCCCCTGCCGTTATTCAGACCATGATCAGAGCTCGGAAGTCGGCATCGGCAAAGATTTATCATCGCACCTGGAAAGCCTTTTTCGCGTGGTGCTCTTCTCGAGATCAACCCCCTCTTCCCTATTCCTTGCCGCTAGTTCTAGGGTTCCTTCAGTCGGGGTTGGAGTCTGGTCTCTCACTAGGTTCCCTTAAGGGCCAGGTCTCGGCTCTTTCGGTACTCTTTCAATGTCGACTTGCTGTCAAGCCGCAGGTTAAAACTTTTCTCCAGGGAGTTAATCGCATCGTCCCTCCGTACAAACGACCGTTAGATACATGGGACCTTAACCTGGTACTTACGGCTCTGCAGGAACCTCCCTTTGAACCTCTTCGGGATATCTCCCTCCACTTTCTGGTTCTGAAGGTGGTTTTTCTAGTGGCTATCACTTCTCTTCGCCGAGTGTCCGAACTCTCGGCGCTTTCCTGTAAGCCACCCTTCCTGGTGTTCCATCAGGACAAGGTCGTCCTACGCCCGGTGCTGTCATTCCTGCCTAAGGTTGTCTCCTCTTTCCATCTGAATGAGGATATTTCATTGCCTTCCTTTTGCCCTGCTCCGGTTCACAGGTTCGAACGAGCCCTGCATACTCTGGATCTCGTCAGGGCGCTTCGCATTTATGTCTCCAGAACTGCACATTTCCGTAAGTCAGACACTCTGTTCATTCTGACGGAAGGCCCCCGTAAGGGTATGCCAGCTTCCAAAGCTACACTGGCTAGATGGATTAGATCAGCTATCCAAGAGGCCTACAAGATGAAAACTACTCCTCTTCCAGCGGGGATTAAGGCACATTCTACCCGAGCCGTGGGGGCCTCCTGGGCCATTCGGCACCAAGCCTCGGCTCTCCAAGTGTGTAAGGCGGCCACCTGGTCGAGCTTGCACACTTTTACCAAGCACTACCGTGTTCATACCCAGTCCTCGGCGGACGCTAGTCTGGGTAGGTGCATCCTTCAGGCGGCGGTTGCCCACCTGTAGGTGTTTCTCTGTTCACTGACTTGTTCAGTATCATTAGTTCCATTGTCTTTCCCACCCAGGGACTGCTTTGGGACGTCCCACGGTCCTGTGTCCCCCAATGAGGCGAAGGAGAAAAGGAGAATTTTGTATACTTACCGTAAATTCCTTTTCTCTTAGCCTCTAATTGGGGACACAGCACCCACCCTGTTGGCCATACGGCCTTGTTTCTAGTGGTTTTTTGTTACTCTTATATTGTTACGTTATGGCCTTGCCAGGCTTTGTTGGTATTGGTTAACCTTGTTACTTCTCCTACTGCTTTAGCACAAAACTGAGGAGGCAGTGCCTGCCCCAGGGGTGTATACTGAGGAGGAGGAGCCACTGTTACTCTTTTGCAGATTGCTTAGTGTCGCCTCCTAGTGGACAGCAGCATAACACCCACGGTCCTGTGTCCCCCAATTAGAGGCTAAGAGAAAAGGAATTTACGGTAAGTATACAAAATTCTCCTTTTTTTTCCATGTGAAATCTGGGGCTAAAACTAAATTTTTATGTTATTTTCACTGCCCAATGATCTAAAATTCTGTGACATTTGTGGGGTCAGTGTGATCACTACACCCCTAGGTTAATTCATTTAGGGGTGTAGTTTGCAAAATGGGGTTGCTCATGAGGTGGGAGTCTTATTTTCTTGTATCTCAGTAGCCCTGTCATTGACATAGCTCCTTCAAACCATTCCAGCAAAATTCACTACAAAAAAAAGCGCTGCTTACCTTCTGAGCTTTGCACTGTGCGTCAAAAGTAGTTTTTGACCTCATATGGTGATTGATGTAGTCATGAGAAATTGCAAAACAAATTGTATTATTACCCCTCTTGAAAATTAAAAACGTGTCGCCCAAAGCAACATTTTATTGGGAAAAAAATGGGAAAATTTCATTTATTTCAATGGTGTACAATTCTGTAAATTGCCTTAAGGTGTAAAATGTTCACTAATGCCCTAAATGAATCAAGAGGTGAAGTTTCTAAACTGAGTTACTTGTGAGAGTTTTTGCATAGCAAGTGCTCTTCAAATGTGACAAGGCATCTGCAATGTATACCAGCCAAAACGGCACTCCAAAATTTCAAACCGTGCTCTCTTCTGAACCCTGGTGTGCACCCAAAGAGTAGTTTTCTGCCACACGAGGCATCTATGTATGGCGGCCGTCACACGCAACGATTTCTTGTCCGATATCGTTTAAGCGATCTCCTTTTTGATCGCTTAAGCGATATCGGGCAAGAAATCGTTGCATGTAATCAAGCGATTTACGATGTGAAATCGCTTGATCGTGACATCGCTGATCTGAGCTCCGGAGCTCAGATCTAGCGATGAGCGATTTGACGATCTGTCTCATTGTGGTGTATAACACCACGATGAGCGATTTCCCAGCGCAGAGTCTATGCTGGGAGATGGTAACTATGGTACACGTCGGGTAACTAAGCGACGCGCGGCGCCTAGTTACCCGATGTGTACCATAGTTACCAGCGAGATTGCGGCTCCACATCGCTGGTGAGTCTGTCTGTGTGACATCTCACCAGCGATGTGAGCGATATTGTAAGCGATTGCGCGTGCACGTGATCGCTTACAATATCGCTATAGATATCTCAGCGTGTGACGGCCGCCTATGTAGGAGAAATTGACCAACAAATTGTATGGTACCTTTTCTCCTTTTACCCATGACGATTGAAAATTAACGCAAATACAGATTTTAGGAAAAACCAGGACAACCCCTTTAACCCCTTCCCGACCTGTGACGTTACAGAACGTCCTGGGCGGGTATGGGGTGTTTGATGGGAGCGGCGCTCACATCAAACAGCCGACATCTCAGCTGATGTGATCAGCTGAGATGTTGGGCTAACAGCTCCGATCGGATCCGGGATACGATCGGCGCTATTAACCCCTTGGATCCTGCTGTCAATCACTGACAGCGGGATTCAAGGCGGCCGCGGCGGGGAACGCGCTGTTCCCCGTCTGATCCCGTGACAGCCCGAGGTCCTAGCTAGACCCCCGATGCTGTCAGAGCGCAGTTTCCTGTTGGTACGCGATTCTGGGAGATACAGATGAGCAATAACGGGCGATTAAAACTGCGGATTCTCCCCAACCCCCCCCCCCCCCCCATAAAATGGTATCATTAGAAATGTTAGCTCAAGACGCAAAAAATAAGCCGTCACATAGCCCCAGATCCCGAAAAATGAGACCGCTACGGGTCGCAGAACATGGCGCAAAAAATAGAATTATTCTTACCGTTAATTCGGTTTCTAGGAACCTTCCACGACAGCATAGGAGGTAGCCTCTCCACGCCCTAATTGGGACAGGAAGCAGAAGAGGTTAAAAGGCCCCTCCCACTAGCCAATGTCTTACAAAGAACCATAGCCTGAGAGTAATAATAACAGTAACACATTCCAGGAAAAAAACGAGGAATATATGGAGGGAAATAAGTGCTGTCGTGGAAGGTTCCTAGAAACCGAATTAACGGTAAGAATAATTCTATTTTCTCTAGTCACCTTCCACGACAGCATAGGAGGGATACCAACGAACTAATACTTAGGGTGGGACTACAGCCTGCAGGACTATCCGGCCAAAAGCCAAAATCCCAGGGGAAGCCAGGGCCAGACAGTAAAGCTTCGGGAAGCATGCAATGAACCCCAGGAAGCAGCCTAGCAAATCTGCTCCGGAGAAGCCCCAGCCCCCTTTCCTCCCAGGAGATAGAGGGAAAACTGGAGAACGAGCAGGAACAGCTGGGAAAGGAAGGAGTCCGGAAAGACATTGTGAAACCAGGAGGCGAAAGTACTTATAGCCATTGCCTCGCCCGTATGACGACCAAAAGGCCGGACAAAGATATAGAGCCACACGCCAGTACGCCCACACGCCAGAGCACTGCACTATGGACAGCAAAAGTAAGAAAGTCCACCACCAACGGAGTCTGCGGAAGTTGACAAAAGGAAGGAAGAAACATCCACTGGGAGCGAAAGAAGGCCGAGACGACCTCGGGAATAAACGAAGGGTCCAGGTGAAGGACAAAGCAGTCATCCAGGACCGACAGGGACCGGTCCTGGACAGAGAAAGCCTGAAGCCCCCCAACACATCGGCCAGAAGCAATCGCCAGCAGAAACGCCAACTTGTTAGACAACAACGGATATCACAGGAGGACAGCGGTCCAAAGGGAGGGCGAGAAAACCCAGTCAGGACAACAATGAGGACCCAGGAGGGTGGAAGAACCGGAGTCCATGAACAAACACGACAAGCAGACCCCAAGCATCGCCGAAAACAGCGAAAAATTGTCAAATCTGTGGCAACCCTAGAATCGAACGCTGAACCCGGCACGTACAAAGTGCTGGATTGAATACACCGGCCCCAACCACATTAGGAGAAAAAACTTCACACCCGCATGACAAAGTGCCAAAGTGACCGGAATGCGGAACTTCCGCAAGGAGGCCACCAACTCGGCCGACAGGCCCAGAGGCCTCAGCCCTGGGCCTCAGAAACCCTGCAGCGAAGTTGAGCTGCCGTGGATCCGAAGGAACAGACGACCACGAGACGGCAAGCCGAGGTCCAAATGCAAAAGGACTGGTCCACTGACCTAGAGCGCCACGAGCAGGATGAACCAATACCACCTCGGCCATAGAGGGGCCCCAGTATTGTGTGGACTCCTTCTTACCAGACCCTCCCCAGGAATCTCACGAGAAGAGGGAAGGGGGACAGGAAGCCAGAAGCAATAAGAAAAAAAACCCAGTCTGGGAGAAGGAGGTCCATCCCCCACCCAGGCCTCAACTCGAGGTTCAGGGAGAAATAGGCTGCTACAGTATGAATCGCACGGGAAGCAAAAAGGATGAGCCCCGGGCATCCCAACTGGCGACCAGGGAGCAGAACACCGCTTGGACCAGGCTCCCCCTTCCCGGGAGGACCTCCCGGAGGCTGAAAAACCTGCCTGAAGGGGTAGGGATCCTATCAGGCGGACTACAGAAGGAAGAGGAGGAATGCAGTCGGACGAATACACTAGAACGTCCCATCCCCGGAATGGAACACGAACAGCAAGAAGGACCTCAAGTACCACTCTCAGTTCCCAGGGAATAGAGGACCGCGAATTGAAGACGAGACACCAGACTCCTTGGAGAGGGCGACCACCGCCGCCCCCCCCCCACCTCGGTTGGCATCCATAGGGAAAGCCACCAGGGGAGTCAAAACCCAGGCCACCCCTAAGAGCAAGTTGTTGGCATTCAACTACCAGAGGAGGGATGAGGAGGCAATCCCCGGGAGACGAACCCGGGGATTCAGAGGACGGCAGTCTGCCCCAACAAGACAAGACATGGACCAGAAGAACCTGAGTGAGCCTGAGCCCACCTGACAGGCGGGATGGAGAACGTCAATGATCCCAGAGCCGACAGTCGCCCAAAAGGAGGGAGACGCCCGACCGCGCAGAAGCGCAGCAGAGACTCCACCACCCTGCACCCGAAGGACAGAGGAGAAGGAGCAAGAAGAAGGAAACAGCCCAGACATAGCACCCAGACAGAGGCTGCAATCCAATAGGAAAGCAACGACCTCCGCCATAATGATCGAGAAACCCCGGAAGCTGAGGAGAACCCGACGAGAAAGACCATGAAAAGAAAGCGGAGGACTGCTCCTCTGTACAGGATTGTAAACCTAAGGAGCATCTGGGGGCGAGGGAGAATGGGCACCCGCAGTATGCGTCAGTCAAGTCGATTGGAGCCATCTGGTGGGGTAGCCCTGCCCACGCAATCACAGAAGCGATCGATAGAATATTGACATGACAAAAAGCCATGATGGGGGAGGCGTTGGAAGCCGACGATGACACAAGCCCCTCCAGAGGGCTAGTTCGACCAAGAAGAGCCGGGAAAGCCCCAACCCCTCCTCACAGCCCGGACAGACGAGAAGACTGTCGGGCGAAGATCCTGAACCCCGGTGTACAAAAGAACCTAAGTACCCTGAGAGGGCAGGGTAGGGACCTGGAGAGCAGGCGGAGGAGGCGACTCGAACATGAGGAGGAGGCCTTCGGAAAGACCCTCAGAACCCCCGGCAAGCGGCGAAGTCAGCCACTGGTGGAGAACACCACAAAGCATTCACTGATCTCAGGGAGACCAGTCCAGGAACCCACTGCGGGCAGCAGGCGAAAGCGCCCAACACAGAGAATTCCGAGGCGTAATGCCTCCTGGGAAATATGAATATACAACTAGAGCCCGCGGCGCCTCGGATAGAAGGCTCAAACACAGGACCGGGGAAGAAAGGCCGAGTTCGCCCTTTTTCCCCTTCCCCCACCGAGCCACTGAGAGGCAGAGTACAGCAGCTGCAGTGGACAAAGCACGAGGACAGCTAGTCTACAGCCTACAAGAGAACTCCACCGGCCCAGGAACCCCTGGCTAGGAGGTCCGAGGCACCGAGTGCCAAAGGGACCACCATCTGGTAGACCGCACCGAAAGAGCCTTGCGCTCAGTTGCCTGGTCCATAAAGGCAACAAGGCCAGGCCCAAACACCAAGACCCCAATGAAGGGTAGAGAGCAGAGTCTCATCAAGGCACTCCTCAAAGTCAGCCACAAAGTCCGTCAGGCGGAGTCGGATAAGACCGAGATACAGGCTGCCAGACTGACCCAGGCCTCTGCAAGACCCCAGGACACTCACCGGAGAAAGGGAAGGAAGACAAGGAGCTCCACCCTCGGGAGCCCCCTGAAGGGAGCCCAGCAATGGCCCAGGAGACATGCGGAGGCTGAGTACACCCGAACGGGAGACAAAGAAGCCCCCCCCAAGACAAAGTCAGAAGGCCCTCAACCATGCAGCCCATCTGGCCCAGGTAGGAGGCAGCCTCAAAGGGGAGCGCAGTCTTATTAGCTACATGCCAACCTGCACCCATACCCCTGGGACATCCCCGAGAATCAGAGATGCCACGAGAGAAAACCAACAACTGGGATTACCCCCTGAAGGAAATCTCAGGAAAGCGCCAATCCTGAAAGATGGTAGAATGGACTGGAAAGCTGACTGGGCTGGCAGATCCAAAGCCGCCAACATCCCCAGACGGTAGAACTTTCCCATAGAGCTCTGACCGGCCCTAGCCCAAGTTCCTCCAAGTAGAAGAGGAACCTACTCAATTCAGTGGCACTGGAGGATGGAGCGACATCAGCCCGAACCCGAACCTGGCCTTCCCTCTCCCAGGAGCATCCTCTCGAAAGGAGCTGCCAGAGAGAACGAGGAAAGGGAAGCCTGAATCTCCAGGAAAACCCGGGATCTCAAGCCATACACTAGGCTAGGGTGTGAAGCCCAACCACGACAACAGGCATTAACGGACATCCCAGAGGGAGTCTGGTGCCAGACTTGTCCCCTGAACCAAAGCACAATTAAGGGGACCAAACAAGAACAACGGCCCACAGGCAGAAAAGAGGACCCCCCCACACTCCAGCAGACATACACTGTGGCAGGGGAAACACTGGCACTGCAGATGCAGGAGAAGACTCAGTAGCACACATAGGACAGCACCTTACCGTGGCTCAGAAGTCTTCAGGGCAGCCTTCCTAAAGAAAGGAAGGAAGACAAGGAGCTCCACCCTCGGGAGCCCCCTGAAGGGAGCCCAGCAATGGCCCAGGAGACATGCGGAGGCTGAGTACACCCGAACGGGAGACAAAGAAGCCCCCCCCCAAGACAAAGGCAGAAGGCCCTCAACCATGCAGCCCATCTGGCCCAGGTGGGAGGCAGCCTCAAAGGGGAGCGCAGTCTTATTAGCTACATGCCAACCTGCACCCATACCCCTGGGACATCCCCGAGAATCAGAGATGCCACGAGAGAAAACCAACAACTGGGATTACCCCCTGAAGGAAATCTCAGGAAAGCGCCAATCCTGAAAGATGGTAGAATGGACTGGAAAGCTGACTGGGCTGGCAGATCCAAAGCCGCCAACATCCCAGACGGTAGAACTTTCCCATATAGCTCTGACCGGCCCTAGCCCAAGTTCCTCCAAGTAGAAGAGGAACCTACTCAATTCAGTGGCACTGGAGGATGGAGCGACATCAGCCCGAACCCGAACCTGGCCTTCCCTCTCCCAGGAGCATCCTCTCGAAAGGAGCTGCCAGAGAGAACGAGGAAAGGGAAGCCTGAATCTCCAGGAAAACCCGGGATCTCAAGCCATACACTAGGCTAGGGTGTGAAGCCCAACCACGACAACAGGCATTAACGGACATCCCAGAGGGAGTCTGGTGCCAGACTTGTCCCCTGAACCAAAGCACAATTAAGGGGACCAAACAAGAACAACGGCCCACAGGCAGAAAAGAGGACCCCCCCACACTCCAGCAGACATACACTGTGGCAGGGGAAACACTGGCACTGCAGATGCAGGAGAAGACTCAGTAGCACACATAGGACAGCACCTTACCGTGGCTCAGAAGTCTTCAGGGCAGCCTTCCTAAAGAAAGGCCTGCCCCCCAGTGTCTGTAACGAGTTCCCCGCTTCCCGCACTGGGTCCTGGGCAGGCCACCTGCAGTGGTGGCGTGGCCGCATGCTGACCGCCGGGTCCCGCCACCGGAACCCGGAAGCGCTACGCTCCCGCCGGGGAGCGCGTGACCAGAAGTCCCGACCACCGGCGTCACTTCCGGTTGCGCTGGAACAGCATGAAAGCGCGGGAAGCGGCCGGCGGGCTCCGGAACAGGGGAGGCCGCCGGCCAGGGAGCCCACAGCCCGCATCACCCCGAGGGGATCCGGAGGGCCAGGCCAGTGGTCCCACATACGTGGGAGCAGCAGGAGGAGGAGCGGAAGCCCGACCAACGCTGCCCGGCTGGAGACCAAAACCAGGACAAAAAAGGTATGCTGTAGCTTGCCGGCCACCACAGCATAGGAGAAAGAAAAAACCTCTCCATGCCCCATGGGGACAGGAAAGACACTGGGAGGTGGGAGGGGCCTTTTAACCTCTTCTGCTTCCTGTCCCAATTAGGGCGTGGAGAGGCTACCTCCTATGCTGTCGTGGAAGGTGACTAGAGAAAGTCAGTTTTTGTTTGTTTGTTTTTCCAAACTTCTGAATTTTGTTTCACCATCTACATACCAGTAAAGGTGTTCATGTTTGGTGTCTACAAACTCGTACCGATTAGAGGCATCACCCCGTCATGTCGGTTTTATCATATAGTGAACATGGCGACTAAAATACCCAAAAAAAACAAACGTGTCATTGCACTTTTTTTTGCAATTTCACTTCATTTAGAATTTTTTTGCAATTTCCCTGTATATATGGTATAAAATAAATGATTGCATATGAAAGTACAACTCGTCCCGCAAAAAACAAGCCGTCATACATCTATATTGACGAAAAAATAAAAAAGTTATGGCTCTTGGAAGCAGGGGAGCAAAAAATGAAAAACGAAAAGGGTCATGAAGGGGTTAATGATCTAAATAATACAAAATGGCTGCATATTGACGTGGAGTAAAGTCAAAAGCAGGGTTTTGCAAGGCTCTCTCATGGGCCTAGTCCCGTTTTTAATACCTTTTATAAATTATTTGAACAAATTCTTGGGTAATTCATACAATTCGCAATTGATATGAAAAATAGTCAACGCTAGAGAGGACAAGGAGCGTGATCAATCTACTTGAACAATGGGACAAGGCGAACAGAATGGTGTTTAATCAGGCAAATGCAAAGTCCTATGTCTGGGTAAAAGAAATTTAAAACGCATATATAGTAAGGGAGGAAGAAAACAAAGCAATTGCACAGTAGAAGACAAGCATAATTGTAGATCACAGATTTAACACGAGCCAACTTGTGGTGTGCTACAGCTAATAAGGCTAAGGCGGCCGTCACACGCACAGATATCTATAGCGATATTGTAAGCGATCACGTGCACGCGCAATCGCTTACAATATCGCTCACATCGCTGGTGAGATGTCACACAGACAGACTCACCAGCGATGTGGATCCGCGATCTCGCTCGTTACTATGGTACACATCGGGTAACTAGGCGCCGCGCGTCGCTTAGTTACCCGACGTGTACCATAGTTACCATCTCCCAGCATAGGCTCTGCCGCTGGGAGATCGCTCATCGTGGTGTTATACACCACGATGAAGGAGATCGTTAAATCGTTCATCGCTAGATCTGAGAACCGGAGCTCAGATCAGCGATGTCACGATCAAGCGATTTCACATCGTAAATCGCTTGATTACATGCAACGATTTCTTGCCCGATATCGCTTAAGCGATCAAAAAGGAGGTCGCTTAAACGATATCGGGCAAGAAATCGTTGCGTGTGACGGCCGCCTATCAAACATTTGGGTGTATGAAGACAAGCATTGAATCTAGATTGAGAGGTAGTCCCCCATACTCTGCCCTGGTCCGACCCCACCTGGAACAATATGTACAGTTCTGGGAGCCCCAATTCAAGGAAGACCAATATATTGGAGTAAGGGTGCGTTCACACACTGCGTATTTGCTGCATATTTTTACGAGAGTGCTCTTGCAGTTTTTGTAGGCAAAACCAGGAGTGGAACAATCGGAGGAAAAGTAATAGAAACAAGTGCTCCACTTCTGTATTTAATCACCCACTCCTGGTTTTGGCTACAAAAACTGCAAGAGCACTCTCGTAAAAATACGCAGCAAATACGCAGTGTGTGGATAAGTCCAGGGAAGAGCAACCAAGATGGTAAAAGGACTGAAAACTGGCTAAAAGAACTAGGAATGTTTGATTTGCAAACGAGAAGGTTGAGAGGAGACTTCAAGGGAACCAACCACTAAGGATACCTTTCCAGCACTGTTTTTGTGTAAAATCTTGCATCAGTATAAGCGATATAAAGAGTTTATAAACTTACTAGCCTGGAGACTTCTGGGGTATTCCTCCTTCTGTTATACTTCAGGGCTGTGTGCATTGCATGGCTGCGCTCCCCCTGCAGGGACATGTACTAACTGTGTATTAGGGTGATCTGAGGTGGTTGGTTCCCTTTAAGGGGGTTTACATGTAGCGACGCACCATTGATCCCGACAACGATCCTGCCTGACAGGGATCACTGGTGCGACGCTACATGATCGCTGGTGAAATATCAGACAAGCAGATCTCGCCAGCGATCACCCAGCGCTGCGCCGACATCCGACCATCATTGGGATTGTTCGGGGCCTCGGGCGCAGAATGGGGATTGCTGGTAAGTCTGCGTGTCACACACAGCGATGCAGCCTGGCTAGCGGGAGATTGCCGATCAAAAAATGGCCCAGGCCATTCAATAAAGATCAGTGATCTCCAGCGGGGGGCTGATCGCTGCTAAGTGTCACATGCAGCGAGATCGCTGCTACTTCACAAAAACGTTGATGTAGCAGTGTTCTCGTTAGCAATCTCGCTTTGTGTAAACCACCCTTTAAGCCCTTCCCGACCTTGGATGTACAAGTATGTCTTGGCAATCGCGAGATCACAAGAGCTGTGCCTGCCACCAGGGACTTTTTCCAATAGCCGTGCACAGTCCCTGGCTGTTTAACCCCCTAAATGATGTAATCGATATCGATTGTGGCACTTAAGGGATTGGGAAAGGGATCACACTCCTGATGGTGGGTTTACACGTTGCGATCGGCGTCCAACTCCGACCAAAAGTCACGTGGTTCGTGCGTTGGACCCGATATCGTTCCTGCGTTGTACAGTGTGAACGTCCAATACGATGCAGGAACGATGGCAAACCGATATCGGGGGTCGAATGAGCGTGCTATTCAACCGCCCGATATCGGATGCCGGTTAGAGCCGGATCGTCGTCACCCATTCACCACCATGTTAAATGGTCGTTCCTGGGTCGGGGGCGTAGACATCGTTGGGACTAGTAAACCGCCGATCCGATTCTTGGAAAACCGACCACAGAAAGCGCGCTCCCGCGCCGTCGGATCCAATATTGGACCGATGTTGGAGCGTGTAAACCCACCATCAGATTGGAATCCCCGCAATGTAATCACAAGGGCCTGATTGTCGCTGTGGTGACCTGAGCTTGACTTGATCGAGCAATGCAATACAGTGCAGCTGCGATCAGAACAGCAAAAGTTAATGTCCCATATAGAGATGAAGTAAAAAATAAAAATTTAACTTTTTTTATTTAAAAAAAAAGCAGAATATACAGAACCACAAAAAATAATCCAAGTTACCGTAAATAAAAAAAAAACTACACATTTAATATCGCTGTGTCCGTAAGAACCCGTCTATAAAACAGTAGTTAACCCCTTCAGTGAACACCAAAAAAATATAACAAACCATATTTTCCTCATACAGATATAAAAAAAAAAAAATTATTGTTACCGTTAATTTGGTTTCTAGGAACCTTCCACAACAGCATTGGAGGTTGCCTCTCCACGCCCTAATTAGGGACAGGAAGCACATAAGTTAAAAAGACCCACCTCCTACTAACCAGTGCCTTACAAAGAACCCATTGCACAGGTTGCCTTAGTTAATTCCAGGAAAATAGGGAGGGAACTAAGTGGTGTCAAAGGAAGGTTCCTAGAAACTGAATTAACGGTAAGAATAATTCTTTTTTCTCTAGTCACCTTCCACGACAGCATAGGAGGAATGCCAACGAATTATTAGGGGGGACTACAGCCTGCAGAACGTTTGTGCCAAAAGCTAAATCCCTGCTGGGCATTAGATCTAGTCGGTAGTGTTTGGTAAAGGCATGAAGAGACGACCATGTAGCTGCTTTGCAGATCTGCTCAGGTGAAGCCCCTGCTCGCTCAGCCCAGGAAGCCAAAGTGGATCTGGTAAGGGCCGTGAAACCTGATGGAGGTGTCAGGTCTTGACAGGTAGGCCTCAGTAATGGCTTTCTTGATCCAATTAGCCATCATGCTTCTTGTTACTTTTCGGCCCTTGTTACATCCGCATGGTTGGATGAACAGGTTGTGATCAATCCTTCAAGGCGCAGTCTGGTCTAGATAGTGCAAGATAATTCTGCAGATGTCTAGAGAATTAAATTCTCCTTCCTTTGAATTTTTTGGATCCTAACGGAAGGAAGAACAGTACGTTGAGAATGATGACAGTTGGATACAACTTTGTGAAGAAATTAAGGATCCAGATGAAGAACTATGCTATCATCCTGAATTGATAGATAAGGCTCCCTGATGGACAGGGCTTGCATCTCTCCAATTCTTCTTGCTGTTGTGATGGCAACAAGAAAGGCTGTCTTGTGAGAGACCGAAGACTGCAAGACGAGAGAGCTTCATAGGGAGAATGTGACAATCCAGTAAGGACCACATTCAGGTCCCAGGAAGGCGTAAACCTGCCGTCAGGGACAAAGTCTATTAGCTGATACCATGAACCTTTTGATCCAGTGGTAGTTGGATAGATCCACGTCAAACACCAAACTAAGGGCAGAGACCTGGACCTTCAAGGTACTAGGCCTGAGGCACAAATCCAGCCCCTTCTGTAGGAAGTCCAGAATCTGACTGACAGGTTGAAAAGGGTCTGGCAAACTGGGGCTGCACCAGGAGAAAAATTTCCAGATTGTGTTCTAAATAGATAGTGTAACAGGTTTCCTACATTAGGGTGAGATTACTTTGTCGAAAAGGCCTTGTGCCCATAACACCTGGGCTTCAAAAGCCAGGCAACTAAATTTGAGCCTCTGAAGATCCGGATGAAATAGACGACCCTATGAGAGTAGATTTGAGTCTGGGACCAGTGGATCTGGACCCTCTACTTTGAGATCCATGATTTGATTGTACCAACTTCGCTTTGGCCACATTGGAACAACTAGGATAGTTAGGACTCTGTCTTCTCTTATTTTCCTAAGGGTCTTTGAGAGTAGAGGAATTGGGGGAAAGGTGTAGGCCAGGCGAAATCCCCAGTGGTGGGAGAATGCATCTACCCCTATGGATTTGTCCCTTGGATTCAGGGAGAAAAATGTTCTGACCTTACTGTTTTGGTTTAAAGCAAAAAGTTCAATCTCCAGAGGACCCCATCTTGCTACCAACATACAGACAACAGTCTGGTCCAGGCTCCACTCCCCTGGGTGTGGATCCTGACGACTTAGGAAGTCTGCCTGAAGATTAGAGGATCCCTTCAAGTGGACTGCTGAAAGGGATAGAAGGGACTGTTCAGCCCAGCAAAATTTGTGACTTGAAATTGATTTCAGGCTGTCGAATCTCGTGCTAACCCCTGATGACGGAGATGTGCCACTGTTGTCATATTGTCTGAATAGACTAATACGTGTGTGTCCACGACCAGGCTGCGTGCTGCAAGGAGGGCTTCTACTGCTTTCAACTCCCTGTAGTTGGATGACTGGGAGCTGAAAGCCTGATTCTCAGAGACCCAGGAACGAAGTGTGAGACACAATATCTTCCCAGTCTCACTTGCTGGCATCGGTTGTCAGGGTGATGAGGAGTCTGGGACCAAGTAACCCCCCCCCCCTGTGGAGATTTGTTGGGTTCAACCACCACAGGAGGGAAGTTGCTACTCGACCTGATAGTCAAAACATTTTGTTTAGAGAAATAGATGAAAATAAGTATTTAGTCAGCCACCAATTGTGCAAGTTCTCACACTTAAAAAGATGAGAGAAGCCTGTAATCGACATTATAGGTAGACCTCAACTAGGAGAGACAAAATGAGAAAACATCCGGAAAATCACATTGTCTGATTTGGAAAGAATTATTTTTCAAATTTTGGTGGAAAATAAGTATTTGGTCAATAACAAAAGTTCTCAATACTTTGTTATATATCTTTTGCTGTCAATTACATAGGTGAAGTGTTTTCTGTAAGTTTTCACACAGTTGGTCCACACTGTTGCTGGTATGTTGGCCCATACCTCCATGCAGATCTCTCCTAGAGCAGTGATATTTTGGGGCTGTCTTTGGGCAACACGGACTTTCAACTCCCTGCAAAGGTTTTCTATAGGGTTTAGATCTGGACACTGGCTAGGCTACTCCAGGACCTTGAAATGCTTCTTATGAAGCCACTGTATCATTGCCATGGCAGTGTGCTTGGGATCATTGTCATGCTGAAAGACCCAGCCTTGCTTCATCTTCAATGCACTTGCTGATGGAAGGAGGTTTGCACTCAAAATCTCATGATATATAGCCCCATTCATTCTTTCATGTACACGGATCAGTCATCCTGGTCCCTTGGCAGAGAAACAACGCAAAGTATGTTGTTACCAGCCCTATGCTTCACAGTAGATATGGTGTTCTTTGAATGCAACTCAGCATTCTTTCTCCTCCAAATATGACGATGTGTTTCTACCAAACCGTTCTACTTTGGTTTCATCTGACCACATGTCATTCTCCCACTACTCTTCAGGATCATCCAAATGCTCTCTAGCAAACTTCAGATGGGCCCGGACATCTAATGGCTTAAGCAGGGGGACACATCTGGCACTGCAGAATGAGTCCCTGGCGGCGTAGTGTGTTACTGATGGTAGCCTGTGTAACATTGCTCCCAGCTCTCTGCGGTCATTCACAAGGTTCCCCTGTGTGGTTCTGGGATTTTTGCTCACCATTCTTGAGATCATTTTGACCCCACGGGTTGAGACCTTGCATGGAGCCCCAGATCGAGGGAGATTATCAGTGGACTTGTATGTCTTCCATTTTCTAATTATTGCACCCACAGTTGATTTCTTCACACTAAGCTGCTTGCCTATTGCAGATTCAGTCTTCCCAGGATGGTGCAGGGCTACAATTTTGTTTCTGATGTCCTTCGACGGCTCTTTGGTTTTCAACATAGTGGAGTTTGGAATGTGACTTTTTGAGGTTGCGGATAGGTGTCTTTTATACTGATAAGATCAAACAGGTGCCAGTACTACAGGTAAAGAGTGGATGACAGAGGAGCCTCTTAAAGGGAACCTGTCAGGTGGTTTATGCCCCCCAGCTATCACTGTCTGCACTTGCAGCTTCATAATACTATTCTAACCATCCCTGTCTGACCAAGTGTAATGTTAAAAGGTGAAAAAAAAAGCATTTATACACTTACATTTTCTTATGTAAATGTGGCAGTCAGTCTTCATCTTGGGAGGACGTAGACTGTCAGGCAGGTTAATAGTTAACATTTCAGCCAAATGTCAACATGCTGGGAGACCTGATGTGATGTCACAACCATGTGACTACAATAGGCGGAGCTAAGCCCCCAAAGCACATAATGAGTTTGCTTAGCTCTGCCCACTGTGGTCACATGATCAGGACATCACACAGGTCCTTTAGGCAGACATGTTAATAGTGAGTCTATTAACCTGCCCGACAGTCTACCTCCTCCAAGATGTATACCAACTGTCTCATTTACATAAGAAAATGTAAGTGTTTAAATGTTTTTTTTCACCTTTCGCATTACACTGTGAGCTCAGACAAGGATGAATAGAATAGTACTATGAAGCTGCAGGGATAGACAGTGATAGCTGGAGGGGGCATAAACTAGCTGACAGGTTCCCTTTAAAGTAGAACTTACAGATCTGTGAGAGCCAGAAATCTTGCTTATTTGTAGGTGACCAGATACTTATTTTCCACCATAATTTGAATAAAAATTCTTTCCAAATCAGACAATGTGGTTTTCAGGATTTTTCTCATTTTGTCTCTCATAGTTGAGGTCTACCTATGATGTCAGTTATAGGCCTCTCTCATCTTTTTAAGTGGGAGAGCTGGTGGCTAACTAAATACTTTTTTCCCCACTGTAGGTTGTCTGTCCCAGTGTGTCAGGATGTGATCCTGTAAACTGCGAGAAGTGAGCTTGGGCCCACAATACCAATGGTATGCAGGACATTATGGATCCCAGGGCGGACATAGTTGCTCGAATGGAAGGCGCCTTCTGTTCCCTTAGTGCCGAGATTTTTGAGATCAGAGTCAGTCAGTGATCTTTTGGGAGAAATGACATCTGTCTGTCTGAATCCAGCAATATTACCATGAACCACCTTGTAGTGGAGGGTTGGAGTTGCGACTACCTCATATTTGGGATCCAACCCAAAGACTTAAGTGTGTCTAGCGATTTTGTATATGGCCCTGAGGGTTTGGGCTGCAGGAGCGATGAAATCGTCCAAATATGGTACGAGACAGATGTCTTGTGTCCTTAGAAAAGCGATTACTTCTGATATGACTTTGGAAAACACACTTGGCGCTGAGGACATGCCGAAAGGGAGCACGTTGAACTGATAGTGATAGACATTCTTGTTGTGGAGAACTGCAAATCTCAGGAATTTTCTGTGCTGCAGATGGACGGCCACATGAAATTAGGCATCTTTTAGGTCTATTGTGGCCATCTGGTAATGATGCCCTATTAATGGAACAGCAGATTTTATCGATTCCATGTTGAACTTTCGATACTTTACATGTTGGTTCAGACACTTTAGGTTGATAATAATGCGTGCATCTCCAATTGTTTTTTGACTAAGAAAAGGCCTTCTCCCTGCTCTTCCATGGTTACCCTTGAATGTAGTAGATCCTGTAGGTTGGTGTACAGAAAATCTTGGGCTCCCTGTGAAGGCGGGGCAGTGACCTGAAGATCCAGGGGAGAGAGGACTCAAACTCTGTAAGTAGACCCTCTGAAATGACCGTGAGGACCCACTGGCAACTGGTGATGTTCTGCCACTGTGGTAAAAAGTTTGAGAGCCTCCCCCCCACCAGGACAGAGCCATTGTCTGTCATGTTGCTGCTGTTGTTGGGTAGGTATGAGTATGTTGTTCTTTCCCTTGCCTTTAGCCTGGGAGGTCTGAGGCAGTGAGGAATGAAAAAAATGTTTTTTCGTTGATTTCTGCTCCGGAAGAGCCCTTTTTTTTTTGTTCGTCGCCTTCTCTAATATATATCAAAAACTTGGCACAAAAATGAATTTAGATAGCTTCATTAAGTAGCAGGTTGGTTAATGGACAGAATTGCAACAAAATGTTTCAGCTCTTTGGCCTTCATAAGTTGCTAAAATGACAAACAGAAAACTGTACATGATCAATTTTCATACCGTGTTTCCCCGAAAGTAAGACCCTGTCTTACATTTTTTGGGGGCCAAAAGTGGCCCCCTGTCTTACTTTCGGGGGGGGGGGGGGGGTCTTATATTGGCAGCCCCAGCCTACTCACATACACACACACACACCGTATATACTCATGTATAAGCCGAGGGTGGGAAATACAGCAGACCGCCACCCCGGTATACAGCCCCCAGCACAGGTATACGGCCCCCAGCAGGTGATGTGGTATACAGCCCAGCAGTGTGGTATACAGGGTATACAGCCCAGCAGTGTGGTATACAGCCCAGCAGTGTGGTATACAGCCCAGCAGTGTGGTATACAGCCCAGCAGTGTGGTATACAGCCCAGCGTTGTATACAGGCCCCAGCAGTGTGGATACAGCCCCAGCAGTGTGGCATACAGGCCCCCTTCTGCTGGCACACTGCCCCCGAACAGTGTTCTGGGCTCCCCTCCAGGGTCTTCTTGCAGCAGCCAGCGCGTCGGTCCTCCGTTCCCGGCTTCAGCTGTCTCCCGGATCATGTGACCCGTCGCACCGCATGACGTCATCGCTAGTGCGAACGGCCGGTCACATGACCCGGGAGACAGCTGAAGACGGGAACAGAGGACTGACGCGCTGGCTGCTGCAAGAAGACCCTGGAGGGTAAGATGTGAGCAGCAGCAGGGGGGCCTTACATTAGCCCCCCCTCCCCCCCCCCGGTTGTAAGGCCTTATATTCGGGGGAGGCCTTACATTAGCAGGCCCACCCTTTACCCCTAGGCGGCCTTACAATCGGGGGGGGCTTACTTTCGGGGAAACACGGTAGTACAACAAAACAAACTGACAAAGGTAACAATAACATAACAATGGTATATACCAACAATTTTTGTCTCTGTGCTGTCTTTCATACAAGGCAGCAAAACTCTCACATAGGCTGTATAGAGAAAAAAGCAAAAGGGCATTCACAATCAGGAAGTATGAAAACTGCCAAGTTGTATAGATTAAGAAATATATCAAAACATGGTCAGAAAGGGTGTGATCAGAATCCACATTAGTGTTGCTAACCTACAGCAGGATAGCGCAGGATCCTGCCCATGGTTGGCACTGGAAAGTCAATCTGTTTTACTGACTTTAACCCTGCAAACATTTCATCCTGGACAGCATGGAGGACTTGTTCCTTCTCCAGGCCCATGGTGCTACATAAAGCACTAATGAGCTCACCCATAGCTTCAGAAGAAAATTAGTATCCGCCTTTCTGGAAGATGAGGCGTCATCCATTTTGTCAGAATCTGAATAATGAATTGCTACTGACCCAGAATCCGAAGGGTCCATCTGGAGCTTCCTTTTCTCAGGGGAAGGAGGGCCAGGTCCAGTGGTGGTAGGTGTTAAGGAGGCTAAAGAGGACTCGATCTCCTGCTTTACCATAGAGCGCAATTCATCCAACAAAGATGAGTGTTCAGCTCGCACAACTTTGTCTGTGCACCCCTGACAGAGCTTCTTATTCCATATTGAGGGAAGCTTCTTGCAACATATGGGACATTTGGTGGATTTTCCTGTAGACGTCTTAGTAGCAGACTTGTCTCCCTAGAACAGAGGAAAAGTGACCATGAAAATCTGTCCTAAATATGTCAAATATAGGGACCCACTCACCACACCACAGACTCACTATGGCAGGGGCAGCACTGGGCTCCGCAGAAGCAGGGCAGGAAGAGACACCATCTATGCTCACAAGTCTTACCTTAGAGATGTCTTCTGGGCAGGTTTATATCCTGTAAGCCGAACCCTCAGTGCCAGGTGTGTTCCCCTCCTCCTCCTCTGGGTCCCAGACAGGCCATTAGTTGAAGAATAAGCATGTCCTGCACGCTGTTCAAAGCCAGGATTCAGAGGCTGGAACCCATAAGCACATGCGTTCCATAGTGGAACGCAAGATCAGAAAGTTCAGCCGCTAATGTCACTTCCAGGTTGCGCTTCACCGCACGAGGGAGAAGACGCCAGCGAGCTCACGGTGGCCGCCGGCCAGGAATCCCTGACCCGCACTGCCCCACTAGAAGACACCGAAGGGCCAAGTAACAGTCCCGAAACCCGACAGGGAGACAGGAGCAGCACGGAGGAGGAGAGCGGAAGCCCACGTCCAACACTGCCTGGCTTGACAAAATAAAATAAAAAGGTATGTTACGGTTGATGGCCATGCAGCACAGGAAAAAAACCTCTCCATGCCCCATGAGACAGGAAAGACACTGGCTAGTAGGAGGTGGGAGGGGCTTTTTAACCACTTTGTGCTTCATGTCTCTAATTATGGTGTAGAGATGAAACTCCTATGCTGTCTTGGAAGGTTAACTACAGAAAAGTAATAGTGCTATATAAATGAATAAATATTATAAAAGTGGAATAAGACGTGATCAAAAAGTTATCATGTGTCACACAAAAGGCGCTCTGCTGTAAAAATTATAAATAGCAAGTGCCGTGACAAAAAAGACATGATTACTTACCGGTAATTGTGTTTTATGGAGTCCACGACAGCACCCACATGAGAGAGGGGATCCGCCCACCAGGACAGGAAACCTACAGATAAAAAGGGGCGGTCCCCCTCGCTCCCTCAGTTTGGTTACAGAGCATGAGAGGAACCGCATAGTTAAGAGAAGCACAACAAATCCAACAACACCCAAAACAATGAACAACAGAACAAACCCCACCACGATGCAAGTGGAGCAAATCACACAAAAAAAACGTGACAAGGGAGGGAAGTGAGTGGGTGCTGTCGTGGACTCCATAAAACACAATTACCGGTAAGTAATCATGTCTTTTCTTATCGCCACGACAGCACCCACATGAGAGAATTGCAGAGAGCAAGACTAGGGAGGGACAACAGTGCTGAGGACAGATCTCCCGAAAGCCAAGTCAGAGTCAGAAGACAAAGACAAGCGATAGTGGTTATAAAAGGTAGAAGGGGACGACCAAGTCGCAGCCTTACAAATAGCGTCAATGGAGACGTCGGCGCGTTCAGCCCGTGAAGAAGCCATGGCCCTGGCAGAATGCGCACGGACACCCTCCGGAGGACAGCGTCCCATCACCGAGTAGGCAAGGCAGATGGCATCTCGGATCCATCTAGACAATGTGCTCTTAGAACACACAACCCCTTCCGAGGACCCTGAAAGGACACAAACAGAGCCCTACTCTGTCGAGAAGCGCTGGTCCTATCAAGGTAGTGTAAAACTAGTCTCCTGACATCTAGTGTATGAAACCGTTGCTCCTCAGGGGAAGTAGGATGAGGAAAAAAGGAAGGAAGGAAAATCTCCTGACTCCTATGAAACCGAGACACGACCTTAGGGAGGTAGGAAGGATCCGGCTTCAAGACAAGCCTATCGGGAAAGATGGACAGGAAGGGAGGATCCATAGACAAAGCCTGGAGATCACCCACCCGCCTAGCAGAAGTGAGGGCCACCAACAGAGCAGTCTTGAGAGACAGGGACCTAAGGGAAGCAGCCTCCAGAGGTTCAAAGGGCTCCCCCATCAGGGCGTCCAGGACCAAATCTAAATCCCATGGGGCTATTCGGGCAATATGAACCGGGGTGCTACGCTCACAAGCTGCAATAAACCGAGAGACCCAGCGGTCCCTCGCGACGTCTGAACCATATAAAGCCCCCAAGGCCGAAACTTGGACCTTAAGGGTACTGACATAAAGACCCAATTCCCTGCCCTTCTGAAGAAACTCCAGAATGGAAGGGATAGGCACAACCGGAGAAAAGGGAGCCGTATGGAACTCCAGGAACTTTCTCCAAACCCTACCATAAATCCTAGTTGTAACCGCCTTCCTACTGAGAAGGAGAGTGGCGATAAGAGCGTCCGAGAAGCCACGTAATTTCAACAGCCGCCTTTCAAGTTCCAAGCCGTCAAGTGGAGGCCCTTCACCCGAGGGTGACGGCAAGGACCCTGAGACAGCAGGTCCGGCACCGAGGGAAGAATCCAGGGATCCGACACGGACATGGCCCTGAGCCAGGAAAACCACGGTCTCCTGGGCCAGAACGGGGCAATGAGGAGCACCCTCGCCCCTTCGTCCCTGATCTTCCTGATCACCACCGGCAGCAAGTTCATAGGCGGGAAGGCATAAGCCAGACGGAAGGTCCAAGGAAACTGGAGCGAGTCCAACATCTCCGGAGGAGTCCCGCACCGTCAGGGAGGCAAACCGGGGAACCTGCCTGTTGGCCCGAGTGGCGAACAGATCGATGACCGGAAGTCCCCATAAGGCCACAATCTGCCTGAAAACCCGGCGACAGAGGACCCATTCGCCCTGGTGGAGGGAATGACGACTCAGAAAATCCGCAGTGGAATTGTCGACTCCCCTGACATGAAGGGCCGAGAGGGACAGCAGGTGTGCTTCGGCCAGAGTGAGAATGCCCACTGCAGTAGAAAGCAGAGTCTGAGAGCGAGTACCGCCCTGCCTGTTGATGTAGGCCACCGACGTGGTGTTGTCTGACAAAATCCGAACATGCCTGTTGCGTAACTGCGGGAGAAAATGACGAAGAGCAAGGTAGACGGCTTTCAATTCTCGTAAGTTGGAAGAGTCCGAGGATTCCCCCACGGACCATCGTCCCTGAGCCAAGTCAGACCCCAGGTGAGCCCCCCACCCGTCAGGGCTAGCGTCTGTCAGAATAACCCGAGAAGGGCGAATCACCCAGGGAACACCTCTAGAAAGCGCATCCGGCCTCAACCACCAGGCCAGGGATCTCACAACCTCTGAAGACAAGGTTAAGCGACCCTGGAGCCGACCACCCAAAGAGACCTCTGCCCGCAAAACCGCCTGTTGCAACGGGCGAGTATGAAACTGAGCCCATTGCACCGCAGGAATGCAAGACGAGAGAGACCCTAAGAGCGACATGGCCTCCCGCAAGGTCATGGAAGGGTGCGCAATCGCCCGCTGGACCCTCGCCCGTATATGGGACTGTTTGTCGTCTGGGAGGAGGCACAACTGACTTACGGAGTCCAGGAGAAGACCCAAAAAGGACTGGCGCGTTACCGGAGACAATCGGGATTTCCCCAAGTTGATGATCCATCCCAAGGCCTGTAGGGACGAGATGGTATTAGACAGGCGAGCCTGACACTGAACGGAAGAGTTACCTATGATCAAAAAATCGTCCAAATAAGGCACAATAAGAGTATCCTGCAGTCTTAAGTAAGACATCACCTCCGAAATTAGTTTGGTAAAAACTCGCGGAGCCATCGACAGACCAAAGGGCATTGCAGCAAACTGAAAGTGCCGAGTTTGCCCCTCCCAGACGACCGCCACCCGAAGAAACCGCTGGAAATCGGCGTGGACTGCGAGATGGTAATAAGCATCCTTCAGATCCAAGACCGCCATGAAGCATCTAGGGAACAACAATTTGATCGTGGAATGAATAGATTCCATTTTGAAGGACCGGAAGACCAGGAAGGAATTTAACTTCTTTAAATTAATAATCGTACGAAAAGACCCATCGGGCTTAGAAACCAAGAACAAGGGGGAATAGAACCCCTTTCCTTCCTGGCCTACCGGAACCTCAACAAGAACGCTTTTGGACAAAAGAGACTGAATCTCCAGCTTCAGGGCAAGGGCATGATGAGCGGGAGGAGAGGTGAGCACAAAGGAATCTGGAGGAGGGCGGAGAAACTCCAACTGGAGACCGGAGGAGATCAACCGAGAAATCCAGGGATTGGAGGTGACAATGCTCCATCGGTGAGCGAAGTGAGATAATCTACCCCCCACTGGGAGCTCCGCATTACTGGAATTTCCGATTGGGCTTAAAGGAGGGCCCCCCAAACAGGGCACCCCGGTGTTTACCCTCCTTGGGTTCCCAACGGTCCCGGTTCTCCCGGTAAGACCTCTTCTGTCCGAACGGACGTCTCTTGAAGGCTCTCCTATAGGATGGAATAGCCGGATTAGGAAACCCCTTCTTACGATCAGCTGCCTTGGCCAGAATCTCATCCAATTCGGCACCAAAGAGGTACTCACCTCTGAAAGGGAGGGCACATAATTTGGTCTTAGACTGAGCATCCCCTTTCCACCCTTTAAGCCATAGGGCACGACGAGCCGAATTGGTCAATCCCGCAGATCGAGCCGCCAGGCGCAGGGAGTCTGCCGAAGCATCTGCTAGATAAGCCGAGGCACCCCGAATCAAAGGCAGAGAAGACAACAACTGAGTCCTGGGAACCCCAGACTTTATCTGAGCCTCCAGTTGATCCACCCTGACCATCATAGACCTGGCCGTACAGGTAGCGGAAATAGCTGGCTTGAAGGCTCCAGTACAGGACTCCCAAGACCGTTTGAGCAGCATCTCCGCTTTGCGGTCCAGCGGGTCAGCTAACAAGCCCGCATCTTCAACTGGAAGCGAGGAACGCCTGGATGTAGAGGCGACCGCTGCGTCCACCTTAGGAACCTTAGACCAAGCCGTCAAATCCTCATCCTCGAAGGGATATCGACGCTTGGAAGAGGAAGGAAGGGAACCACGTCTATCCTGCTTATCCCATTCTCGACGAACCAGATCTTTAAGGGCCCCCACAATGGGAATAGAGCGTCTCCGTTTTTCTGAGAGACCTGTAAACATTATCTCTTGGGCTGAGCGAGACTCCTTACAATCTGGAACGCCCATCGTGTGTCGAATGGATCTGACCAGATTGTCCACACTCTCCAGGGGAAAACAGGACTTCCCTTCATCATCTGAGGACGAGGATGAGGACCCAGGAGAAGGTGATCGAGACCTGGACACCCCAGGAGACCCAGTTGGACTGCCCGTAGGTGAAGATATATCAGGGGACACACGCTTCCTAGATCTGGAGGAAGGAGCCTGAGGGTCAGCCATCTCACGAAGGGAAAGCAGCTCCTCACGTATCATAGACCTAATATCAGCAGTCTTAACCGAGGACTCTTCCTGCAATGTCTGAGCAATACAAGCCTGACATAACCGTTTAGCATAGGAATCAGGAAGGGGCTGCATACAAAGAGCACATTCCTTATGTCTCACTTTTTTTGCTTTCTTAGCCTAAGAAGAGACAGAAAGAACAGAAAAACACAGGGAAAATTGGCCCCAGCAGCATAACAGGAGAGAACACACTCACCCAGCAAGCTGTGTAACTACTGACCGGTTCAGGAGGTGGAGGGCCAGCCTGAGAAGACTGTGTCCCAGTCTTGCTGCGCTCACTTCTCTCAGCAGATCCGCCATCCTTGCTACGGCTCCCAGTGCTGCGAGTCTTGCCGGCCGGCTGCATGTCCCCATCCGGTGGATGCAGCCCTCCTGCCCCAGGAGAAGACATCATGGACGGCACCCTGGAGACCAGTACCGCCCCTTATGTCTGCCAGAATCCTCAGTGATGGGGCCACCTCCCCGGCCGCCCGGAAGCACTCCGGAACACTTCCGGGTCAGGAGCGATTGTATTCAGTGCGCAGGCGCCGGCGCAACCCGGAAGCCGGCGCAGAAGGCACCAGGCCGCCGACCGCCGCGGTCACAGCGAAACCCCCGCACCCCCAGAGCTCCGGGCCCCGGAGCCGCGACGCCCCGCCCCCCCGCCGGAAGCACAGGCCCGCCCGCCACCGGACGCAGCCTTCATGCCCCGCGAAATGGCGGCGAAACGCCACCCGCCCCAGAGCCCCAGCCCCCAGGAGGCAAGGGGCCCGCCATCCACAGCAGCCGGCCGCTCAGTCAGAAAATCTTACCTATCCCAAGCTGCCTGGTCACGGATGAGTGCAGACTGCTCCAACTGCACCACGCTCCCATGAGTCAGGGTGATGTCACACGCTGACCTCATGACATCCATCCTCAGTCGAGGGGAGAGCCTGAAGCAGGACTTCCCGACGCTGCATCTGGCGTTCCAGGCCCTGCCGTTCCCACAGACACCGACACAGAGGCTGATTGAAGCCAGGTAAGCTATTACTGTAGGTTCCCATCAGGACAGGAAACCAAACTGAGGGAGCGAGGGGGACCGCCCCTTTTTATCTGTAGGTTTCCTGTCCTGGTGGGCGGATCCCCTCTCTCATGTGGGTGCTGTCGTGGCGATAAGAAAACAGGGCCTTTTGGTTTATACGTTTTTGCAAAAAACGTACAGTAAGCTGCTTCACCAACTTCACGGTGGGCCCTGGTAGAGACAGTCCTAACTCTGTCCCTAGATGCTACGTTAAAAACCTGCCAGTGTGTACATACCTTTGGGCAGGGCGCGGGAGAGCACAGGAAAATCTCACCTTGTAAGGCTGTGTGGCTGGCAGCTCTGTGTGCAGACTTCATAGGGGAGGGGCGGGTGCCTCCAATTTCTGCTGTTACCAGCAGGGGTGAACATGAAGCCAAAGAATATGAGTCTGCACACATTGGAAGCAGCAGTGTGAACTGCGACCAATTCCCACCAAAAACATGAAAAACCAATGCAAAAACCGTATAAGCGTCACACAAAAGGCGCTCTGCTGTAAAAATTATAAATAGCAAGTGCCGTGACAAAAAACATGGCCTTTTGGTTTATACGTTTTTGCAAAAAACGTACAGTAAGCTGCCTCACCAACTTCACGGTGGGCCCTGGTAGAGACAGTCCAATGGTACATAAAAATGGTACCGCTGAAAATGTAATTTTGTCCCGCAAAAAAAAAAAAAGCTGCCATACAGCTCCAACCGCGAAAAAAAAAATAGCTCTCAGAATACAGCAATTCAAATTCTATAAAATAGTGTTTATGGTGTAAAAGCAGCAATACATAAAAATATATATAAACATGTGCTGTAATCGCTGTAATCGCACTGACCCTGAGAATAAAGCTGTCTAATCACTTATGGCATGTTGAACGGTTTAAAAAAAAAAACAAAGAAAAGTCTAAATTGCTGTTTCTTTTTGATTCTGCCTCAGAAATTGGAATACAAAGCCATCAAAACTATTATGTGGCCGAAAGTGATACCAATCAAAACGGCAACTCATCCCGCAAATAAACAAGCAACTGATGATGCAAAAAACAAATTTAGTGATGCAAAAAACTTTATTTTGTAAAAAAGTGTTTTTGGTGTAATAGTACCCAAACCTAAAAAAAAAAAAATACTGTATTTTTCGCTTTATAAGACGCACTCTAAACTGGTGAAGGAAAAGCGAAAAAAGTACGAAACCAACTAAACAATGGTAGGCACCAGCGCTCAAGTTCACTGAGCTACAAATATACAATCAGGGAAACTGCTGAATTTAAGCACCTATTGAGGGTGGGGAGCTGCACCCAGCCAGAGTGGTTTTACGTGATAAGTCACCAAAGGATGAAAAAAATAATTATTAATAGAAGCTGGTGCGCTAACACCCAATAGACAAAAGCACAAAAATAAACTGAAATACAAAAAAAAAATGAAATGTAATGTAAAAAACAATCCCCACCATATACAGGTCAAAATGGCCGCCGTACAGTGAGTACGTTCTGCTGTGCACTCCTCACTGTCCACCAACATCTAGGGCCCCCAGCTAACCTTCAGAGCTAAGACTCAGCTCACCTGCTCCGGATCACCATCGTCGGCCTGACCACCCGGGCAACGAGGCTGAGGAAGCTGTGGGAGTCATCATCTTGCCTGGTTCTGTGAAGCGGGTACACAAGGTTCCCACAGATCCGGCCTGACATCCTCGGTGCCAGAGTGGGCTCCCACAGCGGCTGCTACCTGACCCGGGCACTCCCTCCTATCCAGAGCAGGAGCCTTCCTGGCACCTCAGGCAGTGTCTGCTCGCTTTCTCGCCTATAACAGCCGCTGGAGCACTAAGGCCCAGTGATCGGGCAGAAGCCTTGGCCTCCAGTTTGTGACCCCCCCCAGCTCACGAGGCCCCGCCCCCCTGCTGAGGTCCGCGCAGGTGCCAACACCAGAGGAGCGGAGCCTGGGCACCTGCCCACTCCAGCCGAAGGCCGGGGCCCAGTTGGGCAGGCCGGAGCCACGTCCTCCGGTTGCTGGCTCCCCGAGGCCCCACCCCCCACCGGAGCCCGACACCCAGCCCCGCAGTTTACTACAGCGGCGGCAGGGAGCCTGGAGGACACCGGGGAGGCACAGTCCACCACCAACAGACACCTCGGTGGGGACAAGGCCACAGAGTTCATGCATATGGCCTGCCCCTTATGGCCTCCTGCGGGGCCCTACTCCTGATCAAATCCCCTGCTTGGCATGCAGCCCTCTCCACTTCTGCCCCCACCTTCCTCATGGGGGTCTTCCATCTTCTACCCCTCATCCCGGTGCTTTTCATCACTGACCAGTACCCCTCATGTTTCCGGGTCACCCGCCTCCACCGCTGACATACAACCATGGAAAAGCCAAGCAAGTCAGGCCGGTGGGGCTGCCACGCTCCACCACCGACCCCTGCCGACAGCCACCACTAGCCGAATACAGTCATCAGCCTGCACTCTGCACGACCTCTTCATCAGTGGCATAACATTACCCTTGCGAGCCCCAGTGCAGCATTTCCACAGGGGCCCCATAGGTGAGTAGCGGGGGGGGTGCTACTAGAACCTTTTGTCGCTCGGTCAGAGTTGACAAGCGGGGGGAGGTGCTAGTGGGTCTCTGGGGCAGAGAGTTGATGACTGCTGGTGATGGAGGTGGACTTGCCTTTATCTCTACTCCCGTCGTTAGCTGCCCCGCCGTGAAGAGGAGAGGAGGGGGCGGGAGCAGCTCCAGGAAGTGAGGCTTCAATCACTTCCTGTCCTCCCTCCTCTCCTCGGACACACGCGATCGTAGCCGCGGCGGGCGGCTGGAAGCACGGGCACCCCTGCAGGGAAGCGCGGGCCCCCCTGCAGGGGTGTGCCCGGTCTCAGCCGCGACTGCTGCGGCCACGATCGTTACGCCACTGCTCTTCATTACTCCACATCTTCTTGCTACTTATGACCCCTGGCTGCATCTCATCCCTACGTGCGCTGTTCCTGTCTGGACTTAGTATGTCTTCATGTATATTGCACATTCCCTGGCTGGATCTCATCCCCCTGCTGAATCTCATCCCTATGTTCTGTGCATCTGCCTGGACTTGGTAAGACTTCATCCGTATTGCACCCCCCCCCCGCTACACTGGAGCCCCCGCTGCATCTGATCCCTGGATGCATCTCATCCCCCTGCTGCATCACATCCCTACACGCTATGCATTTGTCTGACTTGGTATGACTTCATCATCATTGCACATCCCCCCACTGCATCTCATCCACCTACCGCATCTCATCCCCACGTGCGGCGCATTTGTCCTGACCTCGTGCTGTGCATTTGGACTTGTCCTGGCTTGACTCTACCACTACTGCTCACCTTTCCCGCTGCATCTGATCCCTGGCTATATCTGTCACCTGCTGCCTCTCATCCCCTACTGCATCCTATCTATGCTCACCATATACAATGTATCAGCTTCTGTTCTCTCACACCCATCCTACTCCACTTCCTACTACCCCCACTTAACCCTCCACCCAACAACAAATTAGTGCTCTCTTATTGTTCAGGAGAATGAAAAACCAGGCACAAGTCGTTTTATTCTTGTGTAGCAAGTTGAGAGTGCCTCACCCCTCTCTTTTCTGAGTCAGGCTCATAAGCCTTTTGCTGACAATGTGTCCATGTCAGACCTGGGCATGTCTTCACCCTGCATCTAGAGGTATACTTATACAAAGATCAGGTTTTAAATTATATAGATAGGACCGTTCTGACACAGGGGCGCCTTGTAAGTGGCGAACGGCTTACGTACGTTTTTTATAAAACGTATAAACTAAGTACCCTGTTTTTAGTATTTTTTCACTTGCACTTGCTTATTATTATTTTTCTTACAGCAGTGTACATCCATACGTTTGTTTTAGTTTTTCTGTGGCATAGATATATGGTGGTGTGAGTAGTCTTATAGATCTGTTCACATTGAGTCTTGGCTCAGATGCAGTTTTTTCAAACTCTCGTTCTTTGGCATAACCGAAACCTGGCTCCCACCTCTGATACTGCCTCCCCCGCTGCACTCTCCTATGGGGGAGCAACATCTACAGCGAGGTGTCGCCTTGCTCATGTCCAACAGCTGCTCTTTCTCCCAAATAACACCACCCTCTGCCGCTCTCACCTCCTTCGAGGTACACTATGTCCATCTTCCTCTGCAACTCAGCTGGCTTTGGCTTTGCCAATGTCTTCTCAGCCACTCATAAGAATGGCCACATGCTCGACCTTGTCTTCACCCACCTCTGTTCCCTCACTAACCTCTCAAACTCACCACTCCACCTTTCCGACCACAATCTGCTGTCTTTCGCCTCCCACCACGCTCCCCCCTCTCCGGAAATTCGCTCATCCCCACAGAATCCTCAAACTTATTGATTTTCACTCATTCTCTGAGTCCCTTTTCCCTCTCACAGATTTAGCTTTCTCACGAGATGCTGATGCTGCTGTCACCCTCTATAACACCACATTAACTACAGCCCTCGAAAGGACCAGCGCCAGCACCCGGCATACCCGGGCATATGCCGGGGCCCTGAAGAAGTGAAAGGGCCCACTCGCTGTCTGTGAGGGAAGCAGTGAGAAGACCGTTCATAGACAGCTGCCTGTCCTCCCTCCCTCCCTATCTCCTGCTCTGCACTGATCTAGCTGATCGGTACACAGCAGGAGAAGCTTACCGGGAGCTACATGGAGGCTGAAGGACCTTCCAATTCCAGTCATGTGACTGATCACATCACTGAAATAAGGCCCTTGAAGATCCTGCTGCTGCTCAAGTTCTGCAGCCTCCTGTAGCTCATCTCCTGCTCTGTATCGATGTGGTAATATATAGATTGTGAGTGTGTGTGTATCTGCATGTGCATGCACTGCCAACGTAAAAGATCTGTTTGTGTGTTTCTCTGTGTATGTGTTGTCCATGTTGCAGAGCTGTGTGTTTGTATGTGCATGTAGCAGACCTGAGTGTGTGTATTTGTATGTTCATGTAGTAGAGCGGTGTGTAGTGTGCATGTTTTGGGCACATAGCAGAGCTGTGTAAGTCTGCATGTGTGTATCTGTATGTTCATGTAGCAGAACTGTGTGTGTGTAGTGTGCATGTATTGGGCATGTAGCAGATTTGTCTGTGTAGTGTGAATGTAGAGCTGTGTCTGTGTGTGCATGTATTGGGCATGTAGCAGAGTTCTGTGTATCTGTATGCTCATGTAGCAGAGCTCTTTAGTGTGCATGTATTGAGCATGTAACAGAGCTGTGTGTGTCTGTAAGTGCATGTAAGCAGAGCTGAGTGTATATCTGTATGTTCATGTAATAGAGCCGTGTGTGTAGTGTGCAGGTATTCAGCATGTAGCTGTGTGTAGTGTGGATGTATTGGGCAGGTAGCAGAGCTGTGTGTAGTGTGAATATAGCAGAGCTGTGTGTATATATGTGCATGTATTGAGCATGTAGTAGAGCTGTGTGTATCTGTATGTTATGTTCATTTAGCAGAGCTGTGTGTGTAGTGTGCAGGTATTCGCATGTAGCTGTGTGTAGTGTGGATTTATTGGGCAGGTAGCAGAGCTGTGTATAGTGTGAATATAGCAGTGCTGTGTGTCTATATGTGCATGTATTGGGTATGTAGCAGAGCTGTGTGTATATAAACCTAAGCAAACCAAAATCAGACCTGCCCCATAAATCAGGGGTACATGAGACCATGATAAAAGATCCAAGAGAAGAGGAATTTATGCAATGTGCAAGATCTTTATTGTGAAAATTTACATAAATATTACACCATATAGTGACAAGCAGGATTGGCAGATCTAAAACAGAGGAGTATGAAATCAAACAATGGTGTGTAGCTGAAAATTATATTAGGTGTTTATAAGGTCAGGATAACTATCTCAAGCTTTAACACTATTGCTTCACAATGCTAACTCAAGGGGGTCAGATTTATAAGTGCCAGCACTATATGTCCTATATCATAGAAACAATTGGTACTTTCATATAAAGTGTATGAAAGTTTCACAATAAAGATCTTGCACATTGCATAAATTCCTCTTCTCTTGGATCTTTTATCATGGTCTCATGTACCCCCTGATTTATGGGGCAGGTGTGATTTTGGTTTGCTTAGGTTAATATATATTTGGATTCATTGGACTTTTAGTCCATTTTTTAGGGTATAATTCTGTGTGTATCTATGTTCGTGTAGCAGATCTGCGTGTGTAGTGTGCATGTATTCAGCATGTAGCTGTGTGTAGTGTGGATGTATTGGGTATGTAGCAAAGCTGTATGTGTGTAGTGTACAAGTCGCAGAGCTGTGAGTCTGGTGCACGTGTGGCAGAGCTGTGTATGTCAAGTGTGTATGTACTAGAGCTGTGTGTGTGTAGTGTGCAGGTTGCAGAGCTGTGTCAAGTGTGCATGTAGCA
This sequence comes from Allobates femoralis, assembly GCA_033576535.1. Classification (NCBI taxonomy): domain Eukaryota; kingdom Metazoa; phylum Chordata; class Amphibia; order Anura; family Aromobatidae; genus Allobates; species Allobates femoralis. The sequence goes on from JARQOC010000001.1 coordinate 457,587,861, forward strand.
GAACTGTATGACTCTACATGTGCATGTAGCAGAGCCATTTAGGTCTATGGGTATACAGCAGAGATGCGTCTGTCTAATATAGTTTTCAGAAAGACACTAGATTTATTTCCTCTGTATTCTGGCCTAGTACATTAAAATTAGCATTAATGACCCCTCCATTTTACACCGCCAGGAAAGCTTTAAAGGGATCCTGACCCCAAAAAATGAGCCCCCAGCCTCTTAATACCTTTCCCTGCAGCATGCTAACACCTCTGGAGCTATCCCTTTGTGTGGCCAAAGCGTTATTGTAATGTTAATAAAAGTGCTTTTTATACCTTATTACCAGCGGCTTTTCAGCATTTGAGAAGCCGCAAAAGGCGTGCCTGGCTGCTGCTCCCCGCCGCCTGCTTGTTAATTATACACGCCACGATGGGCGTGCTACAGATCCGAGAGCCTGTGCGTGTCATAAAAGGGGCGGTAAAGCCGGTATGACGCAATTGCAGAAGGCGGGGAGTACCGTGTTTTCCCGAAAGTAAGACCCTGTCTTACATTTTTTTGGGGGCCAAAAGTGGCCCCCTGTCTTACTTTCGAGGGGGGGCCTTACATTGGAGGCCCCACCATCCATCCATCCACACACTGCAGCCATCCATCCACACATTCCCACACATACAGACACATGCATACACATATATACACACCATACACACCACACACACAGTCACACACACACACACATAGCACCGCTTCTTACGGGTCCGGTGTGGGGTCCCCGATGGTCCTGTGCCGTCCTCTGTGCTCCGGTCCCCGAGATGATCCGCTGCCGTCCGCCGTGTTCCGGTGCCGGTTTGCACCGGTATTGCCGGTCCTAGGCTCCATGGTCCCTGCTCTTCCGGAGTTCAGGCCGCAGCTCCGCCCAGGTCATAGTGTGGGCCAATCAGCATAGCGGCACTGACGTCAGAGGCAAGCGCCCGGTGCTATGTGTGTGTGTGTGTGACTGTATGTGTGGTGTGTATGGTGTGTATATATGTGTATGCTGTGTCTGTATGTGTGTATGTATGTATGTACACCCTCCCCCCCCGTGTTTCCCCGATAGTAAGACCCCCCCCCCTACCCTGCCTTACATTCGGGGGGGTCTTACATTAGCAGACCCCCCGTCCTCCCCCCCCTGTCTTACTTTCGGGGGGGTCTTACTATCGGGAAAACACGGTAGCATCCAGGCACGCCTTTTGCAGCTTCTCAAATGCTGAGAAGCCGCTGGAAATAAGGGAAATAAGGTATAAAAAGCACTTTTATTAACATTACAATAACGCTTTGGCCACACAAAGGGATGGCTCTAGAGGTGTTATCATGCTGCAGGGAATGGTATTAAGGGGCTGGGGGCTTATTTTTCGGGGTCAGGATCCCTTTAATTAATAGGAAGAAATGTTTTGTTATTTTAATCTATCTAAACCTGGGGTGTGGCTTATGGTGCGGAGCAGCGCTGGCAGAGTGTTAAAGGGGCCCATGGAGACTATTTCGCCCGGGGCCCACAAATATCTGGAGTCGGCCCTGGTCCTCGATCAGGCCACCCCCCTCACATACAACAAAACCCGTGCACACAGGCAACTCTGGCTCACCACCCTCACTAAAGAACTGCGTCGGGAGTCCAGAGTGGCCAAGTAGAGATGGAAGAAATCCCACTCCGCAGAGCACTTCGCCACATATAAACAGTCCCTCACTAAATTTAAGACAGCACTTACCGCCGCAAAACAAGCCTACTTCTCTAATAACAGCCCTGTCCCACAACCCCAAACAACTGTTCAAAACTTTCTACTCCGTCGCCCTGCGCCTCCTCCCTCTCCCCTCATCTCTGCCGTAGACTTTGCCGCCTTCTTCAAACAGAAGATCGACAAAATCAGAGTTAGCTTCGACCCACTGTCCCCTTGGCCCTTCCCCATTGCTGCCCAGCCCTCTCCGTCCAAAGGAAGCGTCTCCGCCATGACAGAAGACCTACTCCCCTCCCACCTTATCCCGAATCTCACCGCAGTCCTCATCCCTGCCCTAACTCATCTTTTCAACTTATCACTCACTGCTGGCACCTTCCCCTTAGCCTTCAAACAGGCCTTGATCACACCCATCCTCAAAAAACCCTCCCGCAACCCTGCATCTGTCTCTTTCGCCCCATATCTCTTCTCCCCTTCGCCTCAAAACTACTTGAACAACACGTCCATTCTGAACTGTCCTCCCACCTCTCCTCCTGCCCCCTCTTCAACCGCCTACAATCTGGTTTCCGATCCCACTACTCCACCGAAATAGCCCTAACCAAAGTCACCAACGACCTACTAACTGCCTAGAGAAAGCGACACTACTCCATCCTCCTCCTCCTCCTTGACCCATCTGCCACCTTCGACACCGTTAACCATTCCCTCCTACTTCAGATTCTGGAATTTCTTGGCATCTCTGACCTAGCCCCCCCTGCATCTCCTCATACCTAACGGAATGGACTTTCAGCGTCACCCACTCCCACACCTCCTCTTCGCACAACCGCCTGTCGGTGTCCCCAAGGCTCTGTTTTGGGGCCACTATCTCTTCTCTATCTACACCCTTGGCCTAGGACAACTCATTGAGTCTCACGGCCTTCAGTTCCACCTCTACGCCGACGACACCCAGATCTATTTGTCTGGGCCCAACATCACCTCCCTACTATCCAAAATTCCACAATGCCTGTCCCCCATCTCATCCTTCTTCTCTGCTCGCTTCCTAAAAATGAACATGGACAAAACCAAGTTCATTGTCTTTCCCCAAAGTCGCTTTACCCCTCTAGAATAAAGGTGTAGAATCCGGTGCCACAAAATTTCTTTTTATTTCCAAAAAATTAAAAATCACACATTCTCCAGAGAAGGTCCTCTGGAGAATGTGTGATTTTTCATTTTTTGAAAATAAAAAGAAATTTTGTGGCACCGGATTCTACACCTTTCTTCTATTGCTACTGGTGGTTGCCAAGCCACCTTCCGATTTGCCTGGGAGTCCTGGGAATATTAGGTGGTTGGAGCTAATCCTTTTCTTGAAAGCTCTCCCCCTCTACAAGACCTATCCATCACTGTCAACGATTGCTCACTCTCCCCAGTCCTCCATGCCAAGTGCCTCGGGGTAATCCTCGACTCTTCCCTCTCCTTCAACCCTCACATTCAAACCCTCGCCACCTCCTGCCGACTCCAGCTCAAAAACATTTGCCGGATTCGCACTTTCCTTGACCACAACACTGCTAAAACACTTATTTGTGCTCTCATCATCTCCCGCCTTGTCTACTGCAACCTCCTGCTCACCGGCCTCCCCACCACCTCCCTCGCACCTCTCCAATCTATCCTAAACTCCGCCACCCGACTAATCCGCCTGTCTCCCCACTACTCCCATGTCTCCCCCTTCTGCCAAGCCCTTCACTGGCTCCCCACTTCTCAGAGATCCCAGTTCAAAACCCTAACCATGACATACAAAGGCATCCACAACCTGTCCCCTCCATACATCGCTGGCATGGTTTCCTGACACCTACCCTCACGCAACCTGCGATCCACCCAAGAGCTCCTTCTCTATTCCCCTGTCATTACCTCCTCTCACAACCACATACAAGATTTCTCCCGTACATCCGCTATACTCTGGAACTCTCTTCCCCAACATATCAGACACTCGTCTACCCTGGGAACCTTCAAAAGAACCCCGAAGAGCGACTTCTTCCAACAAGCCTACAACTTACAATGAGACCTGTCCACAAGCACCATTTCACGTTTGGCACTTCCCCTCCTCCTACTGTATCCCAACCCGTCCCTCGTAGACTGAGAGCCCTAGCAGACAGGGTCCGCTCCCCTCCTGTACCTGTACAATTTGATTTCCATACACATTGTACTTGTCCTCGTCTGCCCTTTCAATATGTAAAGCACCATGGAATCTAATGGCGCTATATAAATAAACAATAATAAAATCTTTACAGTGCACAAGTATAGTCACATAAATTATTATTACCTCAAGCTAGGGAGAGGTGATGAGGAGAGGACATCTAAGAAAACCAGAGGGGAGCAGGTACAACAGAGGTTCACTGAGAGAAATGAATTAAAATAAAAAATCAGATAAAAATACTATCGAGAATGAAATAGCATAAAATTGTAGCAGGGAGGGACCACATCCAGGTTTTTATATATATATATATATATATAGTTGTGGCCAAAAGTATTGGCACCCCTGCAACTGAGTTTCTTCCTGAAAATGATTGCAATCACAAAATCTTTGGTATTATTATCTTCATTTAATTTGTCTTAAATGAAAAAACATAAAAGTGAATGAAGCAAAAAGCAAAACATTGATCATTTCACACAAAACTCCAGAAATGGGCCAGACAAAAGGATTGGGACCCTCAGCCTAATACTTGGTTGCACAACCTTTAGCCAAAATAACTGCGATCAACTGCTTCCCGTAACCATCAATGAGTTTCTTACAATGCTCTGCTGGAATTTTAGACCATTCTTCTTTGGCAAACTGCTCCAGGTCCCTGATATTTGAAGGGTGCCTTCTCCAAACTGCCATTTTTACATCTTTCCACAGGTGTTCTATGGGATTCAGGTCTGGACTCATTGCTGGCGACCTTAGAGGTCTCCAGTGCTTTCTCAAACCATTTTCTAGTGCTTTTTGAAGTGTGTTTTGGGTCATTGTCCTGCTGGAAGACCCATGACCTCTGAGGGAGACCCAGCTTTCTCACAGTGGGCCCTACATCATGCTGCAAAATTTGTTGGTAATCTTCAGACTTCATAATGCCATGCACACGGTCAAGCAGTCCAGTGCCAGAGGCAGCAAAGCAACCCCAAAACATCAAGGAACCTCCGCCATGTTTGACTGTAGGGACAGTGTTTTTTTCTTTGAATGTCTCTTTTTCTCTCCTGTAAACTCTATGTCGATGCCTTTGCCCAAAAAGCTCTACTTTTATCTCATCTGACCAGAGAACATTCTTTCAAAACGTTTTAGGCTTTCTCAGGTAAGTTTTGGCAAACTCCAGCTTTTTTATGTCTCTGGGTAAGAAGTGGGGTCTTTCTGGGTATCCTACTATACAGTCCCTTTTCATTCAGACGCCGACAGAAGTACGGGTTGACACTGTTGTACCCTCGGACTGCAGGGCAGCTTGAACTTGTTTGGATGTTAGTCGAGGTTCTTTATCCACCATCCGCACAGTCTTGCGTTGAAATCTCTTGTCAATTTTTCTTTTCCGTCCACATCTAGGGAGGTTAGCCACAGTGCCATGGGCTTTAAACTTCTTGATGACACTGCGCACGGTAGACACAGGAACATTCAGGTCTTTGGAGATGGACTTGTAGCCTTGAGATTGCTCATGCGTCCTCACAATTTGGTTTCTCAAGTCCTCAGACAGTTCTTTGGTCTTCTTTCTTTTCTCCATGCTCAATGTGGTACACACAAGGACACAGGACAGAGGTTGAGTCAACTTTAATCCATGTCAACTGGCTGCAAGTGTGATTTAGTTATTGCCAACACATGTTAGGTGCCACAGGTAAGTTACAGGTGCTGTTAATTACACAAATTAGAGAAGCATCACATGATTTTTCTAACAGTGTCAATACTTTTGTCCACCCCCTTTTTTATGTTTGTTGTGGAATTATATGCAATTTGGCTTTAGGACAATTCTTTTTGTGTTTTTTCATTGAAGACAAATTAAATGAAGATAATAATACCAAAGAATTTGTAAATTGCAATCATTTTCAGGATGAAACTGAGTATTATCTGACAGAATTGCAGGGGTGTCAATACTTTTAGCCACAACTGTATATATCATCTTCTGATAAAAAAAAATGTCTATTAAGGCAGATATTAAGATCTAGATTACACCGAAAATAAATGAGGGGTAGATGTCAGTAATGCGTGTATGTGTACACAAAGACACCAATTGAAATAAATGGCCCACTATAATGCATAAACTGATAAGCTAGAATGAAATATGATAAACAGAACTGTACCTGTCAGCTGTAGTGAAAACTACTGTATTTTTTGCTTTATATAATGCACTGGATTATAAAATGCACCTCAAACTTGGTGAAGGAAAATAATAAAAAAAATTTCTGTTAAATGTGGTCAGTCTTATAATGCCAGTGTCTGTCTTACAATCAGTATATAAGGCATACCCCATGCTGGTACACACACGCCCATCCTGGCACACAGCTCCCCAGGCTGGTACATAGCCCCCTTACTGTACACAGCCCCAATGTTTGATATGGCCTCCATACTGGTTCTCCCCACCCCATGCTGTACACAGCCACCAATGCAAGATATGGCTTCCCTTGCTGGTACACTCACCTCCCATCCAGGCACACAGCTCCCCATCCTGGTACATAGCCCCCTTGCTGTACACAGTCTCCCAGGCAGGATATGGCTCCCATGCTGGTACACCCCCCCCCCTCCATGCTGTGCATAGCCCCCCATGTAGGATATGGCCCCATGGTGGTACACAAACCCCCATGCTGTAAACAGCACCCCGTGCAGATGCACACTTAAAAAGAAATTAATGGTCATACTCGCCTGTCTTAACATTGCTCCCTGCAACTGTCACCATCCCTTCTGTTGGTGCTGTGTCGGCATCTGGTCATGTGAGAAGTGATAAGTAACGTCATGACTGTGCTGTGCCGCTCGCATGACTGGTTGTCGGCACAGCACAGACAGCCAGAATGGCAACATGGAGAGAAGCGAGAGAACCTCCATCGCTGAGATAGTCAGTGCTTTCCACGCACTATACAGGATCGCTCAGGGCTGCAGCTGCTGAGCTGTGAACCCACTCATTAGGTTAATGTAATATGCGCTGCTCCCCCCAACCAGTGAACAGGGGAATGCAGTGAATATTACATGAGTATAATGAGCGGGCCCACGTGACCACAGGCCCCAGCTGCAGCATCCTCCAGCTCCTAGACACCGCTCCAAAGCCGCCCCCCTTCCTCTACAGCACAATAGTTTCGGATGATAAAACGCACTCACTCACACACTTTCCCCCAAAATTTTTTTGGGGGGAAACGCGTTTTATAATCTGAAATATACAGCATATAAATCTCATATCACTGTAATCGTACCAACCTGACGAATAAAGTCGCCTAATCTCTTAGGGTACCGTCACACCTGGCGACGGCCCCAGAGATGTCGGCGGCGACGGGCGGGAGCGCGCACGTTTTTTGCACCCCGCCAGCGTCGCCGCCCCCCCATTTACACGGGAAGACATCTCCGGCGATGGGCCGGCGAGCTGAGAGGCGGCATTGCCACCGGGGTGTCTCAAAACTCCAGCGGCGATGCAGTACAATGTGAGCCTATGGCTCCCATCACCTGTCAGCTCGCTGGCGACCGTTTAAATGGGGCAATGTGGACACATCACCCCAGATCGGCCGCCTGGTTTCAGAGCACTGCTCTGAAACCAGGCGACCAGTAAAAGGCGTTGCCATTGCCCCTTTACATTAGGCGACACAGGGGCGATGTCGCCGCCGATAGGCCACGCCCCTACGTTGTCTATGTAATCAGCGGCGATGTTGCCACTTGTTACATGGCCTTTATACCACTAACTGAACAGCATAAAAAATAAAGCCTATTCTTCAACTTCTGCTGATTAGTTTATTCTGCATCCCAAAGACCGCAGCACAGAGCGGCTCACATTTATCCTGAACTTTATGCTGAGCATTTACACCAGGGATTACGTGATTCGGACAAAATTCTGAAAATTCACTGAAATGAGTCAGAGCGAGTCACTTTGAACTCCTATCTGGCTTGTGGTCCAGCGGAGTCTTCTTTTTACACATCTTTTTAGGCATGCACAAAACTGCGGTCAACAGCAGTTTTGCTCACATTTGAAAAGTCAGACACCGCTAAACAGAGGGAAATCGGAGTGCAGGATAACTGATGCCTCATTATAGTGAATAAATCTGTTGGGGGTTTCACCTGAATCGTGTATTTTGAATATTTAGATGGACACCTGAATGCAAGTGCTCAGGATAGAGCACAGGATAAATGTGAACTGATCCAAAATGTTCTGTACCCAAATCGCCAGCAAATAGCATTCAACTCAACCCGCAAAAACACAAGTCCCCACTCAGGTCCATCATTGGAAATATACCCTGAGGAAAAAGGCCGACCGCCTTTGAAACATGTTGGTAACCTAGCAGACAGCATCACAACAGACTCCCCAGAGATCCGCTCACCCTCCGCCCACCCTGTCGCATGACCGCAGCATAAGCTGTGATGTGCAAGTCAGCTGACCGGCAAACCATGAAGTACGCGACCGCTGGCCACGGCGCGCATTTCCAGCGTTCTCCCACCAAGACACCGCAACCAGGACGGCATTTGGAAAAGGGACGTTTGAACAGACTGAGGATCACAGTAAGGAAACTACACTTGCTAACTGAAAGTAGAAAAAGTATGAATCCTCCTAGGATTAGCTAACAGAACCACACTGAAGACTACTAGACTGAGACAAATACAACCACCCCAGACATTGAAACATCCTATCTAAGGCTGGCTTCACAACACGGTTTTGTGCTGTCAGGTTGGATCCTGTTCTTTGGAGGATCCACCGGACAGAACCTGACAGCACAGAATGAGCAGAAAGTGTGGGCAAATTATTCTGTTTTTTGCAGGATTTGTCTTTCTGCTGCTGTCCATTGTGCTGAAATCTCAACCATGTGTGCAGTGCTACTCTCCATGGTGCTGAACATGTTCCGCCGTGTCTCTGAAATGCTGCTGTCCATGGTGCTGAATGAGCGGGCAGCATTTCAGAGCTTGCGCTGTGATTTACATCGGATCCAGGAAACGATCCAATATTTTTAACGGATCTGGCGCCCATAGACTCTCATGTTATAGCCGCCGAATTGCCCTGGATCCAAGACAATCCAATTTTGTCCGATTTGTGCACCAAAGCCAAAAAATTATGCAGGCTCCGATTTTGTGCCCGGTGAAAAGCCAGACAAAATCAGATCAGGGACACAAAACCGGATGGCCAAATAGGACCAATCCGACACCATAGGGATACATGGTGGCAAACCGTGGTGTGAAGCCGGCCTACATACACTCCTATAATTACAGGATACCGGCATACACACTAATAGGGATACCTAAAAGGCATCTTGACAGAATTTACTACACTCAGGTAATATACACCCCAAAAGTGGGTATTAACACCCAAGAACCTAGCATATTAATATTATGATACAGTTGAATTTTCCTCTGTTTTTAGCCAGACAAATATCAACATGTCCAACAAATTAGATCCTAGCAGGCAGTAGACAATCACCCTAGGTAAGACCATTAATTACATATATATAAAAAAAAAAAAAACATGAACCCATAAAGGGACGCACGGATAACATTAGCAATATTTGTTTGCAGGCCGTACCTGGGTCACAGAGCTGGAAAATGAAGGTTACAGATTTTGTGGTTAATTCTGGGTTGTGTGATGGAGCTGCTGGCAGCCACAGTGAGCGAAATCAACTGCAGGACCTGCGTGATCGGAATGCGGACCACGTAACCGACACCCGGAAGTGTGGCCGAGGAGAGACGCCGACCGAAACACCATCGCACCCGGTTACGATACCCATCCACCCTGATTGTGCTGGCGGCACAACTAGAACAGGTGAGAGTCCTCTCAGAGGAGAAAATATCATCCTAAATTTACTAACATAAAGTCCGATATGTCATGAAAACACAGTCTTGAAATCACTGGAATATGATGAAGCATTCCAAAGTTATAACCTCATAAAGTGATACTGGTCAGAATTGCAAAATAAAGCTCGGTCCTTAAGGGGTTAATCTTACTTTTATACTCAAATTACATATTTTATGATGTGTACGGTATATTGTTACCATTTTCAAAAATGAACATCCCAAAGAAGGGGTTGAACTGAGTCACGGTGTACTGTCCCTTCCATGCCAATGGAATAGATTTAGCGCTGAGCCTTAAACCAATTTAATCCGTTGGGGGTTTCACCTGAATCATGTATTTTGAATATGTAGATGAAAACCTGAAGCAAGTGCTCAGAATAGAGCACAGGATAAATGTGAACTGATCCAAAATGTTCTGTACCTAAATCGTCATCAAATAGCATTCAACTCAACCCACAAAAACACAAGTCCCACTTAGGTCCGTCATTGGAATAGAGGGGACTGCCACGTTACTGGTAGTACAAAGGCTCTGTAAAAACATTATGGTTGCCCATAAAAAAAGAAATCCGCTCTTGGGAGCAGGTTTTTTGAGTGAAAACTGCTCTCACGGATCTGACGTGTACCCTCACAGAAGAGAGTCGTGTTACTGATTTTGTTGATTATTAAGTAGTGCAAATACACTCGGAGTCGCCTTAGGCGACTTATGTTATAATATACTCGACTCTCATTTTGGGACAACAGGAAGTTGTCCTGTAGTATTCATCAGATGTTTTTTCTTTCTTTTCTGTTAATGCTCAGTTATATTACTTGTGTTCAGATACGCTGTACATGTATGCTCACGTCTTCTCAGCCAAGTCCTCATAATAATATTCCCAGAATCTGCCCATTCAAGTATTTTGACCAGGGTGTATCCACCATGCTCCCATCCATGTCCCCCTTAAATGCTCTAGGTGCACCTTTATTTTATAATGGTTAAACTGCTTACCCTTAACGTGAAAGGTCTGAATTCAGACCTAAAAAGAAGGCTTGTCCTCCGGGAGATGCGGGAGTCCAAAGCTGACATAGTTTTCCTACAGGAGACGCATCTTTCGGATACGGGGTCCCTGAACTTTGCACATCGTTGGTTTCCTACTACGTTTTCTGCCACAGCTAGAAATAAAACGGCCGGGGTGGCGATATTGATCTCCCACCACTGTGCATTTCAGGTAACTAAATCTGAAATTGATCCACAGGGCAGATATGCCATTGTTTATGGGAGCGCGGGGGAGTACCAATTATGTTGTGCAATCTATATGCCCATAATTCAAACCAGATAAAGTTTGTGGCCTCAGTTCTAGCCCATTTGCAACCTGACCGAGGAATGGCCCAAATAATTAGCGGCGATTTTAATATGGCATTCTCAGAAACTAGAGATAGATTGGTTCATGTACGTCCCCGTAGCAAAAATACAAATACAAAAACAGAGCGCGTCTCTATTGGTTTCCGGAAATTAATACGTAGCTACACATTAACAATTAATTAACGCATTGACAATCCAACTGATAGGAGGTATACGTTTTACTCACATCCTCATGGATCCCATAGTCGTATAGACTTCTTCTTTGGGGACATGATAACACTGCGTTCAATGGCCTCCGCATCTATTGGTAAATAACGTGGACCGACCATGCCCCTCTGACAATAGATCTCAAATTAACACCTAACCCACCTAAAATGAGCCATTGGAGACTAAACGAGTCCCTTTCGACTAACAAAGACACGCGAAATAAATTGAGGGAGTCTCTTGTACATTATTTCACTGAAAACACCCCCTCATCTCCGTCACTATCTGTTTTGTGGGAAGCACATAAAGCGGTCTTCAGAGGAGAGTGTATTGCACTGTCATCCAGGATTAAGAAAGATGCTAAATCCCAATACCTCAAAATAGAGGGGAAATTGAAACAGGCAGAGGGACGATTATTGACTCACCCCACTAAACTACTTTTGAAGGAAGTAATTGATCTGAGAAACCAATTAAAAACCATAGCCCAGGGTAAAGTGGAGGTACTCCTTAGATACTCTAGACAGAAATATTATGAGTATAGTAACAAAGCACATACGATGCTAGCCAGGAGACTGAGGGACCAGACCACTAATAACTCCCCTTACGGTATTAAGGATCACGCCGGTGTGATCCATTATGACCCGGTTAAAATAGCCGATTTATTTTATGATTACTATTCTTCCCTCTACTCCCTCCCCTCCACCACACAACAATTCCAGAAAAGACAAAACCACACACTAGATGAATACCTCTCCTCATGTCAACTACCTAAATTATCCCAAACTGCTTTGGATGATCTTAACCAAACGTTCTCGGCGGAAGAGATTGAGGAGACCATAAAAAAACTACCGGGACATAAAGCGCCAGGACCAGATGGGTTGCCATACCTCTATTATAAAACTTATATCGATGTACTGTCCCCTTATATGGTCTCCCTGTTTAATCATTTTATGTAGGGGGGGGCAATACCTGAATCAATTCCCCGTTCCTACATTACTGTGATTACAAAAGAGGGAAAGGACCCGATGGAGTGTGCAAGTTACCGCCCAATCAGTCTGTTAAATTCTGATCTAAAAATTTTCACCAAGCTATTAGCGGATAGGCTGGGGAAATGGCTCCCACATTTGATTCATAAAGATCAGGTGGGATTTGTGCGCTTCCGTCAAGAGGGAGAAATACCAGGCGTATTATGGACCTGATTGAGGTGGCCAACAGGGGGGGAATGGAGGCCCTTTTACTGAGTTTGGATGCAGAGAAGGCCTTCGACAGGTTGGATTGGTCTTTTATGTTTCGCACTCTTCACCACTTTGGCCTGTCGGGACCTTTCGTTACTGCACTGAGGGGTCTGTATTCATCGCCCACAGCTCTGGTTCGCCTTTCCCATGCCCATTCCAGGGATTTACCCATCAAAAATGGAACACGTCAGGGATGCCCCCTTTCCCCTCTGCTCTATGTCCTTAGTATTGAACCACTGGCGGCGCAAATTAGACTTAACCCTGATATCATGGGAATTCAGCTTAAAAATACACCATTCAAAGTTGCCCTGTTCGCAGACGATGTGATTCTCTCCTTGACAAATCCCATTAATTCTCTCCCTAACCTGCATGCAACGATCACATCTTACGCTAAAATGTCGGGCTATAAAATTAACTCTACTAAAACTGAAGCGTTGCCCATAAATATTCCAGAATCTAAACTTCAACTCCTTAAACAATCATACAATTATACATGGCGCACATGATCCATACGCTATCTGGGGATTAATATGACCTCTAGTTATAGAACAATATTCCAAGCCAATTTTCCACCCCTAATACACAAGGTAGAATCCCAGCTTAAGAGGTGGTCTGCCCTACCGATCTCGCTCTTGGGTAGAATTGCAGCTATTAAAATGTCCATTATCCCTCGCTTTCTATATCTATTCGAAACGCTATCGGTTAGAGTACCGTGGCAACACTAAAAAGAATCCAATCGTTACTAATGAAGTTCATATGGCACTCAGGGAGACACCGTATTCCGGATTCGGTCCTCTGTGCGTCAAGACGGGAGGGAGGTGTTGCCTGCCCAGATATCACGCTATATTATTATGCAACTCATTTGCGCCATTTGTCCCATTGGTCTACACTTCCAGCATGTAATAGATGGATGGAGGTGGAACAGTTGTGGCTGGCCCCTTACCACCCTGCCTCGTTGATATGGGGCAAACCCTTAGAGATTCCCTCTGGAACTTTGTTGGGCCCCATGGCTTTTACCAGGGACATTTGGGGTAAATGTAGAATTAAGTTTCAGCTGGCGGGGCATACTTCTCTTATGACACCTTTTCTGTATAGCCCGCGTCTCTCGGGGGCTATGGACTCTAGGGGCAGGCCTTTTTTGTTTTCGTGACATACTGAACCCGCTTACGCATAAGCCAAGAACGTTCCCCGAGTTGCGTTCACTATATAACTTGCCAGAGAGTCTGTGTTTCTCACACCGACAAATAATTCATTACTACATGTTGATCATAGGGCCCAAACAATATCTGGGTCCAACTCAATTTGAAAATCTTTGCTCCCGGGGCGCTTCTACAAGGGGCCTTATATCTAATATATACACTATTTTGAACTCCCGTAACAGTTGGGGTCCCTTTAAACATGCCTATATGTCGAGATGGGAGACTTGGTTGGGGAGAGAGATTCCTGGCCAGATGTGGAGGGTGATATGGGATAGAACCTTTAGGACTTCAGTTAACACATTATACAAAGAAAACCAAATGAAAATACTGATGACGTGGTACCACACACCCGAACTCCTCCATAAGTTTAACTCAACTATACCCGATAACTGCTGGAGGTGTGACCAAAGCAAAGCCTCTTTATACCATATTTTCTGGTCTTGTCCATTGATTCGTGGTTTTTGGGGATCAGTTGAAAAACTGGTATCCCGGGTTCTGGATCATCGTCTGCCTTTAGACCCAGCTGTTTATCTATTGAATCTCTTCCCCCGGGGTTTGAATAAATCTGAGGGCAGACTTCTAATGCACCTTTTAACAGCAGCGAAATGCATGATATCTCTCAACTGGAAGAAGAGAGCACCACCCTCAATAGCTGATTGGTATGCACGAATAAAAGACATTCGATTAATGGAACAATTGACAGCCACACTCCATAACTCAATGGACAAATTTACTCGGACTTGGCGGATGTGGGACCGTTCTGTAGATTCAATACAACTGTAAAGTTTCGAAGACTTGTGCTGATACTAAGGATTACTTGCAATGGAGAGCGAATTGAGTACTTGTGATTGTACAGTCATGTTTTATGTTATGTTCTGACTGTTAAGAAAATAAATAAAAATTAAAGTTGAAAAAAAAAAAAAAAAAAAAAGGAATCCAGCGAAATTGGCACTCCAAATTCCAAGTGCTGCCCCTCTCTTCTGACCCTTACATTGTGCCTAAACAACAGTTAAAGGGAACCTGACCCCTCCAAATGACCCCCAACCCTATTAATACCCATCCCTGCACCCTAACATATCAGTATTAGTGCTCCTTTTCTATAAAAAAAAAAGCGCTGTGTAACATTGGAATAATGAACAATATACACTTACAATTCTGAGACTTCTTGTCCCTGAATAAGTCTCACAGGGCGTCCCCTGTGAGACTCTAAGCCCTCCCTAGGTGCTCATTTTCACACCCCGAATGATCCACCCTCTCTGTCTATGCTGCTGTGATGTGGAGCTGAAGGCAGGACTAATGATTTGCATTCTGTGATAGAGAGGGGGGAGGGTAAAGCCTGCACAAGCAGAGCACACAGACAGAGAGAGGGTGGATCCTGGAGCCTGCAAAACAACACGCCCTAACGGCTAAAGAATATACCCCCTGCTAATTATAATCACTAATGAGTGAGTATTAAATGTTTTAATGCACTTTCACAGGATGCTTTTAGGAGACAAAAGAAGTGTGAGATTAGTGATAGGACGCTGCAGGGACATGTTTTGGTAGCTTAGGAGGCGTTCTGGAGGTGACAGGATCCCTTTAATGTCCATATGTTTGGCATTTCTGTAGTGAGGAGAGCACGGTTAATATACGAGGTGAGAGTTACCAGCAGCACGTGCAAGGCACAATATATGGGCACTACCAGGGCTTATTTGCCATTTTTAATACTGCAATATTCACTGCATTTGACTCCATGGGTGTTTTCCAGAGATAAAATTATCGCTACAGCCGCAGATGAATTCCCAGAATTTCCAAAGTTTGGTCACTTGAGGGGATTTCTTCTGTTCTGGCACTTGCAAATGGAGTCCGCAAACGATTCTATGAAAACCTGTGCACCAAAACTCAAATACTGCTCTCTCCCTGCCTAGTCCCTGGTGTGTGGCCAAAGAGTACTATACTGTACAGTCACATGTGAAGTATTGCCACGTTCAGGACAAATTGTGTAACACATTATGGGCTTTTTTTTTTTTTTTTTAGCATTCCTCTTGTGAAAATTGGAACTCTGGGATTAAAAACATGTTAGTTGTAAAAAATGTTTCTTCTTCATCGCCTAATAGTATAACATTCTGTGACACACATATAGTGTCCAATATATACGCTCACTGCACCCCTTAATGAATTCATTGAGGGGTGCAGTTTTTTAAATTGGGTCACTTATGAGAGGTTTCTGCACCTTGGGGCTCTGTCAATGCGACATGGCACCCGCAAACCATTCCCACTAAATCTGAACTCCAATATGGCGCACCTTCCCTTTGCACTGTGCCTCAAAAGTAGTTGTCAACCACATATCGGATATTAACATACTCAGGAGAAATTGCACAACACATTGTAGGGTCCATTATTTCCTATTACCCTCGGGAATTTGAAACGTTTGGGGTTCAAAATTTTTATTTTTCACGGCTCAACAGTATAAAATTCTGTGAAGTCACTGGGGTTCAAGGTGCTCTCCAAACATCTAGATACATTTTTTGAGGGGGCCTAGTTTCTAAAATGGGATCACTTGTGGGTGAGCTCCCTGTTTAGGCACATCAGGGGCTTTCTAAATCAGGGCTGTGGAGTTGGGAGTCAGAATTGCTTGATTATTATATCATAATGATTTAACCCCTCACCACCCGGCGATTTTTGGTTTTCGTTTTTTCCTCTTCTTCCAAGAGCCATAACTTTTTTATTTTTCCATCAATATAGGCATATGAGGGCTTGTTTTTTTGCAGGACGAATTGTACTTTTAGTTTAAATCATTTATTTTACCATATAGTGTACAGGAAAATGGGGAAAAAATCCAAAACTGGTGAAATTGCAAATTTTTTATTCACCATGTTCACTATATAGTAAAACTAACGTAACGGTATGATGCCTCAGGTCGGTAGAAGTTCGTAGATACCAAACATGTATACTTTTACTGGTATCTAAGTTGTTAAAAAAAAAATCAGAAGTTTGAAGAAAAAAAAAACTGAATTGCACTTTTTGTGCCATGTTCCACGACCCGTAGCGTTCTTATTTTTCAGGATCTCGGGCTGTGTAACGGTTTATTTTTTGCAGCTTGAGCTGATGTTTCTAATGATACAATTTTTGGGTGGATGCGCTGTTTTGATCGCCCATTATTGCATTTTATTACAATGTTGCGGCAACCAAAATAACATTTTTGGTGCTTGGAACTTTTTTTTACAGCTCTGATTAAATTATTTTATATCTTGGAACATCGGGCATTTTAGAACGCTGCGATACCATATATGTGTACCGTATATACTCGCGTATAAGCCGACTTTTTCAGCCCAAAATTTGGGCTGAAAATTCCCCCTCGGCTTATACGCGAGTATACAGCAGCAGCCCTGGAGGTATACAGGCCCCCCATCAAGATCCAGGGCCCCCACCCCTTGCGCAGCAAACCTGTAAAGTAAAATCATACTTATCACTGTCCTCCTGTCGCGCTGTCCCGCCGCTGCCGACATGACGATCCCGGGCTTCATTCAGCGTCTTCCCGCGGTTTCCTTTAGTCGCGGGCAATGACGTCATTGCTCGCGACCACAGGAAGCCGCCAGAAGACGCTGAATGAAGCCCGGGATCGTCATGTCGGCAGCTGCGGGACAGCGCGACAGGAGGACAGTGATAAGTATGATTTTACTTTACAGGTTTGCCGCGCAAGGGGGGGGCCCTGGATCTTGATGGGGGGCCTGTATACCTCTGGGGCTGCTGCTGTATACACCCCTGGGGCTGCTGCTGTATACACCCCTGGGGCTGCTGCTGTATACACCCCTGGGGCTGCTGCTGTATACTACCTAAGGGCTGCTGTATATACCTCTGGGGCTGCTGTATACTACCCCTGGGGCTGCTGTATAGTACCACTGGGGCTGCTGCTGTATACACCCCTGGGGCTGCTGCTGTATACACCCCTGGGGCTGCTGCTGTATACACCCCTGGGGCTGCTGCTGTATACTACCTAAGGGCTGCTGTATACTACCTCTGGGGCTGGTGTATACACCATAGGGCTGCTGTATATACCTCTGGGGCTGCTGTATACTACCTCTGGGGCTGCTGTATACACCACTGGGGCTGCTGTATACTACCTAAGGGCTGCTGTATATACCTCTGGGGCTTTTATACCTCTGGGCTGTATATACCTCTGGGGCTGCTGTATACACCACTGGGCTGCTGTATACTACCTAAGGGCTGCTGTATATACCTATGGGGCTGTATATACACCACTGGGGCTGCTGTATACTACCTAAGGGCTGCTGTATATACCTATGGGTCTGTATATACCTCTGGGGCTGCTGTATACTACCTCTGGGGTTGCTGTATACTACCTCTGGGGCTGCTGTATACTAACCACTGGGGCTGCTGCTGTATATACCACTGGGGTTGCTGCTGTATACTACCACTGGGGCTGCTGTATATACCTCTGGGGCTGCTGTATACCACACTGCTGGGGGCTGTATACCTGTGCTGGGGTCCACCCTCGGCTTATACACGAGTCAATAGGTTTTCCCAGGTTTTGGGGGCAAAAGTAGGGGGGTCGGCTTATACACGGGTCGGCTTATACACGAGTATATACGGTATTTTGAAAAAAAAAATGTAATACTTTTATTTTGAATGGGGCAAAAGGGGGTAATTTGAACCTGTTTTTTTTTTTCATATTTAAAAACTTTATTTTTTTAATTCATTCTTTATTTTACACTGACCCATAGTGCGCCAGTGCTGCACAGTCCGATCGCTCGTGCCATGTCCCGATGAGCTGCAGCACATCGAGACATAGCACAAATGATCACTGTGGGTGGTTGGCAGCACTTGCCAACCACTCACAAGAAGTGAACCCTGTTAGCATCCGGGGTCACTGCAGGACCCCAGGCTATCAGCTAACAGCTGGAAAACCAGCAATCTTATCGCGGGATCGCTAATCTCAAGGGGAAAGGGCGCGGTCCCCGCCGCAGCGCTTTTGGATCGCGCTGTCAGTGAATGACAGAGAGATCCAAAGAGTTAACAGCACCAATCCGGGCTGTTAGCCCCACATCTCAGCTGATGAGATAAGCTGAGATGTCGGGGGAATGAGGTGAGCTCACATCAAAGTGAGGGATACCCATGATGTACATGTATGTGATCAGTCGTGATGACGTTAAAGCCTGATGTTCACATTGTATTGTACTACAATAAATGTATCACTTAAACATGAGCTATGTATGAGGTAGTCGGAATCATGGAGTCAGATTCAAGGAAATTTAAAAGTCAGAGGTTTGCCTTACCGACTTCACAGCCCACTGAGTTACCCCATGTCGGCTAAACGACAGGGGAAGCGCCCACCGCAAGATTCCCGAACTCCGGTGCCGCAGGAGAGCAGGATTACAAGGTTTCTCCGCAGCACGGGCCGGCCACAGCAAACTGCCGTGCTTCCTAAGATGGCGGCCGCCTGCCTGCAGGGACAGGAGGAGCACACGAGACTAGAAGGAGAGTGCACAGCGAGGAGCCTGTCAGCAGAGGAGCCCCTCTCGCCCTGCAAACTGAGCCTGGTGGAAGTAAGCAAAGCCCACAGGTACAGAGGGTGGACGGAGGTGATTTGTGCCAGGGAGGACAGTTTTCAATGGAGGGGGGTGACCACAGCAAGGAGCCCGACAGCAGAGGAGCCCCTCCCGCCCTGATGACTCAGCCTGGAGGAATGCAGCAAATCCCGCAAGTACAGAGGGAGGACGGAGTGGATCCGTGCCAAGGTGGGAATCTATCAATGGAGGGGGGAGGTGTACTGACCCCTAGACAGGCATCAGGGATTTATTGCCAAACTGAACTGTGTGCATTACACCCTCAGCCCCTCAGTCAGGATGCAGCAACAGGGGCCAGGATCTCTTCAGTCCTGGAGAATCCATTAGGAGACCAGAATCAGGGTCCACAGATGGGGTCATCAGTGCTGATGTCCCCCCCTTCTCAGAACCAGTCTGCCTCCGATGCCAGTGATCTACCCCGGTTCAACCCCGTAGCCGAGGGACCACCACTGCTTCCTTACTCCTACAATCTAAAGGGAGCTGATTCCAGACAAGCTACCTTCTATTTCCCCAACCCTGGCACACCCTTGGGATCTGTAGTTCTCCGGGCCTCAGCGATACAGGGTAGAGGCCAGACCCCAATGCCACAAGACTCTAACATGGCGATCTGGGAGGATATGCGAGCACGAATTCGTAACGTTCCCTCTAAGGAGGACCTTGAAAATTTTGTAAATAAACTGGAAGCATCTTTTAGTGCGGAGGCGGAGAGAACTAAGGGGAGAGGTGGCGAGTCTATCTAATACTGTCTCCAACACTGACGTGGCCGTGGAGGGCCTCTCACAGCGGGTGACATATTTGGAAAACCAACTAACTGACCAGTCCAGAGACTTTGAGGCATTCTTAGACTCGCTGGAAGACCTAGAAAACAGGGAGAGAAGCCAAAATAGTAGGGTCCGGGGTCTACCTGAAACAGTGCCAGCTAAAGAGTTGAACATCACCCTACAACACCTCTTTAATAAAATACGGAACGTGCCTTCCAAATCACCAATAGAATTTGACAGAGCCCAAAGATCACTGGGCCCCCCCATGCGGACAGAGATAGGCCTAGAGATGTCATTTGTCGGTTTCATAGATATCAGATTAAGGATGAAGTACTGTCTCATTCCAGACGACTTGACGATTTATCATACCAAGGGGAACAGATACAACTATTGGCGGATCTGTCGCGGAGGACCCTCCAGAAGAGGAAGGGCTCTGAGACCGATCTTGGATATCCTCAGGGAACAACAACTGACTTACTCATGGGGATACCCATTCCGCCTTCAAGTGCGGCGGGAGGGTCAATGGTTCTATATGTCGCATCCAAGGGAGTACCAGAAGTTCCTCTCGGCTTTAGGGATTCCCCGTGTCTCCATATCTTTTCCAGACTGGCCGGGTGTTCGTGGGTGCAACATTTTTCAGACGGCACCAAGAGAACGAAGGGTCCAAGGGAGGCGTGGCAAGAGAGCTGGCGGCTGGAGAGGCCGAAGAAGGAGGAATCCTGACCTGGGGGAAGATGGGTGACTGTTTACAAATAATTAAATCTTCCCTTTTAAAACTAGTATGGTTTGCATAGCCTTGACCCCAAGGTTTGGACCCTCTCCGGTCACGTTGTCTATAGTATGGCTCACTAAATGATTGATTTATTTCATGCTTGGTCTTTCCTTTCCCCCCACTCCCGTATACCCCCCCTTCCCTTCCTCTGTCTACATTCCCATTCTCCTCTCCCTCCCTTCCTCCCCATTCCCGCCTTCCACTTCCCTCTTTGCCTCTATTTTTCCCTACAGGTTTGTGTCAAGCCATGTAATTTTATGACTATGTGCGGTTGCAGCGGTTATAATTTGTGATTTCTAATAACTTATGTTGGGTTTTGGTGGGGGAGAGCTCTCCCTTTAAAATTTTGATAGTATGAATTTAGTTTGTTAACTTTTTATATACGTGGTTTTTCCCATTCTTCTTGCTCCTGTTGAAAAGGACACGCTCCATTGGGGTTTCCACCCTCTGCTGTAGAGGTGGTTTTTTGAAAACAAACTACCCCACCTAACTTCTGGACCACTCGGTTCCTCTCTTTCTTTATTCCCTCTTTACCTAACGCCCTTTCTTCCTCACTTTCCTACTCTTCTTCTTCTCCCCCCCATTCTTATACCTGGGGATTGGGGAGCCAGCGGCGGCCGGTCAGACCAATTTTTCGCCCGCAATGGCGTCCCTGAAAATCGGTTCTTTAAATGTGCGGGGCTTCAATACACCGCAAAAGCGATCCCACATCCTGACCGATATGCATAAACAAAAAGTTCAAATTGTTTTTCTCCAAGAGACGCACTTTAAGACTACCACATCCCGGACATCCACGATAGATACTATTCTTCCTGGACGCACAGCTCCAACCTGGAATCCAGGTCAAAGGGTGTATCTGTTGGCCATTCATAGGGGGCTGGCGCATACCGTATTAGACTCCATTTGTGACAAGGGGGGTCGTTACATCTTCCTGAAATTGAAATTAGAGGAATCGGTGGTTACACTGGTTAATTGGTATCTACCCAACAGGGAACAACCGAGAGTTTGCAGAGCTATCCTTCAAAGATTACCGTATATACTCGCGTATAAGCCGAGTTTTTCAGCCCAAAAATTGAAAAATCCCCCCTCTGCTTATACGCGAGTCACTCGGTTTTTGCAGAGGGGGCTGTGACCGGGGGCTGGAGGACGCAGGAGGGGGCCGCAGTGACCGCGGGCGGTCACGTGGGGCCGCCTCATTAGTGTAATGAATATGCACGGCATCCCCCCGTCCATCGGCGGGGGGATGCCGTGCATATTGCAATACACTGGCCCCCAGCAGTAACACACAGCACCCCCTCATTAATATGTCCCCCCCAGGCTGCGGCACCTGTTAAAATAAAACGTTTCATACATCACCTCTCCGGCGCAGCTCCTCCGCTCCCAGCTTCTTCCTTCTTGTGCCGGTGTCATGTGACCGGGCGCAGGAGATGACGTCATTTCCTGCGCGCGGTCACAGCACTAGAAGCCGGCACAAGAAGGAAGAAGCCGGGAGCGGAGGAGCTGCGCCGGAGAGGTGATATATGAAACGTTTGTTATTTTAACAGGTGCCGCAGCCTGGGGGGGACATACTAAGGATGGGGGGCTGTGTGTTACTGCTGGGGGCCAGTATACCACCACTGGGGGCCTGTATACACTGCAGAGGGGCCTGTATACACTGCACAGGGGCCTGTATACACTGCACAGGGGCCTGTATACCACTGCTGAGGGGCCTGTATACCACTGCTGAGGGGCCTGTATAATACCACTGCTGAGGGGCCTGTATACCATTACTGAGGGGTGCTATATACCAGTGACGGGGGGCTATACAATAGGATGGGGGTCTGCTGCATTTTATACCCTAGGCTTATACGCGAGTCAATAACTTTTACCAGCTTTTTGGGGCAAAAGTAGGGGGGTCGGCTTATACACGGGTCGGCTTATACACGAGTATATACGGTAGCTCAGTTCGCTGAAGGTAAATAATTATTGGGGGAGATTTTAATTTCACTTTTGATCCCAGGATCGATTCCTCAACTGGGAAGGGGTCAGTCCCGCTAAAGAAATTGTATTCCTTAAAGAAATATTTACACACCCTCCAGCTGGTCGATGTTTGGCGTATTTTGAATACACAAGGCAAAGACTATACCTTTTTCTCCCCTGTCCACCGATCCTACAGTAGGAAAGACCTCTTCTTGGTGAGGCATGGAGTGTTATCCTGGAATCCGGAGGCTTCCATTGGAAACAGTTTTATCCGACCATTGCCCCATTTACCTCACGGTCCAGATCCTGGGTCTCTTCCAGAGACCTTGGTCATGGAAACTTAACAGCAATTTACTTAAAGATGAGATTTGTCTGGCAGAGTTACGAGACAATCTGTCCTTGTTTGATTCAATTCACGAACACGACCCCACTCCCCAGCCCATATTCTACGCGGTACCCTAATAAAACATGGCGCGCGCCTGAAAAAAAATAATAATGAACTCGTATCTAATCTATTGTCTCAGATCCAACGGTTGGAAAGTATACACAAAAAGTCTGCGACAACCCCATCTCTAGATCCGATTCATGTTGAATTGACGCTAAAACGACAGGAACTCAAAACCCTCTTAGACCGGAAATATGCGAGGGCCAAGGATCATATGTCGGCGTTCTTCTATAAAAGAGCCAACACTTGTGGAAGACCATTGGCGCGTCTCCTCCATCCCAGAGCCGGTCCCACATATGTCCCGTTTATTAAAGCTGCTAACGGTCAGAAGATGTATAACAATTTAGACATCTTGGGGGTGTTTAAAGGTTACTATGAAAATCTTTACAACATAAAAGGTAAATATGCTGACATGGACCCGATAAACCTGAAAGCGAAAACCCGGGATTATATCGCGAAGACGCGAATAGCGGCCTTAAAAGCATCCGATATAGACAGTTTGGAAGAGGATATCACGGTCCAGGAACTTGAGGAAGCTTATTAAGAACACGGTTGGGTCAAAGAGTTCAGGACCCGATGGGTTCACCCCCATTTTTTATAAGACGCTTTGGTCTAACCTGGTACCTCAGATGCTTCGGACTTTCAACTCTGTGGCTTCGGGTGAGAGTTTTGCCCCGCAATCCCTAGAAGCCCATATCTGTCATACCTAAACCCAACAAGGACTCGTCTAATGCTGCAAATTACAGACCTATTTCTCTACTTAACGTAGATGTCAAATTATTCGCAAAAATTTTGGCGGACCGTTTGTCCAGGGTTTTGCCTAGTATTATCAATCTGGACCAGGTGGCTTTGTCATCAGATCCTTGCTCATTGTAGAAAAGATGGTATGGAAGTCCACTCTATGTTTGCTGTCAGTTGACGCAGAAAAGGCCTTTGACCGAGTCCACTGGACTTTTATAAGAGAAGCCCTGGAACATATTGGTCTGGGTCCAAAGTACCTAAACAAGATCATGGCGCTTTATTCCGACCCTTCCGCTAGGGTCCGTGTCAATGGGGTACTCTCCGACCCATTTAAAATCCGTAACGGGACTCGGCAGGGTTGTCCTCTGTCGCCTCTAATCTACGTGCTATCATTGAACACCTGGCTAATGCTATACGGAAAAACGATAGTATTCCGGGATTTGTGGTGGGTGGGGAGCCACATAGGGTAGCCATGTTTGCAGATGATATCCTTCTTTATGTGACTAGCCCACGGATTTCCTTCCCGGCTATATTGTTGGAGTTCGAGGCGTTTGGGGCGCTAAGTAACTTTAAAGTTAACTATACCAAGACCGAAGCGTTGAACATAAGTATTCCTGGCACTGTGGTATCCTCCTTGAAAGATAATTTCCCCTTCAGATGGAGTAATGACCAGATTACTTATTTAGGGGTGAATCTCCCTTCCGACTTAAAGAGACTATTTGAGTTGAAGCACAAGGTGGTTTACGAGGGAGTACGGGCTCTCTTGGCCAGGTACCGCCCGTTGTGTTTATCCTGGTTTGGAAGTAATTAAGATGGACATCTTACCCGTCTATTATATATCTTCCAAGCGGTTCCAATCTGGCCTAAGAGATCCTTTTTTAAGAATTTAAACTCTCTTGTATCGGAATTTATTTGGAGGAAAACCAAACCGAGGACCAGCTTAAAAATCTTATCTGCCTCCCGCACGAAGGGGGGGGGGCGGGCCTCCCAGACTTTAGTATATACTGTAGAGCCGCCCTATTGGTCAGATTATTGGACTGGTGTTATAATGGTAACACTAAAAAATGGATCCAGGTGGAGCAGGAGGGAGTGAACTCCCCATTGCGGTATTTACCCTGGATTTCACAGCGGGCGGTTCGGGGCCTGGAGGGTCTCTCCATTCTTACAAAAGAGTGCTTGGGGGCCTGGTGGACTTCACGTGGTCTATCCAATGCACGTCGAGACTCCAGTCCCTTGACTCCGCTGTTTCATAGTCCGTCATTTCCCCCAGGGGTTTACAACCAATCCCTACTTATCTGGACAGCTGAGATGGACACCCGACTTTACCAAATAATAAGTAATGGTAGGGCCCCCTCATTCTCAGAACTTCAAGGCCAGTCGTGTAACGTGAAGTTAAAATGGTGGGAGTTTCTTCAACTCCAGTCATTTTTGGCCTCCTTGAGCCCGTCGGGATTACATAGATCCTCCCTCTCCCCTATGGAGAAACTCTTCGTAGGTGAACATGCTCCCCCGGGTAAAATTTCCGCTCTGTACAAAACTCTGGTAGAAGACACGAGTACCAAATTTCACTTTCAGTCTATGTGGGAACGTGAATTGGGTAGAGAATTATCTGAGGAAGAGTGGGGGAGGTGCTTCCTACTGTCCCACAAACTGTCCAGCAATGGGGAATCTCGAGAAAAATGTTACAAATTGATTGTGAGATGGTATCATACGCCAGACAAACTGCATAAAATTTATCCAGTGGTTTCTGACCAGTGTTGGAGGTGTGGGTCTGATATAGGCACTTTACTGCACATTTGGTGAGATTGTCCCCCGATCAGAGAGTTCTGGGACAAGGTAGTGAGGAATTATGGCTTAGTCACCGGCAAACGGTTGACGAGTGGCCCCGAAATGGCGCTGCTCTCCTTGATCCCTGGGTCTCTTAAAAATCTCAAAAAAGATATCCTGCGCTTTTGCTTCGCCGCACCCAGGAACGTTATTCCGCGCCATTGGAAGGAGTTGACCCAGCCCTCTATTCTAGAATTCATGCAAAAAATAGTAACGGCGGTCTAATTAGGAGCGCTCTAAGGAACAAGCAGACATGTAAGATGTTTTCATAAATGTCAAACCTTTTATTAACTTCTTAGCATCCCTCACAGCTCCACTACGCGTTTCAACTGCATACAAACAGTCTTCATCAGGTGGTGTAAGGGGGTACACTGGACATTGGTCTTTTGTTAAACAATGCTTTGCTTCCAACTGGCTGGTTCACAATTATTCAATTACCCCTTCCTTTATACAACAAAGAACAATCTCCTGTTCACTTCCACCTGCAGAGCCGCACACCAGATATAAGGCTGCTCTGTGTTTAAAGCATTTTTTTTTTTTTTTTTATTATAAACCAATCTCTTGTTTACCTATAGAGGGCACACTTCCCATTAATCTATCCCCACAAAGCACAAAGGTTTCTACAAATTATATATACAACAAATATAGTTAGTTTCTATGTTACACTAATTTTAAAACACATAAATAGGATAAAAATATTCATATAAAAACAAAATAAAGATAACAGTAAAAAAAATGTGCAAGTATACGGCTGTACAATATGTACCGTATATACTCGTGTATAAGCCGAGTTTTTCAGCCCAAAATTTGGGCTGAAAAGTCCCCCCCTCGGCTTATACACGGGTCTATACGGTAGACCCGTGTGGTGGGGGCTGTGTGGTGGGGGCTGTGGAGGCTGGAGGAGGCGGGGGGGGGGCTGCTGTATGAGCGGCCCCGTCACGTGGGGCCGCTCATTAAATATGCACTGCATCCCCCTGTCAATCAGCGGCAGGGGGATGCAGTTCATATAGCCCCCCAAAAGCTGGCACTGTCCCCCCTTGTAAGGGCCCCCCCCCCGGTGCTTATACATTACCAGCCCGGTTTTCTGATCAGCGCCGCTCCTCGGTGCTTCTTCATCCTCCCGTCCTCGCTGGCTCCATCCGTGATCTCCGGCTGTCGCAGCGATGTGACGTCATCGCGCGACCGCTGGAGAACCCGGATGCAGCCAGCGCGGGAGGATGAAGACGCAGCACGGAGGAGCCGCGCTGATCAGAAAACCGGAATGGTAATGTATAAGTAGCGGGGGGGGGCCCTTACAAGGGGGGACAGTGCCAGCTTGTGGGGGCTGTTGGTACCCCCTGGGGGCTGTTTGTACCCCCAGGGGGCTGCTGGGTACCCTCTGGGGGCCGTTGCTACCCCCAGGGGGCCGTTGGTACTCCCAGGGGGCTGCTGGGTACCCCCTGGGGGCTGCTGGGCACCCCCTGGGGGCTGTTGGTACCCCCAGGGGGCTGCTGGGTACCCCCTGGGGGCTGTTGGTACCCCCAGGGGGATGTTGGTACCCCCAGGGGGCTGCTGGGTAACCCCTGGGGGCTGTTGGTACCCCCAGGGGCTGTTGGTACCCCTAGGGGGCTGCTGCGTACCCCCTGGGGGCTGTTGGTACCCCCAGGGGGATGTTGGTACCCCTGGGGGCTGTTGGTACCCCCAGGGGCTGTTGGTACCCCCAGGGGGCTGTTGGTACCCCCAGGGGGCTGCTGGGTACCCCCTGGAGGCTGTTGGTACCCCCAGGGGGCTGTTGGTACCCCCAGGGGGCTGCTGGGTACCCCCTGGGGGCTGCTGGGTACCCCCCAGGGGGCCGCTGTATAACCCCTGGGGGGTGCTGTACAACCCCTGGGGGGTGCTGTATAACCCCTGGGGGCTGCTGTATATACTGCTGAGGCCTGTATACCACTGGGGCTGCTGTATATACTACTGGGGCTGCTGTATATACCACTGGGGCTGCTGGGGCTCCTGTATACTACCACTGGGGCTGCTGGGGCTCCTGTATACTACCACTGGGGCTGCTGTATACTACCACTGGGGCTGCTATATACTACCACTGGGGCTGCTATATACTACCACTGGGGCTGCTATATACTACCACTGGGGCTGCTGTATACTACCACTGGGGCTGCTATATACTACCACTGGGGCTGCTGTATACTACCACTGGGGCTGCTGGGGCTGCTATATACTACCACTGGGGCTGCTGTATACTACCACTGGGGCTGCTGTATACTACCACTGGGGCTGCTATATACTACCACTGGGGCTGCTGTATACTACCACTGGGGCTGCTGTATACTACCACTGGGGCTGCTATATACTACCACTGGGGCTGCTATATACTACCACTGGGGCTGCTGTATACTACCACTGGGGCTGCTATATACTACTGCTGGGGCTGCTGTATACTACTGCTGGGGCTGCTATATACTACCACTGGGGCTGCTATATACTACCACTGGGGCTGCTGTATACTACTGCTGGGGCTGCTGTATACTACTGCTGGGGCTGCTATATACTACCACTGCGGCTGCTGTATACTACCACTGGGGCTGCTATATACTACCACTGGGGCTGCTGTATACTACCACTGGGGCTGCTGGGGCTGCTATATACTACCACTGGGGCTGCTATATACTACCACTGGGGCTGCTGTATACTACCACTGGGGCTGCTATATACTACCACTGGGGCTGCTGTATACTACCACTGGGGCTGCTATATACTACCACTGGGGCTGCTATATACTACCACTGGGGCTGCTGTATACTACCACTGGGGCTGCTATATACTACCACTGGGGCTGCTGTATACTACCACTGGGGCTGCTGTATACTACCACTGGGGCTGCTGTATACTACCACTGGGGCTGCTATATACTACCACTGGGGCTGCTATATACTACCACTGGGGCTGCTGTATACTACTGCTGGGGCTGCTATATACTACCACTGGGGCTGCTATATACTACCACTGCGGCTGCTGTATACTACCACTGGGGCTGCTGGGGATGCTATATACTACCATTGGGGCTGCTGTATACTACCACTAGGGCTGCTGTATACTACCACTGGGGAGGCCTGTATACCACTGGGGGGGGGGCCTGTATACCACACTGCTGGGGGCTGTATACCTGTGCTGGGGTCCACCCTCGGCTTATACACGAGTCAATAGGTTTTTCCAGATTTTTGGGGCAAAAGTAGGGGGGTCGGCTTATACACGAGTATATACGGTATGTTCATATTTCACAATAAAAATATAAAATTAACATTAAAAAGAATTTTTACAATTCCTGAATAAAATTACCTGTAATATAGCTGTAATGATATTTATTTCTCATATTATTCTTAATGTTTCGCTACATTCTCAAGGGTCAGGTTATGGCCTTCCGGGCTCAGCGTTCCCATTTTAAAAATCCAGAAACTCTCCATCTTAATGAGAGTCCCCAGACGGTCATTCACATTATCTTTCACATGATCTATCACTGTAAGTTTCATCTTCATAGCATCTTTTTGATGGCAGATTGTGTAGTGCTTTGATAGACTATGTAGCTGATCTGGGAGAACCAATTGCGATTAATATCAATAATGAGGGAGATACCAATAATAAAAGCACAGGTAAAGATGTATCACAAGAAATAGATAGACCTGATGTAAATAATGCTAATGACAAAAATATTCCACACTGCCCAACAAATAAAGAAAGGAAAAATATGGATACCGTTTTAGAACTCGTATCAGAGGTTTTTGAAAATATAAATACAGGTACAATAAATATTAATCCATCCAGGATGAATAAAGAAGGAGAAACTACACAAAAATGTGGAACATCAAAAATAGTAAATAATGGTAGGAATCTCAAAGATGGTAAAATCACTCAGTTTTTTCCATTGGCTCAGGGTCGCCAACCGAAAAGAAAAAGGAGAGGAGAGGATGTAGGGGGAGTGGCGGACCCAATAGAAGAATCCGTATTAGAACAAAACACTCTGCAGAAAAAGTCAAAAGCAAGCTAGAAGAGAACAAAGGGATAGGTATCTTCAATTTATCAAAGTACACCCTAAATAAAAATGAGACATCATTACTCGGGAAAGGCCTGTCATTTAGCCCTTCCTCAAATTTAGACAACTTTTCTCTTTTTTTAGACTTTAACGAATTTTTTAGGAAGCTAACCGTACAAAGGCATTTTATCATTGACGAAAAAATAAAGGCAGGCACCTCTAAATTATCGTTACCCATAAAAGAAAAGGAATTGGATGATAATACAAATAATGATATGATACATGTTGATGTGAAGGGCCGGAGTAAGTTCTATCCCTTACATCGTAAGGGGTCACAAATAGAGGCATTCCAACAACTTGTCTTAAAAGAAGTACGAAACATCACAAACCCCAAACTAAAGGACAATATGAGTAGGGATGAAAGAAAAGCGATCACCTCCCTCCGTAGGAATGAAGAATTAGTTATTAAAAATGCTGATAAGGGAGGGGGGGTTGTACTTATGGATAAGAACTGGTACCTTGAAGAAGGAAATAGGATTTTGAGTGATGAGGAATATTACGAGAGACTAGAAATGGACCCTTCCATAAAAATCTTTCTGAAATATAATGAATTGATAAAAGCGGCTTCAGAAAGGGGGATTCTAGATAAGAAAGAGAAGAAATTTCTAGATATTCCAAAATATAAGGTCCCCCACTTTTATTTCCTCCCTAAAATTCATAAGGACCCAGTGAACCCCCCGGTCGTCCCATCATATCCGGAGTAGAGTCTATCACGTGTAATTTATCGCACTATGTCGATCTATTTTTACAAAAATATGTAGGTAAATTGGAATCATATCTGAAAGACTCCTCGCAACTAATAAAAGAAGTGAGAGCATTACCCCCACTTCCTGGGTGTCTTCTACTCACGTTGGATGTAGCTGCATTATACAGCAACATACCACAGTAGAGGTCTTGAGGTAATCGAGAATATCTTAAAGAGTGACCAAGAACTACCAGATGAACAAAAAGAGTTCATAGTAACAGCAATACGTTTCATATTGGATAATAATGTATTTATCTTTAATGGCTTGGTGTATCGACAGAAGAGGGGCTGCGCAATGGGGACTAGATTCGCACCAAGTTACGCAAACTTGTATATGGGTGCATTTGAATCAGTCTCCATTGCGCAACCCAGATGGGCGAAAGAGAAAATTGTCTATTACAAACGCTATATAGACGATTTGATCATCATTTGGAGGGGTATCGAGGAAGAGGTGCAAACCTTTGTGACAGAATTAAATAATAACAATTGGGGACTAAAGTTCACTATGTCTGTGTCCAGTTCAGCCCTCCAGTATTTGGACCTGTGGGTTCGCTTTGATCATCTGGGGAGGGTGTACACGTCCACGTTCATCAAGAAGGTAGATGTCAACAGCTACTTGGAGTTCGGGAGTGGGCACCTCCCTAGGTGGTTGTCTAGCGTTCCCTATGGCCAATACTGGAGGGTGAGAAAAAACTGTACAAATGATAGTGACTTTAGGACAGAATCAAAAATTCTAGAGAAAAGGTTCAGAGAGAAGGGCTATCCGAAACGGTTATTGCAAGATGCATATAAAAGAACAAAAGATCTTACGCAAGAATCATGCATAGAGAAAATGTCAAACAATGAAAGGAAAAAGAATGAGGAGGAAACTGTAAACAAGACTAAATGGAGCTTGGTAACCACTTATTGCCAACCTAGAAAATTAATTCTAGATTTGATAAATAAGTATTGGTTTGTGTTGAAGAGTGACCCGATTCTCGGTGATCACCTACCCAAAAGACCCAATGTTATATATAGGAGAAACAAAAATCTGCGGGAAATGGTGGCCCCTAGCAAGGTGGGATGTAAACCAAAAAATAAGCTAGGAGGGGGAGAAGATAACGCGAATGTGGGATGTTATGCATGCGGGACCCCTAAGTGTCTTTGCTGTAGAGTCATCAGTGATGGAGAGAAAACTTTCACATCCTCAACCACTAAACAAAGTTTTCCCATAAAACACAAGGTCTCATGCCAATCCACATATATCGTCTATTTAATCGAGTGTCCGTGCGGGACCCAATACATTGGGAGAACAATTCAAACCATGCATGCAAGGCTCAATAAGCACCGGTCCAACATCAAAAACGGGTATCAGCTACATAGTCTATCAAAGCACTACACAATCTGCCATCAAAAAGATGCTATGAAGATGAAACTTACAGTGATAGATCATGTGAAAGATAATGTGAATGACCGTCTGGGGACTCTCATTAAGATGGAGAGTTTCTGGATTTTTAAAATGGGAACGCTGAGCCCGGAAGGCCATAACCTGACTCTTGAGAATGTAGCGAAACATTAAGAATAATATGAGAAATAAATATCATTACAGCTATATTACAGGTAATTTTATTCAGGAATTGTAAAAATTCCTTTTAATGTTAATTTTATATTTTTATTGTGAAATATGAACATACATATTGTACAGCCGTATACTTGCACATTTTTTTTACTGTTATCTTTATTTTGTTTTTATATGCTATTTTTATCCTATTTATGTGTTTTAAAATTAGTGTAACATAGAAACTAACTATATTTGTTGTATATATAATTTGTAGAAACCTTTGTGCTTTGTGGGGATAGATTAATGGGAAGTGTGCCCTCTATAGGTAAACAAGAGATTGGTTTAGAATAAAAAAAAAAAAAAAAAATGCTTTAAACACAGAGCAGCCTTATATCTGGTGTGCGGCTCTGCAGGTGGAGGTGAACAGGAGATTGTTCTTTGTTGTATAAAGGAAGGGGTAATTGAATAATTGTGAACCAGCCAGTTGGAAGCACAGCATTGTTTAACAAAAGACCAATCATGAGTAACTGCTATCTATATAATGCCAATGTCCAGTGTACCCCCTTACACCACCTGATGAAGACTGTTTGTATGCAGTTGAAACGCGTAGTGGAGCTGTGAGGGGAGCTAAGAAGTTAATAAAAGGTTTGACATTTATGAAAATATCTTACATGTCTGCTTGTTCCTTAGAGCGCTCCTAATTAGACCGCTGTTACTATTTTTTGCATGAAAACTACTCCCTTTTTGAGGGACTGGCGGCTGGAGCAGCTCAGGAACAGCACAAACAATCTGCCTTGAACAGGAGAGAGGAGAGCGGAGAGGCATTGCATATACCGCCGGCGGCGGAGGCTGTTAGGCTGGCTTCACACTTGCAGATGGATCTGCAGCGTTTTGCAGATGCATCTGCAAGTGTGAGCATGCTGACCGCGGCCCCTATGTTTATAATAGGGCGCACGCGGTGTGAAAGCTCTCATTCACTCCTATATGTGTACTGTCAGCAGGCGTATGCCTGCTTACAGATCACACTCTCCCGCCCGCAGCATGGACGCTACATCTCGCGTCCACAGTGCGGACGGGAGTGTGTGATCTGTAAGCAGGCATACGCCTGCTGACAGTACACATATAGGAGTGAATGAGAGCTTTCACACCGCGTGCGCCCTATTATAAACATAGGGGCCGCGGTCAGCATGCTCACACTTGCAGATGCATCTGCAAAACGCTGCAGATCCATCTGCAAGTGTGAAGGCAGCCTTAAACCGGGTTGTGCAGGAATTGCACAACCCGATAAGGTGAGTGGCCACCTATCCACGCCACTTAGACGTTTTTAATAAGGGGATCCTACACATTTGCGCCCCTTTTCCTTTTTGTTTTACACTCTATTCTAGAATGGTTCACTGAGATGGAACGACTTTGTCGAATGGAAGAGCTCTCAGCTGAGTATGCGGGTACTCAAAACTCATTTACCGCAACGTGGACGGATTGGATCCTATTTAGGGACTTTCCCAATTTCAGGGACCTGTTTTCTTAGGCCCCTGTCCTCCGGGATGAAGGATACAGTTGGAAGTGTCGTTTATTGGTTTGATGGGTAATGCCCGCGATTTTTGGCATCAGAGAGAGCCCATCGGTTACCTCTTCTGAAGCCTGGGGATTTTTCTCCTAGTGGTGGGGCCGGCGCCGCATTGCCTCTTGGACCCCCCCCCCCGGGTGTTTTCACTTCCCCCTTCCTCCTCATCTGTTTCTCGTCTCTTTTCTCTCTCTGACTTTCTCCTTCCTTATGCTTCTTCTTACTCTCTCAACTCTTTCGGTTTTCTCCTCTTAAACCGGGTGGTCTATGAAAGGGAATAAGGAGGGTGCCCTGTGTTTTTACACAGGCTCCTTTTGCTTTTGTACTGCAAACATTGTTATGGAATGATATTCAATTTTTCTTTCTTTTTTGTTTGGGTACCAGATTGTAGAGGTACTCTGTGAATTACATATTGGTCCTGTCCTCGATGGAGACCTTTGATTGGTATATATGTGTAATCTTTTGTAGAATGAATAATTAGACCATCATTTGTTTTGAGTTTACCGTTCCAGAATGGTTGTACTGTTTGTTTCTTTATGTCTTGTTTATGAAAATTTAATAAACACAGATTTACAAAAAAAAAAAAAGTCAAATGAAGCTCCTTCCCTTCCGAGCATTGCAGTGTGCTCAAATGGTGGTTTTCCACCACATATGAAGTATCAGCGTACTCGGGACAAATTGCACAGCTAATTTTGGAGTCCATTTTCTACTGCTGCCTTTGTGAAAATTTATAAAATGGGGCTAAAAGAACAATTTTATGGAAAAGATGTACTAATTCTGTGAAGCACCTTGGGGTTTAAGGTGCTCATCACACATCTAGATACATTTTTTGGGGGGTCTAGTTTCCAAAATAGGGTCACTTGTGGGGATATCCACTATTTAGACACATCAGTGACATCCACTAACAATTCCAGCAAATTATTCATTCAAAAAGTAAATGACACTCCTTCACTTCTGAGCCATTTACTCCCAAACAGTGGTTTTCCACCACATATGGTCTACAAATATCTGGAAAGTAGTCACAGTGCAGGTAGTTGGAGTGACACAAGCTGCTACAGGAGATTGTGAGCTCTCCATCAATGGAAATCTTCAAAGCGGAAGATGGTTATACGTGTAGCTGGGATGATTTCGGAAATCTGGAATCACAGAAAGTTGAACTCCGATGGCCCTTGAAGTCCCTTCCAACTGTACCATTTTATGATTCTATGTGAGCATTATTATGCATTTTGCTTACTTCCAGCCACATTCCAACTAGATGTGTACAGCCTCGCTCAATACAAGTGAATTGGGAGACTCCAAGGACGTCTAGTCGGAATGTGGCTGAAAGTAAGCAAAATGAATACTCAAAGTCACGTTACTGGCAAGACCAAAGATTTCTGACAGCATGCGAATTCAGGAGATTGCAGTCACTTAAGTCGCGGGTAGCGGCCTGCATAACATTTCATCCTCTCATAGCTCCCTATCTCATGCCTCCTTCCTCTTCCACACCCTATTCTTTTTTTTTTTCCTCAGTACTACCGTAGTATGTCTTTCCCCCCAGTTGCTATTGTTGAGTAAGTTTCAGTAAATAATTGTATGATCCACAATACTTTTCTTGTAACCCTGTTTTACAGAAATATATGTATACATTGATATCTGTACCAGATGTGAGCATGTGGCTATACTGGCACTGACCATTCAATACTGCACATATCAGACTGCAAGTAAAGGTAATGATCAGTTGTAGACTTGTTCATACTTCTCTAGTAGATATAACAGAAACAGTATAACATGGACTTCTAAAAAATGTACAGTATATACTCGTGTATAAGCCGAGTTTTTCAGCCCAAAAATTGGGCTGAAAAGTCCCCCCCTCGGCTTATACACGGGTCAATACGGTAGGGGCTGAAAATAAGACAGGGGGGAGGGGGGGCGCTGCACAATATACATTACTTTGTCCGGTGCTGTCCCCGCTCCTCTACTGGTCTGCGGCGCGGTTCCGGGTCCAGTTCCATGATCGGTGCGGTCCCCGGCCGACTTCCTGCTTCCATCTGTAATCTCCGCCCAGGTCAGGCCCTGCACCAATGAGAGCGCAGGACCCGTGCAGTCAATCACCGCCCAGACGCGGCCAGATGACGTTGGGGCCTCTGATTGGCCCGACGTCATCAAGCCGTGGCGCCTTGATGACGTTGGGCCAATCAGAGGCCCCAACGTCATCTGGCCGCGTCTGGGCGGTAATTGACGGCACGGGTCCTGCGCTCTCATTGGCGCAGGGCCTGACCCGGGCGGAGATTACAGATGGAAGCAGGAAGTCGGCCGTGGTCCGCACCGATCATCATGGAACTGGACCGGGAACCGCGCCGCAGACCAGGAGAGGAGCGGGGACAGCACCGGACGGCCGGAGGAGCGGGACATGACAGCGGGGGACAGCACCGGACAAGGTAAGAAACGGTGCATATGTGTGTATGTATGTGTGTGTATGTATGTGTATGTATGTGTGTGTGTGTGGATGGGGCTGCTGTATATACCACTGGGAGGCTGCTGTATATACCACTGGGAGGCTGCTGTATATACCACTGGGAGGCTGCTGTATATACCACTGGGAGGCTGCTGTATATACCACTGGGGAGGCCTATATACCACACTGCTGGGGGCTGTATACCTGTGCTGGGGTCCACCCTCGGCTTATACACGAGTCAATAGGTTTTCCCAGGTTTTGGGAGCAAAAGTAGGGGGGGTCGGCTTATACACGGGTCGGCTTATACACGAGTATATACGGTAATTCCGAATTATGCTATAGGAAATACGTATCAACTAAAACAGACATGTCAGGAATGATGACGTCCTCATATTTTTCCCCTTACTATACATTTAAACTAGGGGGCACATCTGAATATAAAGCTCTATCTCAATCTATTTGGACCCTCTTGATATGCACCCAATATTTCATTTTATTTTCACTTATATTTGCCTTGTAATTCCCTTACAAATGTATCATCTTTTTAAACTGTTGCTTTCTTACAGCCTAACATCCCTGATTACATTGTCCTAGCAAAAGTTGCTCTGAATTGAACAAACTACAATAAGGAAGAACACAAAAATCTATGAGTATTTGCAAAATACAAAGAAAACATGAGATTTATTATGTCCATATGACAAATTAAAATAACAATTTCAATAAATTGATAGAATATCCAGAAAAGATGCCAACAAGTTTCCAATGTATACTAGAAGAAAAACCAGCTTGATGCCAAATCCAACAAAGCGGAGATTAATTTGATGGCGTAAAAGGTATTATTGCACTCCTCTTCTATTCCAAGCATACGGTAAGATTATCTATACAAGCAGGTGAAGCCTTCCTTGCCATTTATTAAACAGTCTTGAGCTCCTCCAGTCTGTGGTTAGGATATTTGCAGTTATGAGCCACTCTTGCGGCTCTCTCTAACTGCTGGATCAATATTGCTGCCTTCATACATCACCTTATTTTTAATACCATCTTGTACTATTCTTTGCTGAATCCTCAGTTTTGCATGATTGTATCTACAGTATAACCTACAATAAAACAAAAGGGAAAAGTAAAACCAAACTGGCATTTAGATTCCAAATCTCTGTTCAACATTATTGTTCTAGTGTGAATATACTTTAATTGTAATAAATTGCATAAATAGCTATTAATATAGTAATTTACAAGTTTGTCCCACTAATTCAAAGCTGCACCTCACAGACAATGGCTTCTGCACAACAGTACATGCATCTCTGCTAAACATCTTACCCAATACAGATTCTGAAGAAAGGAAAAAAACTTACCAAGAGCCCAATGTACTAAGAATGAACCCACCAGCAGCTAAGTCACAAGAACGTTTAATTCTGCCTGCATGGAAAAATGGGAAAGAGGTTGTACGACACAGATTTTTTTTTTTTAAAAGAATAAACGCTTTTATAATATGAAACTGGAGGATTGCTCTGAATGTCTGGCTTGGGAAGCCACATACATTCAGTTATCACAGAACTGCTGAAGCCTGTGATTGGCTGCAGTGGTCAAGTAACTAGTGCAGCACATTATTGAATGAGCAATTCAAGAGGTGACAGCCGGGCACCAAAGCAATGTACTATTTTGTCCAAAGACCAGCTAGGTCTAGCCTGTCAGTCATACATGTAATGCTGGAATCGGTGTTGTAGGCCAAAACAATGACCAAATTGTCCATAGTGGTTGCACAAATGAAAGGCGGCACTCACCGATTGATGTGAAGCTCCTATTTTACTCAATCCATCACAATTGACACTTGTGCGGGGAGAGGGAGTGTGGATGAGGCGGACGACGGCAGACCGTTTTGTGGGATCACCGCTTCAACAGGACCCTTTGAAGCAGTGAACCCGCGAAACGGCGTGCCGTCGTCCACCGCCTCCACACTCCCTCTCCCCGCACAAATGTCAATTCTGATGGATTAAATAAAATCGGAGCTTCACATCAACCGGTGAGTGCCGCCTTTCATTTTTCTGCAAACATTATCGAATGAGTCTCCTATAACACAACTGTCAACTGGTAGGTGTGAATGAAATGACTCAGCACTTTTGTGGATTTCAATCTGAATAGACCTCCTAAAGCCGGCTTCACAGAACGTTTTTTTGGGGTCCAGGGCTGTCCGGTGTGAACCTAACAGTCCCGGACCCGATTTTGTACTAATGTATGCCTATGGTGCCGAAAGGCAGTGATTTGCCATCCAATTTTGTCCCTGTCCGGTAGCATCAGGCTGCATTAAATTTTTGTCCCGGACACAAAATCACAGCTTGCAGGATTTTTGTGTCCGAGGCAAAAATCTGACAAAAATGGACCCGGTGGGATCCGGCGCCCCCTAACATGGGAGGCCAAGGGCGCCGGATCGCATCGGATCTGACAGAAAAACAAATCCGGCTGCCAGAGGCTGGGTGCTGAAGTTTAGCGGCGGCCGGCGCTGAACTTCACCACCTGGAGAGCTCCCGGCTGAAATTTCAGAACCGCAGCTAGCTAGACGTGATTCTGAAATTTCAGGACTGGACAGCGGCATCAGCCACACACTGCCTATTCCGGCAGAAAACAGGACCGGAGGGCATATTAACCCTCCGGTTCTTTTCTGTCCAGAGCTGTCAGGCTGTGTCCGATGCATCCTGCAAAACACCGGAAACAGCCTGATAGCAGAAAAACGTGGTGTGAAGCTAGCCTAAGCAGTCTATGCTGTTGCCATCAGGCTGACGGGAAATAAATAGGTCTGTTTTTTTTTTATCCATGCCCCCAAAAAAATACCCTAATTCCCTGTGTCAGATGAGTCCTGAGGGCTAGATCACTCATAACTTTTATTGGTGCAGACTTTCTGCACAAATTTGCAAATGAAAAATCCACAGCCTAATCCAGTACCAGCTAATTAAATATCTCAACAATTCTAACCTGTACATTGGGTGGAATCTGAATTGCAATTTCAAAATCTGCAATGTAATTTGTGCGGAGTTCAATGCACTGGTGCAATGCCTACGCTGAAACATTAAATGCTGCTGTTATAGGCAGATGATGGCTGAATACTACAACCATCATCTGCCGGCAAAAATGTAGGTTTGGCGAGCGAGCCAATATCGGTAAGGAAGCTGGCATAAAAGTAAAAGTATGTCCGTTAAGGGGTTAACATGCTAAATTGTGCAGACAGTTATTCTTTAATGCCACAGAGGAGGGGACCCTACTCAGGATACCACCTCATGCCTTTTCAGTAACGATTTTATCTTCTAATGTAACTTACTTGTTGCTAGAAAATTTCCAATACCAATTACCAATGAGCCAACAGATCCAAAGAGCACAGATTCACGTGCACAAGGCGTCTTTTGCACATCAATGATCCATAGCAACTTGAAAGACTAATAAGGAAAAAAAAAAAACAACTTAGAAAATGAAAAGAGCAGCTGGATAAAGCAATGGTTTTCACACTTTATTCAGAAATCACAATTAAGATCTGTCACAAAATAAATCCTATTACACCGGACGCCATGATGCCAGTATACGCATGGCCATGGATGGCACAACCATTTTCCGGGTTCACTCTTGTCTAGAGCCAAAGCCTTACTGCACTATATGTAGGATATTCTGTATTTATGTACACAACTAA
Organism: Allobates femoralis; assembly: GCA_033576535.1. Lineage (NCBI taxonomy): Eukaryota > Metazoa > Chordata > Amphibia > Anura > Aromobatidae > Allobates > Allobates femoralis. The sequence continues at coordinate 457,627,583 of JARQOC010000001.1, forward strand.
TGGAGAATGCAATGTACAATGCTTGAAAAATACAGATACTGAAGAATTAAAGGTCTAGACACACCCAGCAGGATCGGGATCACTAGATATTTGCCATGTAAAGGGTCATAGATGGATACTACTGATGTCCATAGAGATTCATCAGCTCCAACCTACAATAGCCCTGAGCAAAATGCGGATTGGTGTAAGTGGCACAGACCTGGGTGCATACAAAAGAAGAGCCGATCTATGGTGAAAGAACACCAGCGTTAGTGTCGGAGGGCTGGCGGTGTTAATGCCGCAGCTGGAAGTTAGTGGGTGTTACCAGCTTAGGTGGTGGGTATGGCCCGGCGTTTCCTGTGGGAATAATCATTCATTTTTAAATCCATGTCATGCGATGGTTTACAATAAAAGCGAAGTCTGGGGGTGAGAGCCCGTCCTTACATAATTAGTAGTGCACGGAAGGAAACGCTGCCGCACCCACTAACTGAGCCAATTACACCCACTAGTTTATTTTAATGATGCAAGGAGGATTCCTCTAGACTCTCCTTCCCCCAGGAGGGTCTCACCCCCAGACCCCACTTCTATTATACACCACTTCATGACCAGATGGAATTTTTATTCCTTCTGCAAAAGAAACTCTTGGCCATGCCCACCACCTAAACTGCTCACACCCACTTTCCCCGGCCCCCCGATACTAGTGATGGCCAGTCCGGCTCTTTTTAGTGATCTGGCTCATTCAGCTCCACTCACCAAAAAGAGTCGGCTTTTTTTACTCAAAAAATTGCTTTTTTTTGTAAATAATCCTGCGGTACCTTGTAATGATTACAGAACTTTGCCTGTACAGTGATCTCCTTATTCTACACATGTACAGGAATCTAGTGAAGCAGTATATACTGTGTTTTTAGCATTCCTGTGTCCTCAGATTGTCAGCTCCTGTGATCAGGGCTCTCGCTTCTCCTTTGTTACTTTCTATCAGTCATTTTTGGTCCCTTCTTAGTAAGTGTTGTGATATCTGCTGCTCTGTATAGGAATAGAATTCTTAAAGGATCATGTCCCCAGGATTATTCCTATACAGCATAGCCATGGCCATATTGTCACTGTGATGCTGATTACACTGATACGTGCAGTGAAGGAATCCATTTTTTGGACGCTGTATTATCATCATCCTGTAAAGATTTCATGCAGACAACATCATGTGGCGTTGGGGACGGCGGCTGTCTCTCCCCCTGTCCGCTCACCCCCCTCCCCCCCGTGTGCTGTCTCTCTTCCCCATGTGCTCTCTCCTTTAACCTGTCTTCTCCTCTCATGTACTCTCTCCTTTGCCTGTGCAATCTCTCTGCCCCCTCATGCTCTCTCTCTGCTCCCCCCCATGCGCTCTCTAACCCCATGCACTCTCTCCTCCCTGCCCTTGTGCTCTCTCATTCTGCTTCCCCTGTGCGTTCTCTGTGCCACCTGTGCACTGTCTCTGCCCCCCTGTGCTGAGAGTGCAGAGACGGGGACCAGGGGAGCGGAGCATGCACTGTCCGTGTGCTATCCGGGTGATATCTGGCATTGCATAGTTACCGCCCTCCAGCACTGCCTGTTCCTCTCTTCCTCTCGGGGCGCTGCACTCAGACCAGTGAAAATTAGATGAGCCTAATGAGCCCTGGACGTCAGAGAAGAAAACAGCTCTGGAGGCAGGCGACTATGAAATTCTTTATTTTAACACTTAAAACTCCTGGCTCTGGTCCGTGCACAGGGATGTCACATGGAGGACATCTCTGTTCAGGACATTTTTGTCCAAACCCGGTCGGTGCTGCCTGCAAAAAAATGGACACACAGACATGAATCTGCTCCACATTGAGACACGGTCAGTGCGGATGTTGATATGTCTGAAGGGGGCCATAGAATATGATGTGTCTCCATATGTCTGTGCCTCCAACACATGTTGGCACAGATTGCACATATATCGGAGGCACAGATGTGTGAAAGAGGCCTGACTCTGAAATAAAACTGTCAGTCTGAGGCTCTGATTATACACTTTATATATTGTACCAGCAAACTTACTTACAGACCTTAATGACATCACACGTCATGGGCACTAAGGAGCCAATCACTGTGAGTGTAATCTTTCATGTGGGACTATCCACAACTTGCATGGCTTCAGACGCTCCCTAAAAACACATCTGTTAAAGGCGGCCTATCATGCTCCTTAATAGAAGTCCTTTGTACTGTATATAGCCCATTCACTATATCTATGGACATAACTCTTCATCAAACTCCACCAAAAGCTCTACACAGACTGTGACCATTCATGACACTTTATTCCTATCCCCCATTTCCTCAAGATGCCTGGACCAGCAGTGTAATAAGCCTCTGTACTTTGTGTAACCCCTATTTTGTTGTAGATTGTAAGCTCTTTTGAGTACAGTCACCATTTATTTTTTTTGTTTTATCTATTGTATTGTATTTTTTACATTGATTCTATGCTTATTGTATTGTATCCAATTATTGTGCTGTATTCTCTACTGGAATTACTTACTGTATTGTATATTTTTCATTTATGAACCACTGTATTGTAAAGTGCTGCAGAATATGTTGAATATTTATTATAATTATATTTATTATTCATGTGGGAGGTCCCACAGGTCCTTGTCATTCCACACCTAGCACTGCAGTTCCTGCTCTCCCAATAACCCGGTCACCAGTAGTCAGAAGTAAAAAAAAATTTGATTCACTCAAGAGTGGAGAGTCGGCTCCTATCATTCACAGCAGGGAGCCAGCTATTTGTGCCTACTCGTTCACGAACGGCACATCACTACCCAATATTACAGTATTCCGTGCAGACGGCCAGCAATGTAAGGCTAGTTTCAGACTGGTGTTTTTCGCCATCCGTGTGAATCCGGCTGAAACTGGATGCATCCACATCCATTGTAGGTCCTACTGCCTTTCAATGGGGCCCCAGGCTCTTGCGGGTGCATCCAGTTTTGCATAGATCCGGGGGGGGGGGGAAAGGTCATGTTTTTTTTTTCCGCAACTTGGTACATTTTTTGGTCTCGGTGTCAAAAACACTGATCACCCAGATCCAGGACAATGCAGATGGCTTTAAAATAGAGCTCCATGTAACCCAAATCCGCCAGACTCGGAATCCTGATGGATCCGGACTTCCGGATCCTGTATCTGAGCACACCAAGAACCCAGTTCCAAGCGACACGCTCCCGGGCACGTCATGTGTCCCCGAATCCAGTGGAAACAGGTATAAAGCAGGTAGAAAGTGTCTGCGCCGGTATGATCACTGATCTGTGAGACGGATCAATAATACCATAATCTATTTATATAATCCGCAGTTTGGAATTCGGGCACTGTAGCCGAATCCCAGAATGCTTTGCGCCACTGCGAGCGATGACGCGTAGCGTCATCGCGAGAAGCAGCCGCAGTGCACCTCCGGGACAACAACCCCCACACACAGACACAGGAGACCCAACTAGAGAGAGAGGGAGAGGAGCTCCGGCCCCGCACACTCCATCCCCGGGACAGCAACCCCCACACACAGCAGCTGACAGCCGCAGCCGCACTGCACCTCCCGGAGAACTACCCCCGCCTGCACACCCCCGCCAGCCATACACCCCCGCCAGCCGTAGATCCCCCCACACCTCTCCTGCTGCTCCGGCACACTCCCGCATCTCTCTCTGCTCCGATCATCTTCACTACAAGGCTAAAGGACCTTTGGTGATGTCAGAGTCATGTGATCATTCACATGACTCAGACATCACTTCAGGCCCTCTATTAATCGATCAGAGCTGGGAAGAAGGGTAAGAAGCCACACAGGGGGCAGGGCGAGTTAAGACACTGCAGGGGCAAATAGAGCCCAGGGGAAACAGGTGGGGGGAGCCCATTCTGCCCCTCTACAGTCTACCCCTGCTCTGCTTCGGCCCCACACCCTGCACCTCCCCCACACACAGCAGCTGAGAGACAGAGAGGAGATCCGGGGAGAGACACCACAGGGGACAAAAATCCCCCCACACACAGGACAACATACACTATATATACATACATACACTATATATACATATACACTCTATATACATACATACACTCTATATACATACATACACTATATATACATATACACTCTATATACATACATACACTCTATATACATATACACTATTTCAACACACACATATAGATATAGAGTATCTACACATACCTTATATACACATAAATATATTGATATACTGTATATACACATAGATACACACTATATACACATATATATATTGATATACACACATACATATATACATATAGCGTATATACACATATATACATACATGCACATATACAGTCTATACACACATATATAGATATACAGTATATACACAGATAGATATACACTATATACACATATATACATATACAGTATATACACATCTATACATATATATATACATATACAGTATCTACACATACACTTAGATATACACTATATACACACAGATACATATACACTATATACACATATATACATAGATGTACATATACAGTATATACACACATATATACATACACAGTATATACACACAGATACATATACAGTATTTTCACATATATAGATGTAGTTATAGTTCATATACACATATATAGAGATATATAGTATGTACACATATATACATATCCTGTATATACACATATCGCTATACAGTATATACACATATATACATACATATATACAGTATATACACACACATACATATACAGTATATACACATATATACATGTAGATATACACTATATACACACATATTGATAGATACACAGTATATACACATACATAGATATACAGTATATACACATATACATAGATATACAGTGTATACTCACATATAGATATACAGTATATACACAGACATACACTATATACCCACATATACACTATATACACAACACATATATAGATATACAGTATATACACATATATATATATATACAGTATATACACATATATATACAGTATATACACATATACACACAGATATATATATACAGTATATACACATATATAGATAGCTGTACATATACTGTATATACACATATATAGATAGATGTACATATACAGTTTATACACATATCTACTTATATAATCACCAGTTTGGGATTCGCCCGTTGAAGCCGAATCCCATAATCCTTTGTGGCACTGCGAGCGATGACGCTTGCGTCATCGCGAGCCGCACCCGCACTACCTCACACCACCGCCATCCTGCCAACCCTTGGCCCCACCACGAAGTCGACGCTGCCCGGATGCCGCCGGTGCCTTCCGCCCCTCGCTCACCACTGGGGCCTCGCTGCTGCTGGACTTGCCGTGTAGGGCCTGTGGCCGCCTGCCGCAACCCACTGACGTCGTCCTGTGCCCGGCGCCAGCCAATGGGAGTGAGCGGGGCATCTCTGCCTCCAAAGCCTCACACGCCCCGCTCACTCCCATTGGCCGCCGCCGCCCCTGCAAGCGGATTGGGCGCTGTGTTGTAAACACAGCACGCCCATCCAATTGACCAGGACTCGGCGTCCTGGACCAATCGGATACCTCCAGCCCAGAGCCGCTTCTTTACTCACCCCTCCAGCCCAGAGCCGCTTCTCTCCTCACCCCTCCACCCCAGACCCGCTTCTCTCCTCACCCCTCCAGCCCAGAGCCGCTTCTCTCCTCACCCCTCCAGCCCAGAGCCGCTTCTCTTCTCACCCCTCCAGCCCAGAGCCGCTTCTCTCCTCACCCCTCCAGCCCGGAGCTGCTTCTCTCCTCACCCCTCCACCCCAGAGCCGCTTCTCTCCTCACCCCTCCAGCCCAGAGCCACTTCTCTCCTCACCCCTCCAGCCCAGAGCCGCTTCTCTCCTCACCCCTCCAGCCCAGAGCCGCTTCTCTCCTCACCCCTCCAGCCCAGAGCCGCTTCTCTCCTCACCCCTCCAGCCCAGAGCCGCTTCTCTCCTCACCCCTCCAGGCCAGAGCCGCTTCTCTCCTCACCCCTCCAGCCCAGAGCCGCTTCTCTCCTCACCCCTCCAGGCCAGAGCCGCTTCTCTCCTCACCCCTCCAGGCCAGAGCCGCTTCTATCCTCACCCCTCCGCCACAGAGCCGCTTCTCTCCTCACCCCACCGCCACAGAGCCGCTTCTCTCCTCACCCCTCCACCACAGAGCCGCTTCTCTCCTCACCCCTCCACCACAGAGCCGCTTCTCTCCTCACCCCTCCACCACAGAGCCGCTTCTCTCCTCACCCCTCCACCACAGAGCCGCTTCTCTCCTCACCCCTCCACCACAGAGCCGCTTCTCTCCTCACCCCTCCAGCCCACACCCGCTTCTCTCCTCACCCCTCCAGCCCAGAGCCGCTTCTCTCCTCACCCCTCCAGCCCAGAGCCGCTTCTCTCCTCACCCCTCCACCCCAGAGCCGCTTCTCTCCTCACCCCTCCAGCCCAGACCCGCTTCTCTCTCACACCCTCCAGCCCAGAGCCGCTTCTCTCCTCACCCCTCCACCACAGAGCCGCTTCTCTCCTCACCCCTCCAGCCCAGACTCGCTTCTCTCCTCACCCCTCCAGGCCAGAGCCGCTTCTCTCCTCACCCCTCCAGGCCAGAGCCGCTTCTCTCCTCACTCCTCCAGGCCAGAGCCGCTTCTCTCCTCACCCCTCCAGGCCAGAGCCGCTTCTCTCCTCACCCCTCCACCACAGAGTCGCTTCTCTCCTCACCCCTCCACCACAGAGCCGCTTCTCTCCTCACCCCTCCACCACAGAGCCGCTTCTCTCCTCACCCCTCCACCACAGAGCCGTTTCTCCCCTCACCCCTCCACCACTGAGCCGGTTCTCTCCTCACCCCTCCACCACTGAGCCGCTTCTCTCCTCACCCCTCCACCACTGAGCCGCATCTCTCCTCACCCCTCCACCACTGAGCCGCTTCTCTTCTCACCCCTCCATCACTGAGCCGCTTCTCTCCTCACCCCTCCACCACAAAGCCGCTTCTCTCCTCACCCCTCCACCACAGAGACGCTTCTCTCCTCACCAACCCACCACAGAGCCGCTTCTCTCCTCACCACTCCACCACAGAGCCGCCTCTATACTCTGCTACCCACACAGCCGCCTCTATACTCTGCTACCCACAGAACCGCCTGTATACTCTGCTACCCACAGAGCCGCCTCTATACTCTGCTACCCACAGAGCCGCCTCTATACTCTCCTACCCACACAGCCGCCTCTATACTCTCCTACCCACACAGCCGCCTCTATACTCTCCTACCCACACAGCCGCCTCTATACTCTGCTACCCACAGAGCCCCCTCTATACTCAGCTACCCACAGAGCCGTCTGTATACTCAGCTACCCACAGAGCCGCCTGTATACTCTGCTACCGACAGAGCAACCTGCATACTCTGCTACCGACAGAGCTGCCTGCATACTCTGCTACCGACAGAGCAGCCTGCATACTCTGCTACCGACAGAGCAGCCTGCATACTCTGCTACCCACAGAGCCGCCTCTATACTCTGCTACCCACAGAGCCGCCTCCATACTCTGCTACCCACAGAGCCGCCTGTATACTCTGCTACCCACAGAGCCGCCTGTATACTCTGCTACCCACACAGCCGCCTCTATACTCTGCTACCCACAGAGCCGCCTCTATACTCTGCTACCCACAGAGCCGCCTGTATACTCTGCTACCCACAGAGCCGCCTGTATACTCTGCTACCCACAGAACCGCCTGTATACTCTGCTACCCACAGAGCCACCTGTATACTCTGCTACCCACAGAGCCGCCTGTATACTCTGCTACCCACACAGCCGCCTGCATACTCTGCTACCCACAGACCCGCCTGCATACTCTGCTACCCACAGAGCCCCCTGTATACTCTGCTACCCACTGACCCGCCTGTATACACACAATTCATTTCACCGCGCTCCCGATGCAATTGCATCGGGCCTTTTTACTAGTAATAATAATACCAGTGAGTGGGCATGAGTTTAAACAATTCCTGGGCAATGCAGGTAAAAGCCTTTATCCCCCGGATTGTGAATCCCAATTGGCCAGCTCTGCTGCACTCCCACAGACCATGAAGGGATGGAGTACAGCATTACTGCTTGTGACTGGCCCTGCAGCACTGACAGTACACACGATTCTACAGGATGACAATGTCCGCCATACACGGCTATGGTGGTGCCAAGAGACCGCCTGCCCGCACCAATAAGGCACGTTCTATGGGAACCGAGTATGAACAGCCGGCACCGGCCACATTGCATTGAAGCGCTCCGCAGTCTGCACTATGGTTACAGTGTGATGCACACGGATACCGGCGGTCCCGTCCTCGGCACGTACACTTATGATATCCACAGCTCTCACATCACCACAATCACTGACTTCACCTTTTCCTTAGCTGCTTCACCTTCCTCGTCCGCCATGTTGGTTGGCACGCTCCAGCCGACCTTCACCTTCCCAACCCGCCAAGCAACAGAGACGAAAACCAGTAGAGAGCGCCCCGCGCATACAGGCCGCTCTGCACCCCGGGGCTGCGAGCTCGCTGGTTCTGGTGCTTCGCCATATTAAAGGCGGTTATTACGGCATAGGATTCACAAGACATCAAAATGGAGAAAGGAGAATCAGTAGAGACTGCGCCGTTACAAATGTGTGTGTATACCAGAGGAGAGGTGTGACAAATGTGTGTATACTAAAGGAGAGGTGTGACAAATGTGTGTATACCAAAGGTGAGGTGTGACAAATGTGTGTATACCAGAGGACAGGTGTGACAAATGTGTGTGTATACCAGAGGAGAGGCGTGACAAATGTGTGTGTATATACCAGAGGAGAGGCGTGACAAATGTGTGTATACTAAAGGAGAGGTGTGACAAATGTGTGTATACCAGAGGAGAGGTGTGACAAATGTGTGTATACCAGAGGAGAGGTGTGACAAATGTGTGTGTATACCAGAGGAGAGGCGTGACAAATGTGTGTATACCAGAGGAGAGGTGTGACAAATGTGTGTGTATACCAGAGGAGAGGTGTGACAAATGTGTGTGTATACCAGAGGAGAGGTGTGACAAATGTGTGTGTATACCAGAGGAGAGGCGTGACAAATGTGTGTATACTAAAGGAGAGGTGTGACAAATGTGTGTATACCAGAGGAGAGGTGTGACAAATGTGTGTATACCAGAGGAGAGGTGTGACAAATGTGTGTGTATACCAGAGGAGAGGCGTGACAAATGTGTGTATACCAGAGGAGAGGTGTGACAAATGTGTGTGTATACATACCTCCCAACTTTTGAAGAACAGAAAGAGGGACAGTCGATGCGGCGCATGTAGTGCGCCGCGCAAATTTTTAGCCCCACCCCTTGCCCCGCCCCTGACCACACCCATTTACAAGTGACGGACATTCAGATGCCCTTATTACTATTAATCTTCTGATTATTGCATTTTTGCTGCATTTTTTTGCCTTTTCCAATTCATTTGATGCATTTTAGTGCCATTTAGTACTGACAGCACAGACTATGGGCTGCCCCATCATACAACACAGCAGGACGGCTGAGACTAGTGCCTGCCCTGCAGCATTGTGCAGTTTATAGCCAGGGATGTGCAGTCAGTAACCAAACCTCTGACTCCAAACCCTCAGTTTCCCTGAATCCAACCCCACCAAAATGGAAACCGTCTCAGACTCCATCTCCACAGTCATGGTGTGCAGCCGGTAAGCCAAACCTCCGACTCCACCAAAATGGACACCGACTCTGAGTCCACAGTACTGTGTATAGCGCCCCCTGATGGCAGGCTGCCGTCCACAACAGGATACAATACTAGCTCTGGGGATGCAGTAGGGAGATGGGAAAAAGTTCCACAAGGTGAACTATCACTGCAGCCTCCACCAGTCGGGCCTTTATGGCAGAGTGGCCCAACAGAAACCTCTCAAATGAAGAATTTAATTTGAGTGATCCGTTTTATGCAGTGTACTGCAAATAATGGATCAAAAAATGCAGAGTCTGAATGTAGCCTATATATCTCCATCCTGGTATATATGGTCCCCATCCTGGTATATATGGTGTCCCTTATGGTCCATTCGCCACAGAGGTACTGCACCTTAGCCAGAGGTGTGGTACCTACCCCCACCCCTGGTAAGGAGAGGGCACTACCCGGTACCCACACATCCGCATCCAACACCAGCCCACTCTAGGCCAGGGGTGCTGAGGCAGAAGAAACCCCATGATGGGCAGACCCCATCTCTGGCTGGAGAAGGGGATTAGTAGGTGGAACAGTTAGAATGTAGTGGAGCACTAGGAGGTAGGCAGTGACAGTTGAGAGTGGGAGGAGTTAATCCAGACAGAAACAGGAAGTGCGCAGTCAGTGAGTCGGACCCGGGGACTGGAGTTGTGAGTAGCTTGTCCTGGGGAAGAGGATGGAGAGAAAGTTGGACCCGGGGACTGGAGCCAGACGAGCTCGTCCCAGGTCAGAGAGGACGTAGACTATATGCAGAGACTGAGAGGGAGCTCTGAGGGGAGGGGGAGCACCTCTGGGTCGCCACAGAGCCCTGTGTGGAGGAACCCCGTTCCAGTGATTGCCTGGAGGGACTTGCTGGAGGAGCTAGGCCACAGAGGGGACCGGCCCCAGACTAGTGGAAGACTTTAAGATTCAGCTAGCAAACCCGGAGGCTGCAGTATCTTAATGTGCAGCAGCCAAATCCGCACACAATCGCTGAAAAGGTAGCCGCATAGGCTCAAGGGGACAAGAGAGACGTCGCCCGACAGGACCCAAGCTGCTGGCTCTGGACAGTGTGTGTGAAAGGCAGGAGGGTGAGAGCCAGCGCAGTGAGATGACCCGGAAAGGTACACACAAAGGTGGTACCAAACAAGTGCCACCAATCTGCCTAGAAATGGCTGGATCCCTGACTCGGAGTACACAGCACCCGGCGGGTCGGCGTACTTCAGAAACTGAGTAAACTGTGAAGACTGCACCCTGCTGTGTCCCCTGATTTATTTACTGCACGACCTGCCCTGGGTTACACCTGTGACCACCATCAATAGACTATAATTGCCCTGGGGTCCTGCTCTACCCGTGGAGAGCTGTAACATCCCTGCTGCATCACCCCAGTAGATCTGAACCGCAGCGTCAGCCATCCAATTGCTGAATACCACAGGTGGCGTCACAAATTCAATCCCATATAAATAACCCCCATTTTTATGACACCGCCAGGCTCACGGAGCCAGGTCACGCCACCATGACATTCCCCAAAGAGAACTGAACTGTTCGGCCCGGTTCCGAGTACCTCACGGCCCTGGTGGGCGCGTCAGTATACATGTCCCTATTTTTCTCTAATTTAAGAAAGTATTCTACTCAACTTTCTTCAGCTCCCACATCACCCAGTGTCCTCTGTAACAACGCACAGCTGGTAGCTGACATTGGAGTGTGCGCCTTGATGCAAGAAGTGACTGTCATGTGCTGCCCTATCACGGTACCGCAGACGTCAGCTGTCAGCCACAGTTTGGCCGTCAGCGTGTATCACAGTGCAGGAACCTAACGGGTCTCTGTACATCAATGCGCTTCAGCTTGATGCATGTCCTCGGATGCACATCCAGCTGCAGTACGTGCTGGGGTCGCCCGGGCCCCTGTATCGCCAGGCCTGGTCTTGACCTCGATCCTTACAATTATGTAGATACTGAACAGAAATTGTTTATTCTTTTATTAGTGTTGTGAAAAAAATTCAGAAATTTGTAATTAAAAATACATTTTTGCTTGTGTCATTTTCCAAGATGTGTAACGTTATTAATCTTTATGATCGGGGCTGTGAGGGGAGGTTTGTTGTGCCCTGTGCTGACATTACTGATACCATGTGGCTGTAGATCATATACTGATTGGCTGTTATATGCCATTCATCGCAAGGTGGAGGAGGCAAAAAAATATATAGGATTCTGGCGATTTAATTGTTGTTTTTTGTTACGCTGTTTACCAATCACATTCATTTATTTTGGATTTTGAGAGGACTTTTATGAATGCAGTGATACCAAATATGGGGGGGATTATTTATGTTTTGCTTTTTATGGGAAATAGGGGTTGGTTATAAATTTTTGTTGTTTTTTCCCCATATGTTTAAAAACACTTTTTTTTTCTCTGTACTGTAAGGGTACCGTCACACCTAGCCATATCGCCGGCGATCCCATAGGCGACGCACGTTTTTGCGTGTCGCCCGAGGTCGCCGACGCCCATTTACACGGGGCGACACCTTAGGCGACGCTCAGGCGACGACCTGACCGGAAATTGCCTGAGCGTCGCCCAAGCCCCACAGGCGATTAAGTCGCTGGCGGCCGCATACGCGTCACACAGAGCAACCACATTAGCGATGTGGGCGTAATTTTGACCCGCATCTCGGAGATAGGCGTGAACATTATGTTGTATGACGCCTTGAAGAAATGTGATTGGCCTGGGTGTCTGATGCAGAATTGACATGTACTGAGACAATTGTGTTGGTGTTAAAAAGAGACATTTGGCAATGGCACATCTCTGCACTTTGTAGCACACAGTGGGGCATCAATGCGCTGCTTTTTAATAGAATGTACGCTCCTGGGTATGGCCCCTTTGACATCTGCGTTTTATGCTGATGGCGGCAGTTGCAGTTAAAAAAAACCGCAACTGCCACGATTACCGCAAGTGTGACCGCACTTGCGGCTCACTTGCGGCAAGCACCATACAATGTCTATGGGGCTTGCGGCAGGTGCGGCAAGTGCGCCAAGTGCGGTTTCGGCACTTGCGGCATACTGCGTTTTTTTCCCAGCCGCACCTGCCGCAAGCCCCATAGACATTGTATGGTGCTTGCCGCAAATGAACCGCAAGTGCGGTCACACTTGCGGTAATCGCGGCAGTTGCGGTTTTTTTAACTGCAACTGCCACCATCAGCATAAAACGCAGATGTCAAAGGGGCCTAATACACCTTTCAGCACCATGGAAAGGAAGACTACATTAATGTGGGACGCACACATCATCAAATAGGACGCCGAGGAACAAGACTACCAATCGTAACGCTGGAGCTGCCACCAATCCACGCGACCGCCGGAGATAGTAACTACGCCCTGAAACGCCTACTGAATAGTTTTGGTGATGTGTGCTGTCGCCTTTCACATCGCTCATGAGATGTTACACAGGGCGATCAGCGCACATCACCCAGGAATGGTCGCCTGGTTTCACATCAGAGCACTCAGACGTGTCGCCATCGCCCATTTACATTAGGCGACGCATTGGCGATGTCGCCGGCGACAGGCCACGCCTTAGCGTCGCCTGTGGAATCGCCGGCGATATCTCCAAGTGTGACGGTACCTTAAGTCTCCTTAGGGGAGCTGAAGCTGTATCTTATCGCTTCTCCAGAATGCAGCAGTGCTACAGCCGCTATGTAGAGTGAAAATCATGTTCTTCTATGAACACCACATAAACGCTGGCCCTCACACAAGAACCGTCACGATAGGTATGGAGGTCTTCAGCAGACCCCTGGCTGTCATGGGAACCCATCACATCCTCAGACCTCACACAATACCGACGCAGCCGACATCTCCTGCCGGGACCGACGTGCGACGTCTCCTGCCGGGACCTACATCTCCTGCCGGGACCGACGCGGCCGACATCTCCTGCCGGGTCCGCCATCTCCTGCCGGGACCGTCATCTCCTGCCGGGACCGACGCGGCCGACATCTCCTGCCGGGGCCGACGCGGCCGATGTCTCCTGCCGGGGCCGACGTCTCCTGCCAGGACCGACATCTCCTGCGTTCACTAGTCTGTGGCCCCTGCGCAGCTCCTGCTCCCTCTTGTGCAGGTGCGAGGGATGAACAGACTGTGGAGGACAGAGGAGATGTCAGTCATATCAATCAAGGCAGGAGAGATGGTAAATCAGGATCACAGTGAGCAACTGTCAGACATATAACTCTTGTACCCGGCTCAGCCTCTTTCTCTATTTTCTTTAACACGTAGCGTATTTACCACTTTTTTTTTGCAGTGGCGCTTTTTTGCACAAAAAAGCACAACTGCATTCACACAGTGCGCTTTTCCCAGCGCGCTTTTCCTGAGCCCATTTTATAATGCGACCCATGGGAAAAGTGCGCTGAAAAAAGTGCAAAGAATTGACATGGTCGTTCTTTTTGCATGTGTGCTTTGCAGTGAAAGCGTGCGCACATCAAAGAGCAAAAATATGCAAGTGTGAAAGCCATAGCTTTTGCTGGATTGCTTATCCAGTGTTGCGTTTCACTGCTTTTACAGCAGCACAAAATAGCAGTGCGTAGATGCAGTAAATACGCCACGGGTGAAGCCTTACTCCTGCTCTCTGTTATCAGCTTCTCATTTCCTGCCATACTGGTCACTGGTTTTAGTTCTTCATCCAGTGTCTCGTTCTCCAGGGTCATATCTAGGGGAAACTGGTGGGGCATTTGCCCCGACGCAGCAGGCAGGGGGGCGCCGCTGGACCTCCTGCTGCAGTGGCCAAGGACGGGTCTCCCCGCCAGCCGCCTGTTACGCCCCCCTGCATTGTTCTCCACCAGCAGACAGAGCTGCACACTACATCCACGGCTGCTCTGTACTGACAGGACCTGTGAAGATGTCACATGGAGGGGAGGAGTCAGGGGTCACATTATCAGCTCCTCAGTGTATGCAGGACTCTGCTGTGCTGGTTGTTATGGTGCAGGATAAGGTGAAGGTTATGTCAGGAGGGCTTTACAGTGTGGATGTAGCAGAGCCGATATTGTACTAAATGTACAGAGCTAAGCTGTGGGCGTAAGGAGTGGAGCTGTGTCTCCACGAGGTTTATGGAGCGGAGCCGCGTGTGTACGTGCCTGCATCAGTGCACGGTGAGGAGCTGCACCTGTATGAGGTGTACAGAGCGGAGCCGTGCCTGTATGAGGTTTACGGAGCGGAGCTGTGTCTGTGTACGGAGCGGAGCTGCGCCTGCATCAGGTGCACGTAGCGGAGCCGCACCTGTATGAGATGTACGGAGCGGAGCCGTGCCTGAATGAGGTGTACGGAGCGGAGCCGCACCTGCATGAGGTGTACGGAGCAGAGCTATGCATTTATGAGGTGTACGGAGCAGAGCTGTGTCTGTATATGGTGTACGGAGCGGAGCCATGCCTTTATGAGGTGTACGGAGCAGAGCCGTGCCTTTATGAGGTGTACGGAGCGGAGCCGTGCCTTTATGAGGTGTATGGAGCGGAGCTGTGCCTGTATGTGGTGTACGGAGCAGAGCTGTGCCTGTATGAGGTGTACGGAGCAGAGCTGTGCATTTATGAGGTGTACGGAGCGGAGCCGTGCCTGTATGAGGTGTACGGAGCGGAGCCGTGCATTTATGAGGTGTACAGAGCAGAGCCGTGCCTTTATAAGGTGTACAGAGCGGAGCCGTGCCTGTATGAGGTGTACGGAGCAGAGCCGTGCATTTATGACGTGTACAGAGCGGAGCCGTGCCTTTATGAGGTGTACGGAGAGGAGCCGTGCATTTATGAGGTGTACGGAGCGGAGCCGTGCATTTATGAGGTGTACGGAGCAGAGCCGTGCCTTTATGAGGTGTACGGAGCGGAGCCGTGCATTTATGAGGTGTACGGAGCGGAGCCGTGCATTTATGAGGTGTACGGAGCAGAGCCGTGCATTTATGAGGTGTACGGAGCAGAGCCGTGCATTTATGAGGTGTACGGAGCAGAGCCGTGCAATTATGAGGTGTACGGAGCAGAGCCGTGCATTTATGAGGTGTACGGAGCAGAGCCGTGCATTTATGAGGTGTACGGAGCGGAGCCGTGCATTTATGAGGTGTACGGAGCAGAGCCGTGCATTTATGAGGTGTACGGAGCGGAGCCGTGCATTTATGAGGTGTACGGAGCGGAGCCGTGCATTTATGAGGTGTACGGAGCGGAGCCGTGCATTTATGAGGTGTACGGAGCGGAGCCGTGCATTTATGAGGTGTACGGAGCGGAGCCGTGCATTTATGAGGTGTACGGAGCGGAGCCGTGCATTTATGAGGTGTACGGAGCGGAGCCGTGCATTTATGAGGTGTACGGAGCGGAGCCGTGCATTTATGAGGTGTACGGAGCGGAGCCGTGCATTTATGAGGTGTACGGAGCGGAGCCGTGCATTTATGAGGTGTACGGAGCGGAGCCGTGCATTTATGAGGTGTACGGAGCGGAGCCGTGCATTTATGAGGTGTACGGAGCGGAGCCGTGCATTTATGAGGTGTACGGAGCGGAGCCGTGCATTTATGAGGTGTACGGAGCGGAGCCGTGCATTTATGAGGTGTACGGAGCGGAGCCGTGCATTTATGAGGTGTACGGAGCGGAGCCGTGCATTTATGAGGTGTACGGAGCAGAGCCGTGCATTTATGAGGTGTACTGAGCGGAGCCGTGCATTTATGAGGTGTACGGAGCAGAGCCGTGCATTTATGAGGTGTACGGAGCAGAGCCGTGCATTTATGAGGTGTACGGAGCGGAGCCGTGCATTTATGAGGTGTACGGAGCCTGTCACCACACTCCTCTTGTGTTATCCTCAGCCTGAGCTCCCATGTCTTTGATACCTGTGTGCTGTGCTCCTGTCAGTTCCTCCCAGTCACAGGCAGTCAGTGATCCAGGCTCCAGTGTGGAGGCAGAGCCTTCTGTGTCCCGGCTGCTGCTGTGCTGATGCTTCCTCCATTGCTGGGGAACTTCACAGAGGCCGCGCTGAGCCGGGATTGGATGACTGAGTTCTGTCCCCTCTACACACAGGGCAGGAGAGAGGTCACACGACTCACTCTCTGCACTGTGATTGGGTGCTCAGTCCTCCCAATGTGCTGCTGTGAGGGGGCGTGACCGGCAGCCGGAGGGGGCGTGGCCGGCAGCTAGAGGGGCCGTGCAGCAATCAGTGACGTGCCAGACACCGGGACACTTCTAGTCCCGCACGGGACAGCGGGAAGCCCGGACTAAACCGGGACTGTCCCGCCAAATCCGGGACACTTGGGAGGTCTGTGTATATACCAGAGGAGAGGCGTGACAAATGTGTGTGTATATACCAGAGGAGAGGTGTGACAAATGTGTGTATACCAGAGGAGAGGTGTGACAAATGTGTGTGTATACCAGAGGAGAGGCGTGACAAATGTGTGTATACCAAAGGTGAGGTGTGTGTGACAAATGTGTGTATACCAGAGGAGAGGCGTGACAAATGTGTGTGTATACCAGAGGAGAGGCGTGACAAATGTGTGTATACCAAAGGGGTGAGGTGTGTGTGACAAATGTGTGTATACCAGAGGAGAGGCGTGACAAATGTGTGTGTATACCAGAGGAGAGGTGTGACAAATGTGTGTGTATACCAGAGGAGAGGCGTGACAAATGTGTATGTATACCAGAGGAGAGGCGTGACAAATGTGTGTGTATACCAGAGGAGAGGTGTGTCAAATGTGTGTATACCAGAAGAGAGGCGTGACAAACGTGTGTGTATACCAGAGGAGAGGTGTGACAAATATGTATGTATACCAGAGGAGAGGTGTGACAAATGTGTGTGTATACCAGAGGAGAGGTGTGACAAATGTGTGTGTATACCAGAGGAGAGGCGTGACAAATGTATGTGTATACCAGAGGAGAGGCGTGATAAATGTGTGTGTATACCAGAGGAGAGGCGTGACAAATGTATATGTATACCAGAGGAGAGACGTGATAAATGTGTGTGTATACCAGAAGAGAGGCGTGACAAACGTGTGTGTATACCAGAGGAGAGGTGTGACAAATGTGTGTGTATACCAGAGGAGAGGTGTGACAAATGTGTGTGTATACCAGAGGAGAGGTGTGACAAATGTGTGTGTATACCAGAGGAGAGGCTGCAGTGTGACAAATGTGTGTGTATACCAGAGGAGAGGTGTGACAAATGTGTGTGTATACCAGAGGAGAGGCTGTGGCGTTACAAATGTGTGTGTACCAGAGTAGAGGATGCGGCGTGACAAATGTGTGTGTACCAGAGTAGAGGATGCGGCGTGACAAATGTGTGTGTAGCAGAGTTGAAGCTGTGGCTGATAATATCCAGATACAGGATTAGTGCGGCATGTGCGAGACGCAGCACAGAATAACGGATATGACTGAACTTTACCTAGCATACAATTAGTGTTGAGGTTATTAGGAGGTTTCTACAGTTAGTGATTACATGGATGTCCTCTCTACAGTCAGTGATTACATGGCCGTCCTCTCTACAGTCAGTGATTACTTGGTGGTCCTTTCTACAGTCAGTGATTACATGGCTGTCATCTCTACATCAGTGATTACATGGCTGTCCTCTCTACAGTGAGTGATTACATGGCGGTCCATGTACATGGTACAGTGCAATCACTGTAGAGAGGATCACTATGTAATCACTGACTGTAGAGCAGATGGCTATGTTATCACTGACTGTAGAGGGGATGGCTATGTTATCACTACAGTTATCACATGGTAGTCAGGTAGGGCACCCCAAGGTAGTATCATGCTGGGTGTAGGGAGACACCCGCACAAGACGACCAGAGGGAGGGGGGAAGGAATCCCTGATGCTAAGGCCAAAAGGGGAGATGGTGACTCCTAGATAAATTAGCGCTGACACCTTGCTCCCCTAATGTCCCTACACAGTTTCCACAACTGTCGCCAAACGGGATACCTGCCCTAGCTGTCCCTGGACTACAACTATGCAGGGATTAGAGCGGGTGATCACTAGTCAACCCGGCTAGCAACTAAAGAAACACAAGGGAAACAAACAAAGAGGGAAGAGATACACTTGAGCATATCCAAGCAGCAAACCAACAGACTCCAGGAAACACTGCTTTGAGCTAGGATGCAACCAGAAACACCTGAACAGCTATCACCAGCAGTGCATCCTGGGAGCCAAGAGGTATAAGTAGGCTATTGAAAAGAAGATCCGCTGGGTCCTAGTGACCTCCAGCTATCACTAGGACATAGATGCCTCTTAAAGGGACAGAGACATTATTTAGGATTTTGACTGTTAGGCCAAATGCTGCAACCTTCTGCGAGTGACCTCAACAGCCTCATCCGTGCCTCCAGATACACCCATGAGAGTACCCCCTCTTCTACGAGTGGTCTCTGAACACTCAGGACTAGGCTTATCAGGGTGGGAGAAGTGAAAAGCACGGATCAACCTCACAGCATTCACCTTCGATGCCGGAACCCACACCCTCTCCTTGGGACTGTAACCCCTCCAGTGTACCAAATACTGAAGGGAACGGCGCAACATGCGAGAATCCACAATTTTAGAAATTTGGAACTCCCTAAGTTCCCATCGACACAGATCAAATTAGAAACTGAAAGAGAGCAGGAAAGCGCACATAGGGTCTTATACGAGTGTGAACGGGATGTGTGTGTGTAATTGCACTAACCTTATGTTGTTGTAAAAGTCACAACAACTATTATGCAGAAAACCGTTTTGCAGCACTCCGCCCAATGGTAACGATTAAGGCAGTGGAAGAAAGGGAGGTTGTAAATGCTCTGCCGTTTATTCAATAGATCCAAAGATTCCAAGGAGTCACAGGAACGTTAATGGCAACACCTTTATTGTTCTTACGCGTTTCGTGGTGCTACAGACCTCTTCATCAGAGATCCTCAAGAAGGTTTACAGACATACAAAGCAAACCGGCTATAAATAGATGTAGGAAGTCGATGTTAATGACGTTGGTGCAAATTAGGTGGAACAAAGAGTCTTCCCGAAGGGCAGGAGACAGGAGCATACCCCTGAGCTTCCAACACCTCTCTATCCAAATCCAGGTAAAGAGCCGACAGAACTACCTCGTTTTGTAAAATGAGAACGGGACTCTTGATTACTACCACTATGTGACAACACATCCGCCTTAACATTCTCAACCCCCGGAACGGTAGGTGACAGTGAAATTAAATCTTGTAAAAAACAAAGACCATCTAGCCTGCCTGGAGTTGAGACGCGTGACGGATTCAAGGTAAGATAAGTTCTTATGGTCAGGGATAACAGTGATGGGATGGACAGCCCCCTCCAACCAGTGATGCCATCCCTCAAAAGCCAATTTAATAGCTAACATTTCTCTATTGCCGACATCATCATTTCTTTCGGCTGTCGATAATTTTAGGAGAATAAGGCTCATGGCAACAATTTACCGTGGGACGGCCCTTGTGACAACACAGCCCCCACCCCCACTTCGAATGCATCCACCTCAAAAATAAAGGGCTGAGAAAGATCAGGTTGACAGAGGATAGGCAGTAGCAAATAATCTCTTCAAGGAGTAGAAAGCCCGCTGAGCGGAGTCAGACCACCTAGTAAAGTGTGCCCCCTTCTTTGTCATGTCCGTGAGGGGTTTCACAATAGCAGAATAATTCTTAATAAATTTACGATAGAAATTAGTAAACTCCAAAAAGCGTTGCAATGCCCTCAGGTTTTCCGGACAATCCCAGTCAAGCACCGCCCGGACCTTCTCTGCATCCATCCGAAAACCTGAAGGTGACAACAGGTACCCCAGAAATTGTACCTCCTGAACGGCGAAACACATTTCTCTAGTTTAGCATACAGTTTGTTGTCCCTTAAAATCTCTAGCACCTGTTTAACATGAGACTGATGCATCGCCATATCCGGTGAGTAGATCAAAATATCATCCACGTACACGACCACAAATCTACCCACTAAATGGTGAAAATTATAATTCACAAAGGGTTGAAAAACTGCAGGGGCATTAGTGAGTCCGAACGGCATCACGAGACTCTCAAAATGGCCTCGGGAGGTATTAAAGGCGGTCTTCCATTCATCCCCCTCTCTGATTCTAACCAGATTGTAGGCTCCCCTCAAATCCAACTTGGAGAACCATTTAGCTCCCACAATCTGACTGATCAAATCAGGAATCAGAGGAAAAGAGTATGGATCACGGACAGTAATCTGATTTAATTCCCGAAAATCTAAACAAGGACGGAGGCCCCCATCTTTCTTTTTAACAAAAAGAAACCTGCGGCTACTGGTGAAGATGAGGGTTTGATATGTTCCTTCTCCAGACTTTCGGCAATGAAATCTTTCATGGTTTGCCTCTCAGGACCAGAAATATTATACAGCCTGGACTTGGGTAGTTTAGCTCCAGGTATCAGGTTAATAGGACAGTCGAATACATGGTGAGGAGGCAAATCATGACAACCCTTTTCTGAGAACACATCCTCATAGTCCGATAGAATGCAGGCAATGTCACAGCAAGACTGCAGCAAAAGATGTGTTCAAGCAATTCTCCACACAGAAATCACTCCACTCCACAATGTCTCTGGACTGCCAATCCACCACAGGATTATGTTTAACCAACCATGGCAGTCCCAGAACAATGGGAGTGGAGAGAACCTCCAGAACATGGCAAGAAATCGTCTCCCGTTGTTGGGGTTCAACCTTCAGTTTAATATTATGCCCTATGTGCGTTAGACTTCCCTGAGTGAGTGGTGCTTCGATGGCATAGATATGGATGGGTTTAGCCCATGAGTCTTTACAAACAGAGCATCCACCATGCTAACCCCCCGCTCCACTATCCACAAAGACAGAAATTTTTTTGCTTTTCCTCTCTAGCGCCATCTCAGATCTCAGGAGTAAATGGGAATTACATGTGAAAGATACACCTCCTGCTCGTGTACCCCCACACCACCCATGGTAACACGAGTCCCAGGTATTCCACTCCACTTAGGAACAGAGGGACAGGCTCCAATAAAATGGTCGTTTTTACCACAAAAAAACCTGACCCCTTTTCTCTTCTTTTTGTAAATGTCAGCAGAAACATTGGAGGCAGTTGCTCCTTCCAGTTGCATGGGTTCATCCACGCTCAGGAGAAATGACTCACCCTCTGATTGCCTACCCGGCAATAGGGTATTACCTCGTGAAAGGATCTCAGGAGAAAAAGGTTTACCCTTTCTATCCTGGAGGCGTCTATCCATACGTATAGCCAAAGACATAGCAGCCTCCAGAGATTCCGAGGTCTCATAAACCGCCAGAGCATCCTTCAACCTTTCTGAGAGTCCCAAGCAAAAATGATTTCGGAGGGCCGGATCGTTCCACTTAGTGTCTAGAGCCCATCTATGAAACTCAGAACACTAAGCATCTGTTCACTGATATCTCTGATGCAGGTGATGCAATCTGGATTCAGCCAAAGAGACACGGTCAGGATCATCATAGATGAGTCCAAAAGCATCAAAAAACCCATCTACAGTCCGAAGACAAGCAGAGTCATGTGGCAAAGAAAAAGCCAGGGATTGGGGATCCCCCTGCAACAGCGACATAATAATTCCACCACACTGCTGCTCATCACCAGAGGAATAGGGCCGGAGCCAAAAAAATAATTTACAAGCTTCTTTAAATACAGCACATTTGTCTCTGCTTCCTGCAAACCTGTCAGGGAGAGAAATTTTAGCTTCAGGTCTGACCTGACCACCCGCTGGGTCCCCCACCACAACATTCTGCAACTGCTGACCCTGTAATGATGACCGAATGTCTGCAACCTCCAGGGTCAGAGCAAGCTTATGGCATAAGTAACCTCTCCTTTGTATCTCCCATATCCCATATGTCAGTGCTACTTCTTTAACTATGTTCTCTTCCGTGTAATCTTTTTCCCCCTAATCTATACTGTAATATCTTTCCTTTCTATAACTATCTTCTCATACATATATTCCCTGTAATCTTTTTCCCCCTAATGTTTAATCTAATACCTTTTCTTTCTATAAATCTGTCTGTCTGTCTATTTATCTACAGTTGTGGCCAAAAGTATTGACACCCCTGCAATTCTGTCAGATAATACTCAGTTTCTTCCTGAAAATGATTACAATCACAAATTCTTTGGTATTATTATCTTCATTTAATTTGTCTTCAATGAAAAAACACAAAAAGAATTGTCCTAAAGCCAAATTGCATATAATTCCACACCAAACATAAAAAAGGGGGTGAACAAAAGTATTGACACTGTTAGAAAAATCATGTGATGCTTCTCTAATTTGTGTAATTAACAGCACCTGTAACTTTCCTGTGGCACCTAACATGTGTTGGCAATAACTAAATCACACTTGCAGCCAGTTGACATGGATTAAAGTTGACTCAACCTCTGTCCTGTGTCCTTGTGTGTACCACATTGAGCATGAAGAAAAGAAAGAAGACCAAAGAACTGTCTGAGGACTTGAGAAACCAAATTGTGAGGAAGCATGAGCAATCTCAAGGCTACAAGTCCATCTCCAAAGACCTGAATGTTCCTGTGTTTACCGTGCGCAGTGTCATCAAGAAGTTTAAAGCCCATGGCACTGTGGCTAACCTCCCTAGATGTGGACAGAAAATAAAAATTGACGAGAGATTTCAACGCAAGATTGTGCGGATGGTGGATAAAGAACCTCGACTAACATCCAAACAAGTTCAAGCTGCCCTGCAGTGTGAGGGTACAACAGTGTCAACCTGTACTATCAGTCTGCATCTGAATGAAAAGGGACTGTATGGTAGGATACCCAGGAAGACCCCACTTCTTACCCCGAGACATAAAAAAACCAGGCTGGAGTTTGCCAAAACTTACAGTCATATGAAAAAGTTTGGGCACCCCTCTTAATCTTACCGTATATACTCGCGTATAAGCCGAGTTTTTCAGCCCAAAATTTGGGCTGAAAAGTTCCCCCTCGGCTTATACGCGAGTATACAGTATATATACATATATATACATCATATATGTATATATACAGCAGCAGCCCCGGAGGTATACAGGCCCCCCCATCAAGCTCCAGGGCCCCCCGCTTGCGCGGCAGCCTGTAAAGTAAAATCATACTTACCAGTGTCCTGTCGCGCCGTCCGCAGCTTGCCGACATGACGATCCCGGGCTTCATTCCGCGTCTTCCGCATTCCTTTAGTCGCGGGCAATGACGTCATTGCCCGCGACTACAGGAAGTCGGAAGCCGGAAGACGCTGAATGAAGCCCGGGATCGTCATGTCGGCAAGCTGCGGACGGCGCGACAGGACGCTGGTAAGTATGATTTTACTTTACAGGCTGCCGCGCAAGGGGGGGCCCTGGAGCTTGATGGTGGGGGGGCCTGTATACCTCCGGGGCTGCTGCTGTTATACAGCCCTGGGGCTGCGGCTGTATACAGCCCTGGGGCTGCTGCTGTATACAGCCCTGGGGCTGCTGTATATACCTCTGGGGCTGCATATACCTCTGGGGCTGCATATGGGGCTGTATATACCTCTGGGGCTGTATATACCTCTGGGGCTGCTGTATACTACCACTGGGGCTGCTGCTGTATACCTCACTGCTGGGGGTTGTATACCTGTGCTGGAGTCCA
This sequence comes from Allobates femoralis, assembly GCA_033576535.1. Lineage (NCBI taxonomy): Eukaryota > Metazoa > Chordata > Amphibia > Anura > Aromobatidae > Allobates > Allobates femoralis. The sequence goes on from JARQOC010000001.1 coordinate 457,651,793, forward strand.
CCCTCGGCTTATACGCGAGTCAATAAGTTTTCCCAGTTTTTGGGGGCAAAAGTAGGGGGGTCGGCTTATACACGGGTCGGCTTATACACGAGTATATACGGTACTCATTTTTTTTTTTTTTTATTGTTTTTTTGCAATAGCTATTTCAGTGTGATATATGTAATAACTGATGGACACAGTGATATTTCAGGTTTATTGCACTAACCAAAAATGTGAAATATGCATTATTTCAAAATTTGCCAGGTGCAAAAGTATGGGCACCCTTCTGATTTTCATGATTTGAATACTCCTAACTACTCATTGAGCTTTGTACTTCATATCCCGGTGTATCAAATCATGAGAAAAGCTATTTCAGGTGTCCACTTGCAAGGATACAAAAAGTTGTCTCAGAGATTTAACTTGTCAGTTTCCACTGTGAGGAACATAGTAAGGAAATGGAAGACCACAGGGACAGTTCTTGTAAAGGCCAGAAGTGGCAGGCCAACAAAAATATCATAAAGGCAGAGAAGAAGAATGGTGAGAACAGTCAAGAACAATCCACAGAGCACCTCCAAAGACCTGTAGCATCATCTTGCTGCAGATGGTGTCACTGTGCATCGGTCAACAATACAGCGCACACTGCACAAGGAGAAGCTGTATGGGAGAGTGATGCGAAAGAAGCCGTTTCTACATGCACGCCACAAACAGTCGCCTGAGGTATGCAAAAGGACATTTGGACAAGCCAGTTTCATTTTGGAAGAAGGTCCTGTGGACTGATGAAACAAAGATTGAGTTGTTTGGTCATACAACAAGGCGTTATGCATGGCGCCACAAAATCACAGCATTCCAAGACAAAAACACTCGCTACCCACTGTCAAATTTGGGGGAGGGTCTGTTAAGGGGGAAGTGATGGCATAATTAATAATATATGACACCTAAATATATATCTCTCTTTGTGGGCATGTATGTGTATATATCTATATTTATGCCCACATTGGTGTAATAGGCCATACTAAATGTCCCTTATAACATTGGCCAATTCAGCTGTATCTGATGGAAATCTCTTCATGTTCATTCTTGCATTTTAATGTGAGAAGCCAGCAGATAAGACCCTTCATTTAAATATCAAAGATCTACAGGCTTCTGCCACAAAGGGTTATTCTCACCCCTTTAACTACAGCAGCCAAGATGTCTAGGTGATTGGCAAACAATGGGAATAGTCATGTCTACCTATCTATAGTGGCAGGAGATACCTCATTTCAATATAGTGCATGGTGAGCGTGCACCCTTACAACCCTGTCAGAAGTGCACGGATGAGGAGGTGTGTCCGTCACGTGCACAGCTGAGGGACAGGTTAAAATGGACTGAGACACAAGAGCTCGCTCTCTTTCTACTTGGATGCACGATGAAATAGGACATCACCTTCTGGCATAAGTATCATCCTATAACTCTATCACTCTCTCTCTCTCTCTGTCTCTCTCTCTCTCATAATCAACCCTTGAATTGCTATCTATCTTCTATTGGGATAGTTAGATCATTAATATAGTGTGCATGTATATTTAGGTAACGTGGGTATTAGTAACTCTGGGTGTGTTACATCATTGTAACAGTAATTGATTGTGGTAGTTCGTGCTATCTAGAAATATATATATTATTGTTGTAGACCTTTGGGTGTGTTTAATAAATATTCATTTATTAGAACAGACTTGTTTTCATTAAGTAGTCGGTATATACTTATATATATATAGTTAATCAGCATAGGAACAGAAAGTGGTAAGGAAGGGAAGATTCGGGATATCGGTGATTGTAGTCATAACTGACAATAACAACCGACACCCAGGACCAGCCCTACAACAGGGTCCATCATACTTTGGGGCTGTATGGCCAATGACGGCATCGGGAATCTTGTTAAAGTTGAGGGTCGCATGGATTCCACTCAGTATCCACAGATTCTTGAGAATAATGTTCAAGAATCAGTGTCAAAGTTGAAGTTACGCCGAGGATGGATCTTTCAGCAAGACAATGATCCAAAACACCGCTCCAAATCTACACAGGCATTCATGCAGAGGAACAATTGCAATGTTCTGGAATGGCCATCCCAGTCCCCAGACATGAATATCATTGAACATCTGTGGGATGTTTTGAAGCGGGCTGTCCATGCTCGGCGACCATCAAACTTAACAGAACTGGAATTGTTTTGTAAAGAGGAATGGTCAAAAATACCTTCATCCAGGATCCAGGAACTCATTAACAGCTACAGGAAGCGACTAGAGGCTGTTATTTTTGCAAAAGGTGGATCTACTAAATATTAATGTCACTTTTCTGTTGAGGTGCCCATACTTTTGCACCTGTCAAATTTTGAAGTAATGCATATTTCACATTTTTGGTTAGTACAATAAACCTCATTTCAATCCTGAAATATTACTGTGTCCATCAGTTATTACATATATCACACTGAAATAGCTGTTGCAAAAAAACAATTTTAAACAAAAAAAATGAATAAGATTAAGAGGGGTGCCCAAACTTTTTCATATGACTGTACCTGAGAAAGCCTAAAACGTTTTGGAAGAATGTTCTCTGGTCAGATGAGACAAAAGTAGAGCTTTTTTTGGCAAAGTCATCAACATAGAGTTTACAGGAGAAAAAAAGAGGCATTCAAAGAAAAGAACACGGTCCCTACAGTCAAACATGGTGGAGGTTCCCTGATGTTTTGGGGTTGCTTTGCTGCCTCTGGCACTGGACTGCTTGACCATGTGAATGGCATTATGAAGTCTGAAGACTACCAACAAATTTTGCAGCATAATGTAGGGCCCAGTGTGAGAAAGCTGGGTCTCCCTCAGAGGTCATGGGTCTTCCAGCAGGACAAGGACCCAAAACACACTTCAAAAAGCATTAGAAAATCGTTTGAGAGAAAGCACTGGAGACTTCTAAGGTGACCAGCAATGAGTCCAGACCTGAATCCCATAGAACACCTGTGGAGAGATCTAAAAATGGCAGTTTGGAGAAGGCACCCTTCAAATATCAGAGACCTGGAGCAGTTTGCCAAAGAAGAATGGTCTAAAATTCCAGCAGAGCATTGTAAGAAACTCACTGATGGTTACCGGAAGCGGTTGATCACAGTTATTTTGGCTAAAGGTTGTGCAACCAAGTATTAGGCTGAGGGTGCCAATACTTTTGTCTGGCCTATTTTTGGAGTTTTGTGTGAAATGATCAATGTTTTGCTTTTTGCTTCATTCTCTTTTGTGTTTTTCATTGAAGACAAATTAAATGAAGATAATACCAAAGAATTTGTGATTGCAATCATTTTCAGGAAGAAACTGAGTATTATCTGACTGAATTGCAGGGGTGTCAATACTTTTGGCCACAACTGTATCTATCGATCTCATCTTCTATAGGGATAGTTAGATCAGTTTCATTGTAATTAAAGTGACCCTAAACCCGGAAGCCAACCCCACATCCCCTTCATACCTATCGATGCAGCTTGTGAAACTGTTGCCATCCATCCCTTTATCTTGCAAAACCGCTGGGGCACTCTTCATAAATCATACTTTTCATATCTCATTTCTGGGCGTTTCAGTGTAATTTTAAAGCCACAGCAGGCGTGCTTGTGTGCCGCTCTCCCCCTCCTCCGTAATTCTGCACGCCCATGGCTGCGTGCATAAACAACAGAGAGGCGGCTCGCCTCATAGTGTGGGCGGTGAAGCCGGTATGACGCGTATTACGTCATACCGGTTTCACCGCCCACACTATGAGGCGAGCCGCCTCTCTGTTGTTTATGCACGCAGCCATGGGCGTGCAGAATTACGGAGAAGGAGGGGGAGAGCGGCACACAAGCACGCCTGCTGCGGCTTTAAAATTACACTGAAACGCCCAGAAATGAGATATGAAAAGTATGATTTATGAAGAGTACCCCAGCGGTTTTGCAAGATAAAGGGATGGATGGCAACAGCTTCACAAGCTGCATCGATAGGTATGAAGGGGATGTGGGGTTGGCTTCCGGGTTTAGGGTCACTTTAATATAGTGTGCCTGTGTGTGTGCTTAGGTAACGTGGGTGGGAGTAATTGTGGGTGTATACATAATGTATTAGTTATTGTATTATTTGCAATAACTAGAACATATTTATTACTAGATGATGGCCCGATTCTAACGCATCGGGTATTCTAGAATATAGAAACAGGCCCATTGCTATTGCATCGGGAGGGCAGTCTTTGTTCCTGTGTCCCCTTGTGCGCTCTCTCCTGTCTGTGCTGTCTTACTTGCGCCTTTCTCTCTGCTCTGTGTGCGCTGTCTCTCCGTATGACTCTGCCCCCCGTACCTCTGCCTCCTCTGTGCCTTCTGCCTCCCATCACTGAGCCACTATACAATGCTCACCACTGAGCCACCATACAGTGTTAACCACTGAGCCACCATACAGTGCTAACCACTGAGCCACCATACAGTGCTAACCACTGAGCCACCATACAGTGCTAACCACTGAGCCACCATAAACAGTACTAACCACTGAGCCACCATACAGTGCTAACCACTGAGCCACCATACACTGTTAATCACTGAGCCACCATATACAGTACTAACCACTGAGCCACCATATACTGTGCTAACCACTGAGCCACCATCTTACGAAGGTTACATACCGAAACGTGTAGGGCTTTCATTTGCCAACAGGACTCTAAAGGTACCGTCACACGCCGCAATCTTGCCTGGCGATATGTGGCAATATAACGTGTGCGCTCAGTGCAGCGAGGAGATAGGCGTGCCACAGTGGTTTACAACGCGCCTCATACATGCTCATTGGACAACACAATAGCGTTACGATTGGTCAACCTGCTCTGAAAGGCTGGCTAATACATGACGCCATTGTCTATCGGAGCTTGACACAAATACACGCTCGTGTCCTCAATTCTGACTCCTGCAACACACTTTCGAGGTGCCAAAGTGTCACACGGGAGCGGTCTTGTGAAGTACAGTGGATTAAACTAACAATGGCTATGTGTGCGTCTGTAGGTGATGGCGGTAAGATACAAACAACACTATGGACATATGTGCCTGCATGGTCCACGCCATGGCAGAGCTGCCATGGCTGAACTGAACTATGTGTGTACACACATCTTTGCGTGTGTGTACTGAAGTGTACCTACTTCCCCACAAACACCATTGTATTCTCCATGTGTGTGGACACGTTCCCATGTGGCCAAACACTTCATAATGGACATGTACACACAGTCACGGCATACAGTGTGGCCCAAAGGGCTGGACCTGTGTACTGGACATTAGCAGACAATGCTGCATGGACCCATCTATACCACTGTACGGATCACATACCTCTGTGCACAGGATAAAGCTATGTGCAACTGCCCTGTATTCAAAAGTAACACAGACACAAGTAATTTGGTTATGTTTTTGTTTAGTGGTAATTTTTGTGCACAAAAAAAGGAATTATAACAACACACACAAAACATTAAAAACAGAAGTGTCAACATCACACAAATAAATAGAAAATGATGAGAAAGAATGGCCATACCCAAACATTGCAGACTACAGAAAAAAAAAACTAACTAATGTGTAAGCACCCAAAATAAACAAAACACCACCATAATCCTCCTGGTGCAGCCACCCTGGTGACTCCACCCTCCTTCTGATGTTGCTGCCTGACAGCACAAGCCACCCTACACCTGCTGGTTCTGCCAGCCCACTGCCCCAGGGCCATTAAATTAGGAGCAGTATGCATCTCTGTTGCTCCTGGCATCCTGCTGACTCAGCGGCTGGAGTGGCGCCACACCATGGTCAGCAGCACGCCAATCCCCGGGACGGAACTCCCTTGCTGTGAGGTCCACAGAATCCACATAACTTGTCGGCGTGTATTATGACCGATCCCTACGACGCAGGAAGTTATGCAGCACACAGCAGGCCAGCACTACCACATCGATAGATTCCAGTCCAGTCATACAGTGCCTACAAGTAGTCTTCAACCCCCTGCAGATTTAGGTGGTTTGATAAGATGCAAATAAGTTAGAGCCTTCAAACTGCAAACGAGAGTAGGATTTATTAACAGAAGCATAAATCTTACAAGCCAAAAAGTTATGTTGCTCAGTTGAATTTTAATAAATTTTAAACATAAAAGTGTGGGTCAATTATTATTCAACCCCTAGGTTTAATATTTTGTGGAATAACCCTTGTTTGCAATTACAGCTAATAATCGTCTTTTATAAGACCTGATCAGGCCGGCACAGGTCTCTGGAGTTATCTTGGCCCACTCCTCCATGCAGATCTTATCCAAGTTATCTAGGTTCTTTGGGTATCTCATGTGGACTTTAATCTTGAGCTCCTTCCACAAGTTTTCAATTGAGTTAAGGTCAGGAGACTGACTAGGCCACTCCATCACCTTGATTTTTTCCCTCTTGAACCAGGCCTTGGTTTTCTTGGCTGTGTGCTTTGGGTCGTTGTCTTGTTGGAAGATGAAATTACGACCCATCTTAAGATCCTTGATGGAGGAGCGGAGGTTCTTGGCCAAAATCTCCAGGTAGGCCGTGCTATCCATCTTCCCATGGATGCGGACCAGATGGCCAGGCCCCTTGGCTGAGAAACAGCCCCACAGCATGATGCTGCCACCACCATGCTTGACTGTAGGGATGGTATTCTTGGGGTCGTATGCAGTGCCATCCAGTCTCCAAACGTCACGTGTGTGGTTGGCACCAAAGATCTCGATCTTGGTCTCATCAGACCATAGAACCTTGAACCAGTCTGTCTCAGAGTCCTCCAAGTGATCATGAGCAAACTGTAGACGAGCCTTGACATGACGCTTTGAAAGTAAAGGTACCTTACGGGCTCGTCTGGAACGGAGACCATTGCGGTGGAGTACGTTACTTATGGTATTGACTGAAACCAATGTCCCCACTGCCATGAGATCTTCCCGGAGCTCCTTCCTTGTTGTCCTTGGGTTAGCTTTGACTCTTCGGACAAGCCTGGCCTCGGCACTGGAGGAAACTTTCAAAGGCTGTCCATGCCGTGGAAGGCTAACAGTAGTTCCATAAGCCTTCCACTTCCGGATGATGCTCCCAACAGTGGAGACAGGTAGGCCCAACTCCTTGGAAAGGGTTTTGTACCCCTTGCCAGCCTTGTGACCCTCCACGATCTTGTCTCTGATGGCCTTGGAATGCTCCTTTGTCTTTCCCATGTTGACCATGTATGCGTGCTGTTCACAAGTTTGGGGAGGGTCTTAAATAGTCAGAAAAGGCTGGCAAAAGAGATAATTAATCCACACATGTGAAGCTCATTGTTCTTTGTGCCTGAACTACTTCTTAATACTTTAGGGGGACCAAACAGAATGCTGGTGGTTTGAGGGGTTGAATAATAAATGACCCTCTGAATTAACTTTTAACGCTTTAAAAAAAAAAAAATTTTTAATCTTTTTGGCTGCAGTGCATTTCCCACATCCAGGCTGATCTACAGTCCAAATGTCACAATGCCAAGTTAATTCTGCATGTGTCAACCAGCTAAATCTGCAGGTGGTTGAAGACTACTTGTAGGCACTGTATGCAAAGGTGTATGAAACACGCGGAATCTATTGGCCATGATCCCGAACGCATTTTTAACCACACAGCAAGCCCGGGATAGCCAGTAATTGAAAATGCGCTGCTCAGAAGTAACCGTACTCTGAGGATATGGCCGTAGTAGGTGAGCCTGACGTGGGAAGGCTTCATCCCCCCACAAACACAAAGTTGAGATGACCGGTTATCTCATCATGTGAGGGCAAGTTCAGAGCACCTCTCAGGTCTTCCGCCAAGGAGCTGTGTGTAAACACACCCCCATCTGATACACGGCCGTTCATGCCAACGTCAACGTAAAGGAACTCATAGTAAGCATCCACCAGGGCCATAAGGACCACACTAAAATATCCCCTATAATTAAAATACAAGGACCCTGTGTTGGGGGGTTGCGTGATCCTCACGTGCTTACCATCCAATGCACCTCCGCAGTTTGGAAATTGCGAGCGATCGGCAAAATCTCTGGCAATATCCATCCAGCGGGAGCTGTTGGTAACTGCATGTAGGATGGCAGCAGACAACTCACGATGGCCTCACACATCTCGGGCATCAGGCAGCTCAGCAGTGGCTGTGAGACTGCTGCAGAGTATTGCAGGTCTGTCCTCGAACGACCTGTTGCCAGGAACCTCAAAGTTACAGCCAAACACTCCTCAGGTGGCACAGTTCGATGCATCAAAGTGTCCTGTTGGGACATCAATGGCTTTATGCGTTCCAAGAGGAATGTGAAAGAGTCCTCGGACATACGGAGATAGTTCCGGAAATCATGAGGGCTAGTATCCTCCAGCTGATGCAGCAGGCGTATGTGACTCAGGTTGTCCCATTGCCGAAGCCAATCCCTAACCCACACATGCCGTGGTCTGCGAGCAGGCAACCTCTCAGTTCTCTCCTCCAGCGACAAGTCCTCTTCAACCAAGGCAAGAGCCACGATAACATCTCCATCAGGGTCCATGATGATCTCACTTACCAACCCCTGCAAAAGGAAAAAACAAAGCCTAGCATCAAAAGAACACGTTATAAGGCATCAAAAAAACCACTACCTACTTCCCTACACATCTCCTAGCCAGTTACCCACATCCTAGCAGACTCTGCTCATATGGCCACCCACATAGATATTTTGCACCATTGAGCGGTCACAAACAACATTACACTGCCTCACAACAAAACCTGTTATCACTACACCCATGGGCCTCCTCCCCAACTATATAACCATCGTCCAAATTGTGACATCATTACCATACCCCCATATAGCTGCCCATAATGTATATGTACTACTACAAGGCCTAGGAAAATACAAAGCTCAACCACACAGACAGATGCCATCCATCCATTTTGTGGCACACAATAGATCAATCAAACACATCATAATTAGAAACTTCATACCACAGTACTTGGGCGTCTGCTACATTACACAAGAATGATCCATCAAGCAAAGATGTATCAAATGCTATACACAGCTATATCACAAATCATGTGTGAACATCAGTACTTACTTAATGACTCTGGGCAGCAAGCGTGCCGTAGCTCAGTCATTAGTGGTTTTTATGTGGTAACCATCCAATCACAGAACATCTGCGTCATCTAATTCACCTAGCCGCCTGGGCGTTGCCACGTGCGACTACTGATTAGGCTCCTGTGCTGCTTTATGCTTGGTCATGTTGTGTTTAAAATGTGGCCAGCTGGTCTGCAACCCATGCTCTTCAATGTGCATTGTTCTAGTAGCGTCTCACCACCTGAACTCTGTTGGACAGACGGTAAGTCGGTGGATATGCTATTGGGCTTCGCATGTATGATATATTATTTTCGACTTCCGAGCCATATTTTGCAAGATGTATGGGCGGGTTATGTACAGCGTCATGTCGAGGTGTGGTTTGCGACGCCTACGCATCGTTAACTCACTCCATGTCCTGTTTCACACATAATGATCCTTGACACCAATGACATGACAATGTGTCATACAGCACTACATCGGTCCATAAATATGTGCTGAGGTCATTCCTGTGTCTACATTTTGTGTGGTACGCCATGTGTGCCATTTCCACATGATACAGCTTTGTAACTTTGCCTGCCCAGCCCCAAACCACATATGCCCCGTGTCATGTGCAGCATGTCACATCTGTGTACACATATAAAGGCCATTAATGCTTCTGCATACACAAGCTAACTGCCAGACCACCTGTCATTGCTAGTGCTGGACATGGATTGGCCACACAGAGTAGGGTGTGACCTGATATGTACATATATGTGTTTTGGTAACAGACTATGTATTCTTTTGGCAGATGGCTGAGAGTCCTGATTTTGTGCGTGAACTCCTATCCATGTACCAGGACCATGAATGCCTGAGGCGGGTTGCATCGCCAAACTACAAAAATAAGGCGGCGAGGGCTGTGGCCTACGGGCACCTTGTCGAGCTGGCAAACCGGCTCGACCAAAGTAAGACCTGGACAGTGCTGATGGTTGTGGAAAAAATCAAGCGGCTGCGCACCGTGTTTACCAAAGAACACAAGAAGGCGCTGATGGCTCGGTCCGGGGCTGGAGCTGAGAAGGTCCCTAAACCACGTCTGTAGTATTATTTTTTTTTTTAAACATTAAATTTTTATTGAAGTTTTTGTAAAACATGAGAAACAAACATAACATGTCAATGCCTGATCCTTGTCGGAAACAGAAGCGGGGGATCTGATAGACATTAGACATCTAAAGCCTTGAAAACAGCAGTAATAAGAAAAGTAAGTGTTATAAGGGGGGAAATAAAGGTAGAAGAAAGAGAGAGAGAGGAGAGAGGTAGAAGGGAGGGGGGGGGACGACGTCGGGATGTATTGGGTGTCCGGAAAAGGGGAGGGGAGAAACCACGCGGACTGCAGCATGGATCGGGTCACATTATGTCATCTATTTAAATCGAGTGTGATGTGGGTCTTTAAAATGAAGCCACCATTTGATTTGTTTCAATAAGTTCCAACTAAACAGACAGACAACTCACGGGGAAGACCGCTCCACAGCCGGTGGATCTGCAGGTTTTGCGGGGCAAGAGGGCTGGACGAGTCCCTGGGGGATCGGTGCAGCCTCTGGGTGTGAGGCCCAAACACTCCATCTATCATGAATCGACCGTCTGGATAACTTATTTAGTGCTAGATAGTATTCCTGATGGAAGATCCAGTTTATCTTATATGTCAGCTCAGTCAGGGTAGGCAAGGCTGAGGCCTTCCACTTCGCGGCTAGGCATAGGCGGGCAGCGATAAGGATATACGTTACCGTCCCCCGCAACGGCCAAGGGAAGTCTCGAATGCCAATATTCAGGACTGCCAACTGAGGCGTCAGATCCTGCCTAATTCCAGTGACCGAGTGGATCAGGGTTTGGACTAACATCCAGAAGGGGCGAATTTTCGGGCATGTCCACCACATGTGTGCTATGTTGCCTCTCTCCCCACATAGTCTCCAACACTGCGGGGAATGCCCCCAGTGGTGTGAGCAAGGCGAACAGGAGAGAGGTACCATCTGAGATGAATTTTCTTTATATTCTCTAGATGGTTCACACACCTGGTGGTGCTCCCCACTTCTTTAGCTGCTGCGTGCCAGTCATCAATGTCTGACGTAAAGTTGAGATCTCCCTCCCATTTCCTCATGTAAGGCAGTTTCACCTCTTGGTCCACATGCACCAATTCTCCATAGATCTTGGACAGTGTCCGCGGTTTGGGGGGATCCGCTTGAACAACCCTAAGGAGAGACGATGTACGGAGGGGGGGCACAGGTAGTGGGATGTATGTGGCCTCGCGTAGAAGGTGGTCTAGTTGAAAAAACTGCAAGAATGCCGAGCGGCACTCAGGAAACCACCCACAAAAGGTCTCAAATGCAGGCCACGTCCCCTCCCGACAAAAATCTCCCAGTGAGAGCAAACCTGCATCCTCCCATGTCCTCGTCTGAATCGACGGGACATGGAGGCGCAGCGCTCGTATAGGTACTTCCTCTGGCGGAACACGGGTCCAGGTCCGCGGCAGTGTCCTCCAGTAATGTAAGAGGGTTTGGGAAGTCTCAAGCTGGCGAGTCTGGGTGACTGGTTGAATCGACTCAGCCGCCAGGAGGTCCCCTAAAGTGCCGCCCCTCATGTAGGAAGTCTCAATGGATATCCATCTGAGGTGTTCAGGGCTGCGCCACCAGGACCCAGCCTCCTCCAGGATGACAGCCCTATGGTATTCCAGAATGTTTGGCATACCCATTCCACCCGCCCCTATCGGAGCGTACATCGTCTCTCTGGCCACACGTGGTATCTTATTAGCCCAAATGAAAGTGTTTACTGCGCTCTGTAATTTAGCCAAAAGGGTTTTGGGGATCCTAAGGGGAACACATCTGAACATATATATTACCTTTGGTAAAGTCATCATCTTGAAGGCGTGCAGGCGAGCAATCCAAGAAAGAGACTTAGCATCAAAGGTGGCTACGTCCGAAAGGACTTTTGATAGTAGTGACTCATAGTTAAGTCTCATGAGTTGGTTGGAGGGTGCCAGTGTAATCCCCAGGTAGGGGATACCGCCCCTGGACCAGCGAAATGGTAAGAATTTAGAGAGAGCAGCTACTTCTGAGTTCGCGATTCCTAGGGGGAGAAGAGTTGACTTATCCGCGTTCAGCTTGTAGTACGAAACCCTCGAGTACTCCTCTAGTATGCGCATGACCGCTGGGAGGGACCGAGACACCTCTGTGCAAGTGATGATAATATCATCAGCATACAGACCAATGGAGTGGACACCTTCACCCACTTTGACCCCCGACACATCAGGGGCCGAGCGGATTTTCTCAGCCAGGGGTTCCACTGCCAGGGTGAAAATCACCGGTGACAGCGGACAACCCTGACGAGTTCCGTTCGTGATCCGGAAGACAGGCGAGAGAAAGCCAGATGTAAGAACCTTGGCGTTAGGGTTGGAGTAAAGTGACAGCACCGCCTTTAGGAATGGTCCCACGATGCCAAATCTCCTAAGTACCGCTTCCAGGTAGCCCCAGTGCACCCTGTCAAACGCCTTTTCCGCGTCCAAAGACAGGAATGCACCTGGGGTCCCCTTCAGCTCCATGGATTTGATGAGATCCACCATTCTCCTTGTCCCATCTTTCGCCTGTCTCCCGGCCACGAATCCGACTTGGTCCGGATTTATCAGCTTGGGCACCACCCCTCTTAGTCTGTAAGCGAGAACAGCGGCATAGATTTTGAGGTCGCAGTTCAGAAGGGAGATAGGTCGGTAGCTCTCAGGGAGGTCAGGGCTTTTGCCAGATTTGGGAATCGTAATTATTGTAGCTTGAAGCTGGAGCGGGTCAATTGTGCCCACGTCTCTCCACACGTCTGTAGTATTATGACCTCCTCACCTTCACCCTGGGCCAGGAGGCTTAGCACCCAACACGGTGCAGCAGCCGCCTTGCCTAACCATCTTCGGCCACAATCCAAGAGCCTGCCCCGTCACAGGAGGTGACACGGGTAATTGTTGTTTTGCTACCTATGTCCACACCTTGGTAGTTGCACTGATGTTGGTGGACATGTAGAAGGCACAATCGTGTTGGACTTTCACCATTCTTCTGTGTGTTCTGCTGTGTGTTGGCTCGTGGCTGTTGGCACAGATTGTGCTGTGCTATGTTAGGGCACTTGGCATATCAATTTGGAGCCTCAGGTGAGTACAGAGCACTGGTCTTCTTCTTTCTTCATCTCTGTTTCCAACCCTGCTACTGTTGATTTTGGTGTTTGGCATGCTCAGATATGCGCCATCTGGTGCTTGGTGGTTGGTTGTGGTAATTGATTGGTCAGTACATTGCTACTCTTGTCAATTTTTTTTTTCTATGTTTGATTTACAGGCCCCTTGTGAGTCTGGCTCCAGTGCAGAGGACCCAGACGCTGGCCAGGCTCCACCCTCAACATCTTTGGTGGAGCAGGTGCCTGATCCCAGTGATGGGCGGCCGTGCCCAGGGCCCAGCTCAGGCATACAAAGTCGGCGAACACCTGCCCCACCCAACACTGAGCTGGGTACCTGGGCAAAATGGGTCCTATTGGACCGGGAGAAGACCCCCGCCACTTCAATCGGGCACATGGCCGGTGAGTGGGTGTGTCGCATGGAGCCGGAACAACGTGCCATCGCTGAGAGGGCCATCATTCGGGTCCTGGAAGTGGGAGTTGATGGGGCACTGAGATGGGGTGGTTACATTGCCATCCCCAAGAAAACACCCCCAGTGCCCCCTGCGCCCCAACAACCTATGGCTAGAGGTCGACAAAATCAGGATCCCCCACCAAACTTTGATTTCCCATACCTACGTCCACATATGTGTCAGCTTCAGCAGTATGGTTGTCTGTGTAGTGTGTATTGGGTGTAATGGTGATGTTTGTGTGGCACAAGGAGAGGCCTCATATCCACAATAAAATAGTTGGGTCATTGTAGCTGACACAAGCCTATCCCTAGATGACATGTGTGAGTATTGAGAGATTGCAAGTCTTCTGTGGCCGACATTGGCGAGTATGTTTGGGTCTGTGTGTTTGTTAATGTGGGTGTGATATAGGAGACATTGATGTAAAATAGGGCTGCATCCGTGTAGAAATGGTACTGTATGGTCAGATCTTTATCATGTCACACTACACATCTATGCAACTTCTTTAGCCATGTGTTGTGTTTTCAAATTTCACCTCCCAAATGTGTCCCTGTGTATGTTGAGACAAGGGATCACACAGTATTTTAGTTTGCACTCACATTTATTGTTTGCAAAAGTTATGTCAATGATGTTTTTTCCTATTAGTTGTAGGCAAACCATACTACCCACTTTCCCAATGTGGGATACTATAAGAAAAGAGGCCAACGGGGCCTAAAAAACAAGGGTGCCAACATGGCAAAAGTCAAGCAAAACAGATACAAGGGCCATTGGCCACATTAATGGGGCTATATGGTAGAGTAGGGGCAATTGCGGACTGGGTTGCCTGGAGGCACAGTATCATTGCACCCAACCGGTCCAGGTGTTGCTGGCCTTCTCGGTGGGCATGCTCCAGGTGCTGCTGTGCCTCCCTGTGTGCCTGCAGCAGTTCAGCAATAGTTGGTACACCTGTATGATGGTGGGTTTACACACACCAATCATTGTATCCAATATCTGAACAGATCTCTGGTTGCAGTGAAATCATGGACACATAGTTCCATTTTGTGGCTGTGTACAACATGGAGCAATCTGTCCATGATTTCACTGCAACCAGAGATTGGTTCAGATATTGGATACAATGATTGGTGTGTGTAAACCACCATAACGGCCATTAGTCAGTGACATGTGTAGGTGTGGCTGGGTGGGTGACGTCATTGGTCAGGATTTCACTTACATTGCAGATCTCCATCCCGGGTTCCATCTTCAGGAGATGGTGATGACATCCCATCCTGCAGCGCGAGGTCTTGTCCCTTGACAAAGAAAGGAAAAAAAAACAACATCATTACTCACATATTGATGTCAGGGACACACACCAACATGTATATTACAAAGCTTGGAGCCCATTGCCAACACTTACCACCAATCCCAACTACAGCAGGCTCCATGTCACTGTGTGGGGCACGGGAGCTGGAGATGCTTGGGGGGGAGTTGAGCCTGGGCTTGGGTTCTGGAGTAAGAGGACCGGGCTTCCTGGTCCCTCCAGGGAAGGTGAGGGTAGGGTCCTGGGGGGTACGGGAATTCCTGGTCCCTCCAGGGAAGGTGAGGGTGGGGTCCCGGGGGGTGTGGGACTTTCTGGGCCCACCAGGGAAGGTGAAGGTGGGGTCCCGGGGGGTGCGGGACTTCCTGGGCCCTCTAGGAAGGTGATGGTGGGGTCCCGGGGGGTGCTGGACTTCCTGGGTCCTCCAGGGAAGGTGAGGGTGGGGTTCCGGGTGGTGTAGGGGACCGTCAGCCCTCCTCAGACAGGGAGACCTCCTCATCTGTAATATCAAAATTGACAAGACACTGATATTACAAAAGGAACACAACATAGGGCAAACACGTACTGTGTGTGTATCAATGTCATTAGGGCGTGAAGCCTAGCCTAAAAGGTTTGGGTCTTGAGGGACCCTATGGTTAGGGGCCAGTCTGTTTTTGGACATGACCATAACACCAGTGAGCACATATTTGGGATGTAAAACACTCTTGGATTAGCAGAGGATAGATTTTTACACAAAACACAAGAGCATACAGTAAGCATCTGGTGGTGCCACCATGGGGGCAAACACATAGCAGTCAGCTTGTAGTCACTTTTCCGGATTGTGATCAATGTCTTGTGAAATGCTATGTATCAGAGTGCACATATATGTGCTGCCAGGTGTGATGTGGCCCTTCAAATTAGCATTAATATGTTGTGGTCAACTTTGCTGTCATTACACACCTATGTTCGGCCACACACAGGTCAAGGACCACTATAGCCGTCAGCATTAACAAAACATATATTATGTATTCTGCACCTTCATGTTGCAGTGTGACCAACATGCAAATGCAAATTGATGACATGTCCACATGCTGGTTTATGTCACACTATGTGCCATGGCACAATACCACATGATGGTTGGGTAGTGTTTGGAGTAGGATGATTGGCATGTGTGTGTTTGGCATTGCCACATACTCACCACGCAGCCTGGCAATCCGGGCACGAATGTCCACAATCCGCCCTGTGGACTTGTGTTTCAGGTCCGCCAACTTTTTTTGGATCCGCTGGATCTTCCTCAGGATACTCTGCTTGCGCAGTCGTGGGTGGCGGTGACGCTGGTGGCACCCGTAGTCATGCCGGTCACACAGGTCTATCAGAATGACAAGTTCTGCCAGACCCCATGTGGCAGCTCGCTGTGCGACCGCCATGACTCTTCTACTATGTGCAGGGGAGGGGCAGGCACTTGGCAGGCAGGAAGGAACAAGCAGAAACGTGATGACCACACCACGCACATGGCGCCTCCAAAAAAGGTTGAGGGCGCTAACAAGGTAGACGTCCGCGGAGTGGGCGCAGTAGAATGTACCCAGCAGCGTCACCAAATTCACACACATAGGGTGATTGTAGTGCGTGGCCCATGGCACCCATCTACAATGTGTAGCCCAACATCTGAGCTGTCATGTGTAGCACTATACTCCACACAGCGCAACTTTATACACGCGGACAACATAGTTTGCGCTATTCTATGGGCACGTAATTGCACTGAGTTTGCGGATGGGTGTGTAGCAGAAGATGTGTGTGGTGCTGAACGGACAGGTCTTCAAATATGGCGCGGTGTCAACTGACAGCTAATGGAACACAGTAGCCAACACCAATCATCTCAGACGGGGCGCGGACTACAGCACGCTGAGGCACGCCTACGGGAAATCACATAAAATGCTCTTTCCATCAGTATCGCCCTGTCACACGCCAAAACACGTAAATATCGCCATACCGATTGCACCTGATTACTGAGCACTGTTCAGAAATCAGGCGACAGCGATGGGCGATTTATCGCCGCGAAATCGCCCAATCACACACCGCAACCATATCGCCTTTCAGATTTGCAAGGAGATTGCGGCGTGTGACGGTACCTTAAGATAATAAATCTTTCACTGGTTGTTTGCTCATGGAGCCTTGGTTAAATAGCAATTACTGAATCTCATACTGTTCACTGTGTAAGCGGTGGTTGTGTGGCTATATTAATCTGTCCCTTAATGTACAAAGTGTGTGACTATATCGTTCATAGAGGCTGTGTAATCTCTTAGCAGCCCTATTTCCGCCTCATGGACCCTATTGGGAGGCTGCAAGGAAAACTGATTCAGTAGTGTATTCTAATTAAGGTGACCTAGTACACAATCCACCTATATAATTATACTGTTGGTAACTATTTGAGCATACAAGATATTGGAACTTAACTCTTTATGCTACAGATATTTTTATACGAATACAGCACCTTAGTAAGCATAGAGTTAATTCCAATGCTATTTAATATAACCATTATACAGCATACTGTTATTGATATTTGAGCTTAGTGCTTTGTATCAGTGGTCAATGACAATTGTTAATTGCTGTTTGGTTATGTGATATAACCAAAGAAAACGAGGATTTCAATGCATATATGTATTTATTAAATATCTGGCACGCAACAGGAAAACACCAAAGGGGGACAAAACAATTGCACAGCCCCGGATATTCACATAGTTAATTAGGCTGAAAGTAGTAATACTAGCACATAAATATTGCACATATCCCAAAGGTCACCCAAGTATAGTAGCTTTCCCAAAGGAAAACAGTAAGATATATAGTATAGAGTATATCAGAGGGCCAGAGAAAAGTGCAAAGTATAGTGCATTAATCAGTTACCTGCCTGTAAGTGAGTCCGGAGCTGCTGTGGGAAGGATCCCTACAGCCGTTTCGCAGGCTAACTGCCTGCTTCTTCGGGGGGAGTGTAATGAGCCGTGCCGGCGGGTCCTTTTTATGTGTGCACCCGGACTTCCACAGTGACCGAGCGATGGGCGGAGCTTCAACTCGGCAGCCAGGGAACGTCCCCGCGTCACATCCGGTTGGCGTGTTCATGTAACACCACGGATGAACGTGGCGTTACCAGGGCAACCAGGGAGCTCCAGCACTCAATCGCCGACCGCCGCTTGCTAGGGACGCGTCACCATAGCAGCGGCGGTACACAGGAAGGCAGTCTACCGTGAGGCTGTGAACCTATTATGGTCAGTTGTGGCTAAACTCAAAAATTAGAAGGGAGGAAAGTAAGAAAAGAAGGGAAGCAAATATATCATACATAATATCCCATAAAGTCCAACCCTTCCAACATATGAGTAAAGCCGGAGTATTTTCTTCTCTCAAAGACGATCATAGGTTCAGGTGGTATATAAGTATCAGGTGGCAGCGTCATTCCATGGCACAGGATCATCCATCCCAGGAGATGGGTAAGGGTGAAGACAGACAAATCTATGGGGAAAATATACGAGAGCAAAAGTTAAAATCAAATTAAAACATCTTTGTATAGGCACTCAGAGGAATGGTGGTAGCTTACTGTCTCATTGAGACCTACCGGTACTAGAGAACCAAGTGTGATGATCCATTTTGTCTCACACTGGGCCAGTCGTTTCCGTAAGTCTCCCCCCCTAATCCCCCCATGGATAGCATCAATCCCCAGGAAAGAGAGGAACCGAGGGTCACAGCCATGTTTCTCCCTAAAGTGCCGTGGTAACGTTTTTAGACCCGCCACATCCTCATCCTTAGCCTTCACTGCGTCACAAATGTCGCGGCAGTGTTCCCTGACTCTAACGCGAAATTCGCGGGATGTGAGTCCAACATAAATGCGAGGACAGCTGCACCTGGCATAGTAGACCACAAAGGTGGTACTACAGGAGATGTAGTCCCTGATCGTATACCTTTTCGTGGTGTCAGCTGACTCGAATGTATGTCCCCGCACTATGTTGGCACAAGCCGCACAGTGGCCGCAGGGGAAGCAACCCTTTCGTGGTCCTCTGGATCCAAATAGATATGGCACCCTAGGGGCATAGTGGCTGTGTACCAATAGATCGCTTAGATTCCTACACCGTCTGGGTGTCATGGGGGGTATTCAGGTAGGCAGTGTCGAAGGACACTGTCCGACCGGAGCACCGCCCAGTGTTTAGACAAGACAGACCTCATCCTTCTCCAGTCCTGGTTATACGTGGAAATGAACCTAACCACTCCATCCATTTTATTTTTCTCTGACCTTCCAGACCCACCGTGGGCCAGCAGTTGTGTACGGGAGACACTTTTGGCCCTATTGTAGCCGTCTTTGATAGACCTATTGCTATATCCTCTCTCCTCGAATCTAGTCCTAAGTTCCCTGGCCCGCTCCTCAAAAGAGTTTTCAGTAGAGCAAATCCTCCTTGTTCTCAGGAACTGACCGACAGGGATAGCTCTTATGGTTACTCGATCATGGGACGAGGAGGCATGCAGGAGGGAGTTGACCGCCGTCGCCTTCCTGAAAAGATCAGACTGTAATGAGCCATTGTCGTCAACACTCAGTCTGATGTCCAGGAAATCAACTGTCGACTGACTGTAAGTATATGTCAGTTTGATGTTGATCTCATTGGTGTTCAACTCCCCCATGAATGCCTCCAGCTGCTCCAACGTGCCGGTCCAAAAGAAAAGTAAATCATCAATATATCTGTCCCTCGACACTGCCTACCTGAATACCCCCCCATGACACCCAGACGGTGTAGGAATCTAAGCGATCTATTGGTACACAGCCACTATGCCAGGTGCAGCTGTCCTCGCATTTATGTTGGACTCACATCCCGCAAATTTCGCGTTAGAGTCAGGGAACACTGCCGCGACATTTGTGACGCAGCGAAGGCTAAGGATGAGGATGTGGCGGGTCTAAAAACGTTACCACGGCACTTTAGGGAGAAACATGACTGTGACCCTCGGTTCCTCTCTTTCCTGGGGATTGATGCTATCCATGGGGGGATTAGGGGGGGAGACTTACGGAAACGACTGGCCCAGTGTCACGGGTGGCACGGATGACAGGGTAGAGGCCACGCGCAGACGGTCCCAGCGTTTGGCCAATCAGCCATAAGGTTTGAGGACGGTCCGTCTTTCAGGGGCATTTACCTTCTGTGTAGATAAAGAGAAGGTATGATAAGATCTCCCTATCATGGGAGGACGGCTGGGAAGGTCTTGTGCTCGGTCTGGTTTCTACACCAGTATTCTGGGTCTCTAGGACCCAGCAGGTTCTTCCCTCCTTTATAAGGAGTTTCATTGCCCTCCCTCGGTGCAGGTGATATTTCCTTGTGGACTCATTATCCTTGCTCCAAGCAGAAGCTGAGATTGTGGAGGTTGCTGTGCTCTGCTGCAAGATAAGTGTTTTCTTTCCCCATTGTCTGTTTTCCTTGTGTTGTCTTTAGTTGTTAGTGGAGGGGTCTAGTGAACCTCCCCATCTGATCCTTAGATAAGGTAGTGCTAGGATCAGAGAGGGACGAGGTTCGTGGTCGGCGACAGTTGAGGAAACTGTATAGGGACGTCAGGGCAGACAGGGTCAGCCCCAGGAAGACTAGGGGTCACCCTCTCCCTCTTGTGCCCATAGCTTTAGGGACTCCTTATCCCCCCCCGTCGTTGTCCTACGCTGGGTGTCTCTCCCGCTCCCAGCGTGACATTATCACCTGCCAATACTGTAACTGAAGGACAGGGGAGGAACCGAATTTTCTTCCTTTCCTTATGGATCCTGTGTCTGCTTTGGCCCAGC
This sequence comes from Allobates femoralis, assembly GCA_033576535.1. Classification (NCBI taxonomy): domain Eukaryota; kingdom Metazoa; phylum Chordata; class Amphibia; order Anura; family Aromobatidae; genus Allobates; species Allobates femoralis. Next base: position 457,672,492 of record JARQOC010000001.1, read on the forward strand.
AGCTGCAGTCTCTGTCTTTGGAGGTTGCGGACCTTCGGTCGGCTTTACAGGGCCCGCAACCGCAAAATGGTGTCTTGGGGAATCAAGCATTGGGTCAGGCCAGACCTGAACCTAAGGTTGCCCTCCCTGACAGGTTTTCAGGAGGTAGAGATAAGTTTACTGTATTCAAAGAGGCCTGTAAATTATATTTTAGGCTTAGGCCTTATTCCACTGGTGATGAGCAGCAGCGTGTAGGAATTATTATGTCGCTACTGCAGGGAGATCCCCAATCCTGGGCTTTCTCTCTGCCACAGGACTCTACTTGTCTCCGCTCTGTGGATGAATTTTTTGACGCCCTGGGCCTCATATATGATGACCCTGACCGTGTCGCTTTGGCTGAATCCAGGTTACGCCATCTCCGCCAGGGGACTCGGTCGGCGGAATCCTATTGTTCTGAGTTCCGCAGGTGGGCTACGGACACGAAGTGGAACGATCCGGCACTCCGGAGTCACTTTTGTCAGGGTCTTTCGGAGAGGCTGAAGGACGCTCTGGCGGTTTATGAGACCCCTCCGTCCCTGGAGGCGGCTATGTCGTTAGCTATTCGTATGGATAGACGCCTCCAGGAGCGGAGGGGGAGACCTCCTGTTACTGGGAGCCATTCTCGTGGTGATTCCTGGTTACCGGGAGGTCACGCGGAGAGTGAGTCGTTCCTCCCGAGTGCGGAGGAACCGATGCAGCTGGGAGGTGCGGCGGCCTCGAGGTTCTCCGCCGGTACCTCCCGGGGCAAGGGGAAGGGGGTCTGTTTTTTCTGTGGGAAAGGGGACCATTTTATTGGGGCCTGTCCCTACACCCCTACACGGACTGGGGGGCCTGGACCTTCTGTGACTATGGGGGGTGTGGAGGTGGTCGAGCGGGAGGTGTGTGTGTATCCTCCATTTGTACTTCCCGTTTCCTCCTAAGTGCGGAGGTGGCGCTGGAGGGCACAACGGAGGGTATTTCTGTGTTTGTGGATAGTGGTGCGGGGGTCAGCATGGTGGATGCTCAGTTTGTAGACGCTCATGGGCTTAACTGCTGTTTATTGTCTCGCCCCATCCGTATCTATGCCATCGACTCAGCACCTCTTGCTCAAGGTAGTCTCACACATATCGTACATGACATTAAGTTGACGGTTGGATCCCAACATGAAGAGACGATATCTTGCTATGTTCTAGACGGTCTCCCCGCTCCCATTGTCCTGGGCTTGCCATGGTTGATTAAACATAATCCCGTAGTGGATTGGCAGTCCCGGGACATTGTGGAATGGAGTGATTTTTGTTCTGAGAATTGTTTGGTTACCTCGTTTTCGGTGGTGTCTGCGGTATCTCTGCCCCCGTTCCTATCGGAGTATGAGGATGTGTTCTCAGAGAAGGGGTGCCAAGACCTGCCCCCCCATCGGGCATACGATTGCCCAATCAACCTCGTTCCCGGAGTTAAACTGCCCAAAGCTAGGATGTTTGCTATATCGGGTCCGGAAAGACAGGCGATGAAGGATTTCATTTCCGAGAGTCTGCAGTCGGGTCACATCAGGCCCTCAACCTCGCCGGTTGCGGCTGGTTTCTTTTTTGTTAAGAAAAAAGATGGGGGCCTCCGTCCTTGCCTGGATTTCCGGGAGTTGAATCGGATTACTGTCCGTGATCCGTACCCCCTCCCTCTGATTCCTGATTTATTCAGTCAGGTAGTGGGTGCTAAATGGTTCTCCAAGTTGGATTTGAGGGGGGCCTACAACCTGATTAGGGTCAGAGAGGGGGATGAATGGAAGACGGCATTTAATACCCCGGACGGCCATTTTGAAAGTCTCGTAATGCCGTTCGGGCTCACTAACGCCCCTGCGGTGTTCCAACACTTTGTCAATGACATATTCCATCATTTGGTGGGTAGATTTGTGGTTGTTTACTTAGATGATATCTTGATCTATTCCCCCGATTTGGAGACGCATCAGTCCCATGTCAAGCAGGTGTTACAGGTATTACGAGACAATAAGCTGTATGCTAAACTCGAGAAATGTGTCTTCGCCGTTCAGGAGGTACGGTTTTTGGGGTACCTCCTGTCGCCATTGGGTTTTCGGATGGATCCGGAAAAAGTCCGGGCGGTGTTGGACTGGGAACAACCGGACAATCTACGGGCATTGCAACGTTTTTTGGGGTTTACCAACTTTTACCGTAAATTTATTCGGAACTATTCGGTGCTGGTGACGCCTCTTACGGACATGACTAGGAAGGGGACCGATTTTTCCGAGTGGTCGGAGTCTGCTCGCCAGGCTTTCTCCTCCCTAAAGCGTTGTTTTGTTTCCGCACCTATTCTCCGTCAGCCCGATCTTTCTCAGCCCTTCGTTGTGGAGGTGGATGCGTCTGAGGTGGGGGTGGGGGCTGTATTGTCGCAAGGCCCTTCGCCTGGGAAATGGGTGCCCTGCGCGTTCTTCTCCAAGAAGTTGTCGTCGGCCGAGAGGAATTATGATGTCGGTAATAGGGAGCTGTTGGCTATTAAATTGGCTTTTGAGGAATGGCGTCACTGGTTGGAAGGGGCTGTCCATCCCATCACGGTTATTACCGACCACAAGAACCTGTCTTACCTTGAGTCCGCCAAGCGTCTCAATCCCCGGCAGGCCCGGTGGTCCTTGTTTTTCACGAGATTTAATTTTACCGTCACTTACCGTCCAGGGGTTGAGAACGTGAAGGCTGATGCATTGTCGCGTAGTTTCCCGGGTGGTAGTGCTCATGAAAGTCCCGTTCCCATCTTACAGGAGGGGGTGGTTGTTTCTGCTCTTTGCCCTGATCTGGAGGGGGAGGTGTTGAAGGTCCAGGGGGGCGCCCCTGCCTCCTGTCCTTCTGGGAGACTGTTTGTGCCATCATCTTTGCGTCTCAGAGTGCTGTCAGAGCATCACGACTCCGTATTGGCAGGGCATCCCGGCAGTAGGGCCACCTTCGATCTTTTATCTCGTCGCTTTTGGTGGCCGGGGTTGAGGAAGGACGTAGCGGAATTCGTATCTGCCTGTAGTGTGTGTGCACGGGCTAAGGTTCCGCATACCCGTCCGGCTGGTTCTCTCTTGCCATTGTCTATTCCTGAGAGGCCATGGACACATGTGTCAATGGATTTTATCACCGATCTTCCGGCGTCTGCAGGCAAGACGGTAGTGCTGGTAGTGGTTGATAGGTTCAGTAAGATGGTTCGCTTTGTGGCACTGCCCGCGCTTCCTAATGCTCGGACACTGGCACAGGTGTTTGTAAGTGAGATCGTGAAGCTTCATGGAGTTCCCTCCGAGGTGGTTTCTGATCGTGGTACTCAGTTTGTCTCCAAGTTTTGGAAGGCTTTTTGTGCACGTTTAGGAATTGCCTTGTCCTTCTCTTCTGCTTTTCATCCTCAGTCTAATGGGCAGACCGAACGTATGAATCAGAATTTGGAGACTTATCTGAGGTGTTTTGTCTCTGACAATCAGGAGACTTGGGCGAGTTATTTGCCCTTGGCCGAGTTTGCCCTTAATAATCGTCTTCAGGAGTCCACTGGCAAGTCACCGTTCTTCGGTGCATATGGGTTTCATCCTCAGTTTGGTACTTTTAGTGGTACTAGTCCTTCCGGAGTTCCTGAGGAGGACCGATTTACCTCATCCCTCTCCTCGGTTTGGCGGAGGGTACAGAGTAGCTTGAAGCTCTTAGGCGACAGGTACAAACGTATGGCTGACAGGAAGCGTGCGCCAGGTCCGGACCTGTGTGTGAATGACTACGTGTGGTTGTCTACCAAGAATGTTAAGTTGAAGGTGCCCTCTTGGAAGTTGGGGCCCAGGTTTATTGGCCCTTATCAGATAACCGCCGTTATCAATCCCGTGGCGTTTCGTCTTGCGTTGCCTCCCGCTCTTAAGATCCACAATGTATTTCATAGGTCGCTCCTCAAACCGTATGTGCCGTCGTCTAACCCGTCTCCTTTGCCCCCGGAGCCCATCTGCGTAGCGGGGAATTTGGAATTTGAGATCTCAAAGGTGGTTGATTCTCGCAGGGTGCGCCGTTCTCTTCAGTATTTGGTGCACTGGAGGGGATACGGTCCGGAGGAACGGATGTGGGTGCCGGCGTCGGAAGTCTCCGCCGCTAGGCTGGTCCGCGCTTTTCACCGTTCCCATCCGGATAAGCCTGGTCCTGAGTGTCCGGGGGCCACTCGTGGACGGGGGGGGTACTGTCACGGGTGGCACGGATGACAGGGTAGAGGCCACGCGCAGACGGTCCCAGCGTTTGGCCAATCAGCCATAAGGTTTGAGGACGGTCCGTCTTTCAGGGGCATTTACCTTCTGTGTAGATAAAGAGAAGGTATGATAAGATCTCCCTATCATGGGAGGACGGCTGGGAAGGTCTTGTGCTCGGTCTGGTTTCTACACCAGTATTCTGGGTCTCTAGGACCCAGCAGGTTCTTCCCTCCTTTATAAGGAGTTTCATTGCCCTCCCTCGGTGCAGGTGATATTTCCTTGTGGACTCATTATCCTTGCTCCAAGCAGAAGCTGAGATTGTGGAGGTTGCTGTGCTCTGCTGCAAGATAAGTGTTTTCTTTCCCCATTGTCTGTTTTCCTTGTGTTGTCTTTAGTTGTTAGTGGAGGGGTCTAGTGAACCTCCCCATCTGATCCTTAGATAAGGTAGTGCTAGGATCAGAGAGGGACGAGGTTCGTGGTCGGCGACAGTTGAGGAAACTGTATAGGGACGTCAGGGCAGACAGGGTCAGCCCCAGGAAGACTAGGGGTCACCCTCTCCCTCTTGTGCCCATAGCTTTAGGGACTCCTTATCCCCCCCCGTCGTTGTCCTACGCTGGGTGTCTCTCCTGCTCCCAGCGTGACACCCAGTGTGAGACAAAATGGATCATCACACTTGGTTCTCTAGTACCGGTAGGTCTCAATGAGACAGTGAGCTACACACCATTCCTCTGAGTGCCTATACAAAGATGTTTTAATTTGATTTTAACGTTTGCTCTCGTATATTTTCCCCATAGATTTGTCTGTCTTCACCCTTACCCATCTCCTGGGATGGATGATCCTGTGCCATGGACTGACGCTGCCACCTGATACTTATATACCACCTGAACCTATGATCGTCTTTGAGAGAAGAAAATACTCCGGCTTTACTCATATGTTGGAAGGGGTTGGACTTTATGGGATATTATGTATGATATATTTGCTTCCCTTCTTTTCTTACTTTCCTCCCTTCTAATTTTTGAGTTTAGCCACAACTGACCATAATAGGTTCACAGCCTCACGGTAGACTGCCTTCCTGTGTACCGCCGCTGCTATGGTGACGCGTCCCTAGCAAGCGGCGGTCGGCGATTGAGTGCTGGAGCTCCCTGGTTGCCCTGGTAACGCCACGTTCATCCGTGCGTGTTTACATGAACACGCCAACCGGATGTGATGCGGGGACGTTCCCTGGCTGCCGAGTTGAAGCTCCGCCCATCGCTCGCGTCACTGTGGAAGTCCGTGCACACATAAAAAGGACCCGCCGGCACGGCTCATTACACTCCCCCCGAAGAAGCAGGCAGTTAGCCTGCGAAACGGCTGTAGGGATCCTTCCCACAGCAGCTCCGGACTCACTTACAGGCAGGTAACTGATTAATGCACTATACTTTGCACTTTTCTCTGGCCCTCTGATATACTCTATACTATATATCTTACTGTTTTCCTTTGGGAAAGCTACTATACTTGGGTGACCTTTGGGATATGTGCAATATTTATGTGCTAGTATTACTACTTTCAGCCTGATTAACTATGTGAATATCCGAGGCTGTGCAATTGTTTTGTCCCCCTTTGGTGTTTTCCTGTTGCGGGTCCAGATATTTAATAAATACATATATGCATTGAAATCCTCGTTTTCTTTGGTTTTATCCGCTTGCTATACGAGGATGCTCGTTTCCCCATTGAATATCATGGGAGTAGACATACATTGTTGAGTGATGGGTGTTATGATATTGGTTATGTGATATGTATATGTATACAGTGGAAGTTTTGCTGTCCAATTTAACATCGAGTGTCTTTTGATCTGTATATTCCCCTCTGTGATCCACTTGATTATTATAATAAATTTGCACTCTCCTAATATTGGGCTGAAATGTCATTCTTTTGGTTAGGTTTGTGGTGTATTAAGCGATAAGACCATATGATCCCTGTATACCCCAAGTGCTTGCAGTATATGACAACAGTAATGTTGATGTTACTATGTAAGTTGGTTACTTGTTCTTTAACCACTGAGCCACCATATACAGTGCTAACCCTTAAGGTACCATCACACGTGGCAATTTTGCTAGCAATTTCACAGGCAATTTGCTGGTTGCAGTGAAATCATGGACACATTGTTCTATTTTGTTGCCGTGTACAATGCTAACCACTGAGGCACCATATACAGTACTAACCACTGAGCCACCACACAGTGCTAACCACTGAGCCACCATACAGTGCTAACCACTGAGCCACCATATACTGTGCTAACCACTGAGCCACCATATACTGTGCTAACCACTGAGCCACCATATACTGTGCTAACCACTGAGCCACCATATACAGTGCTAACCACTGAGCCACCGTATACAGTGCTAACCACTGAGCCACCGTATACAGTGCTAACCACTGAGCCACCGTATACAGTGCTAACCACTGAGCCACCGATACAGTGCTAACCACTGATCCACCGTATACAGTGCTAACCACTGATCCACCGTATACAGTGCTAACCATTGAGCCACCGTATACAGTGCTAACCACTGAGCCACCGTATACAGTGCTAACCACTGAGCCACCGTATACAGTGCTAACCACTGAGCCACCGTATACAGTGCTAACCACTGAGCCACCGTATACAGTGCTAACCACTGAGCCAACCGTATACAGTGCTAACCACTGAGCCACCGTATACAGTGCTAACCACTGAGCCACCATATACAGTGCTAACCACTGAGCCACCATACAGTGCTAACCACTGAGCCACCGTATACAGTGCTAACCACTGAGCCACCGTATACAGTGCTAACCACTGAGCCACCATACAGTGCTAACCACTGAGCTGAGCCAGCTTGACGTCAGGATGAGGACCAGAATGAGGACATATATACCAGGATGGGGTAGCTATATGCCAGTATGGGGGATATATATACTAGGATGAGGGAGATATATGCTGATTATGAGACGGACACTGGCATTATAAGACAAACCCTATTTAACATTAAAAATGATTTTTTTTTTTTCTCTTTTCCTTTACCAAATTTGGGGTGCTTCTTATAATCCGGTGCGTCTTATAAAGTGAAAAATACAATACTTTAATACTCTATTTCTTAGGGCCAGCAAGTCTGCTCTGTAGACTTGTCTGCTCTGTGTCTCATCAAAGTGTCTCATACAAGTGTCATAAGAAGAATTTTACTAGAATTGAAATACTAGGAAGCATGTGGTCTCTCTCATCTCTCATCATTGATCTCCAGTTATCACCACTGGGATGGGCGAGTAGTCAAATACTCGAGCTCACTATACTCGTGTCGAGTACATCGTAATACTCGGGTATTCAGTGCGAGTAGCGAGTCCAATGTTAGTCAATGGGAAATGTGAATAATTGTCTGCTGGACCCAAAAAAGCAGCCTGGGGGCTTAGGAAAAGGCTGAAATGGGTGCATGATTGCCATAAAGCCCCCGTCACACCAGGCGATGGGGATGTCGGCGGCGACTGGCGGGTGCGCGCACGTTTTTGGCGCCCCGCCAGCGTGGCCGTCCCCTGTTCAGATGGGGCGACACCTCCAGACCCGCGCCGGCGATCTGTCAGGCGGCATCACCGCCGGGGTGTCTGGAAACCCCAGCGGCAATGCCGGACAATGGGAGCCTATGGCTCCCATCGCCTGACAGTTCACCGGCGCCCGGTTACATGGGGCGATGTGTGCACTTCGCTCCATGATGGTCTCCTGGTTTCAGAGCACTGCTCTGAAACCAGGCGACCGCCCAACACCGCCGACATCGCCCCTTTACATGAGGCGACGTAGGGGCGATGACGCCGGTTATAGGCCACGCCCTCACATCGCCTCTGTAATGGGCGGCGATATCGCCCCGTGTAACAGGGGCTTAAGAGTGAGTTATCATGGAGGAGATCTTATGAGAGCTCAGTGTGTTAGCAGTGTAAAGAGAGCGATCTGCCCTAGGGGCTCTGTGATGGTTAACGCAGAAGCCACCCATCATCATCATCATCATCACATGGGCTTTACAATTATAAAGCGTGGACTACTGGTATTGTCTCCAAAAAGTAGCCCAAGGGGCTGTACCATGGTTAAATATCAGGATTGTTAGGTGTACACTGGAGCAAACTGTATCAATTGTGGATATGCTGCTTGAAAGCCTGCGGGGGATCTTTTGTGCAAATATCCCCCTGTACAATAGGCAATGAATGAAAGGGTGTGTAGGCTCAGCGCAATTCCTTTTTCTCAATGGCTTATGTCTACTGTATATCAATATAGCTAACAATATGTATACTAAAAAATCTTAAATCACAAATATGTGTTTTTTAACCGTGTACCGGATATTTATTCAAATCATTTTTATCAAAATTTGTTTATATAAAATGCTTTAAAACATTAAAATCCTGATGTGTATACATATACAGTTATTTCTATAATGAATATGTCATTACTCTTCTGGACAGAGTTCTGTTCCGTTAGTGGGGGTGATGTCTCCCAGAATCCGTACACCCCATATGGATTCTGAGAGACATCACACCCACTAATGGAAATGAACCCTGTCCAGAAGAGTAATGAGATATTCATTGAATTATAGAAATAACTGTATATATATATATATATATATATACATCAGGATTTTAATGTTTTAAAGCATTTAATATAAAAAAAAATTTTGATAAAAAGAATTTTGATAAATATCCGGTACACGGTTAATAAACACATATTTATGATTTTATTAAGATAGTTTAGTATACATATTGTTAGCTATATTGATATACAGTAGACATAAGCCATTGATAAAAAGGAATTGCGCTGAGCCTACACACCCTTTCATTCTGTACCATGGTTGATGAAGGGCCAAACAATTATGAAGCTAGGACTACTAGCAGAGTAGTTGCAGTGCCCAATGTCCAAGTATAGCCATACCCTCTCCAAAAAGTAGCCCAAGGGGCTGTATCATGGTTCAGAGGTGTATCTAGGTTCTCTGGCACCCAGGGCAAGACTTCAGTTTGGCACCCCCCAAGCGGTCTGAGTAGTCTTCATGTGACCGATCATTCATATATGATTTGCACACTTACAGTCATGTGCCGACGAGCTGCAATACCTAATTCTCTCAATGTTCAATAAAAAACAAAGTATATTACATGCTGTTAGGATTGGGCTACAGGGCTTAGTGTTTGAATTAAAGGGCTCGTCCAGGTGTGAGATGAGTCTATACTCCCTCTTCGTGACTGAGGGCCTCGGAATTCTCGCAGCGCGTGGTCTGCACACTGTCAGGATTCTCTTGTGTTAATAGAAGATTGGACAGTCGTGTGAGCACATGAATGCAATTCTTCGTTCAGTTCATTTTCATTGATCGAGACCTCGCATGTCTAGTCAGTACGTGACTAGTATGTAAATCGCATACTTAAGTTTTATGACCTCCAGCAGTAGAGAATCCTGACAGTGAGCAGTGTGTGCTCTGTGAGTATTCAGAAGTCTGCAGTCACATAGAGGGACACATGGAGTGGCTGCAGACTTATCACAAATGTGGGACAACCCCTTTAATGCTTCTAACAAATGAAAACATAGAACCCTTAAATTGTGAGGGCACAACTCTTTATGAACATAGCCATGTATCACATAATCTTACAGGTTATAGATTGTTACATGTGTACAGGATCAGAATCAATAATAGCACAAAACTGCATCAACAGACCCACCAGAGGTACAGAAATTCATCCATATAACCTCCATCAGTACAGAAACACAGCATCACAACCCTCATCAGTATATAAATACACCAGCAGACCCACCAGAGGTACAAAAATGCATCCATATAGCCCCTATCAGTACAGAAACACAATGTCAAAAGCCTCATCAGTGCAGAAATACAACACCAGACCCACCAGAGTTACAGAAATACATCACCAAAGCCCTCATCAGTAACAAATTTCATCAATCATTAGAACCACCAGAGATGCAAAAATACATAACTAGAACCCCATCCATATAACCCCCATCACTATAGAAACACAGCATCACAATCCTCATCAGTACAGAAATTCATCATCAGTAACGACATCAGTAAATGGTAAAACACTTGTAATGTGAGCTCAGACCTATACACATTTGTGCTGCATGAACCTACAACCCCTACTACTTCCTTAACACTGGTAAGGAGTACTGGGAGTTGTTGTTACCAGTCACCATCAGATCATACAGGAACTACAGTACTGATGAGAATTAGTCAGTATCATAAATACGGTAATCATTTACATCCAGGTACATTATAGATGACCTTGTCTCGGATTGTGATCATTTTCTTTTCTTCATCTTGTCCTGACACCATAATGACTCTTCACATCCACAGCTCATCTCTGGAGACTTCCATCTTCTCCAGTCTTCCGTACATCCCGACACGATATCTTTAAAAATAGCAAAATGATCAAAATTCTCATGAATAAAAATATCTGCCCTACACTGAGCCCAGTAATATATAATTGCTCCTCCTCACTGTTCTCTGCACAAAATATGGTTTACACACTGTCCCTCTTCGGGCACATGCCCTCCACACTGCCCCTCATCACACTGCCCTCACCTTTCCATACTGGGCTCCATGGTCACAGTGTCCTCTACACTGTGTCCCCCTATATGGCCCACGGTTTATACTATTCTCCCTCGATATCCTCACTCCACATACTGTGTTGGTAGCCATCCCCCTCAATCCTCGTATTGTGTCCACACTCTTCCCCCCTCATTCCACATACTGTACCGCAGCCATCCCCCTCTCTCTCCATATACTGTGCCCCAGCTATCCTCCCTCACTCACCATACTGTGCCGCAGCAATCCCCCCTCACATCTACCATACTGTGCCACAGCCATCCCCACTTACCATACTGTGCCGCAGCCAGGGCCAACTCCAGGATTTTGTGGGCCCTGGGCGAAACAGTCTCAGTGGGCCCCTTTAACACATACTATGATTCATGAATATAATATAGAAGCTGCAGGCTGTGTATATGCAATATAGAGGCTCCTGGGTGGGCTGTATATATATTATAGAGGCTGTTCAGGGTTGTATATATAATATGGAGCTGCCGGGCTGTATATATTATTTGGAGGCTGTGCTGGGCCATATATATTATTTGGAAGCTGTGCTGGGCTGTATATATAATATGGAAGCTGTGCTGGACTATATATATTATTTGGAGGCTGTGCTGGGCTGTATATATTATTTGGAAGCTGTGGCAGTCCAGCAGCAGCCTCCAAGTAATATATCCAGCTCAGCACAACCTCCAAATAGTATATATAGCCCAGCACAGCTTCCATATTATATATACATCACAACAGCAGTCTCCATATACCCCAGCACAGCCTCCGTATACAGCCATCACAGCCTCCGTATACCGCCAGCAAAGTCTCTGTATACCCCAGCACAGCCTCTGTATACCCCAGCACAGCCTCTATATACCCCAGCACAGCCTCTATATACAGTCAGCACAGCCTGTATACACAGTCAGCACAGACTTTTATATACAGTCAGCACAGCCTTTATATACAATCAGCAGAGCCTCTATATACAATCAGCAGAGCCTCTATATACAGTCAGCAGAGCCTCTATATACACCAGCACAGCCTCTATATACAGTCAGCACAGACACTATATACAGTCAGCACAGCCTCTATATACAGTCAGCACATCCTCTATATACAGTCAGCACAGGCAGCCCCTATATAGAGTCAGCACAGCCTCTATATAGAGTCAGCACAGCCTCTATATACAGTCAGCACAGGCAGCCTCTATATACAGTCAGCACAGCCTCTATATACAGTCAGCACAGCCTCAATATAGAGTCAGCAAAGCCTCTATATACAGTCAGCACATCATCTATATACAGTCAGCACAGACTCTATATACAGTCAGAACATCATCTATATACAGTCAGCACAGCCTCTATATCAAGTCAGCACAGCCTTTATATACCCCAGCACAGCCTCTATATACAGTCAGCACAGACACTATATACAGTCAGTACAGCCTCTGTATACAGTCAGCACAACCTATATATACAGTCAGCACAGGCAGCCTCTATATACAGTCAGTACAGCCTCTATATACAGTCAGCACAGCCTCTATATAGAGTCAGCAAAGAATCTATATACAGTCAGCACAGGCAGTCTCTATATAGAGTCAGCACAGCCTCTATATAGAGTCAGCACAGCCTCTATATACAGTCAGCACAGGCAGCCTCTATATACAGTGAGTACAGCCTCTATATACAGTCAGCACAGCCTCTATATACAGTCAGCACAGCCTCTATATAGAGTCAACAAAGCCTCTATATACAGTCAGCACAGGCAGTCTCTATATACAGTCAGCACAGCCTCTATATACAGTCAGCACAGTCTCTATATAAAGTCAGCACAGTCTCTATATAAAGTCAGCACAGCCTCTATATAAAGTCAGCACAGCCTCTATATACAGTCAGCACAGGCAGCCTCTATATACAGTCAGCCAGCCTCTATATACAGCCAGCCTCTATACACAGTCAGCACAGCCTCTATATACAGTCAGCACAGCCTCTATATACAGTCAGCACAGCCTCTATATACAGTCTGCATAGCCTCTATATACTGTCAGCACAGCTTCTGTATTCCCCAGCACAGCCTCTATATACAGTCTGCAAGCCTCTATATTCCCCAGCACAGCCTTTATATACAGTCTGCATAGCCTCTATGGTACATATCATCCCCGATCCTGCTGATCATACTCACCTTCCATCCGCTTCCTGCGCTGTGTCCTCCTCAGATGCTTCCCCACCACATCCTTATAGCAGCAGCTCCTGGGACTATGGAGCTTTCTCCTTCCTACTTCCTGCAGCAGTGTGATGAGGTGCAGGGTGCGATGACTCATCACTTTGCTACAGTAGGCAAAGGAGGAAACACCACTGCTCCCCTGAGCCAGCACATGGCTAATGTGCATCGCATGCAAATTAGCCATGTGCACTGGGAGCTCAGCGGCGCCCGGCATTTTCTCTGGTCCTGCTGTCACCTGATAGCGGGAACAGAGAGAACTGCCGGCTCCCACAGCAGGGAAGGGGTGGAAGATGCGGCTGGCGGTGAGGTACCTTGAGCGCTGCAGCAGGAGGCTGGATGGCGCCCTCCTGTCTGATGCGCCCGGGGCAAATGCCCCGCGAGCCCCCCCCTAGATACGGCCCTGCCATGAGATGAAGGAAGCAGACCTCAGGGGCCAAACAATTATGAAGCTAGGACTACTAGCACAGTAGTTGCAGTGCCCAATGTCCAGGCATAGCCATAGTGTCTCCAGAATTTAGCCTAAGAGGCTATATTATGGTTGATGAAGGAAGCAGGCCTCAAGGGCCAAACAATTATGAATCTAGGACTACTATCACAGTAGTTACAGTGCCCAATGTCCAGGCATAGCCATAGTGTCTATAAAAAGTAGCCCAAGGTGCTGTACCATGGTTGATGAACGAAGCAGGCCTCAAGTGCCAAACAATTATGAAGCTAGGACTTCTAGCTCAGTAGTTGCAGTGCCCAATGTGCAGGCATAGCCATAGTGTCTCCAAAAATTAGCCAAAGGGGCTGTATTATGGTTGATGAAGGAAGCAGGCCTCAAGGGCCAAACAATTATGAATCTAGGACTACTATCACAGTAGTTACAGTGCCCAATGTCCAGGCATAGCCATAGTGTCTATAAAAAGTAGCCCAAGGGGCTGTACCATGGTTGATGAACGAAGCAGGCCTCAAGTGCCAAACAATTATGAAGCTAGGACTTCTAGCTCAGTAGTTGCAGTGCCCAATGTGCTGGCATAGCCATAGTGTCTCCAAAAATTAGCCAAAGGGGCTGTATTATGATTGATGAAGAAAGCAGGCCTCAAGGGCCAAACAATTATGAAGCTAGTATAGGACTACTATCACAATAGTTGCAGTGCCCAATCTCCAGGCATAGCCATAGTGTCTCCAAACTTTAGCCCAAGGGGCTGTATTATGGTTGATGAAGGAAGCAGGTCTCAAGGGCCAAACAATTATGAAGCTAGCCTAGGACTACTATCACAGTAGTTGCAGTGCCCAATGTCCATGCATAGCCATAGTGTCTCCAAAAATAAGCCCAAGGGGCTGTATCATGGTTGATGTAAAAAGCAGGCCTGTCTGCATTCTCTGTAGTCAGCCATGTGTGTGCATCTGTGATGATTGCCCCAGCAGCACTGAAAACACGCTCTGACATCACACTAGCAGCAGGGCAGACCAGCACCTCCAAGGCATATAAGGAGATGTCTGGCAAACTATGCAGCTTGGTTACCCAGTAATTAAATGGAACAGAAGCGTCAGGAAGGACAAGTTATGGTCACTTAGATAGTCGTTGACCATCTTGTGCAACTTCTCCCTCCTTGACGTTGTTACCAGTCCAGGTAGCCCTTGCTGATGAGCCGGTTTATTGAAGATGGCCCAGTTTGAGGACATTTTACCACCACCTCGTTTGGACCTGCTGGCTGTGTCTCCATTAATGCATGCTGTTGCACTGAGCTGGACCACTGCTAGCAGCGGTGTCTGAGGGTGATGTTGCCATCAAATCATCAACAATGGCCCTCTAAGAGGATTCTATTGTGAAACCCCTTGGTGACTGCAACAGTAGCGAAGGAAATTTGTCCTTATACCGTGAGTCTAGAAAGGTGGCCAACCAGTATAGGTTGCAGTTGAAAATGTGGATCATGCGAGGGAATGGGCACAGACAGTTAGATATTGTGATGGGCCAACCGGCTATGTTAGGAGTGACGGGTATGTATGCACAGACAGAGGTCTGCGATCTAAATCCAGGACAGTTTGCTGGGTTATATTGTCCCACAAATCTGTATATTTGTTATGGGCTGGCTTTAGGGATGGTCAGATGTGTGGGAGGGACTGGCCACCCACATACCCCCTCCTCCTCCAGGGGAGTGGTGAGGGCTGATATAATGTGAGTTTCTGCCTGGTCAGATGTCTGTCAACCAGCGCCTGGAAGACTTCCTGTTTGTAGCACATGGGAGGAAAACCAGGTGGGGAAATGGAGGTTGCCAGAACGCCTGGATGTTGAGATGGACGGAGCAGTCTGATACCTGCAGAGCTGTGGGGAGCAGGTAGCCCCAGAAAATGGGGACTTAGGTGTATTGACTGGCCCAGGTTTATTTTCTGGAGTGCGGTTTATGAAAGGCAATAAATCGACATTGGACTGTTCTGATATAAATCCGTTGCTGTGTAGATTGTTTTGTGCTGCCAAGTGAGTGAACCCCAACCCACTTAGTGATCGCTACGTCACAATATGAAGTGTGCCATGTGTGCCAAGCTGCAAAGAAGCAAATGTTCTTTGACCCCATAAGGAGGAAAAATACCCATGCTCATCCCACACTGAGTCTCCTCCTCCACCTCCTCCTCTCCAGCCCACCCAAGCTGGACAGACATGAAGCTGGGGTTGTGAGTCCCCTGTGTAGCATGAGGGGTCCCCTCGGTATCACTAAAAAATAAGTCCTCTCCCTCCTCATTTTCCTCATCATCTTCATCCCCCAATCTTGCTGATGAGGTTGGCTGGGCTGGGTGGGATCACCCATTGTGAAATCTTGCTCCATACCCAGCTGCTGGGCACTCAAAGATTCCATTTTTAGGTTATTCAGTGATTCTTTCAGCAAATATAGCATAGGGATGGTTACGCTAATAATAGCCTGATCACCGTTCACAAGCTTGGTGCAGTACTCAAAGTTATCAAGTACCTCACAAATGTGAGCCTTCCACACCCACTCGAGACTTGTTATGTGGTATTCAGCAAGTGCCCTCTGCTACTCACTTATCCTTACCAACATGATATGTTGAGTTCCACCGTGTTGGCAGGTTGCAAATGAGTCGGTGGTTTCGCAAATTAAATTGCTTTTGAAGTGCTGCAAGACTGACAACAGCGGTTGAGGACTGGCGGAAATGGGCGCAACTACAGCACACCTTCTCAAGTAGGTACGGCAAGCCAGGGTATGTTTTTATAAATTTCTGCACCACTAGGTTCAGCACGTGAGCCATGCATGTCACATGTACCAGCTTCCTTAGCTTTAACGCCACCACCAGGTTACACCCAATATCGCAGACAACCAGACCGGGTTGGAGTTGCAGTGAGGATAGCCACTGATCGGTCTGTTGATTTATTCCTTGCCACAGTTCTGCTGCAGTGTGTGGTGTTTCACCTAAGCAGATGAGCTTCAGCAAAGTGTTTTGTCTGCTTTCCGGATGCACTGCTGCACAGCTCCCAACTTGGGAGTGATGTGGAGGGTAATTCAACATAGGATGATGAGGCTGTAGAGGAGGAGTAAGATGGGAGACAGGAGGTATATGATGAGGAAACCCTGATTGAAGTTGGACCTGCTATTCGTGGCGTGGGTAGGATATGTAATGGTCCAGTTTAAGACTTTGTCCCACCCTCTACCGGGTTGAGCCAGTGTGCCGTGACAGAGATGCATTGTCCCTGTCCACAAGTACTTGTCCACGTGTCTGTTGTAAGGTGGACCTTCTCGGTTACGGCGTTGGAGAGAGCATGCTTTAGATTGTTTAAGACGTGCTGGTGTAACACGGGGACAGCACACCGGGAAAATAGTGCTGGCTGAGAACCAAATATAGTGGGGAAGGCACAGCCAACAGATCACGGAAAGCCTGTGTTCCCAAAGCCTAAATGGCAACATCTCCACGGCTAGCAACTTGGCAATGTGCGCGTTCAGTATTTGTGCTTCTGGGTGCGTGGCTTGGTATTTACACCTCCTTTCATAGATCAGGGGCACGGACAACTGGACGCTTGGCTAAGACAAACAAGTGGATGAGCTTGTTGTGTCCTGCGTCTGTGCAACCGCAGCTTGTGAGCAAGAGGTATCACAGACATATCACAGGCAACATGCCCAGCAGACACCGATTTGGTGCCCTGTTGTTCCGCCCACGACTAGGGTGCTTGGCTGCCATGTGTTTCCGCATACTAGTGGTGCTTTGGTTGCCTTTGCCCTGGCCTCTGCTCTGCTTCGTATGGCAGGTGCCACAGATGACAAGATTTGGTTCAAAAGGACTATCTGTAATAAATTTCCAGACAGCGGCTGAACGCACCCTTGCCTTGACTTGGGGCACAGAGGGATCGCTCTTGGCAACAGTTGACACACTTTGCACTCTGCTCAAACCAGTAGCCCTTGGTGCCTTTGTTGGTGCTATGTATCCACTTTCTACCTCTGTGCTGGCTATGTGTGCCAGTGGTCCAGGTCGGATCGGTGGTCTCATCATCGACCACCTCGTCGTCCATGTCATCCTCCTTCCGTGTTGATATTGTCGGCTGGCCAGATGGCAACTGTGTGTCATCATCATCAGCCTCCACCATTTCACCCGATATATCACGTGGATGAAAGTGGCTTTCTTCTGGCCGTAGGCTTTCAAATATTTGGCCATTACCAGACGATACCTCCTCACGTTCTTCTTCAATGTCGCATGGTGAGAGGCTAGAGGCAACAAAAGGATATGGACCTAACAGATCCTTGGAGTGGCCAAGGTTGGGGTCAAATGTTTCCTGTGACTCCTGATGGGGTGATGAACTAGGAACAGGTTGAGAATAGGATGACCCAGTGTTATCTGTATGGACAGGAGACTGTCTGTGTGGTTGTGGACGATTGGGTGCTGCTAGAAAATTTCGTGGAGGCTTTATCAGCCATCCAAGACAGTATCTGCTCTTGCTCTTCTGGCTTCCAGACCTGTTTTCGTTCCAGACCAGAAAACTTCGAAAGGAACAAAGATTCATCAACCTTCTTTGGTCTCCCAGACTCTGTGCCTTGTCGAGCACCACTCACAACCCAACGTCCACGTCCACGTCCCTGTCCCTTCACAACAGCCTTTCTAGGAATTTGGAGGTTTTCTGACATAGCTGCAGATGTTCAGATGCAGATATTGGGGAACAAGGAGCAGTTAGGCTGGGTTCACATTTGTGTATGTGTCTGCATGCTTATGGCATGCAGACACATATACGCAGTGCAAACGCAGCCCATACTGATGTGAACGCAGCGGAGAATCTCCGCATGCGTTCACATTAGTATCAACCCGGTCAGCCAATCAGCTGTCTCGGGGGTGGCCGGGAGGAGGAGATAAGCGGCAGAGATCTCCTCTTCCCGGCCACAGCTGATCTCCAGCCGGTGTCAGCGCGGGAGATTTGAAGATACAGCTGATCTGATAGCTGTTTAAATCTCCTGCGCCGATACCGAATAGGGTGATATCGGTGCAGGAGATATGAAACAGCTGATCGCTGTTTCAAATCTCCCGCGCCGACATCAGCTATTCGGTGTCGGCGTGGGAGATTTAAACAGCTGTCAGATCAGCTGTATCTTCCAATCTCTCGCGCTGACACCGGCGGAAGATCAGTGGAGGATCTAGCTGATCTCCCGGTGGCTGCCACTGATCACCGGCGGTCACCGGGAGAGATTTCAATGAGATCCCCAGCGTTCTCCTGTGCTGTCATGCGGAGGACACTGCGGATCCATTGACTTCAATGCATGGTTTGTGCGCTTGCGGGCGCTTGCAGATAAAACAAGCGACCGCACAAAAAATGCAAAATGCTGCGTCCAGAGTGCGCTCGGGGGGCGCACAAATTATGCGAATCTGAACGCAAACGCAACCGAACGCAGGCAAACGCAGGCACATGTGTTCCCATATTAAACATAGGACCGCATGTGCGCAAGCGTTTGGCTGCGTTAAGTGCGCCGCGTTCCAAACGCAAGTGTGAACCCAGCCTTAGTGCTTTGTGGAAGGTAGCACTACAGCCTAGTTTTGCTTTGTGTTTTACACATAGCACCGCAACGGCACCCAAAAAATTGCCCTGAGGTTTAAGGCTAAATATTGCACAAAATCAGCCACCACACAAGACAGTGGTGCTGGCTGCTTGACACTTGTGCAGTACTGTGCATGCTATTCGGTGTGAACACAGCACAGCAACGGCACAAAAAAGTTGCCCTGAGATTTAAGGCTAAATATTACGCAAAACCAGTCACCACACAAGACAGCTGTGCTGGCTACGTGTCACTTGTGCAGTACCGTGCGTACTATTCTGTGTGAACACAGCACCTCAACGGCACAAAATAATTGCCCTGAGGTTTAAGGCTAAATATTACACAAAACACAAGACAGCGGTGCTGGCTGCGAGTCACTTGTGTGCTGGCTGCATGTCAGTTGTGCAGTATCGTGCGTGCTATTCCATGTTAACACAGCACTGCAACGGCACAAAAAAATTGCCCTGAGGTTTAAGGCTAAACATTACGCAAAAGCAGTCACCACACAAGACAGCGGTGCTGGCTGCGTGTCACTTTTGCAATACCGCGTGTGCTATTCGGTGTGAACACAGCACCACAACGGCAAACAAATTGACCTGCAGGGGTAAATGTGACCCCAAAAATAGCTGGGAAAACTGTCACTACTCCCTGACCTTATACTTTCAGCTCTGAGAAGAGCTGAAATTGCTGACTGTACTATGTGGTACTGTAACGCTCCTGCCTGTCTCCCTGCACTACAGTCACCTAGTACTACAATACTGGTAGCTCTCACAAGAGCTTTTGGGTTTTACAGAGTATTTCTGGACGATTTGCATGAGCAAAACTCTCCCTAGCAACTGCCCACACTCTCCCTACACTAGCTGTGTTCTGCATGCAATGTGCAGAAAATGGCAACAGCAGAGCTTACATAGAGCCTATGAATCATAGGCTATGACTCATGTATGACTTTGGGCTGCCAGCCAATCATAGTAATGCCACAACTAAGAAGGCTGTGGCATTACTGTGATTGACTATTGCTGGGCAGGAGATGCGAATATTGCGAGGCGAGTAGTGAAATACTCGCTAGGTTTCGAGTACCGCGAGTGCCGAATTACTCGCCGAATACCAAATACTTGCGAATATACTCACTTATCCCTAATCACCACCTAACCATTATGTCGATTTTGTCTCCTCTATACAGGTATGCGTGACTGTGTTTCCATGCTCACTGCATTTCTGAATTCATTTTGCCCTTCTGAGCTACTGCCTTGCAAGTCCTCTTGACCCTCTGTAGTCCCTTTGCTTGGGAGTGCCACAATGGCAGCCACCGCACCTGCAGTTCAGTGACCTCCGGTTTCTCGGCTGGTCCTGCAGATTCCAGACCAAATTGGGGCCGGTACCCCTGTGCAACTCATTCCCCTACCCGGCCATCCAGCCAGCTGTAGATTTAGGTCTCCAGGCCTGGAAACCAGCAACCGACCCTTCTGGATGGGTCCTACTCTCTCCCCAGCTGCCTGGGTTCCCTAGAACTCACTCTTCTCCTACCATGTTGTTCTCCTTCTCTCTGTGTAACTGACTCACTCTCTCACTTACTCCTCCCACCCTCTAGACCTACTCCTCCAACCAGCAGATTGGGACTGCTCTATCAACCAGTCTCTTCTGCCCAGCATCTGCCTGGTCTGAAGTTTGGGTTGGTGTTGGGTGTGTGTTGGTGCACCTCAGCAAAGTTTCTTCTCTTACCTGAGAGCATTATACCATGCCTATTGGATAGGTACAATACCACTGTGGCGACCGAACCGCAGGGACACCACACAATACTAAGGAAATCCTGAAAACCAGTACTATTGGAGAGTTTTGGGGCCTGGAGTTGGGGACCTCTGACTTAGAGGACTGAAAACTGTGCTTGTACTAAATACTACAAAATAAGAGTAATAATAATAATCTTTATATACTGTATATAGCGCCAACATATTCCATAGCGCTTTACAATTCACAGGTTCGTATACAAAGAGTTATGAGAGACAATTATAAAAAAGTACAATAATTAAGCAAAAGTAATGGTGACCCTGCTCGTAAAAGCTTACAATCTAACAATGAGGTGGGGGTGACAAAGTACAGGTGCCTATTTACAATGATGGTCCAGCCAATGTGAGGGGATGGGGAGTAGATAAAAGCTGCATGAGTGGCCACCAACCAATCTGTGTAGAGCTCTTGGGTCTGGTGGAATCTGACATTGTCTAAATTACTACAATTGGGGAGAATGATAGGCCGCCCTAAAAATATCTGTTTTTATGGAGCGCCTGAATATGTGTAAGTTGCGGATGATCCTAATTTCTTGAGCTAGAGCATTCCAGAGGATTGGTGCAGCTCGGGAGAAGTCTTGGAGTCAGAAATGGGAGATTCGGATTAATGCAGATGTTAGTCTAAAGTCACTTCCAGAGCAAAGAGGGCGGGTGGGGTGATAGACAGAGATGAGGGTAGAGAGGTAGGGAGGTGCCACACTGTGAAGAGCTTTGTGGATGAGAACAAACAATTTGAATAGGATCCTACAGTGTATAGGCAGCCAGTGCAATGACTGGCACAGAGCAGAAACATCTGAGTAACGGTTAGTTAGATAGGTGAGCCTAGCTGCTGCATTAAGGATAGACTGGAGAGGGGAAAGCTTACTGAGGGGGAGGCCAACTAATAAAGAATTACAGTAATCAAGGAATGGATCAGGGCCATGGTGAGGGTTTTAGTTGTTTCCATTGTGAGGAAGGGGCAAATTCTGGAGATGTTTTTCAAGTGCAAGCAACAAGAGCGGGTGAGAGATTGTATGTAAGAGGTGAAGGAGAGATCAGTGTCAAACATAACACCTAGACAGCGAGCCTGCTGCCTAGGCATTATCGTGGTAAGAGAGTGAGTCAGAGAGAGAGAAGGAGAACAACATGGCAGAAGAAGAGTGAGTTCTAGGGAATCCAGGCAGCTGGGGAGAGAGTAGGACCCATTCAGAAGGGTCAGTTGCTGGTTTCCAGGCCTGGAGACCTAAATCAACAGCTGGCTGGATGGCTGGGTAGGAGCTGGCCCCAATTTGGTCTGGAATCTGCAGGACCAGCCGAGAAACCAGAGGTCACTGAACTGCAGGTGCGGTGGCTGCCATTGTGGACTCTCCCAAGCAAAGGGACTACAGAGGGTCAAGAGGACTTGCAAGGCAGTAGCTCAGAAGGGCCTCCAGTCGTCTGCTTTGGGACTTGTAGCACGAGGACACCAGGAAGAAAAAGTAAAAAAATGTCAGACAGAGCAGGGCAGCAAGGAAAGGCTTTATATGATTCGCCCCAGAGCTGTGGGGTACCCGGTTCCAGGTGTTGTAATTCACGGGGGATGTCACGGGGCCTGTTGCCCATTCCTGTGGCCCTGGTGGTCGCTAAAAAAGGGGAAAAAGAGTCAATAAAAATAATAGAAATTGTTTGTGACGCCACCTACAGTTCCGGTAATGTTACCGGCGCTGCGGGACAGACCTCCAGGGTGATGGTGGAGCAGCAAGATGGTTACGCTCCCTAGGGCAATAGTGGAAATTATAGTTGTTTTTACACAGGGACATAGTTTACACCAGGCCTCGTCACTTGTCCTCTCCCTGCTGCGGTCGGCGGCTCGTCAAGTGAAGATAATAAAGTACGCCACACAGTCTCTTTTTACTCTTTACAAGTTTATTGGCAGTCCTTCGATAACACAGTTCTATCGGGTCTGCCTGGCCTGGGTAGTCACTGGGAAACCAGGATGATTTACTCAAGACCCTCGGTGGTATGCCTGCCGTTCCTTTCCGGTCTCTTCCTGCACTCTATCCTGTCTCCCTCAGCACTCCCGTGCACAGAGCCTGAAGCCAGCTCCCACGGATCCTCTTTTCGGGACTTCTCACCGAGTCCTTAGGACCATATACAGTGCCTTTTTCTGGATGCGTCGGGGTCGGCCACTATTTCCTCTAGAAGCTCGGACCTCCGGTTTGACAGCTCGAGGATAGACACCTACACCATTCTCAGAGCTGGTCCTCTGTTTTAGGACACATCCCTCCGGTCGGTATATGTACCAGGTCCAGATTCAGGCGCACTGCACTACCTGGTGCCTTTAGGATCCCCTTCCGTCCTGAAGGCTTCTCTGCTGTCCTGCACTCCTCACTCCCCCAATGGAGCTTTCTAACTGGCCTCACTATCCTCCCACCCACACACTTTCCTACCCTGTCACTCCTGCCATGGGACTGGGTCTTCCCCACAGTGGGTCCATTCATGGTCCCCTACCTAGGATGTGTGTGGATGTGTTGTGTATGGGTCCTTTGTGTAGCATCCCAATACCGCAGGAATACTACACACTCTTTTATGGGTGCAATACCCCTCCGTGGCGTCCCGACCAGTGGGGCGCCACATTCCCCCTTGGTTAAACTTTTACAAAAAACTCCAAAAATGGGTTGGATAAAACTGTTGGCACCCTAAACTTAATATTTGGTTGCACATTCTTTGGAATAAATAACTGCAATAAATCCCTACCTATAACCGCTTCTGACACCTCTCACCTACTATTTTGGACCACTTTTTTTTTACATTTCTTTTGGTCTCCTATATTTGAAGGCGCCTTAGTCTGCTCATTTTAAAAAGCAACTTCAAATCTCAGAGAGAGAGAAGAATTTGGGAATACAAATTGATAACGACCTTTGACACATTCAAAACAGGATTAAATATTTCACGTGGATTCATGGGTTTTTATATAAAATGAAAGGGCATTTGGGGATATCAGATTCATGCGTTTTATAGAAAATGAAAGGGCATTTGGGGAGATCACATCTTGCAACAGACTCAAGTTAGCGGACAATGAACTTTTGACACTTATCATGTGAACTGTCTCCCTTCGATTTATTTGCCCTCTACAACTCACTGAGGGGTCTTCAGGTCTCCACAGACTACTGGTAATGAAGCAATAATATTTAGAAGAAAAAGTTTACAATCGATTCCTCTTATCTTAGTATTCTTCCCAGCTCCTCTCCCCCTCCCTAGCCTGACTCTGCTTTACGTCACCTGTCGTATTTGCTGCATTATTTCACTCTGCCTATGTATATATGTGTGTGTCTTCAGAATTTGTGTCATTATCAGCCTGAGAAAGGGGCCTAAGCTTGCTATGCTTATCTTTTCAGTTAGCCATTTTAAAGGTATCAACCACTGAGGACTCCCAGATTATAATATTTTTCTCCCAACCAACAGTAACTTTAAGATCTCTTCACAGGTGTTCAATGGGATTTAGAGCTGGACTCATTGGCCACTTCAAAACTCTCCAGTGCTTTGTTTCCATCCAATTCTGGGTATGTTTGGAGTCATTGTCCTGCTGTAAGACCCATTACCTAGGATGCAAACCCAGCTTTCTGACGCTGGGCACTACATTGCAACCCTAGATCATTTGGTAATCTTTAGATTGCTGAATGTCTTGCGCACTGTCAATGCACCCAGTACCAAAGGAAGTAAAACAACCCAAAAATATCTTTAAACCTTCACTATATTTGACTATAGGTAATGTGTTCTTTTCTTTGTAGGCCTCATTTGCAGTAAACAACTAAATCATGTGCTTTACCTAAAAGCTTGGACCTATCTGTTCACAAGACACTTTCCTAGGATTTTGATCTCCATTCATGTTGGCAAACTGCAGTCTAGCTTTTTTTTATGTCTTCGTGTTAGCAATGGGGTCCTCCCATAGCGTTTCATTTCATTCAAATATCAACAGATAGTTTGCGATGACACTGATGTGCCTTGAAGCTGCTTGAATTTCTAAATAGTCCCCCCATATTAGCACACGCCCCCCACCTTTGGGTATAACCCCCCAAGCTGGCACATTCCCCCATCATTATATATAGCACCCCCATGCTTGCACATGCCCCCCTTCAATGTATATAGCCCTCCCATGCTGGCACATGCCCCCCATCATTATATATAGGCCCCCATGTTGGCACATGCCCCCCTTTAATGTATATAGCTCCCCCATGCTAGCACATGCCCCCCATCTCTGGGTATAACCCTCCATGCTGGCACATGCCCCCCCATCATTATATATCGCCCCCCCCCATGCTGGCACATGTCCCCCTTCAATGTATATAGCCCCCCTATGCTGGCACATGCCCCCACCTTTGTATATAGCCCCCCATGCTGCAGCACACATTAAAACTAGTGATGGGCGAATCCTAAATTACTCGGAATCGCTTAACTCTAGCGAGTCCGAGCCCAGGACTCGCTACTCGTTGCGAGTCTAGCGAGTCCAATGTTATTGAATGGGGAAGCGAGTAATAGCGAGTAGTGTGAGATTTACAAATCGCAGATGTGTCTCGGAAGCTTCAGCCTGAAGCAATCCTAGTTTTGCCATTGATTTGCATTGGACTCGTTTACTGTGCAAGTAATCGCTGGGAAACTCGCACAGATAAGAGTCCTGTCTGCTCTGTGTGCTGGCTGCCGCAGCTCCAGGGTCCTAGAGCCCGCCTGCTGCCTGATGTAGCAGAGCTGAGATTGTTCTCAGTCTGCTCATTCCCTGTGCATAGACATCTATATCTTCGGCGAGTGCCGAATAGTAGCGAGTAGACTAGCCCATCCCTAATGTAAAGGTTTTTGTTTTTTTTTTAAAAAAAGGTTGGGGTGTAAAATGTAAATTTGTTAAAACAATGAAAAAAATGGATATGGGTTGTGCAATGCAGTCATTTATTAATTGCAACACCACTCATGGTATATTGCAGAAACTGTCAATACCGCAATAAAAAAATAAATAAATTGGATGCACCATCCATAAATTGAAATGTAGAATTTCAGAGCACATTTCTAAGAAAAATCAATGGTATTCAGGAGCCACAAAACATTTTGTGGAGACACACGATGGAGACCCACGATGGAGACCTGAGTGACCTTAATTTCTACAGTATAGAAAGGGTTGGTTTTCTGGTGTGAGGGGGGGGGGGGTGCTGAAAAAGGAAAGTAATGTTTATAGAACTGTACTGGATAATTAAAATGAACACAAAATTCCCTATGTGTATTAATTATAAAAGCGACACATTGTTCATTACTAGTGGATGTCTCATTATCTCTTGTATACTGTATATACTCGCGTATAAGCCGAGTTTTTCAGCCCAAAAATTGGGCTGAAAAGTACCCCCCTCGGCTTATACGCGAGTCAGTGCTGTATACCGATGTATACATCGGTACATACCGATGTATACATCGGTATACAGCAGCCCCCGTAATGCAGGGCCCCCCCAGCCTCGCTCCGGTCACCTGTAAAGGAAACTATACTTATCACAGTGCCGCTGTCCGCGCCCGCTCGCAGCTGCCGTACGCGATCCTCCATCTTCATGCGTCTTCTTCCTGTGCTCGTCGCAGGCAATGACGTCATTCCCTGCGCCGAGCACAGGAAACAGGAAGAAGAGGCATGAAGATGGAGGATCGCGTACGGCAGCTGCGAGCGGGTGCGGACAGACAGCGGCACTGTGATAAGTATAGTTTCCTTTACAGGTGACCGAAGTCAGGCTGGGGGGGCCCTGGATTACGGGGGCTGCTGTATACTACCGCTGGGGCTGTATACACCACTGGGGCTGCAATACCACTGGGGCTGCTGTATATAGGGGCTGCTGTATACACCACTGGGGCTGCTGTATATAGGGGCTGCAATACCACTGGGGCTGCTGTATATAGGGGCTGCAATACCACTGGGGCTGCTGTATATAGGGGCTGCAATACCACTGGGGCTGCTGTATATAGGGGCTGCTGTATACACCACTGGGGCTGCTGTATATAGGGGCTGCAATACCACTGGGGCTGCTGTATATAGGGGCTGCTGTATACACCACTGGGGCTGCTGTATATAGGGGCTGCAATACCACTGGGGCTGCTGTATACACCACTGGGGCTGCTGTATATAGGGGCTGCAATACCACTGGGGGCTGCTGTATATCATATTGCTGGGGCCTGTATACCACTGCTGGGGGCTGTATACCTGTGCTGGGGTCCACCCTCGGCTTATACGTGAGTCAATAGATTTTCCCAGGTTTTGGGGGCAAAAGTAGGGGGGTCGGCTTATACACGAGTATATACGGGTATATATATATTTATATAACTAGACTCAGGATTTTTTTTCCGCTTTCCTCTATGTGAATGTGTAACCAAAAAAGGTTTCCTGTTTGTAATTAATTATATTTCCATCTATGATTGGTGGAGTTGTATTTTTAACATGTGTTCCATGAGGATCTCATGACTCATAAACTAGTCTGAGGGTGATCTCACTATTATGGAATTTTAATTCTGTTGATATAAAATAAACTTCACTTTTACACTGCGTGGGATTCACCACCTTTTTTTCTTGGATGGATTTGACCGCGCCCTGGGTTGGAGTCCCTGGTTACATACAAAACAGAGTAACCTTGATATATTCCCAAGTTCCTGCTACAGTGTAGGGCATGTTGCTTTGTTTTTCTTCATCTAGGTCAGTGTAGGAGTCGGAGGAAAAAGTGGTGAACGTGTTCTAGAACTTCTCAGTTCTACAGGGTGAGCCATTTATATGGATATGCCTAAATAAAATGGGAATGTTTGGTGATATCAACTTGAAATAACTAATGAAAGAATAAAGCTACGTTAAAACAAAGCACACCATTATTTTTCTTATGAAATTCTCAATAAGTATGATGTGTCACATTACCCTCTTCCCATTGAAAAAATAAAGTTGGATCAAAAATGGCTGACTTCAAAATAGCCATCATGATCACCACCCATCGGGAAACGTTTTCCCCCTCCTATATACTAATGTGCCACAAACAGACCTCTATACAAAAGACAGATATAAATTTAAAAATAAAATATACGTATGCAAAAAAACCCAAAAAACACAAACAAGAAGCTTTGACATGGTACTAAATGTTCAATTATAATTATGAATATGTAGTAATGACATTTCCTAGTCACTAACTAATGACTTTACATGTAATATGAGCAATAATTCCTTTCTACCAATGATAAAATATTAAGGGCAGATGACATCTTTCCAGGAAATGTCTGTCATCTTTGTACACAGAATAAAGCAGCACTTATCACTTAGATCTTGGACCCAAAAAAGGTTTCCTGTTTGTAATTAATTATATTTCCATCTATGATTGGTGGAGTTGTATTTTTAACATGTGTTCCATGAGGATCTCATGACTCATAAACTAGTCTGAGGGTGATCTCACTATTATGGAATTTTAATTCTGTTGATATAAAATAAACTTCACTTTTACACTGCGTGGGATTCACCACCTTTTTTTCTTGGATGGATTTGACCGCGCCCTGGGTTGGAGTCCCTGGTTACATACAAAACAGAGTAACCTTGATATATTCCCAAGTTCCTGCTACAGTGTAGGGCATGTTGCTTTGTTTTTCTTCATCTAGGTCAGTGTAGGAGTCGGAGGAAAAAGTGGTGAACGTGTTCTAGAACTTCTCAGTTCTACAGGGTGAGCCATTTATATGGATATGCCTAAATAAAATGGGAATGTTTGGTGATATCAACTTGAAATAACTAATGAAAGAATAAAGCTACGTTAAAACAAAGCACACCATTATTTTTCTTATGAAATTCTCAATAAGTATGATGTGTCACATTACCCTCTTCCCATTGAAAAAATAAAGTTGGATCAAAAATGGCTGACTTCAAAATAGCCATCATGATCACCACCCATCGGGAAACGTTTTCCCCCTCCTATATACTAATGTGCCACAAACAGGAAGTTGATATCACCAACCATTCCCATTTTATTTAGGTGTATCCATATAGATGGCCCACCCTGTAGAGGTCTGTGTTATTGACTCCTGGCTGGAAGATGTCATAGCAATCTGAGCCAGATGAAGAAAATAATTGGATTTCTTTACTTCCGCTGTGTGTATATATAAAGTCATCAATGATCACTTTATTAACTGTACACATACTATATACAGAGCTCCTGTGTATAATGTCAACGTTGAGCACTGTATTACTTGTACACACAATATACCAGAGCTGTGCAGTTGGATTCAGGGAAATTGAGGAGTCAAGGATGTTTGGCTTAGGCCAGCTTCACATTACGATTTTAAGGCATCAGAGTGAATCCGTGTTAAATCGGATACACTCGAATGCAATTTTGCCTCCCATGTATCCCTAAGGGGCTCGGATTGTGACTAAATCAGATGGCAAATAGGACACATCTGGTTACAATTCATGCCCCATAGCAATACACTCAGATCCGATTTTGCCTCCCTTGTATCAGCTTTGACACAGATACACTCGGAAACTCTGAAATCGTGGTGTGAAGCCGGCCTTACTGACTTCACAGCCATGGTTGTGGTGCTGGAATCGGTGTTCATTTTGGTGGAGTTGGGAGTCAGATGTTTGGCTTACGGACTCCACAGTCCCTCAATATACACAGAGCTCGTGTATTTTGTTACTGGTGATCACCATTACCTGTACACTATATTCAGAGCTTGTGTGTGCAAGGTCATCACTGATCACTGTATTACCTGTACAACCACACTATTCACGGGGCTTGCATATATGTTACCAGTGATTAAGGTATTACTTGTACACTATACAGTGGGTACAGAAAGTATTAAGACCCCTTTAAATTTTTCACTTTGTTTCATTGCAGCCATTTGGTAAATTAAAAAAAAAATTCATTTTTCCCCCTCATTAATAATGTACACTCTGCACCCCATCTTGACTGAAACAAATGTAGAATTTTTTGCAAATTTATTTAAAAAAAAAAACAAAACAAAAAAAAACCTGAAATATCACATGGTCATAAGTATTTAGATCCTTTGCACAGACTTTACATATAAAGAGGACCTGTCACCCCCGATGCTTTCCAAAGTGAAAGCACCCCTGAATGCTGTGTCTGCTGTGTGAATGAGGTGTCTGTAGCCCCCCTGTAAGTTGTACAAAACACTTTAGAAAGTGTACACTTAACGAATCCGGAGGGACTTACTCAGTAATGAGTCCTCGCTGCTCCCTGGTATCCAACCCACCTCCAGTCCCCTCCTTCATGTGTCTCCCCTCCTCGCCTGCTCAATGGTCCTCTGCGTCTGCATGACTTCAGACACAAAGCGAGAAATGGGCGGGAGCGGGACCCAGCAGCTGAAACGCCTCCTGCCAGTCATGGCAGCGCTGGAGCTGCTCCCTGCTGTACATACATAATCTGGAGCAGGGCAGGCTCCAGCGCTGCCTTCACCGGCAGGAGGCGTTTCAGCTGAGAGGACCCGCTCTTGCCCACTGCTCACTCTGTGTCTACTTGACTTCAGATGTAGAGGAGTATTCAGCAGCCGAGGAGGGGAGACACAAAGGAGGCGGCTCTGAGGGTTCTGGAGGTGGTACAGAGAGGGCTGGAGGATACCAGGGAGCAGTCAGGACTCATTACCAAGTAAGTCCTTCTGGACACGTTAACTTTACACTTTCTAAAGTGTTTTGTACAACTTATGGGGAGGCTAGAGATATGGGGGACCCCTTCCCTGAATGCAGAAGACATGCTGCATTCACAGGTGATTTCACTTTGGAAAGCACCGGGAAGGGTGACAGGTCCTCTTTAAGTCACATGCTGTCTATTTCCTTGTGATCCTCCTTGAGATGGTTCTACTCCTTCATTGGAGCACAGCTGTGTTTGATTAAACAGATAGGACTTGATTTGGAAAGGTTCACAAATGTAGGGATGGACAGTGTACATGGACTTGTGCTGCGCTATTCAGACCATTAAGGATCAGCCGATGTTAATCACTAAAGCTTTATTTCCGATGCGTTTCGAAGTTAGTCCCAACTCCTTCAGGGAACAGGAGTTGGGACTAACTCCAAAACGCGTCGAAAATAAAGCTTTAGTGATGAACATCGACTGATCCTTAATGGTCTGAATAGTGCAGCGCATATCCGTGTATACTGTCCATCCCTACATTTGTGAACCACGTCGATCGTGTGAGGTGTGGACCTTGCAGCAGACTTCTTTCCATGTCTTGATGATGGTTGTGTGCTACACAACCCCCCCCCCAGGTGAGTGGCTAGTAATATCTAGTCCCTCCATATATAAAAAAAAAAAAAAAAAAAAAAAAGAATAAGACACTATTGCGCTTCTTTTCCTTTTTCTAGATTTTGATTTGGAAAGGCACACACCAGTCTATATAAAGACCTTACAGCTCACAGTGCATGTCAGACCAAATGAGAATCATGAGGTCAAAAGGAACCGCCCAAGGAGCTCAGAGACAAAATTGTGGCAAGGCACATATATGGCCAAGGTTTTAAAAGAATTTCTGCAGTAATCTAGGTTCCCAAGAGCAGTGGCCCCCATAATCCATAAATGGCAGACGTTTGGGACCTCCAGAAGTCTTCCTAGACCTAGCAATATCCAGCCAAACTCTGCAATTGTGGGAGAAGAGCCTTGGTGAGAGAGGTACAGAAGAACTCCAAGATCACTGTGGCTGAGCTCCAGAGATGCAGTAGGGAGATGGGAGAAAGTTCCACAAAGTCAACTGTCACTGCAGCCCTCCACCAGTCATGCCTTTATGGCAGAGCCTCTCCTCAGTGCAAGTCATGAAAGCCTGCATAAAGTTTGCAAAAAACAAACACAACACACACATGAAGGACATCTGTGG
The DNA here is from genome assembly GCA_033576535.1 of Allobates femoralis. Taxonomy (NCBI): domain Eukaryota; kingdom Metazoa; phylum Chordata; class Amphibia; order Anura; family Aromobatidae; genus Allobates; species Allobates femoralis. The sequence continues at coordinate 457,704,080 of JARQOC010000001.1, forward strand.
GGAGACCTGAAAATGGCTGTCCACTGACGTTCACCATCCAACCTGACAGAACTGGAGAGGATCTGCAAGGAAGAGTGGCCGAAGATCCCCCAAATCCAGGTGTGAAAAACTTGTTGCATCATTCAAGATGACTCATGGCTGTACTAGCTCATAAGGGTGCTAATACTCAATACGGACCAAAGGGTCTGAATACTTATGACCATGTGATATTTCAGTTTTTCGGTTTTAATAAATTTGCAAACATTTCTTAATTTCATATTTAAGTCAAGATGGGGTGCAGAGTGTACATTAATGTGAAAAAAAAAAAAAAAAAAAACTTTTTTGAATTTGGAGGGAGGAAGGTTGAGGAGCTCCTGGAGCGGCCTTGGGAGGAAGGAGCGCAGGCCCGATCGACCGCCACCCGCTATGGTAAGAGACTGCTTCGCCGCCCCACAGCCTCAGGAGAACCTCTTCTTGCCCCAAAGGGACAGGAAACACTAGAGATAGGAGGTGAGAGGGGCTATTTAATATCTTTGTGTTTCATGCCCTATTAGGGCCAACAGGCAACATCCTGTGTGCTGTCGTGGAGGATGGGAGGAGAAAGTTAAAGGGGTCTGAATACTTTCTGTACCCACTGTGTATAGAGCTCCTGTGTATATCATTTGTACACTACATACAGAGCTGTGTTTAATCCCCTCATGACCTTGTAATTTTCCAGTTGTGCCGTTTTTTCCCTCCTTATTCGTAGAGCACAACTTATTTTTCTGTCAATATAGCTGTATGAGGGCTTGTTTTTTGCGATGAGATATACATTATATATTTGAATTACACCATTCATTTAAACAAAGAAAAAAAAATGGAGCCATTTTCTGAGGACCATAATGTTTCAGGGTCTGGGACTGAGTGATTACTTCTTTTTTTTGCTCTAAGTGAACATTTTTACTGATACAATGTTTGTGCGTAGAGGCGATGTTTTGATTAAGGCAGTGTTGCAGCAGCCAAAAAAATGGTAATTATGGTGTTTTTATTTTTTGTTGTTGCACTGTTAACCAATCTGATTAATGTTGTACATATTTTGATGGATCGGACATTTCTGAACTTTGTGATACTAAATGTTTGTCTTATTTGCAATGGGGCCAAAGAGGAGTGATTTGAATTATTTTTTACATTTTCTTTATATGTTTTTAAAATACTTTTTTCCCTTTTTTTTTCGCTGCGATTATCCAATTGCTTATACTGTACAGAGCAGTGATGCATTGCAGTATTCAGCAGAAATTAGGATCTCCTATGAGCACCGGCCAGAAGCCGGCATTCACAGGACGTTAGTCATCACAGACGCAGATATCTATATCTGGCTTGTGACCTTCTTTCAGACCCGAATGTGGCTCTCCCAAGTAAGAAAGGTTAGGGACCATGGAACTAAATCATAAAGGACATGTCACACGGGATGCAGCATTTTCTAGAATAAACAGACCAAACATTTCTTAAACTGAATTTAAATTTCTTTATTTATCCAACACAATTTTTTTTATTGTTTAAAAAAATACAGTTTTATTTTCTCTGAAGGTGGAAAAAGAGCCCATAAAAGGCAGTATCTGCACCATTTTATCAAAAAAGTATGCTAAATAGAAATAATAACAGCAAAAGGTAATAAAGCCGTGACTCAAAACATCAAAAGTGAAGGAAACAAAATAGCAAGAAAAGCAAGACATTTTAATCATAATAGTAGAACATTGTCATCTTTCATGGTCAACTTGTTCACATAATGCAGTTTCAATGCATGAGGGGAGTTTCATACATTCTCAGTTGAGGATCCTCCATCGCATTGTTCTACAACTCCAGTTTTTCAAGAGCCATCAACACGTTCCAGGATTTCCTTGGTATTGTACTGGTGAGGACATTATCACTGGGGCAATACTAAAGAGATCCTGACAGGACTGGAGTTGGGGGAACAATGCTCCATTGGCTAAAGTGTACTGTCAGCTGATACAATCCATGGGCAGCATACATAAGCCACTTGCTGCACGATTTCAGCCAAGTAGTTTGGTTTTGAAAAGCTGTGGTGTTTCAGGGTAAAACATATGGTACTTTAAAGCTGCCAGGGACAAAGACTACGCTGTAGACTAGTCGGACAGGCGAGTCCCTGACAGCTTCCCTATATTGACAGGTCTATGCCCAAGCGATTGGGCACCATATATCAGATGACAGGTTCATTTTAAATTGGCACTAAAGCTGCATTGTTTAAACAAGGTCTGAAAGGGTTTTCGTGATTTTTAAACATTCTTTGTAACATACTGAAAATAGTTTAAGCAACAGTCATTCATTTTTAGAATTCAATAGCACACATGAAAATAAGAGACTTTGTAATGTCTTAGGCAAATTTGCTTCTTTCTCTGACAGAATTATCAGTCAATATCAAAATTCCCAATTCTGAAGTAAAATCTGTATTCAGTGAAGACTTTCCCATTTCTGAGATAGAATCTAATCAGTAACTGCCATCTCCTATGTGAAGAGGGGGTGGAGCTCTGCCTCTAGCTCCTCCCCCTCTTACAGAATCTCATCAGTAACAACTGCCATCTCCTATTTCAGTAATGGGAGAGTCTTCACTGAATACAGATTTTACCTCAGAATTGTAATAATTTAATGACTGATAAATTCCATCAGAGAAAGAAATTTGTCTGATAAGCTATTAAAAAGTTTATTTTCATGTGCGCTATTGATTTCGGATTTAAAAATTATATTGATGGATACGCTTTAAATATTCCCATCACTATGGCTGCTTTATATTGACAACAATAAGGCCATGTTTCTACAAGTGTAGACACTGCAATGTTTCACAAAAGGTGTCTACATCAAAATATGCAATAGCAATTTGATTTTTATTGCTTTTTTTGTAATTTTTAGAAATAAATTGTGATTTCCTTTTAAAACATGGCCTTATAGATCACAGTTAGATGTGCGGTATGAAAAAGGAAAAAAAAAAAAAAGAAAAAAAAAAAAAAGGTAATATCAGATAAGTGTCTTTGTAAAAAAACAAAACAAAGCAACACATCACTAAAGACCACAAAGAAACCTTGAAGGGCACAAAAACACCAAAGAATAAGAAGTCTGAAATTGTTTCAATACACTGAGTAAAAAGACTTGAGTAAAAAGGTATCTGTAAACCAGCTCTATCTTCTGAAATGTGAAGTGTTACCTATGGCAGTGTGATTATCTAGTACTGTAGATCTACCTCCAAGTAGCCAACTCTCCCAACACAACCAAGTTTCTGAGGGCCAGAATGCAACATTCTTCATTGCACCCCAAGTTTTTGTGGTTGGATTGATACTGCATGAACTCAATACACTGTAATACTGCAAAGAATGTCTTAAGGGGTGTAAAAAACAAACTATATAGATGCATCCGATTGTCTGCGTTGCAAGAAATCTCTTTACTGCTCCTATTGCACCATATTTACGATTAACCTACAGTCTCACGATAACCTGGGCACTTCTCAATCATCATTCACCTAGTCTCTCTACAGAACAAAAATAGACATTTCTTAGCATTACTTCTTAGGCTTGCTTTACCAAACTGCAATATTCGCTGAAATGATATAACTTTATTTTGTATCCTGAGTGTAATGGGACAGAACAAAACCGATTTAACACAATATCATAATATAATGACATATGGACGGTTACACAAAGTACTAAAAAGGACTAAATAGCTACCATGCTTGTTTTATAATCTGATTTGTAATAAGTAGCCAACCCTGACCAGTGAAGACAGGAGACACAAACCAATAGATGTCCGCATACTAAACATTTCAATGCGTGATGATCAAAAATAACACTTGGTTCACGATCCCTGACATGGCTCTTTACTGCACTAAGCAATTTCAGGAAAAGCACCAACATACTGCGTCATGGCAGATTGATAGCAAGTGCAAACATGCATATTAACAAGATTCATGTGGCGGTGAACAGAACACATCCCAAGAAAAAAGAAAAATTGTGTGTCATGTATACCCTCCTATCCCAAATCCGCGACTTCTAGGCATCCAACTGACCATACAGTATGTAAGATGAGTAACGCATGTCAGGAAACCAATGCTATGGTGAATACTCTGCCCAACTGGGGTAAAATTAAAAAATATATAAAAAAAACAAAACATTTTATTGAACAATTGTATGTAAAGCCTGGGGCTGGGGGGAACAGAAAACACATTGGTAGATATTGTTCATTGCATTATGGTGCCAAAACAAAATAAAAGGACCCTTCTATATAAAAGTTACAGCTTTATAATAATTATATTCACAAATTAGTGCACAGTTCAGATAAATAAATGCTACAATACATGAACCACATATTTGGTGCTATAAATTAACTTAAAGATGCAAAAACTCCTTCTGATCCGTGCCATCATATAATACTAAAGGCCACAGCTTCGCAAGGGCAAAGAAATAAATCAACTGTCCCCCATGATTTAATCATTCATGAAAGCCTGGACAGCAAGCAGTCAGTATGCTATCACCATAGGGGTGAGTGCCCACGATCAAACCACTGCACTGTACAGTACAAGCACAGTGAAGGGATTTATAGAAATCTCATGACCACTGTACTTTTTAACACCGTGTAAACTGACGTGCTGCGGCTTGGAAAGGGACTCCACAGGTCAATGTGTTGTGAGCAAGAGAACACAGCAAAAATCTGCAGCACCAGTAATTCTGGGCATGGACAGCGCGATCTCCCGCACAGGACACTAGCGCCTCCACAAGAGAAATAACGTTGCGTCCAGAATGCGAGGAATCCTAATGGTGGGCACGTACCCTAAAAGGAAGTCATAAAGACAAAAGCCGGAAAACTATTATAAACCTTGGTTATGAGAAAGGCAGAAATTATGGCAAGTCCAAAGGATTCATGCTCAAAACATACCCACACTGCTAGAGCAGCAGTTTATATACCATCATAAAACCGTAACAGGCGACACCCCATAATAACTTACTAATAGGAACAATTCTCTCAATATGAGCCTCAGACGACTATCACATACCCTCATTAACTGATATTTTCTCAGATTATCAAACGTTCTTATCACCTATACAAAAGACATATAAATTTAAAAATAAAATATACGTATGCAAAAAAAAAAAAAAACACAAACAAGAAGCTTTGACATGGTACTAAATGTTCAATTATAATTATGAATATGTAGTAATGACATTTCCTAGTCACTAACTAATGACTTTGCATGTAATATGAGCAATAATTCCTTTCTACCAATGATAAAATATTAAGGGCAGATGACATCTTTCCAGGAAATGTCTGTCATCTTTGTACACAGATAAAGCAGCACTTATCATTCTTAGATCTTGGGCCTCCTTAGCTATTCTGTAGTGTAACCACAATAAATATACCTTGTTAGACTTGTGCATTTCCAACCAAATCTTCAGATGTTCTCATGCCTCCTCCATCTATCTATACACTTACTTTATTTTCCCTTTGGGATTAGGTGCACAGAGGTGAAATCCACATGCAATTTACAGTCAGAAAATTACACCCTGTGTGGAGCTTCCCTGTTGGTGGCCATGGATGGAACAATAACTAAAAGCCTCAATTTTAACCACTTTAAACTGGTTTAAACAGAATGGCTGGCCCTGAATGACAAGTTCTCAAGTCATGATTTTTTGGTCTGAGTGCTTAACATTAATCCCATCTTTTGTATCAATCTTTATAAGGTTACAACAAAAAAAAAAAAAAAAAAAAAGGGTTCACCTACGGATGAGCTAATTTAAAGAAGGCTTGTCACCAAATGTTTCATATCGAACCAGAAACGTCAACGTACTAGTGACTGCAGAGTGGAATAAAGTTATTTGGTTTGCTTATATTTCCTCAACAGTGAGGTGCAAATAAAACAAAGATTTTACACCTAATGAGTTAACACCCATTTGGAATTAACAAAAGTGATCAGTTATCATTGGGGGGACTGTGTACTGTGTATCATGCTGACCAATCTTAAGCAGTCAGCATTGCAATACTCAAGAATATAAGAAACACCCCTACATTTGTAAGAGAAGACTTTTCAGTGTGCGGGGAGGCATGATATACAGTCTTAATCTCCTGGTCTAACCTCCTGCATGCTTAGAAAGCACAGATGACTCACACCTTTCAAATAAGTTCCTGTGGGGGCGGTGCAAGCACATCGGAGTTTAGCAGGGTCACATTCCACACATTTTTATCAGCTTTTCTAATTTCCCAGCATTGTCAGCTGTGCTGTACTACTCCTCCCCCTCACAACCTGTACTTAGATTGTTCAATAATTCCAATTATGTCTGTTGCGTTCAGAGTAGCGTCTAATTGCATACATCTTAATCTACGTTTACCTGTCCAGTTTTTTGCCAAGTCATTTTTACACAGTTTGTAAGCCAAAACCAGGAGTGGATGAAAAATACAGAAGTGGTGACATCTTTCTATTAGGCCACGTTCACACGTTGAGTATTTGTTCACTATTTTACATCAGTATTTACAAGCCAAACCCAGGAGTGGACCAATCAGAGGAAAAATATAATAGAAAGAAGTCAACCCTTCAGTTTTGGTCAGTGTTTCATATCTGTATTTTTCATTTACACCTGGTTTTTGATTACAAAAACTGAACATGTGAACATAGCCTTACACAGGAGTAACTCAGAAAAGACTGCTTTTGTATGAGTTGTAATGACAGCCTGTAGAGCTCTGCACAACTGACCTGACTACATATTACACACTGAGAAATCTGCTCCAAGCTATGACATGTTTTCTAGTATGTTGCAGCATCATGATTGGTCAGTGTCATGCCGGAGGGAGATGTACACACTTATGCACCGTGTGAACGTAGACTATATTTTGCAGTTGCATTTTTTTTGCCACGTACGGGCAAAAAGGCGCAACTGCATTCACACACTGCGCTTTTTCTGCGCACTTTTCCCGAGCCCATGTTAACATGTGGGCTATGGGAAAAGCGCGCAGAAAAATAAAGCGCAAAGAATTGACAAGTCTATTCTTTTTACACACGCGCTTTTGCTGTGAAAGCGTGTGCGTAAAAAAAAACAAGCAAAAGTGCAACATGTGAATGGATTTCAGCAAAACCCATAGGTTTTGATGGACTACGTATCCAGAATTGCATTTAACTGCATATACGCACGCGTAAAAAAGTGCAGCAAAAATGCAGCAAGCATGTGAACGTAGCCTAAGGGTGCTTTTCCATCTGCGTTTTTGCAAATCTGGCAGAAATCCGCTGTTTTTGCAAAAACGCAATGCGACACACTTGTGCCAAGGTTGCGCTTGTGCTAATGCATTATAAAAGGGACCTATGGACACATGTGGAGGCTCGCGGTTTTGACTGTTATCCAGCGCTTCCGGCGCTAGCAGCGGTTTTCATCCGGCAATGATAGTGCGGGATCTCGGGGAAAATGTGAGTCTCTGCATGTCCAGAGTTCCCTTTACAATGCATTAGCACATGCGCAACTTTGCCGTAAGTGTGCCGTATTGTGTTTTTGCAAAAAAGGCGGAATTCAATCGGATTTGCAAAACTGTAGATCAGGTAAACATGAAGTTCAACAGTTCAGGTTTGCCTGATATGCTGGAATTGTAACGCAGATGTGAATGCACCATTACGGTGAAAACTAATAACTTAAGTCCAAATGGCTGTTAACTCATTAGGTGGCAAATATCTGCACAACGTAGAGGCCACCATTACAACATTAGTTTGGTGAAAGGTACTTTTTAAGAGACCATGTTAGGACTGTGTCTGGCATTACGGATCCGTACAACAATGTTCAATTCATTGCTTAACCTTTCAGGTTTGAAAGCTAGTGTTTGAGCTTTACTGGTTCTGTAAGCTCCAGATAAAGTTTGAATTATGGGAACCGCATAGCTTGCGGTGCTACTCTGTTTACATTACTCCCATTAATTTATGAAGACGTCATGTTCTTTATTGATTACATAACTATGTAGCTCAGAATACTGTAGTTGGGAGTATTTCCAGTCTCAGAACTCAGATAGGATTCACCATTTAAATGCAATTGTGCTGATCTGAGCGATAACAGCAGACATACAGTATTAAAACGACGTGTCGCGTAAACAATAAAAGACATGCCACTCACTCTGCATCATTTTTGTACAGCAAGAGAACCCCTTTAAACAATAGGATTGCAGTGTTTCCATAGGCCATCATGAGCAATACAGTACAGAAATGACAGTATAATAAATTCAAATGAAAAATAGATTTCTACCGATAAATTTAAATTTTACTACATTCTACGATCCAGAAAAAAATAAAAAGATTTATGTTGTCTATGGCTATCATATGATATATTCATTGGCATCACCTCTAAGATGCCAGTAAAGCTTTAGCTAAGATTCCATCAAAGAAAAACTACATTGCCGATGTAAACTTGGATTCTTCAAATATTACTTCAACCATATACATTGGACAACCATGGTCGAAAAATATGAGTTAATAGGGAAAATTGCCCAAAGTCCCCCAAAATAAAACAGGAGTTGACTCAGTCTAATGTTAAATGTGTTACTCTACATTGGAACAACATTGCTATTGTAGTATTTATCGATTCCTGGAAATATAACGTTCTCTAGCTTGTAGCCCACTAACAGTTGTATTCATGAGACACACTGAGGCAACAGGATGACTAGTCATTCATGTTCAGACAGTTTTCCAAAAGGAATAAAGCTTATATCTAGGGATCCCAGCAGAAACAAAATTTTGTGATCGACTTGTAGTAAAAGTGTAACAAACAGGCATTTGAAAAGCGGAGAACTGCTTTAAAAAGGGACTGCTCTGTGACCTATTGTCCCATAAGGGACCGGTAAGTTCTGAGGAGCAAGATACTACTACTTTAAATTGCATTGTTACAGAACAGGATCGTTTTTTAACCTCCCATGCATCCCTATGTTGCTGGATGTGTCATAAATGGGCATCTGTTTCACTGAATGTAGTACTAGAATAGTTTTTTTTTTTTTTTTTTTTTACCGGCCCCAAAAAATCGGAGAACGCACAGAAACGAATCCGGTCCGGAGCAGTTAATATTGGGGGGGGGGGGGGTCTATGGAACCGGAAAAAAAAAACAAACAAAAAAAAAAAAACAGGATAGTATCCCCAATCAGTTTTTATTATTGAGCATGCTCAGAAGACATCCAGAACTTCTCCCAGCCATTTTTCCATTCGGATCCAAAAAACGTGATGTGAAACCAGCCTATGCAATCTAAACATCCTAGAACTGTAGTGCCCAGCTCAGTTTCATCATGAAGGAGGGCAGGGACAGTGCAAAAAAGAAAAAAAAAATCCCCCCTTCCCCCTGGAGTTTCCCTTTAAAAACTTACAAGAAGCTGATCATTAGATACACTTGAGCCCTGACTTAAGACCAGCATTGTACCAGCCACAGTCTTAATGAACCAGGCCATTGGAGTAAGATGTACCCAAAACATTAACAGGCACATGCCAAAATGAATTAGGCACATATTACAAGTGGCAGAAATAAAAAGCTGGTAATATGGTCACTAATTAGACTAACATTTTTTATTAGGAAAGATCAGTTAACACAACCTATGTGAAAAAGTAATGTAAATTCCCTGATTGAGTGAACAACAGTGCTGTGCTTTTTCTACTAAAAGTGGAGGATTATGTGGGGTTCATTTTAATCAAGAAACTTAACCCTCAAAACATTTACTAGTAACAAAAGTGGTCCTCTAGTTACAAAAACATTTCATATTTCACAATTTGATTAGGACTACTGGGCTTCTCAAACCTTTGGGTCCTCCTCATTGGCTTTTCTCATTAGAGCTGAAGATAATGGGTCGATACATCAAGACGTAATGGTCTCACCAGTCTTGATGAGGAGATAATCTGGAGTCAGACACTCCTCACTCATGAAGAGGCCTAGGACTCAAATACTCAAAAGCACTGGATGAGTGGCATCTCATCACAAATCCTACTCTAGTCCATGCTGGAGTAAGATTTCTGGTGTAGCGAAGAATTTAACAAGTTGTGATTGCCACACTCCTATTCCACCCATTTTGTTGGAGTTGGGCAACAATGGCATGAGACAATGCCAAAAACCACATCACTAAGCATAGACTCAAATTGCAGCACAATTATGCAATTCTCAAAGCTTTTTTTTTGCCACATTAAGTGCATGAAAGCTTTGATTAATCAGATTCATAGGACTTGTAATAAAGTCCACTGGCTATATTTAGCTTGTCAATCTGGGAAAGGCTGATGGGGCACTACATGTACCCGCATAAGATAAATTTTGGCTGTAACGCATTTCTTAAACTTTAGAAAGGATTGAATCCTTTTTAACCCTGGCAGCTGATCAGGAGTCAATTGATCACCTCAGTTTGGCTTCATACAGCAGCTCCATTCACAACCTAATGGCCATAAAGAACTACAACTATACTACAAGTCACTAGAGTCACTTAAATCTAATAGATCCCAAATGCACAGCCTCCTGTCTGGTTTCAACAAGGTTAAAGGTATCACAAAAGATCCAGTGGTAGGAGAGTATGAATATGTTGCTATGCAATAACACATACATGATCACTGAATAGATTCTTCATTATCCACAAACTCAGGTAGAATTTAGTTCTACATTTCTAGGAAAGCTTGTGGACATTTCTTAGAAATGCTGCATATAAGAGCTACTGGTCTGTACTGCTGAGGGAAAACACCTTGCCATCCTGTCAGTTACATGTATGGGGTAAACGTTCTTCTGTCAGTTACAGGCTAAATACATTATAAGGGGGCAAAAAATCAAAGCCAAACTGTAATGTCAGGCAGATAATTAGGAACATGGTAACTGTTCACATGTCTTTGTATAGGACTTATCCAAATATAAACATGATCCTGAGCAGAAATGTGTCAAAAGAACGTGGCTTCTATGTCATCATGTGGAAGAATCACTGAAGAAAAGCAGTGTCAGTTGCTGGAGATCAATTGAAACACTTAATTTCCAAAAAGAAACAATTCTTGTCAGTTGTCTTCGAAGTTCTACATGAATAGTTATCTATAGCTTGGTGTGTCGTCCAGGCCTGGGCATAAGGGACGTAGAGGTTGAAGCTGCGGCGGCTGCATCTTCTGCTTCTTCCAGTTCTTCCTGCAGCTCCTGGCTGACACTGGATTGGAGGGCAGCAGGCGTCAACCATTCCTTAGGTAGACAGCTTTGTAGAAAAGGTACACAAGAACTAAAGTATGCCAACCGGTTTACCCAACGGGGAATCTCCTTACCACATAGAATCTACGGAAAAAAAAAAAAAGACCAGGTTAACAAAGGTGTGGTTGAATAACCATTGACTGCAGAAACTCCTGTGTCTACAAGAGTGATAAGAAATCCATTAAATATTTGGTGCATTAAAGACACAGATCCACATGATGCCACCACCTGCGGGTAAAAAAAAAAAAAAAAAAAAAAAAAAGTATCTAGAACATGTGACCGATGCAGCCAACTCAGTAGTTGTGGCTCAGTGGAGATGGCCACAGTCCGCACTAGACCACTTATGGCTTCAGGAGTGATATATTGGAAAGTTTGCTGGAGTGGCTTGAGGGTGCAATGTCACACTGGCAGAGCCCCTGACATGGCAGAAAAGCAGACCCCAATAAGTGACCCCACTTTACAAACTACGCCCCCCAAATGAATTCATCTAGGGGTGCAGTGATCATATTGACTTCACTGATGTGTTACAGAATTGGAAGGTGAAGAATAAAATTAAAACTTTTTTTTGTGGTAAAAATTGAGCCTCAGATTTTACATTTTTCACATGGGGAAATGTGTAAAAATAGCACAAAAATATGTTACAATATGACTGCTGAGCATGGCAATACCCCACATGTGGCTGAACAGTACTGATTAGCCACAGGTGAGACTCAGGAGGGAAGGAGCACCATTTCACTCTTGGAGCAAAGCTTTCCCTTTTTAAACAATTAATTCTTTATTCAAATATATCTTATATCAGATATATTGATATAATTGTGTAAACAAGTTAGAACTGTCAAGTCCAAATAATCCAAAGTATCCACATTGATGGCCCACCCTGTACATACATAACCTTTGGATCTCAGCTTTGCTGCTTCCAGTGCAGTCATACTTGCAGTCAAGTGACAGCTATAGCATCAGCCAAGACTGGCTTCACACTTGCACATTTTGGAATCCATGGGCATGCAGGACAATCCTGTATGCTCATACATTTCCATGCGGTGGCAAACTGGATGCTGCAGCAACATGTGTTTACATATTTTTCATGGATCCGTAGGATCCTAAATAACACGCCCTGTAGGGTAGCGAGCCATTTAGAACGGTGTTCTGCGCATGTCCTGGGCGTACGCAGTCCATAGATTGTAGCCCGCAAGTATGTATCCACCAGGATCCGTATGGTCTGGTTGTTTACCCATAGGCACCTGTTGTGATTTCACACATGGTGCCGCGATCCGTGTAGATCCCTGGCTTCACTATACTTTTCACAGAGATCAAAATCGCACTGAGATGCAGATTTTGTCTCTGTGAAAAATGTTTTGCCACGGATCCACAGGCAAAACGGTGATAACTGGATACACACAAGTGTTTCCGTCCCCACTGAAAGACAATGGCACTGAAAACTCCTGCGTGTGCATCCAGTTTGTGACATTCACACACATTGCAAAATATGCAAGTGTGAAACCAGCCTTAGTTTATGCAGATACAGAAATCCGCTGTGTGGCCAATTTACACATATACACGATGTGGCAGCACACTGCCATTAATGAATACATGAACTCCATTATTGCTTAAAAGGCTGTGTGCACATGATCCACAGGCACTGTGTTGGATGCAGTGCCTCTGGACCTGCGGAAAACATCAGCTGCACGCAGGGAGATTGCAGCCGCCCTGTGCCCACGATCTACGGGTGAGTGCATGGCAGCTTCTCCTTTAATTTACCCAATAGTGATCTATTCCGACAACGCAGCATGAAATTATGAAATGAACATGCTGCAGAGATGCGGAAGTCTGGTAACATGCATCGCAGCTGAGATAACGCTGCGGAGGGGAGAAGCTCAGTTAGCATGGGATTTCTTGAAATCATCCACTGTGCTGCTACTGTACAATGCAGAGTTTTGGGTGCAGCAGCAAAACACTTAGTCCAAAACACTGCAATTCCTGATCATGAGCACACAGCCTGACAGTTAAAAAAGTCAGGCATTTAGCTTTTGTTTTTTAATCAAGGGCTATGTGCCCACTGGGATTTTCTGCACTAAAAACACAGCATCCAGTTTTGTAATGAAAGTCAATACGACTTTCAAAAAGTTGTGCACAGTTTTTTCAGTGGGGCCAAAAAGCATCCGTTTAAGGTGCTTTCACATCTGCGTTTTTCGTAATTCGCGGCAGATGCGGTGAAAAAACCGCATCTGCCGCGTTTACCGCATAACCGTTCCACTTGCGGCGCGGTTGCGGTTTTTTCTATGCAATGTATAGGGGGACTTGCGGCAGATGCGGCAAGTGCGGTTTTGCACTTGCGGCAGGTGCGGCCGCGAAAAAAACCGCGGCTTACTGCGGTTTTTTTCACGGCCGCACCTGCCGCAAGTGCAAAACCGCACTTGCCGCATCTGCCGCAAGTCCCCTATACATTGCATAGAAAAAACCGCAACCGCGCCGCAAGTGGAACGGTTATGCGGTAAACGCGGCAGATGCGGTTTTTTCAACCGCATCTGCCGCGAATTACGAAAAACGCAGATGTGAAAGGGCCCTAAGAAAGTCCCTGTCAATTATCTTGTGCTTTTCATGACGACAGCCATCTAATGAGCTGAAAAACGCAGCTTTTACAAACTGCAGCAGAAAAGCACTGTGGGCACTTAGCCTAAGGGTATGTGCCCACAGGGCATTTTTGCTGCGGTTTCTGCATGCAGTTTACCATTGGTTTATGGTAATGTATGCTAATCTGTTCCTGCGGTTTTGATTCCCAGCAAAACCAATGTGTTTACAAAAACGCTGTGCCCACACATTGGTTTTGCAAGTGTCAAGAACTGTCAAATATCTACGTTTTTGGTGCGGATGGTAAAGAATTGACATGTTCATTCTTTCTGCGTTTTTGGTGCAGTCAATGGGAAAAACGCAGGAAAAACGCAGCATCAAAAACGCAGTAAAAACACGCAAAAAAACGCAGACAAGATCATAGCACTTCTTTTGTCAAGGACTCTAGGATCCTCTGGTTTTCCTGAGTTCAGGACTGCTCAACAAACGTCCTGAGGGCACATACCCTTAGAGTGAAAAAGCCTCCAACCACATCAAGGTGTACCTTTAATATGGCTGGTCCCTAAATACTAGTGGTAAATCTTTCTGTATCCACCTCTTTTCTTTCGTTGTAGCAGCATAACCCCGAGGTGTTATGTGATAAATATTATCTGGTGGTAGAGTAATCTTTTCAGACAGTTGTGTTTATTACTATCACTGCTTGAAGCCCCATGTGCTTTTGCTGGCACGGAGTGGGACTTCTCTGCCTCTTCTACACACAGACCCATCAAATGAGGCGTAGATTGCGCTCCTATGCCATTTGTGACAGTTCTGCGTGTAGAGAAGTCCCGCTGTGCCGGCAAAAGCCAACAGGACTTTAAACAGTGATAGTAATAAAGTAGTGGCTTTAAATCACTTCTGCAGCCCCTCATGGTGCCCACATATTATATAAATATGCACAATAAATTTTATTACAATTTCCCCACCCTTTCGGCAGCTCGATCAGGCACCCGTCATCTGCGGTGGCATGCATTGGGGACGCACAGCCAGATTATTATTGTTTATTCATAGAGCGCCATTGATTCCATGGTGCTGTACATGAGAAAGGGATACATACAAACAAGTTAAAAATACAATGAACAACTAACAGTGACAGACCAATACAGAGGTGAGAGAGAAGACCCTGCCCTTGCGGGCTTACATTCTACAGGGACCAGTTTTCATCCTGATCTGGCTGCGCTGCACATGTGAAGCCAACCTTAGATTATATGCTACATAGATATAAGACATAAATTAATGCTTTTAGGCTGCCCTTACAATGCTTGTACAAGTAGGAAATACGAATTTACCTCAGATAAAGCTGATGAAAAATGGTTGCAGTTTTTGTGCATGAGATGATAGGCATTCCCTTTGAATTCCTTTCCAAGTTCTTCAACAATTTTTTCTATGTCATTCTCGGTGAAATCAGTGCTTCCCAAAGCTATAGCTTCCCTAAGGACAATAAAAAAAAAAAAAATCATCATTTAAATTCTCCCAATTTAAAAACCATCAGGTTTGTGAAAATTACCAGATTTTGTTACGTTTTCAACAAATTGCACATTCATCCACTTTATGCAAACCAGAGACTGTGCAAGGACTGCTGTACAAACCTAGGTGAAAAGTAAGGCCCCTTTCACATAGACGTTTTTACCCGGATCCGGTGGATCCAGACAAAACGCATCTGCCGCAAGTGCCGCCTAACGGCCGCACTTGTGGCGAGCCCCATGCATTGTCTATGGGGCTTGCGCTAAGGTGCGGCAAGTGCGGTTGCGGTCAGCAGCATTTTTTTCACGGCCGCACCTGCACTTGCCGCACCTTATCGCAAGCCCCTTAGATAATGCATGGAGCGTGCCCCAAGTGTGGCCGTTAGGTAAATCTGCCCCATTTTGGCGAAAACGCCAGTGTGAAAGCAGCCTTAGTGTGTTAAACTTAATTAAATCAAGTTTGTTCATGGGAAAACCCTGTTAAAGTTCATTTTAATCAATAGATCCTGGAAAAAAAGTTCCACAATTGGATGTGTTAAAAATGACCCTGTGCTAAAATAAGATTATCTTATATATGTGCCCCTGCCATATACTGTGTAATGGTAGTGTCTGATCGTGCTTGAAAGAATGTTTGATCCTGGGAAGGGGAAGATGCAAAAAAAGCGTACAGACATTACAGCCAATTCTTTTGAGGTACAACGTTTCCCTGCCAGTTTTTAAAATATATGTTTTCTCATCGCCACAACAGCACCCACAGAGAGGGGATCCGCCCCCAGGGACAGGAAATCTACAGATAAAAAGGGGCAGTCCCCCTCGCCTCCTCAGTTGGTTTCCAGTCCCTGATGGGAACCTACAGCAAGCATGAAGAGCAGCTTACCTGGGTCCAATCAGCCTCTGTGCAGTCTCCATTGTGGACGGCAGGGCCTGGGGCTTCAGATGCAGCGTTGGGAAGTCCTGTTCCAGGCTCTCCCTTTGTCTGAGGAGTCCGTGCTGTCAGCGCTGGGGGAGGCCACCCTGACACATGGGGAGCACAGGAGCGCTGTGTATTGCCAGGTTCCTACTGCTGCCCATGGCAGGGCTGTGGTGATGGGGGCGCTGGTTTGCAGCGCCTACTGTTCCACTGCCTCTCTAGCGGATCTGGCGGTGGGAGCGGTGCGGGCGTGTGGCCGCATTTCCGGGTGCGGCCGGTGCGCATGCGCAGTGGCTCTCTGCGCTCTGACCCGGAAGCGACGTCAGCACCACTTCCAGGGTTACCGGTGAGGTGTGCCCGCGGGAGGGGAAGTGGAAGGCAGCGTGCAAGCGCTGTCTGGTGGCGAACATGTCCTCTCCTCGGGCTTCAGAGGGGCGCACTAGCAAGGAAAAATCCACTGGTCGCTCCAGGGATGGGAGCTCCGCGGACAGGAGTGACAGGACCAAGACAGATCCTTCTGCCACTCAGGCTGGACCTCCACCTCCAGGACCGGTACATGGGGTTTTCTGTATGACGGGGTGAGTACAGGCTCGGCCCGTTTTCTTAACTCCTCCTTATCTGTATCCCTCTCTTAGGGTAGGGAAAAAAAATGGTGTATCACAATCCGCGCTGCCAGAATCATCCGCTCCAAAAGTAATGCACATGAAGATGGAACGTGTCAACATAACTCCTTTATTTCCTCCTACGCGTTTTGGCACCCTCCTGGCACCTTCCTCAGGGATCAGATCCTGAGGAAGGTGCCAGGAGGGCGCCGAAACCCGTAGGAGGAAATAAAGGAGTTATGTTGAAGTTCCATCTTCATGTGCATTACTTTTGAGCGGATGATTCTGGCAGCGCGGATTGTGATACACCATTTTTTCCCCTACAACTTGATGTGTTTCCACACTTGTGTGGACGGTGGAAATCCTGCAGCAGCCATCTGGTAATAAGCATTGAATACGCCTTCAAGCCAGTTGTGGGTGACAACTGCCTCAGGTGAGTGAACCCCCTTTTTCACCACTTTATACTCAGTGCCATAGTGATAGGCACTATTGCGCCTCTTGTTCCCCCTCCTTTTATTTCTCTTAGGGTAGGGACACACTTCAGTTCCTGACCAGTTTTCCTAATCAGTTTGTGTGCCAAAACCAGGAGTGAACCTTGCAGAAAAAAAGTATAATTGAAAGATTGACACCTGTGGTGGGTTTTGGAGTCACTCCTGGTTTTGGCACACAAAATGATGAACACTGATCAGGAAAACTGATAAGAAACTGAAATGTGTTCCTACCCTTAGGCTAAGGAAGTTAAGAAGGTGAAACACCAGCAATGTGCACTGTGTCCCCATCTTCTCCCTGATAACTATTCCAAACACCTGTACCAATCATGTATTGCCACAACCTTACCAGAGGTGTCGCCCGTGACATATCCGTGCCATGATTAGGGAAGCATTGCAGGCTTTTTCTCAGCAGACGCATTCTATGAGACATAGGAAGGAATCTCAACCTGACTTGTCAATTATTGTGTCCGAGTCAGAAAGTGGTCAAGTTAGCACGGATTCTTCCGATTCTTCCTCATCTGAGGAGGAGGCAGGTCCTGTTTTCCATTGGATAGTATGGATAATTGGTCAGATCTGTCCACACTACTATGGGGATTTCTGCCTCTAAGGAGGTTAAGTCGTCCAAGACATGAGGTTTGCTGTCCTTTCCCAGAGAAAGCGTTGTTATCCCTTTGAGGATGAGGAATTTTTGGCATGGTCAAAGATCCCCAAGGTTGATGCAGCAGTCGCTTCGACTTCTAAGCATTCGTCCCTACCTGTGGAAGATTCAGGAATGCCCTTGGATCCATTGAATCGTAAGGTAGATATGTTCCTCACACGGTCTTGGGAGTCCTGCACCAGGGCCTTTCAACCGGCCGTCTCGGCCACATGTACAGCAAGGTCCATGATGGCGGGGATTGATCAGTTGGAAGATCAACTCAAGGGAGTCGTTTCCAGAGAAAAATTGCTTTCATCTCTTCCGCTGATAAGAGGTGGCGCGGCTTATCTGGCATATGCTTCCGCAGATTCCTTAAGGCTGGCAGCCAGGTCGGCTGGCGGGCCCGGTCGGCTGGCCTTTATAATTTGGCTCGGCGCGCCTTATGGCTTAAAGGCTGGATAGGGGATGCACAGGCCAAGTACAGTTTATGTGCATTGCCATGTCTGGGTGAGTACCTGTTTGGCAAAGCCTTAGATGATCTCCTTGCCAAAGCAGCAGAAAGGAAGACAGGATTCCCTAATGCATCTCTTCCGTCCTACAGGAGGGCGTTCAAACGCAGGTCATTCGGTCAAAAGACACCCTATAAGGGCCGAAACAGATGGGATAACAAGGCATCAAGGTCCAAAGGTGCCCTTTTTGGTTCCTCTGGGACGAGGGAAAATAGGTTCCGTTAGTCCGGCTCCACCAGTCGGGGGCTAGTTGTGTTTTTTTTTTCCACACAATGGCAGGCTATTACGTCTAGCTGGTGCATCCTGAATATTGCGTCTTCAGGTCTAAGACTGTCCTTTGAGATTTTTCCTCTGGATTTTTTGTGTAGACTTCCCCTCCGTCTCCTTTGCAGCAGCAGGCACTGGAGTTGGAGATTAGGAGTTTGTTAGTGAAACGAGCCTTGTTACCAGTCCCTGAGGGCCAGGAGGGACGGGGAGTGTACTCCCCTTTATTCCTGGTCCCTAAACCTGATGGGTCCTTCCGCACTATTATTATTAACTTGAGGCACTTGAACACTTTTTTGCGGTTATCTAGTTTAAACATTGAGTCAATTAAGTCTGCCATTAAAGTTTTGTTTCCTAGGTGTTTTATGGCGGTTTTGGATTTGAAAGATGCTTATTACCATCTGGCGATTCATCCCGATCATCAGAGGTTCCTCCATGTGGCACTCGTGTTTGAAGGTCATCTCCAGCATTTTCGTTTGGTGAATATACGCGGGGCCATGGCAAGGCCAAAGTGATATCAGAGGTGATGGCCTTTTTGCGTCATCAAGGTATTCTTTTTTTTTTCCCCAACTATAAATTTTTATTAAGTTTTATAGAATACAAGAAAAGAAAGTATACCATCAAATAAATTGCAATAATACAGCAATATAGGGGAGGGGAGTCAGGTAAATTAGGGAATGGTATTTTTAAGGTGAGACCCTAAGGGGTTTAGCGTCCATATCGCCAAATATATCTTAAGTCCTTGGTGGTAGCGATCTACCACTTCCAAGTAGTCAGTATAATCTCGAATACTTCCCAAAAAGGGACTTCCAGGCATGTAGGGTCACCAATTATAATCACCTCCCTAAAACATCAAATAATAACAAATAGGGAACAATTGGACTAATAACAACCAGAAAAAGTAAGAGAGATAGAACAAGGATAGAACAGTGAGGTGGGGGGGAGAGGGGGGGAGCTGGAAAGGAAGAGGGGAGGTAGGGAAGGAAGGGTTAAGGGAGTAGTGCCTCCCAGGGCCAGGGAGAATGCCTCATCCTTAAATACCCTCCTGGGCAGCAAAGTAGTCCCATGGGGCCCAGACCTGATTGAACTGGTCGACTTTGGCTGCCAACAAGGCTGTCAAACGTGAGATAAATGCGCATAGGGTCTTATCCTTTTTTTTAAGAGTTATATCGGTGTAAATTAAGAACTGCTCACCTGATTCAGTTGTGTCACCCACAACCAGTATAATCGCCTGTAAGATGGCTTATAAGATGGCTGCTGCAGGGCCGCACCTTCACGATAAACGTGGAAACAGGAATGCTGTAATAGGAACAAATGCCGAAATGCCCGCGCTGCCAAACAGGAATCACCAGGAAACGAAGAGTTAACTGGGCAGATTTTTTTCTTTATTTCATCCTACGCGTTTCAGAGCCTCTATCCGAGCTCCTTCCTCAGGGAACATCAAGAGCACAATGGAAACAATCTTATATAAACACAAAAAAGCGCCAAAAATCAGTGACAGCCCCTGTGATGTGGCGTCGGCATTTGTTCCTATTACAACAAGGCTGTCAGGTATTCCATCCTCCTAATGTCCGACAGCCTAGTGAACAAATCCCTGAGGGAAGGTGGTTCCAATCTCCTCCAAAAGAGGGCGATCAAACATCTAGCTGCAGTAAGAATATGCAGAAGAAGCTTAGAGGCCAGCTTGCCCACCCGTCCAGTGTGTGCATTGAGAAGGTATACCAGTGGGTCCGGTTCCATATCAACAAACAGAACCTGTGTGATAAGATCTCTGACAGAGCTCCAGAATTCCCTTAATCTTGGACATGACCAAAAGATATGGAGCAAGTCGCCCACATCTCTACTACACCTCCAGCAAGTGTCAGGTAGAAGTGGGTTTAGTTTATGAAGGAATTCAGGGGTGCGATACCAAAACATCATGAGCTTATATTGATTTTCCTTATAAAGCGTGCATATGGAGATTTTGGATGCTCTGTCCCAAATATATTGCCAGGTCTGGGGGGGAATCTGTCTGCCCAAAAGTGTTTCCCATTTTATCATGTAGGAGAAACTCCCTCGGTCTCCGCTGCCCAAGACAGCGAGGAGTTGGTAGATTTCTGAAATCAGACCCTTAGTGCTTGTTCCCCTCCTGCATATTTTTTCGAAATCTGTTGGGACCGAAACCCCCGAGGTGCCATATAGGGAGGAGGCAAAGTCCCGGATTTGGAGGAACTGATAGAAAGCTCTATTAGTAAGAGGTGGGATATTTCTCAAGTCCTCAAAGGATCGGATTCCCATAGTCCTTTTGTCTACTATGTCTGCGAACCTAAAAAGGCCCGCGGATAGCCACGGGTGGACCATCGCCGGTTCCATCCCCCCCGGTAACAGGGGGTGGTATATAAATGAGACCATTGGTGACGATGGGGAGGCCAGGGCAAATCTCTTTTGGCAATGCTTCCAAACTTCCCAGGTCACCTGCATCGGACCCAGTAATGGAATTTGTGGAACCACCTGGGCGGGCGGCCATAATAAAGAGTTGGGATGGACAGGTGCCATCCACAGTTTTTCAATTTCCGTCCATTTGTTATATGCCCAGAGAGCCGGCCAAGATGGAATTCTTCGGAGGTGGGTGGCCCAATAATACCACACTATGTCCGGAACCGAAAGGCCACCCCGGGATCTGTGGGTTGTCATAATGTCCTTTGCTATTCTAGGTCTCTTATTATTCAAGGTATTCTTATTGTGCCATATCTTGATGATTTCTTAGTTGTGAGAAAATCTGCTTCTCAGTGCAGAGATTGCCTGTTCTGGACCATTTCTATCTTGCAGAGTTTGGGCTGGTTGGTCAATTGTTAAAAGTCTAGGATGGTTTCTCTGACTTGTCAATCCTTCTTGGGTCTGCACCTGGATTCTGTCAGCTGTGCTCTTTGCCAGATGACAAGAAGCAGGTTATACTCGCCAAGGTTGGATTTACGGTTAGCCATCCTCGTATGTCCTTGAGATCTGCCATGTCCTTGTTGGGGTCTTTGACCTCTTGTATTCCGGCGGTGTTATGGGCTCAGTTCCACTCCAGATGTCTTCAGCACGAGATTCTCTGCACTGAGGAGGGGTTGCAAGGGTCGTTAGACAGCTCCCTTTCTCTTTCTTCGGAGGTCATAGTTTCCCTTTCCTGGTGGTTGTCTCCGGGTAACCTCTAGTGGTGTTCCGTGGGGGTGTTTCCCCATCTAAGGTAGTGGTTACGGATGCTAGTTGAGAGGGGTGGGGTGCCCATCTGGGGTCACTGTGGGCCCAAGGTCAGTGGTCAGTCCTGGAGGCAGCAGATTCTTCTACTGTCCAGGAACTTAAAGCGATACTGGCTTTGTTCACTTTCTCCCACAGTTGATTCACCAGCACTGTCAAAATCATGTCGTACAATATGACTTGTGTCGCGTATATTAATCATCAAGGTGGTACGTGATCACAGCCTCTGATGTCTACTGCATCCAAGATTCTCCATCTGGCCGAACGTCATCTACGGTCCCTCACAGCCCTTCATATCAAAGGGACGGACAACTCCATGGCGGATTTCCTGAGTCGGCATACTCTGCGTCAGGGCGAATGGACATTGAGCAGACGTGTGTTCTGGCAGATTGTGAGCCTGTGGGGTCTCCCAGACATCGATCTGTTCGCCACCAGGGTGATTCGTCAAGTCAAGAGGTTTGTCTCCCTCAACGTCAGGGACCGTCCAGATGTGGTGGATTCTCTTCAGGCCTCTTGGACTTTCCATCTTGCATATGCCTTCCCTCCGCTGTCCATTCTTCCGTTAGTGATCAGGACAATCAGGGAGGGAGCGAGGGTCATTCTCATTGCTCCCTTCTGGCCAAGGAGACCTTTGTTTTCTTGGCTCCGAGCCATGTCTGTCGGATCGTGGATCCTGCCGTCAACCCCGTCACTGCTGTCTCGGGGTCCACTCCGTCGCCCTCAAGTACACGGTGGTCTACACTTGACGGCGTGGAATTTGAGAGGCGGTTATTGAAATCGAGGGGGTTCTCGGATGGTCTGGTTTCCACCTTTCTCTTGAGTAGGAAGCCATCTAATACGAATATCTGCTGTAGAGTGGGCGTAATTTTTTATCTTTTTACACTGCCCCGATTTCTGCGGTAGTCCCTACCCAGGCTATCCTGGAAATTCTCCAACGGGGTATGGAATTGGGGTTGTCAGTTGGCACTCTAAAGGTTCAGGTGTCTGCCTTGGGTGCCTTGTATGGGCTAATATTTCAGGGGATAGATGGATTGCTAGGTTTATTTCAGCTTGTGAACGCAGTACTCCAGTTCACATTGCCTTCCCTTAAGACAGCCTTGTTTGTTGCCCTTACCTCTGCATGCTGAGTTAGTGATATTCAGCCACTCTCCATAGACCCTCCGTTCTTTTCAGCCTTTCCTGCCAAAGGTAGTCTCTAAGTTTCACCACAGTCAGGAGATCATTCTGCTCTCCTTTTATCCTGACCCGTTACCCCTGCTGAACAGTAGTTTCATACGCTCGATGTTAGACAAGCCGTCCTCTCCTACATTGATAGGACCCTGGCAGAGAGGAAGTGTAGGGCTCTACTGTTTCCTTCCAGGGTCAGAAGAAGGGGTCTGGAGTCTCTAAGAGTACCTTGTCCCGATGGATCGGAGAAGCTATCTGCTAGAGTATCAGGCTATGGGTGTGCCTCCTCCGGACGTGTTCGAGTCATTCCACAAGGGCAATGGCTTCCTCCTGGGCTGAACAAGCTGACACGTCTATTGAATTGATGTGTAAGGCGCCAACCTGGTCTCACCTTCTACTTTCTATGACACTATAGACTTGACCTCTCATCTGCTTCTGATTTGGTGTTTGGGAGGTCTATCCTCCACACGGTGGTCCCACTCTGAGCCTTTTGATCTCTGGAAGTCTCTCTGTGGGTGCTGTCGTGGCGATGAGAAAAGACCAGATTACTTACCGGTAATCTTGTTTTATGGAGCCATGACAGCACCCACTCACTTCCCCTCCTTATTTCTGCACGTTTTTTTTTACCTTCTATTTGTCACGTGTGTGGTGATGATTTTGTTTATGAAGTTGTCTGATTTGAACTTTTACTAAGTAGCAGTTCCTCTCAGTCTCTAACACAACTGAGGAAGCGAGGGGGACCGCACCTTTTTATCTGTAGGTTTCCTGTCCCTGGGGGCGGATCCCCTCTCTCTGTGTGGATGCTGTCGTCGCTCCATAAAACAAGATTACCGGTAAGTAATCTAGTCTTTCATCTCAAAGAAAGAATAATTTGCAATCCTGTGCTGCAATGTCTGTATATTCTTTTGCACCTTCTCCTGCCCAGGATCAAACCATGCTCTGTGTATGGTCAGACACAGCCATTACACAGTACATAGCAGGACATATCAAGATCTATTGATTAAATTGAACTTTAAAATTATCTTTGTACGTGAGAAAACCCCATTAACGATTATAACTGGAATATCCCTCTATCAACTATCCACAGTATAAAGGCCCTGTCACACAGAACGAGATCGCTAACGAGATTGCTGTTGCGTCACAAAATTTGTGACGCAACAGCGATTCCGTTAGCGATCTCGTTCTGTGTGACACGCACCAACGATCTGGCCCCTGCTGTGAGATTGTTGATTGTTACATACTGCTCTGGATCATTTCTACGTCGTTGCGCTCCAGCTGGGAGCGCTACATCGTTGTGTTTGACAGGGACAATGACCAACAATCTCAATGCTACGCTATGGAGTGAAAACTCCCAACGGCCTCTGTATAATTCTGGATCGCTGGTGCGTCGTTTTCCACAACGCTGGTGAGATACCTGTTTGACATCTTACTAGCGATGTGAAAACGACACACCAGCGATCTCTGAACATAGTTATCTGGATCGCTGGTGCGTCATTAGTGTGACTGGGCCTTAAGAGATAAATACTAGAGCCAACCACTGAGACCCCCTGATCAGGGGCCTCAAGTCCCCAATGTGAATAAAGTAGCAGAACACATGCCTTAGGAATACGTTCATTCGCGCACAACATCAAGTGGTGCGACTAGGCACAAACAGCAAGTAAGAATTACATTTGTATATGGACGGAGGCAGGGTGGTACAAGAAGGAAAAAAAAATAATATAAGGAGACAAGATGCAGAGACTATGCAATCACATGGATTGCAGAACCACAAATTATATATTTTTACATTCATATGAAAAAGTTTGGGCACCCCTCTTAATCTTACTCATTTTTTTTTATTTAAAATTGGGTTTTTGCAACAGCTATTTCAGTGTGATATATGTAATAACTGATGGACACAGTAATATTTAGGATTGAAATGAGGTTTATTGTACTAACCGAAAATGTGAAATATGCATTATTTAAAAATTTGACAGGTGCAAAAGTATGGGCACCTCAACAGAAAAGTGACATTAATATTTAGTAGATCCACCTTTTGCAAAAATAACAGCCTCAAGTCGCTTCCTGTAGCTGTTAATGAGTTCCTGGATCCTGGATGGAGGTATTTTTGACCATTCCTCTTTACAAAACAATTCCAGTTCAGTTAAAGTTTGATGGTCGCCGAGCATGGACAGCCACTTCAAAACATCCCACAGATGTTCAATGATATTCAGGTCTGGGGACTGGGATGGCCATTCCAGAACATTGTAATTGTTCCTCTGCATGAATGCCTAGTAGATTTGGAGCGGTGTTTTGGATCATTGTCTTGCTGAAAGATCCATCCCCGGCGTAACTTCAACTTTGCCACTGATTCTTGAATATTATTGTCAAGAATCTGCTGATACTGAGTGGAATCCATGCAACCCTCAACTTTAACAAGATTCCCGGTGCAGTCATTGGCCACACAGCCTCAAAGCATGATGGACCCTCCCCCAAATTTGACAGTGGGTAGCAAGTGTTTTTCTTGGAATGCTGTGTTTTTGTGGCGCCATGCATAACGCCTTATTGTATGACCAAACAACTCAAATCTTTGTTTCATCAGTCCACAGGGCCTTCTTCCAAAATGAAACGGGCTTGTCCAAATGTGCTTTTGCATACCTCAGGCGACTCTGTTTGTGGCGTGCATGCAGAAACAGCTTCTTTCACATCACTCTCCCATACAGCTTCTCCTTGTGCAGTGTGCGCTGTATTGTTGACCGATGCACAGTGACACCATCTGCAGCAAGATGATGCTGCAGGTCTTTGGAGGTGGTCTGTGGATTGTTCTCACCATTCTTCTTCTCTGCCTTTCTGATATTTTTGTTGGCCTGCCACTTCTGGTCTTTACAAGAACTGTCCCTGTGGTCTTCCATTTCCTTACTATGTTCCTCACAGTGGAAACTGACAAGTTAAATCTCTGAGAGAACTTTTTGTATCCTTCCCCTGAACAACTATGTTGAACAATCTCTTTTTTCAGATCATTTGAGAGCTGTTTTGAGGAGCCCATGAGGCCACTCCTCAGAGAAGATGCAAATAGGAGAACAACTTGCAAATGGACACCTGAAATAGCCTCTCTCATGATTGTATACACCGGGCTATGAAGTACAAAGCTCAATGAGGTTACCAAACCAATTTAATGCTTCAGTAAGTCAGTACAAAGTAGTTCGGAGTATTCAAATCATGAAAATCAGAAGGGTGCCAAGGGGGGACAAGGAGGCATCCTCTACGTCTGGAGGAAAGAAGGTTTAATCATAATCACAGACGTGGATTCTTTACTGCAAGAGCAGTGAGACTATGGAACTCTGTCACATGATGTTGTAATGAGTAAGTCACTACTAACATTTAAGGCTACTTTCAGACTACGATTATTGTAAAATCCGATGCTGTCCGATATAAATCGGACAGCATCGCCTCCTTTTGATGCCTGGAATCGGGTGCCAAATAGGCGTCCGATAACGACATGTTATCTGATGCCCGCCCTCCTGTCACCCCGCTCCCTGTCAGCTGTCTCTTCCCCGGTACTCCCGCCTCTCCCCTGTGTCTCCTCTCCTCTCCACCGTCCTCCCCTCTGCACCCTCGTTCTCCCCGGTCCTCCAATGTGCATCCCGGTCCACCTATCTTTTCTCACCTGTCCACAACTCCTGCACGGTCCCACACGCTCCCGTGTCTCCCAGTGTCTTGCTGTCTGTGCTGACAGGACCTCTCGTGATGTCACACTCACATGACTGCCGGTTACTGGCGGTCATGTGATTGTGACATCACGGCAGGTCCTGTCAGCACAGAACAGCAAGACACCGGGAGACACGGGAGATGCCGGAGAACTCGTGGACAGGTGAGCATAGTTTTTTTTTGTTAACCCCTTACTTTACTGTTAGCTTTTTTTAGTGTACTGAGCATGCTCAGTACACTAAAATCGGGTCCGAGGAGAACAGATGTTTCCTCGGACCCTGCTCCATAGGGCCCCATGTTAAACTGATCGGACCGAATCGGATGTGCACTAAATGGCATCCGATTTGGATCTATCAGAGTTTGTCCGATTTTATTTTCGGTGCAAAAATTGGAGCATGCTCAGATTTTTGCAACGATTAAAAAAAAAAAAAAACCCGACAAAATTGGACAGAATCAGATGCCATTTAGTGCACATCCGATTCGGTCCGATGCCCATAGGGCTGCATGGGGGCCAAAATCGGTCCGATGCTGTCCGATTTTTATCGGACGGCATCGGAAATACAAAATCGTAGTGTGAAAGTAGCCTTAGAAGGGCCTGGATGCCTTCCTTGAAAAACAATGTTACATGTTATATATACTAGATTCCTTGATAGGGTGTTGATCCGGGGAACTAGTCTGATTGCCGTATGTGGAGTCAGGAAGGAGCTTAGTGCTTGGCCCATGAGTTGTTTGGCCTTACTTTGGAATCAACATGTTTGGCTATGGGTTAAATTAGATGGACTTAAAGACCTTAAAAACTAAGAAACCATGTACATGATGCAGAAAAAACAAAGTTTAGAATGGGTGGCACTGGACATGTGTCAATTTATGCTGCAGATTATCATCACAGATTTCAGACTTCTTACTGCTATTATTCTACTTATGCATTACTGACATAAGGCCCCGTCACACGCTGCAACTTTCCAGCGATTACGACCACGATCTGACCTGGTAGGGATCACTGGTGCGTCGCTACATGGTCGCTTGGTCGTGGAGATGTCAAACAGTCAGATCTCACAAGCGACGCGCGACACAGCAACGATACGGCAGTCGTTGGGACCCGGTCACTCTCGGGCATAGTATTGAGATCGTTTGTTGTTGTGCCTGTCAAACACAGCGATGCATGCTGCCCAGCAGGAGCGCAACGAACAAAAAATGGTCCTGAACAATTTGTACGCTGCAACGTGTGACACAGAGAGGTCGCTGTTAATGTCACAAATCCTGTGACGTTTTAGTGACATAGTAAAAGGCCCTGTCTCACATAACGACCACTTTAGCGATCCCGATAGCGATAACGACCTGTCGGGATCGCTGGAGCGTTTAACCTGATCACTGGGGAGCTGTCAAAAAGGCAGATCTCCCCAGCGATCAGGGACCTGGGAGGCACCTCCCACATCGCTAAAGGTGATGTCAGAGTCCTCCCTGCTTAGCGCTGCCTTAAGGCAGCGCTAAGCAGGGAAAACGCTGGTAACTATGGTAAACACCGGGTATCCAGGCAGCGCGCGCTGCCTGGATACCCAGTGTTTCCCATGGTTACCAGCCCTGTGAGGTCACTGATAGCTTTTTTCTCGTGGTTACAGCAGCGATGCGTGCTGACCAGCAGGAAACCAACGATCAAAGAATGACCCAGAGCAGAATGTAACAATCAGCAACCTCACAGCAGGGACCTGATCGTTACTAGATGTCACACAGTGCGACATCGCTGGAGAGATAGTTGTAACGTCACAGTTAAAACGATCTCTCTAACGATATCGTTATGCGTGACAGGGGCCTTAAGGGTGAGTGCCCACAGACGTTTTTGCTGTGTTTTCTGCATGCATGCGGTTTTATGGTAATTTATGCTAATTTGTTCCTGCGGTTTTGATTCCCAGCAAAACCAATGTGTTTCACAGAAACGCTGTGCCCGCACATTGGTTTTTCAAGTGTCAAGAACTGTCAAATACCTGCGTTTTTGGTGCGGATGGGAGAGAATTGATATGTTCTATTTTTTCCTGCGTTTTTGCTGCAGTCATTACTATGTTAATGATCCGGGGGTCTTTCTATTTTGCCTAAAACACTAAGCTATGTAGTATAAAGCAGTCTATCGAAGAGATTAGAAAATTACAGGCAAACTTGGACAAACCATGTCTGGGCAGACTAGTTTAATGTGGAGAAATGTAAAGTTATACAGCTAGGCTCCAATAACATAAGGGGGAGTAAAACGCAGTCAATTGTAGAGAGCATCTGAGAGTACACTATGGCCAGCAGAATATGTTAAGTGGTAACGTCCTTGCCTCTTGTAATACAACGTTAGTGTGACCGCAGCTGGTATATTCAGTTCAGTTCTGGGCCCCAGGTCATAAACTTGATGTCCTGGAGCTAGAAAAGGTACAAAGAGCCACAAAACATGGATGATCTTAGCAATGAGGAAAGATCAAAATAATTAACATTTATTTAGTCTAGAGAAAGGACATGATTCAAATGCATAAGTACATAATTGATCCTTACAAAAATATGGTCAAAAGCAGTTTCATTTAAGACCCCCTTAAAAGAAAAGGGGCACTCTTCCAGTGTTGAGATAAAAGGTCCAATCTTCAGGAGACAGGCCTCGTTTACAGCCAACTCCAGAAGCTGGTCACAGTGAGAACCCTTGATGGTTTCAAAAAGTTCTTAGATTTACTTATTTTAAGAAAATACATCTTTTTTGAGTGATGTCTAGTCCAAGGCTGAGCAAAATGCAGCCTGTAGGCCACATCCAACACACTGGGTGTTACAGTCCTGGCCCACGTACCGACAGTTGAAGGGCTGACAACAGTGGTCCACGGGCAACAACGTGGCCTCTGCTCATTTTCTGATGTCACCACTATTTATATTCTGTGTAGACAAAATTGAACTCATTGGTGGAGGAAGGTGACATTAGCGCCATCTTCCAATCAGTGGGATGAAAAGCAAACATGATGAGCGTCAATGCATCGGAGTTCAGAACTGTGCACCAGGAGAACAGGAGTTTTTTTTCTCTTTTTCTTTCTATGGGTTTTTTGCACATATGTAGGAGGTTCATGATGTATATAGGAGGATATGTGGGGATCATAATGTATTTAGGTGGCTATGTGGGGCTCAATGTATATAGGAGTCTACATGGAGCTTGTACTGTATATAGGAGGTAAGGGGGTTCTTGCATATATAGAGGGATTATATTGGGGATCATTGTATCTAGAGGGCTACATGGAGGCTTACATTGTATGTAGAGGAGTAATATGAAGGCTCACATTGTATGTAGGGGGCTGTGTGGAATCATACAGTATATAGATGGGTTATATGGGGGCTCAAACTACCGTATATACAGAGGCTATGTAGGGGGTTAACATTGTATATAGGGATGCTATGTTGGGAGCTGAAACTATATATCGGGTTTATGTGAGGGCTCATCCTTCATATAGAGCGGGCTGTGTGTGAGCTCACACTGTATATAGGGTGATGTAAGCATACTTAAAGGGATCCTGCCACCTCCAAAACGCCTCATAAGCTAGCAAAACATGTCCCTGCAGCATCCCATCACTAATCTCACACTCCTTTTGTCTCCTAAAAGAATTCTGTGAAAGTGGATAAAAACGTTTTAATACTTACTCATTAGTGATTATAATTAGCAGGGGCTATATTCTTTAGTCACCAGGGCATGTTTTGCAGCTCCAGGATCCACCCTATCTGTCTGTGCTGATGTGACTGGGATTTTGCATTGTGTGAGTGATAGAGAGGGGGGGGAAGGGCAATGCCTGCACAAGCACAGCACACAGACAGAGAGAGGGTGGATCATTCAGGCTGCAAAACAGCCCGCCCTGGTGACTTAAGAATATAGCCCCTGCTAATTATAATCACTAATGAGTGAGTATTAAAACGTTTTTATGCACTTTCACAAGATGCTTTTAGGAGACAAAAGAAGTGTGAGATTAGTGATGGGATGCTGCAGGGACATGTTTTGCTAGCTTAGGAGGCGTTCTGGAGGTGACAGGATCCTTTAATGTTTGTGAAACAAGTGATACAATTACTTTACATCTCTCAACAGAATGGGAATACACCTCCCACCCTTTAGGAAAGATTACTCAGTAAAGTTTTTCAAGATAAAAATCAATCTTTATTATATATTTTAGAAAAACAAGAATTTAAAATCAGAGCATTCCCTCCGGAGGGATGCACAAGAATCACCACGGACTGTTCATTCAGTATACAAAATATAGTATGCACTGCAACAACCAGAAATCTTTACATATATTAACAGTACTGGGTCTTACATTATTACAATAAAGTCAACCTCACCATACTGTATATATTTCATTACCAAAATACCTTACAATCACTGACCAAGATATCAAAACAATACATACTTCAGCTATGTTCCATTTTAATTACTGAAGAAACCACTAGTATGTCTAGATCAGGCAAAGAGATTCCCTGGGTGCTGTGAAGTAATCACACTATCCATATAAACAGCTTCCCAGACAATCACTTATAAGGCACAGATGGCACAGTTGTGCTTCATACCTACTGAGCTGAGATGTCAATGCGTGCTCGTGCTCCCTCCTCCCCTACGATCGTTTCGCTTCCCTACTTCTTCCTGCTTCAGTTGCAGCCCCTAGCCACCTCCTTAGTGGCTGTAGCATGTAAGTTTTCTAAGTGTATTATCTCGGGGTACAGGGCTGCTCAAGTGCTGGGGGACCCCTTGTCTGCATGCTGCAGACATGCTGCATCCAGTGCTGTAATTAGATCACCATGCCTGGGTTGGTGACAGGTCCTCTTTAAAGCTTTGCCGTGTTGTTCACATACAGGTCTGTTAAGACATTTCACAATGAAACAGCACATAAAACACCATCACGTATCAAGGTAGAGATCTGGTCACAGGTCACATGAATGCAGCCTAGTTCCATCTAGCAAGCTTTGTGTGTTGCTTAGCTTATCCCCCCACCAGTTATAGGTTCTTCAAGCTCTTTTAAAGACAAGGCTGTTAATACCATCACATGTACAGGTCGTTCCCCCTTTAATAAAAATTCAGTGTTTAAAATATAAGGCTGTAGATCTGAAGCCTCTGTCACACCATCTATATTCCCTGTTCAGCACTGCCTCCTGCTTGATTAACAGCCGCTGTGCAACATCAGGGAAAGGTCCAGTCAGTCAAGCAGGAGACGGTGGCCCTGGGCAGGGAATAGAGATGGAAAGACAGGTTTCAATTCTGCTATAGTCCTTAAGCTTCATTTGGCTATCAATTCAAACACTGATTTCTTAGTAATGGAGACTAAACTGGCCATGTATTGCTGGATCTGTCGGGAGTCAGATTTCTTTTAAGAAAATGGTAGCTATTGTTCAGACTGCTCAGCAATTTGACTGAAATTAGACCTTTTCATGGAAACGCTATAAACCTGGTGATTTGCACAAGATGAAATTGGTAAGGTGCGGAGCAGCTCTCCTCCCACGTACAGGCTCAGGCTGTCATGCTTTTATAAGTCGCTGAACAAAGCATGGGAAAAAGCGGCCACATAAAAGGTTCCCACCATGTGGCTAGCACAATTACATTCAAGATTGGATCATGTGGTGATAAAAGCGCTGACTGTCAACTCACATCTCGTTACATTTTCAATAATCAATGCACATGATTTGATTGCTTTTTTTTTTTTTTTTTTTTAAATATGAGCCCTTTTGCCCTTTTTTAGTCTAATAAAAAAAAACACAAAAAAAAAAAAAACAAAAACACATTTCTACACAAAATGTAAACACATTCCCATAAAATAATATTGCAGGGACACCATCGCTTACATATAAAAAGCTTGTGTATCAGACTGCTCTTTAATTAGAAGTCTTCTGTGTCTGGATGGTGCACTCACCTGCTTTACCATGTCCTTGTCAAGTGCCAAAGGAAATACAAATAAGTAACTTCTCAAACCTTACAGAGTTTATCCCAAAGCTGTGGAGTCGGTAAGCCAAACCTCTGACATTTCCCTAAATCTGACTCCACAGCCCTGGTTTCTCCATAAGATGTATACTGACCAAAGTACTGAAGAGGTAAAGGGAATCAGGCACCATCTAACATGTACAGGGCTCTCCCAATCTGGGATGTGGAGTCAGAGTCCATTTTAGCGGAGTTGGATTTAGAGAGATTGAGAAGTCGGATGTTTGGCTTACTGACTTCACAGCCCTGCTCCCAATATCTAATGTTGTGGAAGATTACTAATTGATCAGCTGCAAACTTGTTAATAAAAAGACCCGCAAGAGGAGTTTGGCAGTGGCCTACCTTACTCCCTCTCCCTAAAAGAGTATGTGCACACTTGACAGGACCGACCATGCATGTGTATGGCAGGGTGGAAATTGCAGAAAGATGAAAGACAACCATCTCGTATGTGTGTACAGCATTACTCTGACACATGAGCATAGCTTTGACTATTGCAATGCATTATCTGACTTGCTTAAGCCATTGTTGCCCAATCCGGTCTATATAGACTGAATAGATACAGTTACAGGTTTTTACATTTCAGAAGGAGCAGCATCACTTTTAGGGCTTGTTCAGACGAGCGTCGTGTGCTGTCAGGGTGATCAATGTACCGTAACTCAGTAGAGCTGTTCAGATGACATTTGATCCCACAAAGAACATACATGTGACATTCGATTCATTACCAATCTAGGAAACTGTATTGATCATTTCATGTTCAAGATTGTGCATTATCAAAAAATCTCACAGGAATTTAAAAAGCACCACTCAAGTAGTTTTTCCCTCTCTTTCACTGCTGGAGTGGTGCTTTAAATCCAAGTCCCCTGACCCTAGTCTTCTTCTCGCCCTCCAGCGGCTTTATCTGTTATTAGCATCGCACCGGTCGGTCATCTCGTTTGTGACCTGCCGAATCCTCCAGTGCACCATGAAGCGTGCTGGAG
This sequence comes from Allobates femoralis, assembly GCA_033576535.1. Lineage (NCBI taxonomy): Eukaryota > Metazoa > Chordata > Amphibia > Anura > Aromobatidae > Allobates > Allobates femoralis. Next base: position 457,737,734 of record JARQOC010000001.1, read on the forward strand.
GTCACAACTCAGCGCAGGTCTATGAGAGACTCTGGCGCTCATAGACTCTTATTGAGAGCTTGTGAGGCAACTTCTGGCCACTCAGAAGTTGTGGTCACAAGAGGGTGCCAAAGGACCAGAGCGTTATCAGAAAAAGGGGGAGTACACCAGAGAGCAGGTATAAGACGGGAGACAGGGGACTTTGATTTAAAGCATCAAACGATGAAATTTAACACAAAAAAACAAAACACCCTGGAGTAGTGCTTTAATCTAATACGGGTGAAAATGTTCCCAGTTTCTCAAACACTCGTCGGCCATAATACTTCATGATTTGAAGGCCTTCTGGTGGTTTATTACCACGATGTTAGAACCACAATATTTGAGCTTAATAAAAAAGGTTCCGCAGCTTGTAGTGGAGGCTGCACCACTGAAGATCGTTTGGATTAACCTCAAACAATGTTCCACCACACACAAACACACACCTATGATAGTAAACAGAAAATTATGTATTTGGGGATTGCGATCATCCCATCATTCCTTTTCATTTTTTTCATTTGTGATGGCCTCAAAACTGATATTACAGCATGTATCTTACCTATTTGGGAAGGCGAGATACCTTTGCTGTAGTATATAGGTTTATTCTAATGTCACTTCTATGAAAAGACAAAAAACACAATAAGTAATCTACTCACTTAAACTTGAAGGTGTCTCCAAGTTCTGAAGAATCTCCAGGTGAGATCTCAAACACACCAGAAAATGGATATGGGTGACCACCGTAAGCAAATTCTGTATGAACAGAGATAAAGAGAAGACGTTTAGCTGTAAATACAAGCACACTGTCAACTATGATGTTAGATTTACAAATTTAAGAGATGCATACAAATTAGAACATCTTATAAACATGCAAACTGTGACATAGGTTAATGTTTTGTAGTTGATTATTTGTGTTAAGTGATATGTGTATGTAAATTAACTGTTTGTTTTGCTGAATTGTAAGAACATTGATGAGAACCTGATATTAATGGCAGACCTTTCGGATTTCAACAAGGGCCAAAATATTGGTGCTCGTATGGCAGGCGCTAGTGTATTAGAAAGTGCCCGAATGCTTGGAGACAGTACCTCTTGTCAAGCCAAAGTAATGACTGCGTTTGAAAGAGAGAGAAAAACGTCCGCTGCAAAGCACAGGTCCGGCCCCGAAAGGCGAAGTTGACAGAGACCGTCGGACTCTAATGCGAATTGTGAGAGAGGATCGCAAGACCACGGCTCTGACAATCACTGCTGAGCTCAATGAACACCTACAGAACCCAGTTTCCATGAAAACTGATTGTTGAGCGCTGCACAAATCGGGATTCCACGGAAGAGCTGCAATTAGAAAACCGCTGTTCCCAATGACAAATGTTTCCAAGCGTTTAGAGTGGTGTAGAAACCTCCAGAATTGGTCCCTCGAGCAGTGGAAACATGTGATATTCTCAGACCAATCATTTACCCCATTTTCCGACCTCCGGCCAAGTGTACATTTGGAGACAGCTGAAAGAAGCATTCCATCCAGACTGCCTTCTCCCAACCGTAAAACATAGCGGAGGTTCTGTGATGATCTGGGCTGATATTTTGTGGAGATCTGCCAAGCCAATTTTCTGGGAAATACCAAAGTGGTTGGTGGGCCGCACATGGAAAAACATTTATAGTGGGGGGCTGCTACCCTTGTAGGACTAAGTGATATTTTTAGTAATACCAGAATTTTTGGCTCCAATGTAGTGAAGTACAAAACGTGATCTCCTTTCTTGTAGTAATGTCCCCATCCTGCAGTAATGTACTTTTCTAGTGATGTCCCCCATTCTGATCCCCTTTTCTAGTGATGTTCCCCATTCTGATCCCCTTTTCTAGTGATGTTCCCCATCCAGATCCCCTTTTCTAATGATGTCCCCCATCCTGATCCCCTTTTGTAGTGACATCCCCATACTGATCCCCTTTTCTAGTGATGTCCCCATCCCAATCCCCTTTAGTAGTGCTGCCCCCCATCCCGATGCCCTTTTCTAGTAATGTCCCCCATCCCAATCCCCCTTAGTAGTGATGTCTCCCATCCCGATCCCCTTTAGTAGTGATGTCCCCCATCCTGGACCCATTTTGTAGTGATGTCCCCATCCTCGATCCCTTTTCTAGTGATGTCCCCCATCCCAATCCCCTTTAGTAGTGCTGCCCCCCATCCCGATGCCCTTTTCTAGTAATGTCTCCCATTCTGATCCCCCTTAGTAGTGATGTCCCCCATCCTGATCCTCTTTAGGAGTGATGTCCCCCATCCTGATCCCCTTTTCTAGTAATATCTCCCATCCTGATCCCACTTAGTAGTGAGGTCCCCCATCCTGATCCTCTTTAGGAGTGATGTCCCCCACCCTGATCCCCTTTTGTAGGTATGTCCCCCCCATCCTGATCCCCTTTTGTAGGTATGTCCCTGATCCTGATCTACTTTTATAGTGATGCCCCCCATCCTGTTTTACCTTCTTTTTACACACTCCCATACACATTCATTCACACTCACACACACCCTCACACACACAAACCCACACACACATACTCTCTCACACCCACTCACACTGAAACTCACACACACTTTCTTATACACATATCCTCACTCACATATGCACACCCTCACACTCTCACCCTCACAGACACACCCTCTCACACCCACTCACACTTTTCTCACTTTAATGATGCATCGCTCCAGTGCAGGGGGCCGCCGCAGTCCCCACTGTGCTGACTTCCGACCTCCGCTGTGCTATGACTTCCTCCAGCTCCTGCTCAGACAAGCTCTGTTGCTCAGCAAGATCAATGCAATCTGACAGCCAGAGGCCCGCATGTGATGTCATATTACGCCATCAGCTGCGGGCCTCTCATTGGCTAGCAGCTTGAATTGATCTTGCTGAGTGGCAGAGCTTGTTAGTGCCGCAGACGGAAGTAATCACACAGCGGGGACTACAGGGTTTCCCTGCACTGGGCGGATGCATCATTAAGTTGTCCAAGGTTCCGGGGGCCGCATAGTGAAGCTCCAGGGGCCGCATGCGGCCCTCGGGCCGCGTGTTTGAGACCCCTGGTTTAGACTGAACCAAGAGAATACAAAGCTCACCCAACAGGTATGTTGAGAACAGGATCAGGGCCAGCTAAGTATCAGGCCAGGATCTGTAGAAAGGCTGTTTGAGTATCACTTCCTTTTATAGTTTTCAGCAGTTGCTTCCTTTTAAGATGATTTTCCAGGAAATAAAATCATAGTTCAAAATGGAACTGGTCAGTTTTATTTTGTCTCTAAATTACAACTACCATGCTTTCATACATACAGTTAGGGCCAGAAATATTTGGACAGTGCCACAATTTTCGCGAGTTGGGCTCTGCATGCCACCACATTGGATTTGAAATGAAACCTCTACAACAGAATTCAAGTGCAGATTGTAACGTTTAATTTGAAGGGTTGAACAAAAATATCTGATAGAAAATGTAGGAATTGTACACATTTCTTTACAAACACTCCACATTTTAGGAGGTCAAAAGTAATTGGACAAATAAACATAACCCAAACAAAATATTTTTATTTTTAATATTTTGTTGTGAATCCTTTGGAGGCAATCACTGCCTTAAGTCTGGAACCCATGGACATCACCAAACGCTGGGTTTCCTCCTTCTTAATGCTTTGCCAGGCCTTTACAGCCGCAGCCTTCAGGTCTTGCTTGTTTGTGGGTCTTTCCGTCTTAAGTCTGGATTTGAGCAAGTGAAATGCATGCTCAATTGGGTTAAGATCTGGTGATTGACTTGGCCATTGCAGAATGTTCCACTTTTTTGCACTCATGAACTCCTGGGTAGCTTTGGCTGTATGCTTGGGGTCATTTTCCATCTGTACTATGAAGCGCCGTCCAATCAACTTTGCAGCATTTGGCTGAATCTGGGCTGAAAGTATATCCCGGTACACTTCAGAATTCATCCGGCTACTCTTGTCTGCTGTTATGTCATCAATAAACACAAGTGACCCAGTGCCATTGAAAGCCATGCATGCCCATGCCATCACGTTGCCTCCACCATGTTTTACAGAGGATGTGGTGTGCCTTGGATCATGTGCCGTTCCCTTTCTTCTCCAAACTTTTTTCTTCCCATCATTCTGGTACAGGTTGATCTTTGTCTCATCTGTCCATAGAATACTTTTCCAGAACGGAGCTGGCTTCTTGAGGTGTTTTTCAGCAAATTTAACTCTGGTCTGTCTATTTTTGGAATTGATGAATGGTTTGCATCTAGATGTGAACCCTTTGTATTTACTGTCATGGAGTCTTCTCTTTACTGTTGACTTAGAGACAGATACACTTACTTCACTGAGAGTGTTCTAGGACTTCAGTTGATGTTGTGAACGGGTTCTCTTCACCAAATAAAGTATGCGGCGATCATCCACCACTGTTGTCATCCGTGGACGCCCAGGCCTTTTAGAGTTCCCAAGCTCACCAGTCAATTCCTTTTTTCTCAGAATGTACCCAACTGTTGATTTTGCTACTCCAAGCATGTCTGCTATCTCTCTGATGGATTTTTTCTTTTTTTTCAGCCTCAGGATGTTCTGCTTCACCTCAATTGAGAGTTCCTTTGACTGCATGTTGTCTGGTCACAGCAACAGCTTCCAAATGCACAACCACACACCTGGAATCCACCCCTGACCTTTTAACTACTTCATTGATTACAGGTTAACGAGGGAGACACCTTCAGAGTTAATTGCAGCCCTTAGAGTCCATTGTCCAATTACTTTTGGTCCCTTGAAAAAGAGGAGGCTATGCATTACAGAGCTATGATTCCTAAACCCTTTCTCCGATTTGTGAAACTCATCATATTGCAGCTGGGAGTGTGCACTTTCAGCCCATATTATATATATTAAAATTTATATATACTAACTTTGTTTTCTGGTTTGAAACAGCTAAAATAACAAAACTTGTGTCACTGTCCAAATATTTCTGGCCCAACTGTAAGCCAACAATGTTTCTTTTTCTAAACATGAGCAACAGATGACTCCTAGCTACCCTAATATTTTTTAGACTATCAGACACATCCCTGCCCCCAACACAAAAAAAAAAAACAAACAAAACCAAATTATTTGATCACCTACCAATGAGCAAGAATTCTGTCTCAGACCTAGCAGTTTTTCTTTAAAAAGCCCTCCTACTCTGCACTTATTACCTGTATGAATGGCACCTGCCCACACAATCACATGCCAAACTCTCCAAAAGGTGTCTAAAGGGGCTGTTACACGCTTCAATGTCCCAGCGATCCAACTTGGCCTGGATCGCTTGAACGTCGTTCATTGATCGCTAGTGAGGAGTCACATGTACAGATATATTGAACGACGCAGCAACGATTCTGCGACAAGCGAACGATACTTGCAGTCGTTTGGTCACCTACGTGCTTCAGTTCTGAATAGGCGAAGCGATAAACGAGATCGTTGGAAAGGTGTCACACACGACGATGTTGCAGGTTGATGAACGACAGATTTATGGACATGCTCAAACCTACGATCAAAGATCTAACGACTTATCGTTGGTCGTATCTACATGTCACACGTAACGACGTCATTACGTCGCTGCACTGTCCCAAAAGCCGTGACGTACCAACGATATCGTAGCGTTAAGGCCCTCTCTGCCCACGTGGTGGAGTTAGTCTATATTTGGTGTAGAAAAGTCTGCATAAAATACGGATGTCTATCCTGAAGCAAGCAAAACCTATGACATTTCAAAAGTGCTGTGCCCATGCTACAATTTTTTTCCTTGCATATTTGGTGCAGAATACAAGTGCAGAAACATCTGCAGCATGTCAGTTATTGATCCGTTTTTACAGCATTTTTCAGCAGTCCAGTAATTGACTTCATTCTAAAATACATACACACACACACACCCACACACACACACACACACACACACACACACACACTACGTTTTTGATGCATTTTTTTCTGCAAAAGTATGCAGAATTTTATACACCAAATACGCAGCCTGGACACATAGCCTAAGGACACCACGACACGATTGTAGACCTGCATAAGGCTAGGATGGGCCACAGGACAATAGGCAAGCAGCCTATTGTTAGATGCATTTCAAGATCCTGGAGTGGTGTAGCCAGTCTCCAGATCTGAACCTATTCCTTGGAGCGAGTTATTATTATTATATTAATTTATTTATATAGCCCATTATGTTCCATGGCGCTTTACATGAGGATAGGGGAGACAAGCACAATTACAATAACTCTAGACAATCAGGACACATAGGTACAGGAGTTGAAGCAACATTGCTTAGGCCGGTTTCACATTAGCGTTAGTCTGCGTGTGTAGGCAGGTGGCTCACTCTGTGCGGCTACGCATTCGTCCTGCGTCACTATGTTTAACATGGGGGTGCAGGGTGCATGCGTTTGGATCTAAATGAAGCACCTTCGGATGCACAAAAATGCTCATGTTGCATTTTTGTGTGTGTCCAAAGGTGCCCGATTTAGACACAAACATCTGCAAGCGCACAAATACAACATGACGTTGAATTGTGCCTCACTAGCCATTCCGGATGTCAACACAAGGTTGGTCCCTCTCCCTCAATGTATTTCTACATCTGGCCAATTTTACAATGATTTCCTATGGACGTGTCTCTGTGAAGCCATGCAGATATTCAACGCTGAGTCTACCTCAGGATGTCTGCGTTCGGCACTGCATTTGCATCTATACACCAGACGCAAGTGTACCGAACGCAAGTGTGTTACCAGCCTTAGCAACAGCCCCAAAATCTGAGATATCTGGAAAAGATCTGTATGGATGAGTGGCGACTTCCATACATCTCATTTGAGAAGAGAATCAAGGTGGATTAAGGAAACGAGGGCACAAGGTGTTAGAGGTTTAAATGAGAAGAATGACCTTGTGTTTTCCTATTAGTGCTACCTTTAGGTTTGTTTTTTTCTGCGCCCTCATGTTGGTACTTCTGTATTTTAGTTGGTATTCTCATACGCCTTCCACGACAGCATTGGAGGATGTTGTCTATGCCCTGTTGGGGGACAGGAACAGAAGTTAAAAGCCCATCGCCAGATCACCAGTGTTTTCCTGTCCCCCTTGGGGCATAGAGAGGCCCCTTCAGTACTGCCGGGGCCGGCAGAGGCAGCATTGTTTGAAGACACTTGCCGGGTCTCGGCTGGGCGATGGGGTCCGCCTCCTCCTCCTTCCTGGGACTCCCACGTTTGGGACCAGTCCCAGTCTTCCTGCGCTCTATGGGGTAAAGCAGGCCGGGTACTAGAGCGGCGGAGGCCTGCTACAGCTCTCCGGCGATCTCCCTCCTCCGGCAGCTGCGGTTCCCAGGCGCGCGGCGGAAGCGACGGCGCGGCAGAGGTGACGTGCTTGGACGGCCACATCACTTCCGGGTGCTGGGCGGCGTGGAGCATGTGATGCCGCTGGCTCCTGGGGACTACGGCTGCACATGCTGCGCATCAATTGGCCTGCAAGTGACCATGGAGGAGGGAGGGAACATCCTGTTCCACGCTGGGGGCAGTCTTTCCCATAAAAGGCCCGCTAGAAGCATCTCCAGGTAAGGCTGAGCCCAATGGAGGGTGACAGAGCTTCAGCATCTGCAGAAACCAGCGCTCCCCCGGCTCAAGTAAGTGCTTAGGGGTTCGTCACTAGTGGGTATCCTGCTATGAGACTCCTTTAGTTACTCTGGGTCCCCTCTCTTCTCTTTTCCTGTAGGGAGACAAGGGCCCAGCCGCCAAGGATAAATTCCCGTCCAGAAAATGTGGTGTATGTGCCACCAAATTGGCCTATTCCTACAAGAAGTAGTTATGTCACCCATGTATCGACAGCGTGGTCAGGGAGGAACATTCCTCCTTACTGGACGAGCTGAAGGCTATGGTTAGGCATAAAGTTCAGTCAGGCAGGAGGTCCAGGCGTCCATCTCTGCTCTGCCCCTCTATTCCGTGGCTCCCAGGCCTTCCCCTCCCAAGAAGAGAAAGCTCCAGGAAGAGGAGTCAGACGGGGCCCTCGAAGATGTCCAGAGCTTTGCCTCTGGAGAAGAAGAGGACCAGTTCTCCGTTTCCTCTGTTAAAACCAAAGAAGCTGGGAGATATTACTTTGCCACGGAGCACATGTCTGAATTGCTGTCCTCCTACAGGAATACTAAGGGAGTAGAGGAAGTAGAGGCCCCTTGTTCTGTACGGGACAAGATGTTCCGGGGTCTGAAGTCTGCAAGACACCTGGGATTCATGGTCCATAAGGTTATCAGGGAGCTCATCCACCGAGAGTGGGAGTCTCCGGAAAACCACCTGGTCACTCCCTCTGAGCTAAAAACACAGGTTCCCTTTGGAGGGAGACGACTGTGTGGGAAGTCCCCAAGGTGGACATCCAAGTAGCTAGGGTGGCGAAGAAAACCTTGTTGCCCTTTGAGGATTCCTCCCAACTGAAGGACCCTCTTGATCGTAAGATGGAGAGTGTCCTTAAGAAGTATTGGAAGGCTTCTTCATTAGCTTTGAAGGTTAACATCTCCTCAACCTGTGTGGCCAGATCCCTTTACAAGTGGATTGGCCAGATGGAGGAGCACCGCTTACTGGGTACCCCCAGGGAGGATCTCCTAGACTCCATCCCACTCCTGCATAGAGCTAGGGGCTTCCTAGCGGATGCCTCGGCGGAGTCTGTGCGGATAGCTGCCAGGACTGCGGTTCTGTCCAACATAGCCCGACAGGCTCAACATGTGAAGGGGGGGGGGGGGGGGGAGGGGGATTTGGAATGTCACATCTAAAAGATAAAACTCTGCTCCATCCCCTTCCAAGGGAAGTATGTCTTTGGGCAAGCATTGGATGACATCCTGGAGAAGGTTTCTGATAGGAAGAAGTGTCTCCATGAGCAGAAACTGGTTAAAAAGCAGCCCTTTCGTCCCGCTCAAAACCATTACTCCCATTATAAAGGGAAGAGTAAGACAGGCCGATGGTCCTACCCTAAAAGCGACAGGGGCCGTAATATTTTGCTTCCCCAGCAGCGGCAACATCAACAGCCCGCTAAACAATGACTCTGACCCCGTCGGGGGACGTTTTATGAAGTTCCTTCCCCAATGGCAGTCGATTTCCTCGTGCCAGTGGATCCTCTCCTCCATCCGGGCAGGGCTGCGCTTGGAATTCGTCTCTCGTCCTCGGAGTCTAAAGTTCACCCCCCTGCCATCAGGGGATTCTCAAACACTTTTTGTCAGGTTTTCAAGACATGTTGGACTCTAGGGTTATGTCTCCGGTTCCCCCAGGAAAAGAGGGACTGGAGCATTACTCCCGACTGTGGTGCGGAAGCCCTCGGGGGTTCCACGCATCATTTTCAATTTGAGACTTCTGAACCGGTATGTCAAGTAGAGAAGGTTCAAAATGGAGTCTGTCCGATCTGCCATTCCTCTGATCGGACGAGACTTCGTGATGGCAACCATGGACTTGAGGGACGCCCATCATCATGTCCCCATTCACCCGTCCCACAGACAATTTCTCCGGTTCGCAATCTCCAGTTCCGGAGGGACGATCCACTACCAATTCAATGTACTACCCTTCGGTATCTCGTCCACCCCAAAAGGTGTTCACCAAACTCATGGGGGTGGTGGTTGCGTACATTCAATCTCAGGGCATATGCCTGGTCCCTTACCTGGACGACATGTTTGTGGTTGCTCCCTCGACCACCGTACTCAATCTTCATGTCTCCAGAACCCTGGAAATTCTGTGGTCTTTGGGATGGATACCAAACCTTAACAACAAAATAAAAATAAAAAAGGGAAAAAAAAAAAAAAAAAATTTCGGAGCTCATCCCCTCCTCCCAACGAACATTTTTGGGAATCCTACACTCAAGACAGGCCCCGTTCCTTCCCCTGGAACATCAGCTGGTTCTTCGCTCAAAAGTCCAGACATTCTGGTATCTGGGGTCTCTGACCCTAAGGGAGGCTAGGTCCCTTCTGGGGTCCATGACTGCCTGCATACAGTCTGTAGCTTGGGCTCAGGCTCACTCTCCACTTCTCCAGGAACATATTCTGGTTTCTTGGGGCAGGCATCAGGACTCCTTGACCACAAGGGTCAGGACCCCAGCGCAAGTTTTGGCCTCTCTCTCTTGGTGGATGATTCCCAGGAACCTCCAAACAGGGGTGTTCTGGACCCTGTCTCCTCTCATATCCATCGCCACGGATGCCAGCAGCCGCGGTTGGGGGGCATTGGTGGGTCAGACATCATCCCAAGGCACGTGGAGTCGTTCTGTCAGTCTCCAGTCCTCCAACTTCAGGGAGCTGCAAGCAGTGGAAGAGGCTCTACATGCGGTGGCTACTCCCACGGGAAGCATGTCAAGATCCTCTCGGACAACATGACAACAGTGGCTTTCATGTGCCACCAAGGCGGTACGAGAGGAATTGGCCTCCAGGTGATCGCGCAAAGAATATTTTCGTGGACAGAACGTCATCTGCTTTCTCTGTCAGCAGTGCACCTGAGGGGTGCAGACAACAGTTAGGCAGATTTTTTTGAGCCGCATGGAGGTTCACCCAGGGAAGTGGAGCCTAAATCAAGAGGTCATTCAGTCCCTGACCGAGTAGTGGATCTCTTCGCGAGAAACTTGAATGCAAAGGTTCCAACCTTTTTTTCCCCTCAATCGCAGGGACAATCCCCTGGGCCTAGACGCTTTTGCACACCCGTGGCCTTACAGGTTCGTCTACACGTTCCTCCCTATTCCTCTGATAGCCAGAACTCTGCAGAAGATCAGGTCGGAAGGGGTGACAGCGATCCTGGTGGCTCGATCATGAGATCATGTCTCATCGGTGGATAAAGCGCTTTATCACATCAGCAAGCAGACTTCGTTCAAGGGTCCGTCCTTCCGTTCCCCCATGGGATCTGGACTGACCCTGACTCTTTAAGCCACTATCCTCAGCGTCCCTTCAGAGTCTCTCCCACAAAACAGCCTTTTTGGTGGCTATCACGTCTGCGCGGAGGGTGGGAGAGCTCCAAGCACTCTCCGTCAGGGCACCCTACCTGTTAGCCACAGATGATCGGATCACACTCAGATTGGACCCTTCCATTCTCCCAAAGTTTGTGTCTGATTTCCAACGTTCTCAGGAAGTGATTCTCTAGTCTTTTTGTCAACATCCTGCTAACGCAGTGGAATCAGTTTCTCTCTCGCTGGATGTCCGGAGAACTGTTTTGCAGTACCTACAACAGACTGCCTCCTGGAGACTGGACCAGAACCTGTTTTTCCAACACTTTGGTCGGAACAAGGGCAGGAAGGCTTCTAAATCCACAATTGCGGCCTGGATCAAGAAGGCGATTTGCGAGTCATACGTCTCCCAACGGCTGATGCCTCCAGTGGGGCTGAAGGCTCATTCTACTCGGGCTGTTTCGACTTCTTGGGCTGAACGGGCTGGCGCTTTGTCGGAGCAGATTTGCAGAGCTGTAACGTGGTCATCCCTTCACATGTTTTTCAAACATTATAGGTTAGACTTGGCCTCTAGCAGGGATCTAGCCTTCGGTAAGAAAGTCCTGCAAGCGGTAGTCCCCCCCCCTGAATATCGATGGTATTCCTCCAATGCTGTCGTGGAAGGATTATGAGAAAACTGAATTAGTCCTTACCGGTAATTCCTTTTCTTGGAGCCTTCCACGACAACATCAATTACCCTCCCTGTATGGTGCTGGATTCCAATGTATCTGTTAGGTAAACCATTGCTAAGGTGATCTTGGTATACACTGGTGAGCTTGCGGTGGGGAGGGGCTTTTAACCTCTGTGTTCCTGTCCCCCAAAAGGGCGTGAACGACATAATCCAATGCGGTCGTGGAAGGCTCGAAGAAAAGGAATTACCGGTTAGGACTAATTCAGTTTTTAAAGGTCTGTGACGTATGCAAGATTCACTGGTTTAAAGGAAGAGTTCATGTACGTTACGGATTGTGGACCCATTGAAGCACCAGTCAGGTCCGAAACGGTGCAGTCGTCCCGTGCTGCTCAATCCACCTCCCCATTGATGATGTCCTAGGAGGCCTCCATGACACTTTTGAAAATAAAGAAACCTGAAGATCCATCTCCACAGTGAATGCCTCTTCATTTCTCCTTACTCACATTGACTTATTACTTTGTGTTGGGATATCACATGAAACAGTTACGTTTGCCAGTGTAAGGCTATATGGTGCTTTTTTGCATCATACATTTGCGCTGCTTTTTTGCGCCTTTTTTGGAGGGACATAGACACTTTCTTACCCTCTCCGCAATCCCACGGTGAACCCTGGCGATGTCTTTCTTCCGGGCACCGGCAGGACTTGTCAATGATTAGTACTAGTACTTAGAGGACCTACCACCATGCGACTCTAGCCCGAGTCACATGGATAGGTCCTGGAAGTACCAAACCTGACTGCACACAAGTCCTAAGATGCCCAGAAGGAAGAAATCACTGGAGCTCACTGTGGGATTGCTGGGGAGGGTAAGTAATTGGATGTTAGTGGTGCATGGTGCAGAAAGCGCAGCAGAAAAACAAAGCACTGACTGACATGCTCATTATTTTCTAGATGCGCTTTGTGGACCACTAATACAGCAGTCACAAGCACTGACATCTGTACATCACATTGAAAATCCCATTCACTTTGCTGGCAAACGCAAAAAAGGTAGAAAGGTTCATGGGGTATGAATACATTTTCAGAGGACTGTATGAACACAGTTTTATGTTGCAGATCTAACGATTCTCTGGATGCAGACATCTGTATGGCCCCATCCCATTGATTGCATATACTTAAACACAAAAAGCTTAGATAAAAGATAGAAAAAGGAGAATACATGTATATATGGGGAAGAGCACTTCAATATCACTCAACCATTGCAATTTTAGAAAATGTCTTTAAAAATGACCTACCTCTACCATACACCTGTATGCCAGAGTGGAAGACACCAATTCCCAGAGACGATGTGTACTCATTGATCCAATACTAAGAAAAGAATAAATGAGATTATGTTTAAGTGATCAGAAGAGAAATATAAATAAAAAAAAAAAAAATAAATAAAAAAAAATAGTATTAAGAATATGTTCTTACTTATGAGCCAGTTTCTGAGCAGGTACTCTATATGAAGGCAATGATGCGTCTGCCATATTATAACCATATTGATTAGTAACTACGGTAGATAACATTGTTCTTTAAATATTAATAAAAGACCCAAAAGGAGTTGTCTGGGGGTTGAACTAAGAATCATGCCCTCTTATTCTTATTATGTATAATCTAAATTTATTGAAAACAAACCAGAATATGACATTGCAAGTATTCTCTCTCTGTATGTAAGGTTTTTGGGTAAATCTTGCGACTCCTGAGAAAAGAAAATAGCCCGATACCCTAACACATTTGCAAAAATGAAAGATAAATGTCAAATAAAGAAAGCTTTACAATCTTATACTATTAGGTTATTACATCTACGGCATGTAACAATCTTCTCCTATAGCAAAGGGGAAGTCATACCATGCTTGCATTAATACCATTTTGAACACAGAAAGAAGGAAAAGTTTCCTCGGGCTGGTTTAAGGGCCCATCTAAGTCTTCTGGCCCGGAATCAGATATAGTGGCCCCGAGCAAGGCCATGAACATTTTTCCAAATGCACAAAGAAAATTCAAGAAAGGAAAAAATAGAGAGGAGACAGAAAAGATATGAAGAATGTCAGGAAGAAAACTCATCCTGGGTGGGGATGGTGAAGAAGAGAGAGTAACAAAATAAACATAAAAAAAAACAAAAAACAAAAAAAAAACAGGGGGGGGGGGGGTGGGGGGGGGGGTTTGGCCATCCCGAGTCAAGTCACATATCTACCATCTCCCACTGCAACGCCTCCATTTCAAGTATCACCCATCAAGGGCCCCAGCATCAGTCTATGGAGATCTTTCTAAAGTTTGTAGTCGGAGTCCAGGAACAAGTTCCAGGTGCTCCAGATTCGCAGGAATTTCTCCTTAGGATACCATTACACGTCGCAACATTCCATGCAATTTCACTAGCAATTTGCTGGTTGCAGTGAAATCATGGACACATTGTTCTATTTTGTTGCAGTGTACAAATGTAACTGTGTCCATGATTTCACTGCAACCAGCAAATTGCCAGTGAAATTGCATGCAATGTTGCGACGTGTAACGGTACCCTTAGAGTCTTCATATGGAAGATTTCACTGCTGAGATATCAGGGTCTAAGGCTTAGACCCTGATATCTCAGCAGTGAAATCTTCCATATGAAAAATTTTGCCAGTCATGGCCTCTGTCTATTTCTCCAAAACCTAGGGATAACCATACGGGCAGCCATTAAGCAGAATCGCAATATGTAATTTTTTTGGGAGCTAATGGAATCAGGGAGAATAGTCAAGAGAGCAACTGATGGGGAGGCAGGTGCTTGGTTCCCCGAAATTTTTGAGTACATATCAAAGACTAAATTCCAGAAGGGTCAGATTATCCCACAGCTCCACAAATGAGTAGCATTGTACCCTTCTCGCTATTACATCTCCAACACCTGTCAGGAACTGAAGGGAAAATTGCGTGCAAAATGGTCGGGCAACGGTACCACCTAGACAAGATTTTGAAGTTCTTCTCTTGAGCCAAACATGCCATAGACATCGTGTGTCATGGTGCATGCCTTACTCCAATCCTCTTCAGAAAATACCACACTGAGGTCATCCTCCTATCTAGTCATGAATTTAAGTTTGCCTCCCTCTCCTCTCCGATTCAGCTGCCCTCTTAAGGTACCGTACACAGGGAGATATCGCCGGCGATGTTGCCGGCAACTGAGGGGCGTGACCAGGTTGCGGTGACATCGCCGGCGAATTTCCGCGTGTGACAGGGCGATAATCAGCGAAAAATCGCCTGAGTAACATCGCCAGGTTTCCCAACAATGTTGGGAAACCTGGTGATGTTGGTCAGGCAATCATGCCTGATCGCCCTGTGTAACGCGGCAACCTGCAATGTTGCGAGCGATTCCGCCTATCTCCAACATTGCGAGTTATCGCTCGCTGGGCAACCCAGCGAGCGATAGCCGCGGCAACTAGCCGGCGACATCGCCGGTAAGTTGCTCAGTCTGACATCTCCCCGGCGATGGTGTCAGGGATGCGCCTCCCGCGATCGCCAGCAACATCGCCGGCGATATCTCCCTGTGCGACGGTACCTTTAGGGTACCGTCACACCAGGTGACATCGCCAGCGATTTCGCAGGCGACGCAGGGCATGGCCTATTGTCAGCATCATCACCGGCGAGTTGCCCCATGTAAAGTGGCAATTTACATGGGGCGACCACTCTCAGGTGGCGTGTACACATCGCCCCATGTAACATGGCGATTGGCGATGTTAGAGGCGATAGGAGCCATGTTTCAGGATGCCACTGGGGTTTGTGGACACATAAACGGCGATGCCGCCTGAAACATCGCCAAAGCGTCGCTGGAGGTATCGCCGCGTTTAAACACGCGACGGAGACGCAGGCGGGGTGCCAAAAAGTGCGCGCTCCCGTGCGATCTCTCCAGGTGTTACGTTACCCTTATTCTTAATAAAGTATTCAACAGCATAAAATTTCTGTAAAGCATCTGAATGGTAACACCAAGTGAAAGGGCAAAAATTAAGTTTTTACCCCAATAAAAAAAAAAAATATTGTTTAGCACCACATTTTTAATTTTAAAAAGCGGTAAATAGGAGAATACAGACTCTGGGGTCAGAAATTACTGTTTGGGCACACGGCAGGGCTCAGAAAGGAAGAAGCTTTATTTGATTTTTCTGTGTTACATTTGAAGAGTCCATGTAGTGTCCAAAAGCAGAATCCCCCTCCCATCTACCACAATTCCCTGAGAACTGTAGTTTATAAAATGGGGTCATCTATTGGTGCAGTAATCATTTAGAACCCACAGATCTTTCATAGGTTTTTATAACAGTACGTTGTAAAAACTAAAAGGATACGTTTTCCACTGAAACATTGATTTATCCCCAAACCTGTCACCAGGTTTTTGCCATCCCATCTGAGAGCAGCATAATGTAGAAATAGAGACCCCGATTCCAGCGATGTGACATTTACTGAGCTGCTTGCTGTCATTTTAATACAATTAGTGTTTTCTCTGTTGCAGATTTAGCAGTCTGAATATGCCAGACTACTTGGCAGCAGGCAAAGTAGACCGCTAATGAATCTCTAGCTGATGGAGCCTCCACTGATCTCCCGCCGATGTCGGCATGGGAGATTTGAAGAAACAGCTGATCTGACAGCTGTTTAAATCTCCCACGCTGACACCAAATAGGTGAGGTCGGCGCGGGAGATTTGAAACAGCGATCAGCTGTTTCTTATCTCCTGTACTGATATCACCCTATTCAGTGTCTGCGCGGGAGATTTAAACAGCTGTCAGATCAGCTGTTTCTTCAAATCTCCCATGCCGACATCGGCGGGAGATCAGCTGTGGCCGGGAGATCTCTGCCGCTGATCTCCTCCTCCTGGCCGTCCCCGAAACAGCCGATTTGACGGCGGGCTGCATACTAAATGTGAACGCATGCAGAGATTCTCCACTGTGTTCACATCAGTATGGGCTGCGTTTGTGTCTGCATGCCATACGCATGCAGACAAAAACAGAAGTATGAAGGCAACCCAATTGATGACACATTTCAATAACAGCAATAGATAGTGTTACTCCTGATGCATAGGTGCAAAGTAGGGTTCAAATCCTGAAGGATATATAGAAGTGAACTTTGAAACACTCACAACCCACTTAAAAGTTGATTTTATTTTTTTTTGCGACAACAATCTGCATAAATTATTATTATTATTTATATAGCGCCATTAGGTTCCATGACGCTTTACATGAGGATAAGGGAGACAAGAACAAGTACCGTATATACTCGCGTATAAGCCGAGTTTTTCAGCCCAAAAATTGGGCTGAAAAGTACCCCCCTCGGCTTATACGCGAGTCAGTGCTGTATACCGATGTATACATCGGTACATACCGATGTATACATCGGTATACAGCAGCCCCCGCATCCCCAGTAATGCAGGGCCCCCCCAGGGTCTCTCCGGTCACCTGTAAAGCAAGCTATACTTATCAGTGTCCCGCTCGCACCGCCGCTGCCGACATCCACGATCCTCCATCTTCATGCGACTCCTCTTCCTGTTTCTGTGCGCGTCGCCGGCAATGACGTCATTCCCGGCGACGCGCACAGGAAACAGGAAGAGGAGTCGCATGAAGATGGAGGATCGCGGATGTCGGCAGCGGCGGGTGCGAGCGGGACACTGATAAGTATAGCTTGCTTTACAGGTGACCGGAGAGACGCTGGGGGGGGGCCTGCATTACTGGGGCTGCCTGTATACTACCGCTGGGGCTGCTATATACCTCTGGGGCACTGTATACTACCACTGGGGCTGCTATATACCTCTGGGGCCCTGTATACTACCACTGGGGCTGCTATATACCTCTGGGGCACTGTATACTACCACTGGGGCTGCTATATACCTCTGGGGCACTGTATACTACCACTGGGGCTGCTATATACCTCTGGGGCCCTGTATACTACCACTGGGGCTGCTATATACCTCTGGGGCCCTGTATACTACCACTGGGGCTGCTATATACCTCTGGGGCCCTGTATACTACCGCTGGGGCTGCTATATACCTCTGGGGCCCTGTATACTACCGCTGGGGCTGCTATATACCTCTGGGGCCCTGTATACTACCACTGGGGCTTATATATACCTCTGGGGCCCTGTATACTACCGCTGGGGCTGCTATATACCTCTGGGGCCCTGTATACTACCACTGGGGCTGCTATATAACCTCTGGGGCCCTGTATACTACCACTGGGGCTGCTATATACCTCTGGGGCCCTGTATACTACCACTGGGGCTGCTATATACCTCTGGGGCCCTGTATACTACCACTGGGGCTGTATATACTACCACTGGGGCTGTATATACTACTGGGGCTGCGTGTATACTACCACTGGGGCTGCTGTATCTACCTCTGGGACTGGTGTATACCACACTGCTGGGGGCTGTATACTTGTGCTAGGGTCCACCCTCGGCTTATACACGAGTCAATAGATTTTCCCAGGTTTTGGGGGCAAAAGTAGGGGGGTCGGCTTATACACGAGTATATACGGTACACTAAATCTAGGCGATCAGGACGTACAGGTACAGGAAGGGCAGGGACCCTGTCCACGAGGGTTCACAGTCTAAGATGTTTCAATCTCTATCCGGAACCTTCGTCAGTATGCATAGTATGGATGTAAAGCTGCCTGGACGAGCGCTGCTATAGGCAAGCCGCAGCATCCACTGCTTGACTGTTTGGAAAACAGTAGACATACACTTATTTTTCTCCACTGAGATTTGTTAATATTTAATGTGTATGTAGTAGAAAAACTAACTGCCTTACAAACTAATTTTCTGTGAGTCAAGTAGTCACTTTATGGCAAAGGTCACAATTCTACAGATCTGTAATACAACAGAATCAAAGATAATAATGTAAGACCATGTATATTCTTGCCATCACAACCGGCTAACAAAGCTAGTCCACAGAAATCCTGCATTCCCAGCTCACCTTCCTTCCATCTAGGCACAGCTTCATAAGTCTGCGGCCGTCATCTAATGATATTATAGTGTACATTAGCTTTCTATTACTGCACTTGCCATTAGCACTATAACTGATATAACGGGTCAGTTTATGGCTGCTGTAATTCTCTAGTGACAGATGATGGTTTTATTCCTAGATTCTTTTCTTCCATGCTGAGTGTTGGGTCAGAAATCATCAAGGCCTGAAACTCCATTTATAAGTTATGAGGTGACCAGTCGATATTAGATAACGTCACATTGATTAGCTGCCAAAACGCTGCCTCTCCACAGTAGATCCTTACCCACAGGCTAAACCTATTATAAAGCTGGGCGCCGGCATTAGAGAAGCCTTCCAGACACGTTATATTGTCTTGTACAACAAAGACCTTGTATAGGTTTACACTCGCGCAGTGGTCCCAAACCTTTTTTTGCACCAGGGACCAGCTTCATGTAAAACCATTTCTCCGTGGGCCGGCGGGAGGGGTGGTGTTAAGGGGAGCTTTGATGATATGGGGCGTGGCTATGGAGAAGGGGGGGGGGTGGAGTTTAGTACCCCGTTTCCCCGACAGATGCATTACATCCTATTTTTAGGGGATGTCTTATTTTTCCATCCCCTTGCAGCCCTCAATGGTATCCCCATCATCCCCTTGCAGTGCACAATACTGCATCCCCCATAATCACCTTGCAGCCCCCATCCTCCTCTTCCAGCCACCATCATCTCTGACATACACACACTTCGGTCACCACCCCCCCCTGCAGCATTATGTCCCCGCTCTGTTCTTTTCCTCCACTAGTACATGAGAAGCCATCGGCGAATCACAGTGCAGCAGCCGGGCCAATCACAGTGCAAAACCCACTAGCGAATCAGGGCCCGGATGTTGCACTGTGATTCGCCGATGGCTTCTCATGTACTTCTATTCACACAGAGAAGGAAAAGAACAGAGAGGGGACGTAATGCAGCTGGTGCGGAGGGGTGACATCACTCCAGGAGCCGCCGCTGAGTACACTATGTAGTGCTAGTTTGCGGCGGCGTGGACAGGCACATGGACCCCAGCGGCCTGATCCTGGTGGTTGGGGACCCCTGCACTAGAGTGTCCACTGAATTGTGTTACCTGTGAAACCATGGTTAGAAGCAACTTTATGTAAACAGGGTATGAAACAGCCTGGATGTGGAAGGTCACACACACAGCAGAAGTGTATCTAGGATTTCTGGCACCCAGGGCACAAATGCAGTTTGGTTCCTGACAAACGGTTTGAGTATTAGTGTTGTAACTGCTCATTCATATGCAATTTACATACTCACATGCCAACGAGTTGCTCTTCCAAATTATCTTAATATTCAATGAAAAACAGTGAAGCAGGAAGAAAAGCTTGTTATCAGATGACCCTGAACATGAAAATCGCACGAGAAGAGTGCCCACGTGAGGACTGCTGAAATCTTGACAATGAGCATATTACACAGTTTGGATTGGCATGAGACAGTGCCTTATTTTTGTAATGAAGGGGCTCGCCCAGGTTTGAGACGAAAGTACGTGATCACTTTAGGTGACGGCAGACTTCTGAATTCTCACAGCGCGTGCACTGCGCATGTCTACTGTGTCAGTGAAAAGTGAAGGCAGTCATGTGAGCGCAAGTAGGTGATTTGTATACTTCTGGCCACATTCTGATAAGATGGGTCCAGCCTCACTCTGTTCACTTACATTGAGCGAGGCACTGCATGTCTAGTTGGCTCGTGACTGCATGTTTGTAAATCGCATAGTGCGTGTCACAATCTCGCAGGATTCTGGTGCTCCATTATCCTACTGGCCAATCAGGGTATTGACAGGATAAGGAAATGAGAGCAGCAGCACTGATTTATGTAGAACATGGAGGTACTAGACGTGACGGAATTTATACATACCACCGATTTCAGCTACAAAAATAAAACGTAAATATCATTGCGTGGGAATATGGGGGCACGCAGGCTTTTCCCTGGATTTCAAAATACGCTAGTGTGAAAGCAGCCTAAGAAGGAGCTTGTCAGGAAACCCCAAAAGTTATACCATTTTAAAAACTGCTTCCCTCAAAATATTTAAAACTGCATGCAGGAAGCTTGGTAACTCATGTAAAGCACTTGAAGGGTTAACGCAAAATGCAATGAACAAAGCTAAAATTGCCAGTAATGTTTTTTCCAGAGCCAAGACAGCACCACCTGAGATATGTTCTGCCCACACAGGACAGGAAACCCCGGAAATAAAAAAAGGGCAGCACCTCATCTCTGCCTCAGTTGGTTACAGAGTATGGGTAGGACTACCAAAAAATGATTAGTATATGCCACCACCAAAAAAGTAAAAACACCAAACAAGGCAGATGAACACTGCAGGAGGACAAGCTAGGTAACACCCAGTCGGCAACATTTTTTAAACTTTATAAAGCTATATCTTAGCTTCTACTAAACAGTTTTTTTTAGCAAAAACGATTGCCCCAAATGTGTGTGCTGGGTGTAGGGACACATTAACAGTCCGGGGGGAGGGGGGGTCATTTAAGTTTGATGGTCGCCGAGCATGGACAGCCCGCTTCAAAACATCCCACAGATGTTCAATGATATTCAGGTCTGGGGACTGGGATGGCCATTCCAGAACATTGTAATTGTTTCTCTGCATGAATGCCTGAGTAGATTTGGAGCGGTGTTTTGGATCATTGTCTTGCTGAAAGATCCATCCCCGGCGTAACTTCAACTTTAACACTGATTCTTGAATATTATTCTCAAGAATCTGCTGATACTGAGTGGAATCTATGCAACCCTCAACTTTAACAAGATTCCCGGTGCAGTCATCGGCCACACAGCCCCAAAGCATGATGGACCCTCCCCCAAATTTGACAGTGGGTAGCAAGTGTTTTTGTTGGAATGCTGTGTTTTTGTGGCGCCATTCATAACGCCTTGTTGTATGACCAAACAACTCAATCTTTGTTTCATCAGTACACAGGACCTTCTTCCAAAATGAAACTGGCTTGTCCAAATGTGCTTTTGCATACCATGTTTGTGGCGTGCATGCAGAAACGGCTTCTTTCGCATCACTCTCCCATACAGCTTCTCCTTGTGCAGTGTGTGCTGTATTGTTGACCGATGCACAGTGACACCATCTGCAGCAAGATGATGCTGCAGGTCTTTGGAGGTGGTCTGTGGATTGTTCTCACCATTCTTCTGCTCTGCCTTTCTGATATTTTTGTTGGCCTGCCACTTCTGGCCTTTACAAGAACTGTCCCTGTGGTCTTCCATTTCCTTACTATGTTCCTCACAGTGGAAACTGACAGGTTCAATCTCTGAGACAACTTTTTGTATCCTTCCCCTGAACAACTATGTTGAACAATCTTTTTTTCAGATCATTTGAGAGCTGTTTTGAGGAGCCCATGATGCCACTCCTCAGAGAAGATGCAACTAGGAGAACAACTTGCAAGTGGACACCTGAAATAGCTTTTCTCATGATTGGATACACCCGGCTATGAAGTACAAAGCTCAATGAGGTTACCAAACCAATTTAGTACTTCAGTAGGTCAGTAAAAGCATTCAAATAATGAAAATCAGAAGGGTGCCCAT
This sequence comes from Allobates femoralis, assembly GCA_033576535.1. Taxonomy (NCBI): domain Eukaryota; kingdom Metazoa; phylum Chordata; class Amphibia; order Anura; family Aromobatidae; genus Allobates; species Allobates femoralis. The sequence goes on from JARQOC010000001.1 coordinate 457,759,830, forward strand.
TCTTTGGGACCTGTCAAATTTTGAAATAATGCATATTTCACATTTTCGGTTACTACAATAAACCTCATTTCAAACCTGAAATATTACTGTGTCCATCAGTTATTACATATATCACACTGAAATAGCTGTTGCAAAAAAACAATTTTAAACAAAAAAAAAAAAAAAAAAAATGAGTAAGATTAAGAGGGGTGCCCAAACTTTTTCATATGACTGTAAGCTATAAAGGTACAGAAGTGGCCACTGTTCTGGTGAAATGTGTGTTAGACCTGACGGGACAGGGACCCTGAAAGAAGAATAGGCTAAGGCAATGGAGTCCCTAAGCCACCTGGCTATAGAACCCTTGGTTACACTGCTACCTTTGGAAGCTCCCTGGAAGGAAACAAAAAGTCTGGGTTCTCAGTTTGGTGACCTCAAAGTATTGAAGCAGGGCATGTCTAACATCCAGTGTATGCAGGGTCACCTCCTATTGGTCGGTAGGGTTGTCACAAAAGGAGAGGAGGACAATTTCCTGAGTTCTATGAAAAGTCTTCACAACCTTTGGTAAGTATGCAGGGTCTAGACAGAGAATGACCCTATCCTACAAAACCTGAGTGTAAGGAAGGGGCACCGACAGGGCCTGTAAGTCACTGATCCGTCGAGCAAAAGTCAGAGCAATCAAGAGTGCAACTTTGAAGGTCAAAACTTTCATGGGTGCATCAGGGCATCTAACACTAGACCAAGGTTCTAGGGAGGAGGAGTAGGGCAATGAACCAGGGTAGCTCTACGACAGGCTTTAATAAATCTGGACACCCAAGAGTTTGAGGCCAGTTTGTATTTGTATGAGGCCCCCAGGGCAGAAATCTGACCTTTAGGGTATTAACAGACAACCCCATATCCCATCCCTTCTGTAAAAATTCCAGAATTGAAATAGGGAATTCCCCAGCAGGGAGTGCACCCGAGAAGGAGAGAAATTTCTTCCACATCTTACCATTTAGTCTGGTGGTAACTGGCTTTCTACTGTTCATGAGGGTGGACTCAAGATTGTCAGAGAACCCTCGATTCTTCAATAATTCCCATTCAATTCAAGGCCGTCAGCCGAAGAGTCGAGACTAGAGTATGGTGAATTGGGCCTTGGGACAGACATGTAGGAGAGTCTGGAAGAATCCATGGATCTGACACAGCCATCTTGGAGATCCAGTAGAACTAGGCACTCTTTGGCCAAAAAGGGTGCCATCAGGATGACCCTGGCCTGATTGTCCAGAATCTTACGCAAAAACAGCCGTAATCAGTACTAGTGGAGGGAACGCATAAAGCAGGCCGGAGCTCCATGGCAAGTGGAGTGAAACTACAGTATGAGGTGTCTTTGGGATCTAGGGAGCAAAACTGAGCTACCTGTCTGTTCTGTGGAAAAAAGGTCTATAACGGGGATCCCCCATTTCTCAGATATCTGAGAGAATACTACGGGGTCCAGCCTCCATTCCCCCTGTCTTAGCGGAGTACGGAAGTCTGCCCAATGATTTAGATCCCCCTGATGGAGGGCAGATCAAGATACGTGAAATGCCTGAACTATTTGAAAAATGTCCCAAGTGAGTCATTAGAGAGGGAGATCTCGTGTCCCCCTTGTGGTTTATGTATGCAACCGAGATTCTTAAGAGTAATCAAACATGTCGTCCCGTCAGGAGAGGAAGAAACCCCTCCAAGGCCTTCCTTACTGCCCAAAGTTTTCTGAGATTAGATGACATGTGGGATTGTTCTGGATTCCATTCTCCCTGTAAGACATGCTCCCAGAGGTGAGCTCCCCGCCCCAATGAGTTTGCGTCCGTTGTAATTATGTTAGACACTGGAAGAGCTCAGGGAATGCCGGGCAACTGTACAGTCTAAGGAAATAAGGATAGTCCCCTCTAAAAAGTCTGCTAAACTAACCTGTTCCCGGAGAACCTCCCACTGTAGCTGTCTCGTATGAAGCTGAGCCCAAGGGACTACCGGGATGCAAGAGGTTAGGGTTCCTAAAAGGGACATGGCTTTCCTCAGAGTCATCTGAGGGTCTCTGTCACTAATGAGATGACCCTCTGCTGCTTCTCTGGAGGAAGGAGACAACATTGGGACCAGGAATCCAATAGGAGATCCAGGAAGTTCTGATAAATTGAGGGTATCAATCTCGATTTCTCCATATTGATCAACCATCCTAGATTCGTTTCCCCAGCTGAACGCTTAAGTCTAGGGGTGACTTTCTCTGCTTTCTTGAGGGACTTGAATTCCTCCACGACAAAGTCTTTGAGAGTAGCAATTAAACTTGGAACAGCGTCTCTCACTATCCTAACACAGAAGAAGCAGAGACTTTGTGTATTCATCTGGAAGAGGTACTTTACACACACCACATTCCTTATGCTTTTTTAGAAAGCTTTTTTGCATCTTGGAAAAAAAAAAAAAAAAAAAAAAAAAATAGCAAGATAAGGATCCATCAGAGGCAGCTTTGTCAGACAGTACTCACCCTGTGGAAAGCTGGGGTACCGATTTGGAGGGGTGACTAGGGTTGCCAACGGGATTACCAGAACCATGGCTGGACTGGAGGCCACCCAGCCCCAGGGAGGGGACCTAAATCTGCATCAGAGTCTTTCTCCTGCATAGCCTGCAGCAAGTCCTGCTTTTCTGCAATACCTTGGGAGTATCTTGCACCTACACTCTAAGGCAGGGGTGGGGAACTCCAGTCCTCGAGGGCCGCAAACAGTTCAGGTTTTCACGATTTCCTTAGTATTGCACAGGGATTGGAATCATCACCAGTGCAAGTGATTATGTTATCACCTGTGCAATACTAAGGAAATCCTGAAAACATGCACTGTTTGCGGCCCTCGAGGACTGGAGTTCCCCACCCCTGCTCTAAGGTGATGCCAGTCATTCACACTATTATCATTAGTAACTTTTCTGACTGAGCTCCTCTTCCCTTCCCAATTTCCCCACCCTGTAGCCAGCTGAGACCTCCATCTTGTTGGAGTCCAACACATACTTTTCATGGTTTTAATTACAAATAGAGGCATATAAACCCATTCACATTACACAACTCCGTTAGTCATAGTGTTAGGACCGATGAGACAGAAGCACCTTGGCGTTGGTCATCGGGCACTCCGTAGTGGCCACTGCTGAAGTCTGCTTATTTGCATTTTATTCTAGAGCAGTGATTGCTATATTCCTTTTTTCATTATACCTGTATTAGCTGTATTATATTGCAGTTTTTTTCCTGATCAGGTTTGTGTGCCAAAACCAGGAGAGGAACTTGCAGAGAAAAACTATAAATTGAAAGATTGACACCTGTTCTGGGCTTTGGAGACACTCCTGGTTTTGACACACAAACCTGATGGAACCTGATCAGTGAAAAAACTGCTGTGTAAAACCAGCCTTACGATGTCCCAGCTATCCAGGTTCGTTCGTGGGATCGCTGGGACATCGTAGTGTGTGATGGGGCCTTTAGACTGTTGCGTTTAAGCCCATAGACAATGGCTTTAATGGAAAAAGCAGATCAGAAAAACGCCACACAAAGTGACACGCTCCTTTGTTTAGGTTCGTTTAATGTCCAAAAAAACAGACTACTTCCAAACTGTGTGTCTAAATGACAAGTCTTGAAAACTCATTGACTTGGCTGGGAATCTCAGAAATGTATCTGTTTCACTGCACTGCAAAAATGGATCCTTAAATAAAAAAAAAAAAAACAAGACATCAACAATGCTGTGTCTGAATGTAGCGCAAATCCTAAATAAGAGACCGAAACTGAAATGCCAAAAAGAGTAAACAGTAGATCACTCAGACTGATCATAACGATTATGGGCAACACCTTAATGACTGACCATTTTTGGTGATAACCATAGTGTTCAATAAACAATCCCCGCCCATGTGATGGCCTTGCTACAGAAATACATCTAAGGCGGCCGTCACACGCTTCAATGTTGAGAGCGATATTGTAAGCGATCACATGCATGCGCGATCGCTAACAATATCGCTCACATCGTTGGTGAGCTGTCACACAGACTCACCAGCGATGTGGAGCAGCGAGATCGCTGGTAACTATGGTACACATCGGGTTACTAGGCGCCGCGCGGTGCTTAGTAACCCGTCGTTTACCATAGATACCATCTCCCAGCATAGGCTCTGCCGCTGGGAGATGGATCATCGTGGTGTCACACACCATGATGAGGCAGATTGATCAAGCGTTTATCGCTTGATATGAGCTCCGGCTCACAAATCTGCGATCTAACAATCAAGCGATTTTACAGTGCAAAATCGTTTGATTACACGTAGCGATGCACAAACGATATCGCTTAAGCGATCATAAAGCAGATCACTTAAGCGATATCGTTCAAGAAATTGATGCGTGTGACGGCCGCCTAAGAAGCCTACCAGACATCAGTTTGGGAATGACTAGTCCTGCAGTCCCTGTGATCAATAAAATAACTGCCTAAACTCTAATGGCCACTTTACACATCCCAACATCATACCGATGTTGGATACAACGGCGCAGGGACGCGCAATTTTTGGGAAGAATGCCAAGATCGCATAGGAGATGTTACAAAGCGCAATATTGGCAGGCAATGCAACTGCGATGTGTACGCCCCCTTGTATGGGCGACCCAGGAACGACCATTTAACATGCGAGAGAATAGGGGAAGATGTACTCCAAATCGTTGTTGGGCTTTCACACAGCATGATTCGGCCAGATCGTCCATCCAATATAGGGCCGTTTGAGAGCCTGCTCATTTCTTCCCAGATATCGTTTTGGCATCGTTCTTGCATCGAATTGGACATTTACACCATAAAACGCACGAACGATATCGGGGCCAACGCACAAACCACGTGACTTTTTATCGGAGTTGGACTCAGATATCGGGACGTGTAAAGTGGCCATTAGGCTTCACACAAATGGTTTTGTTCCTGTCCGTGGGGATCCTGTTTTTTGCAGGATCACACGAACAGGAACAGACAGGTCTGTGAACTCCGGATGCCATATCTGTGTCCGGATCTGGGATTTCGAGGGATCTGGACACAGAAAGAGCTGGGGGAAGTCGAGCCAGGCAAGTGGTGTCGGCGCTGTTACACTGCTAAAGTGAAATTTAAAAAAGGAATGGTTAAAAAGAAAAAATAAATGCTCCCCTCTTCACTGAGTGTCCCACGATGCGAGGTGTATACCTCCGATGGTTGCAGGACCTTAATCAGCTGACCGGGAAGGGGCAGTAACCCGATCAGCTTATGAGTCACATGACCGCATCAGCTGAGCGGTTTAAATCGCCTGATCGGTTTTGGCGGTCGGGTGATTTAAACCACTCGGCTGATGCTGTTATGTGACACATCAGCTGATCAGGTTGCGGCCCCTTCCCGATCAGCTGATTAAGGTCCTGCAGCCATCAGAGGTGGACGCCAAGCATCGCGCGACACTCGGAGAGGTGAGCATTTATTTTTTTTTATTTTTAAACCATTCCTTTCTTTAATTTCACTTTAGCAGTGTATGTAGATACACTGCCCCAGTGAAATTACGGGAACAGAGCAGTTTTAGTGTACTGAACATGCTCAGTACACTAAAACCGGATCCCGTAAACGATCCTGTTTTTTCCCCCGAATCTGGTGCCCATAGATTCCCATGGTATAAGCGCCGGATCGCTCCAGATTCGTTTCTGTCCGGTTTGGTCTGTATTTTTCACCGAAGCCCAAAATCGGAGCAGTCTCTGATTTTGGGGCCGGGACAAAACAGGACAGAAATGAATCCGCGACTGAACTGGCAGAATCGGATGGTCACTTATGGCCAATCCGGCACCAGAGGGCTACATGGGAGGCAAAACAGAATCCTGTTCTGTCCTTTTCAAAACAGGCAGGACAGGATCCAAAACAGGAGATTTTTGTGTACTCACCGTAAAATCCTTTTCTCTTAGCCTCTAATTGGGGGACACAGACCGTGGGTGTTATGCTGCTGTCCACTAGGAGGCGACACTAGGCAGAATCTGCAAAAGAGTTAGTGACTCCTCCTATGCAGTTATACACTCTGGAGCAGGAAGTGCTTCTCCAGTTTTGTGCTAAAGCAGTAGGAGAGCTAACAGATAATAACAGTGACACAGGAGTCAACGCAGGCAACCTGTGTAAACAAATATAGTTAACAAGGTAATAACAGTGTAACAAGACCTGAAACCAAACAGGCACGTGTGTAAACAGTTAAGGGTTAGCAGAGTAATACTAGTACCACAAGGCGTGTAACTAAGCAGGCGCATGTGGCACAGTGAAGAGTTAATGAAGTAATAATCGTATAACAAGACCTGTAACTAAACAGGCTCACAGTACTACAAGGCCTGGAGCTAAACAGGCATAAGTTTAAACAGTCAACAGTTAACAGAGTTATAATAGGCAAACATGTGTAAAACATGTTAACCATGTAACAGCTGAGAAGCTATGTGAGAACTGTAGAAAAAGCCCCAAGGGCAATAGGGTGGGTGCTGTGTCCCCCAATTCGAGGCTAAGAGAAAAGGATTTTACGGTGAGTACACAAAAATCTCCTTTTCTCCTTCGCCTCATTGGGGGACACAGACCGTGGGACGTCCCAAAGCAGTCCCTGGGTGGGAAAGAACAATGGAACTAGTAACACTGAGCATGGTCAGTGAAGAACAATGTACCGACAGGCGGGCTGCTGCCGCCTGGAGGGCACGTGTACCCAGATCTGCGATTTTCGAGGACTGAGTGCAGGCACGATAGTGGCTTGGGTATGAGTGTAGGCTGACCGTTTGGCTGCCTATACACTCGTTGCGCCGATACCTGTTACCGAACTGTCTAGGCGGCTTCCACGGGCGTAGTAGAATGTGCCGTGACCTGCCAGAAGGGATAAGTTTTCGATCGTATAAGCGTCTTGGATGGTTAGAGAAAACCAACTGGTTAGAGGAGCCTTAGAGGCTGACGTGTCTTTATTTCTGCCAATTGGAAGAAGTATAAGGGAGAATCTGACCTCTTGGATGGGCACTGTCTTGGATACCTAGACGCGTAGGGGCCTGACAAGGTCCCGCATATGTAGATCCTTCGCGACCGAGCGGACTGGAGTCGGGCGAAGCGATGGCAGAGGGATATCTCCATGTAGGTGGAAGGAGTAAACCTACCTTAGAAGAAGAATGGAACCAGCCATAGGACAATCTTGTCCAGATGGAAGACTAGAAAAGGATGGATTACGTGAGACCGCTGCAAGTACCGATACTTCTGCAGAGACAAATAAATGCCACCGAACCATACAACTATTTGGATGAGGATGCCAAAGGTAATATCCCATCGAGGCTGAAAAGGTGGGTCTTGTAGTGACGTGGGGACCAAGGTCAGGTCCCCACGGGTAAAAGCCTTGCTGTATGGAGACCTTAAAGTGACCCTAAACCCGGAAGCCAACCCCACATCCCCTTCATACCTATACATGCAGCTTGTGAACCTGCTGCCATCGATCCCTGTATCTTGCAAAACCGCTGGGGCATTCTTCATAATTCATACTTTTAATATCACAGTTCTGGGCGTTTCACTGAAATTTTAAAGCCGCAGCAGGCGGGCCTGTGTGCCGCTCTCCCCCTCCTTGTCTGTAATTCTGCACGCAGCGATGGGCGTGCTAAACAACAGAGAGGCGGCTCGCCTCATAGTATGGGCGGTGAAGCCGGTATGACGTAATACGCGTCATACCGGCTTCACCGCCCATACTATGAGGCGAGCCGCCTCTCTGTTGTTTAGCACGCCCATCGCTGCGTGCAGAATTACAGACAAGGAGGGGGAGAGCGGCACACAGGCCCGCCTGCTGCGGCTTTAAAATTTCAGTGAAACGCCCAGAACTGTGATATTAAAAGTATGAATTATGAAGAATGCCCCAGCGGTTTTGCAAGATACAGGGATCGATGGCAGCAGGTTCACAAGCTGCATGTATAGGTATGAAGGGGATGTGGGGTTGGCTTCCGGGTTTAGGGTCACTTTAAATAGTCGACCTTTCGAGGAAGGATTTCATAGAAGTCTGGTGGCAAGTGAAAAACAGCTGACAAACCTGCTGTGTGAGAGATCCTAAGGACAAACCTGAGTCTAGGTCTGAGTGGAAGAAAACGGAGAGTCCCTGGTATGAAGTAGGGCCAAGGGGAATGACCTCTAGAGGTGCCCCAAGCAAAAAAAGAAAAACAAAACGATTACACATGTGTGATGGGATATCGCTGACAAATCTGGTGTCCTCTTGGGTTAAGTTCCAGGTCTCAAAGGTTACGCTAGTAACCTGGGATGCGAGGAATTCTGAGGGAGAACTGGCCGTGAGCGAGCAGGTCTGGACTGTCTGTTAGACGTCCTGGTACTGCTACTATAAATTGGACGAGTCTGCGCACCAAGTGCGTGTGGGTCAGTCTGAGACCACGAAGATGATCCGGCGACATGCTCGTTTGATATTCCAGACAATCTGTTAGTGGGGTAAGAATATAGGAGATACAGATACCGGTCCATGCTTGGACTAGTGCGTCTGTCCCACCGACTGTGTATCCTGAGACCAGGCCAGGCGGGACCGTGGCATTGAGGCGTGAGTCCGACAGGTCCATATCTGTGGTTTCCTGGCGTTGGCCTTTTGACGGAGGACCTCTAGATGAAGGGGCCAGTTCCCTGAGTCCATCCCTTTTGAGGATTAGGAAATCCGCCTCCCAGATGAGTACACCTGGTATGAGAACTGGCAGTACAGTGTTTCAGGATTCCACCTAGTGAAAGATGTGGCGAACTTGTCATCTCTTAGAGACTGCGGGTTCCACCCTGGTGGTTGACATATGCCACAGCTATGGCATTGTCTGACTGTATCCTGACATGTCCGAATACTAGAAGGTGACTGAATGATTTCAGTACCAGAGATACTGCACGAATGTTCGTAGATTGAGGGGCATCATCGAGACAGGGTAAGACTACTGCCATGTGCATTGTGATGGGGGTACATCGCACCCCATCCTGTTCTCGTGTAACGCCTGAGCATGGAGAATTGCAAAGGCCGGCGATGTAGCTGATCCAATGGAACTGACTCCAAGCTGCCACTATGCTGTCTAGGACTCTTATGGCAGCTGTGAAGGATTGAGGAGACCTCTGACGGAGGCTGTGGATCCCAAGACGAAGAATCTGTGACTTGTCTAGGGAAATTAGACTAGAGCTGTGGATGTGTTGCATCTAAAGCCCGCGGTGTGCATGCGATGCTGTGCGTCCAATACGGCTGAGACTCCATATGTGATGCTGCAGCATGCGGCCGTCAGGAGTAAGCAGTGGAGCTGGGACTCCTGGAATGTGTGTGCTGTGCTGCAGCATGTGCCTTGGAATTGCGGTAGGCCTGTGGAGGTCGATCCCACAGAGTCTTCTTAACGAGCACGGTGCAAATGCCACTGTGATCGCAGTACTTGAAAGTCATGCATTGATAAGGGAGTCATCCAGATATAGGAGACTTCTGAAATGCAGTATGGACATTGCCAACTTCAGGCTGGGAAAAAACATTGTATTGTTTGCACTTCAGCCCTTTTAAGCCTCGCCCCACCCCCTGTGCTGACGCTTCGGAGACTCCGACGTCAGGCGGTGTGGCGGGCGGATAAGCCAGTGAAGTCACGGCTAGGCCAAAACCTCGTGTAAAACGCGGGGTCCGGGAACGGCAGAGGCCCGGCACGGAGGTCCGGAGGGAGCCAGAAGTCAGGAGCGGCGCTGGCCGAAACCGGAGACTGCGCCCACAATAGTTCAGTTGCCGGTGTCCTGCGGTGCACACAGCGAGCGCTATCCCACCATGAGTATTCTCTTATTGACTCCTGAGTCGAGAAGGGACAGATGGCGTGGAAGAAGGTTCGAGCCACGGTCATACGGGGTCCAGAAGGGCCCATTCATTGGGTTAATGTGGTCGGGGGTCTGCGAGGTCCCGCTTTGAAGCGGGCTGCGCAGAGTGCTTGCACGTGTTCTCAACCCAAATATAATAATAATAATAATAATAATAATAATAATAATAATAATAATAATAATGCTTTATTTATATAGCGCCAACATATTCCGCAGCGCTTTACAATGTAGGGTTAGAGTACAGAAAATATAATACAGTAAGTAATTACAGTAGAGAACAAATATAGTACAATAATTGGATACAAAACAATAGGCATAGAATCAATGTAAAAAAGAAAATACAATAAATAAAGCAAGAAATGAAGGTGACCCTGCTCAAAAGAGCTTACAATCTAAAGCGGGATAGAGGTTGCACAAGGTACAGGGGCTTATTGCACTGATGGTCCAGGCATCTTGAGGAAATGGGGTATAGGGCTAAGCTTACATGGATGGTCATTATACAATCTGTGTAGACCTTTTTGGTTTGGTGGAGTTTGTAGAGGAGTAATGTCCAGAGGGATAGCCCATTCACTGTCTACAGTACAAAGGACTTCTATTAGGGAGTATGATAGGCCGCCTTAAAAAGATGCGTTTTTAGGGATCGCCTGAAGCCATGCAAGTTGTGGATAGTCCTGATTTCTTGGGGTAAAGCATTCCAGAGTTTTGGTGCAGCTCTGGAGAAGTCTTGGAGTCGGGAGTGGGAGGATCGGATTAGTACGGATGTTAGTCGAAGGTCATTTGAGGAACGTAGAGAGCGGGTGGGGTGATAGACAGAGATGAGGGAGGAGAGGTAGGGGGGTGCTGCACTGTGAAGAGCTTTGTGGGTGAGAACAAGCAATTTGAATTTGATCCTGTAGTATACGGGCAGCCAGTGCAATGACTGGCAGAGAGCAGAGGCATCTGAGTAACGATTGGCCAGGTGGGTGATCCTGGCTGCTGCATTAAGGATGGACTGGAGAGGAGAAAGTCTGGTGAGGGGGAGGCCACTTAATAGAGAATTGCAATAGTCAAGGCGGGAATGGATTAGGGCCACAGTGAGGGTTTTTGTTGTTTCCATGGTGAGAAAGGGGCGGACTCTAGAGATATTCTTCAGGTGTAAGCGACAGGAGCGGACGAGACATTGTGTGTGGGAGGAGAAGGAGAGATCGGTGTCAAACATAACACCCAGACAACGAGCCTGCTGCCTAGGCGTTATCGTGGTGCCGCAAACAGAGAGAGATGTCCGATTTAGGGAGGTTAGTGGATGGGGGGAGCAGAAGAAGTTCAGTTTTGGAAAGGTTTAGTTTCAAATAGAGAGTGGACATGATATTGGAAACTGCAGCTAGACAGTCATTGGTGTTCTTTAATACCGCAGGGGTAAGGTCAGGGGCTGAAGTGTATAGTTGTGTGTCATCAGCATAAAGATGGTACTGAAAGCCAAATCTGCTGATGGTCTGTCCAATCGGGGCCGTGTAGAGAGAGAATAGGAGGGGGCCAAGGACTGAACCCTGAGGGACCCCAATAGTGAGGGAAAGAGGGGAAGAAGTGGAGCCAGCAAAAGATACACTGAAAGAGCGGTCAGAAAGATAGGAGGAGAGCCAGGAGAGAGCCGTGTCCTTTATGCCAATGGAATGCAGCATAGAGAGTAGGAGCTGATGGTCAACAGTGTCAAAAGCTGCAGAGAGATCAAGGAGAATAAGCAGAGAGTGGTCACCATTACGTTTTGCTGTCAGAAGGTCATTGGTCACTTTGATGAGGGCAGTTTCTGTAGAGTGAAGGGGGCGGAAACCAGACTGTAATGGATCTAGAAGAGAGTGAGCGGAGAGGTAACGGGTGAGGCGGGAATAGACCAGGCGCTCCAAGAGTATAGAGATGAAGGGGAGATTGGAGACTGGTCTGTAGTTATTTGTGCAGGTTGGGTCGAGAGTGGTTTTCTTTAATAATGGAGTAATGATCGAGTGTTTGAAGGAGGAGGGGAAGATGCCAGAAGAGAGGGAGAGATTGAAGATTTTGGTTAGATGAGTGGTGACGACTGGAGATAGGGATTGGAGCAGGTGTGAGGGAATGGGGTCAGTAGTGCATGTGGTGGGACGAGAGGAAGAAAGGAGCCTGGAGACTTCTTCTTCTGTGACTGGGTCAAATGTGGAGAGTGAGCCGGAGGAGATGTGGGGAAGAATGGGGGTGGCAGCGCTTGGAGGCTGAGAGCTGATTTCCTGGCGGATGTTGTCTATTTTCTCCATGAAGTAGGAAGCCAAGTCATCAGCACAGAGGTCAGTGATGGGGGCCTGCACTTTAGGACTGAGGAGAGAGTGAAAGGTGTCAAAGAGTTTTTTTGGATTGTTGGATAGTGAGGAGACCAGGGTGGTGAAGTAGGTCTGTTTGGCAAGGTGAAGGGCAGAGTTGTAGGTTTTTAGCATGAATTTATAATGGATAAAGTCTCCTGGTGAGCGAGTTTTCCTCCATAGACGTTCAGCACTCCTAGAGCATCGCTGGAGGAATCGAGTTTGTGGTGTGAGCCAGGGCTGTTTTGTTCTCTGTTTGGAGGTTGAGGGTGAGGGGCGCTACTTGGTCCAGGGAGCTTCTGAGAGTGTCATTGTAGTGATTTACTGCCTGATCTGGACCTAATATCGGTATAGTGAAGAGATTGGCAACAGGGCTAGTACTCCAGAGTTTCATCTTTGTAGTCTGGGGACGGAGGCCGGCCAGGCCTTGGGCCGTCGCAGCTTCAACCCGAGTCCCCAACAGTGGGGAGTCGAGGAAGGACTATGGCATATAGCAAGCTCGGCTACGACCCAGCGCCTCCAACAGTGGGGAGCTGAGGACGGAGTATGCTATAGTCTTAGCTTCCAGAGACCAATAGCTAAATTACTTGTGCAGTTGCGGATCACGGTGTTTCATCCTGCGTCTTGTGAGACTCGACTGTCATCACCGCCAACCAGGGCTCCAGCTGTGGATTTGGAAAGGATTGGCAGACGGTCCTGGGACCCTTGCAGTTGTCAGGTAATTGTAGGTTACATCAACTGCAACTGGGCTCTCCAACAATGGAGGGCCCAGGAGAAACCTGCGAGTTAAAGTCGTAATTCCACCACAACCTGGTTCTCTCAAAGGGGATCTATTTGAGGCTGTAGCCCATTGACGGTTGCCAAGCTGTTTCTTAGGAAACTGCAGCAGGGAGGAAGTACCTCTGTGTGCCCTGAGAGTTGCAGTAAGGAGGGAGCGCCGCTGCGTTTCTTGATGCTGGGCCGCAGCTGCAAGGCATGCGTCTTGAGGGCTGCAGCGGAAACACTGCTGAACCCATTAGGCACCGACTACCTGATGGATGCAGCAGGGGGGTAGGGTGGGGCCTGCCGGGCCCCAGATCCTGGCACCTGCTGCTGTTGTGTCATCATGTAATAGCCACTGAGGGCACCTGGCCCCAGCAGTACTGTGCGGAGCTAAGGAGGAGGGAAGGGGGGGGGGTTATAGTAGGGGGAAGACCACAGAGCCCCTGGTTATCATGTGCCGCAGGGGAGAAGCGTGTGGAGCTGCAGCAGGGAGGAAGCCCTGCTCGGCTCCGCTGTACAGTGTGTGCATAGTGAAAACTTTACGTTTATATATGCATTAGCCCACTGAGCCACCTCATCTATTATAATGGCCGCCACTGCTCGTGTGGGTGCTGTAGGCAAGTCTTTACTGAAGTTAAGGTGCTCCTGTTCTGTATCAGGGCTCCCTAACCTCAGCACCCTATGCTCCTAATCCCCAGTACAACTCCCTGAGTGCTCTAGTTGCAGCTCAGGGCTTGTATGGGCAGAGGGGGGAGGGTCTGTGGCCAAAAAGGCGCGCATGAAATCTCGCAATGAGCGAGAGGCGCCAGGAATAGCCGTCCTGCCCCCTGTGCAGCTCCAGTCCGCCCCCTCCATGACGCTATCCGCGTCATTTTAATCATCCAGGAGGCGGGCCGGGGGCGGGAAAAGAGGGGGCGGCTCCGCGCTAGGCCGAAGCCGCGGCCTCAAGTAAAAATAGAGGCCGCAAATGATCGCAGGCTGGCGCGGAGGTCCAGTCCGGGACCGGAACGGATTTGGACCCGGCTGAACCCCAGGGCCTGTGGCCACATGAGCGCTGGCACAGGCAGCCCCCTCCATCAGAAGAACCCAGAGGACTGGGTCTCCTGGAAGTGGAGGAGAGGGTGGCAACCCCCATCAGGAGAACTGGGTCTCCTAGAGTCCAGGTACTGTTCTGGCTCTGTAAGGAGCCCAGAAAAACTGGTGCTCCTGCTCACAGTATGGGCCCCTTCAGGAGAGAGCAGTGAAGGCTGATCTCCTGGAGCAGGGTGGCAGCCCCCATCAGGAGAACCCAGGGGACTGGGTCTCCTGAGGTCCAGGTACTGTGCTGGCTCTGTAAGGCGCCCAGAAAAATTGGTGCTCCTGCCCACAGTATGGGCCCCCTCAGGAGAGAGCAGCAAAGCTGATCTCCTGGAGTGAGGGGGAGATGTTGCAGCAGGTGGTAGCCCCCATCAGGAGAACCCAGGGGGACTGGGTAGCAGAGGCTGTGAGCAGCCTTGGGGGACCCTGCAGCCGAGGGAATTGCCATGTACCAGACAGTGCTATGGAAGGCACCTAAGGCTGGTGACTCAACCCAAGTTCCCAGCCAGGGGGAATGGGGAGGGCATCTGTAGATCCCATGGGCCCCAATACTGCAACCCAGATGTTACCTGGTGCCGTCATGTTGTCTCCATTTTCCCATGGGAGCCGAGGATCGGGGCCCCCTTGTTTTTGCCGGTTTTTGTTTCCGAGTGTCTTGCTGCTTGCGGTGGGGACATGGGGCATTTCTGCGACCCAGAGCCCCATCAGTGGGGACTGGGGAGGAATGTGGGCCTCAGAACCGGCAGGTCTGGAAATCACTTTAACCCTGCACCTCCAACAGTGGAGGGCCGAGGAAGGAATAGCCCTTATCTGACAAAATAGCTCAACCCAGAGGCTCAACTATGGAGTCTGGGGAGGTATCTGTGGTCGACATGTCCCTTCAAAAGTAAAAATGCAGCTTCAAAGTAAAATAATAAAGAAATAGTAAGAACGTGTGCCTCCTTACAGACACTAAGCAAAAACTGGAGAAGCACTTCCTGCTCCAGGGTGTATAACTGCATAGGAGGAGTCACTAACTCTTTTGCAGATTCTGCCTAGTGTCGCCTCCTAGTGGACAGCAGCATAACACCCACGGTCTGTGTCCCCCAATGAGGCGAAGGAGAAAAACATGGTGTGAAGCCAGCATTACACTCGCTCTCAACAGCAAATCATCTCCATCTTCACATATCAATCTTCTTTTCTCCTCTCAGTTTCTTGGAAACAGCAGCCGCTGACTACTTACACAATGCAATCACTTTACTGAAAGCCAAACCCAGCAGACAGAAGCCACCCACAGCAATCACCGTTTTCCCTGCTGACTATTCATTCATAATGACACCAACCACAAAACACAAAAGCGGAAGCCACAAGTCACAAAGTCTGCATCCTATAGTGTCCTGTCTAGATAATATACAACATGTGCAACAGGACATGTAGCTGGAAACATGATATATAGTTAACGACGATAGATCAGGGCAGAATACAAAAGATACAATACACCAAATTATATCAAGAAGTCAGGAGCTGATGTTACACCCTGTCACATAGCCTTCATGTAATACAGTAAAGTGCCCCTCCTGTACCTGTACGTCCTGATCGCCTAGATTTAGTGTACTTGTTTTTGTCTCCCTTATCCTCATGTAAAGCGCCATGGAACCTAATGGTGCTATATAAATAAATAATAATAATAATAATAAAATATATATATACGCACACACACTAGCTGTAGTACCCGGCTACGCCCGGGTTAATAAATAACTGATGTTAGCTATAACAAAATAGAATTTGAATATGTCATATTAATGACCTGTAGGAAAATAGAAGCTGAGCTGTGATTGATTGCTATAGGCAGCCTAATAAATCCCCAGCTAATAGTGAACCCTCCCCCTGGCCGGGCAGTATATGTTACCTCACACATACACATAAAAGACAGCTCATGTGACTGACCTCTGCCTTAATTCCCTATATGGCATATGTGTTGCACATTGGCTGTTTTTAATCAGATGTTTATTTTTGGAAATTAAAGATACCAGATGTATGAGGTGAGTTGTGTGAGGTGATTTGTGCACATCTGTGTCTGTCTGTGTGGTGTGTGTGTGTCCCTGGGGTGTGTGTCCTTTTGGGGGGGGGGGGGGGGGAGGGGTGTCCATCCCTATGGGGTCTGTGTGTTCCTGTGGGGTTTGTGTGTGTCTCTGTGTCCCTGTAGGGTGTGTATGTGTGTGTGTCCCTGTGGGGGTTGTGTGTGTGTGTTTGTGTACGGCTGCGTGGTGAGTATCCAATGTTGGGGCACCACCTTAGCTGTTACTCTGTGTGCATGTGTTGTGCATACATGTCCCCATGTGTGGTGAAATTCTCATGTTGGGGCCCCACCTTAGTGACTATATGCTGGTATATGCTGTTAGTCTTTGGTGCTGTCATTAAGCCTCTCTCATTCACAACTGTCAACTGGTAACTGTCACTTTCTCTCCATTAGGGCCACGTCTCACACACAGATATTTGTGCAGATATTGTTCACAGATCTCTGGTTGCAGTGAAATCATGGACAGATTGTACACAGCCACAAAATGGGACAAATAGAACACTGTGTCCATGATATCACTGCGACCAGAGATCTGTGAACAATATCTGCACAGATATCTGTGTGTGTGACGTGGCCCTTATGTAGATAGGACCAAAATTGTTTGGTGAATTGGAACGCGTGGGGTTAAAATTTCACCTCACAACATAGCCTATGACGCTCTCAGGGTCCAGACGTGTATCTGTGCAAAATTTTGTGGCTGTAGTTGCCAATCCCGGATATACATACATACACACATTCATATATATAATTTATATTTGCTGTACCATGCCCGAAGGCCATTAAAGGCTAAACATCCAGAAACTGAGTGCTGCAGTCTTCTTTTTGCAAGTTATATATAAAGCTGATAACGAGGTATTGGCTGCCTTCAATATGCACACTGTGCCGGAGCCGAGCCCGTACCACGTGATTAGCCACACAATGCACCGGGCTGTATATGATGATCCGGCTCAGGCATCACATAATCACAAGAGGCGGGCATATCGAATAGGAGGTGGCACAGCCCAAGGAGAATGGGGACTTCCAGTGTAGCGTGCAGAGACAAAACGAGGAGGGGAGAATGGAGCCTGCCTTTCCAGTCTCCAACTGGCGACTGTTAGTAAGTATATGTTATTTTTCTCCCTCATTATAGGGCCCCTTTAGCTCAGAGAGGGATGGGTTAGGGATTAGATAGGAAGATCCAGGCACAGGTAGTGCCAGGTTAGAGGGGTAGATTGAGGTGACAGGTTCCCTTTAATACATGTATATACACTCACACAGGGTGAGTAATAGGCCCTGGGTACTCACCAAATATACACTCACACAGCAGGGTGGGGGATGGGCCCCAGCTACTCATCATATACACACACACACAGCAGGGTGGGGGATGGGCCCCAGCTACTCACCATATATATAAACACACATACACACAGCAGGGTGGGGGATGGGCCCCAAGTACTCACCATATATACACCCACACAGCAGGGTGGGGGATGGTCCCCAAGTACTCACCATATATACACCCACCACAGCAGGGTGGGGGATGGTCCCCAAGTACTCACCATATATACACCCACACAGCAGGGTGGGGGATGGTCCCCAAGTACTCACCATATATACACCCACACAGCAGGGTGGGGGATGGTCCCCAAGTACTCACCATATATACACCCACACAGCAGGGTGGGGGATGGTCCCCAAGTACTCACCATATATACACCCACACAGCAGGGTGGGGGATGGTCCCCAAGTACTCACCATATATACACCCACACAGCAGGGTGGGGGATGGTCCCCAGTACTCACCATATAACACCCACACAGCAGGGTGGGGGATGGTCCCCAGGTACTCACCATATATACACTCACAGCAGGGTGGGGGATGGTCCCCGGGTACTCACCATATATAACTCACACAGCAGGGTGGGGGATGGGCCCCAGGTACTCATCATATATACACTCACACAGCAGGGTGGGGGATGGGCCCCAGGTACTCATCATATACACACACACACACACACACACAGCAGGGTGGGGGATGGGCCCCGGGTATTCATCATATATACTCACACAGCAGGGTGGGGGATGGGCCCCAGGTACTCATCATATATACACTCACACAGCAGGGTGGGGGATGGGCCCCAGGTACTCACCATGTCATACACATTCAGTATCACCGGCTGATTGGCCATGTCTCCTCCTTGAAGCCGGGGCTCGGCCTCCTCTTACGCCACAGTCCTCCTCTCGGAGCGGCTGCCTCTCCTAGTGCGGCTCCGCCGGTTACAGCACGGTTGGGGCTATACGGGCCATGACCGGACACAAGTAACAGAGGAGCGGAGGGGTCCGATCTGCACGGGCGGTTGTACGGCACTGAGTGGTGCGCCGCATCCTCCCCACACACAGCACCACCGCTCCGCTATAGAAACATCACTGAGATTAAACAATGATTCGTCCAAGTAGTTCCGGATCAGGTCCTGTCTCTCCTTCCGCCGCTCACCGGCCGGAGAATCAATGCTGCTCCCCAGCGGTGACCATCTACGGAAGCCGAGGAAACACAGTCTAGATTTCAGTGGAAGTCAGTGTAGCCAATGGTGACAGGATGACCCCGGGAAGGCGGGTGACGTCACAATGTGGGCGGTCTGCCTCACTGCCGGTGCTGCCTCTCCGGGCTCCGTGGTCATCCACCACAGTCCGGCTCGGTTATGAATGGGAACGAACGTATGACCTCAGAGATGGTGACATAGTAACTCCTTCAACCCTGGGCGATTTTCCATTTTTATTACACATCCCCCTTTTTCCAAGAGCCATAACGTTGTTCTTTTTCCTTATTTATCCATCAATATAGCCATATGATAGTTGTTTTTGCAGGACAATTGTACTTTTGAATTAAATAATTTACTTTACCATATAGTGTACTGGAAATTCGGAAAAAAATTCCATGTGTGGTGAAATTGCCAGAAAAAGTGCAATTTGACCGCGTTTTGTTTCGCGGCCGCACCTGCCGCAAGTGCCAAAACCGCACCTTCCGCATCTGCTGCAAGCCCGCATATACATTGTATGGGGCTTGCCGCAACTGTGCCGCAACCGTGCCGCAAGTGCAGCAGTTATGCGGTAATCGCGGCAGATGCGTTTTTTCACCATATCTGCTGCAATTTCAAAAAAACGCTGATGTGAAAGTACCCTATTACATGATTGTTTTGTTTTTTTTTTATTCACCATGATCACTATATGGTAAAACTGGTGTGATACCTCAGGTTGGGACGAGTTTGTAGTACATACCAAACATGCAGTGGCGTAACTAGAGTCCAAAGGACCCCGATGCGAAATTTGGACCTGCCCCCCACGTGCCCATATTGGTCAGGTGTATGGGCCCCATGTAACACTCTAAATCCTATAAAGACTCACAAATTGACCCCTCTCCCCTTCATTATGTATTAATGTCCCTCATTCTGCTATATATGGACCTCCCCTGGAATATGCACTTATCCTGGTATATATGGTCCTCCATTATAGTAAAATGCAGCCTCACAGCCCTCCATATAGTATAATGCAGCCTCACAGCCCTCCATATAGTAAAATGCAGCCTCATAGCCCTCCATATAGTATAATGCAGCCTCACAGCCCTCCATATAGTATAATGCAACCTCACAGCCCTCCATATAGTATAATGCAACCTCACAGCCCTCCATATAGTATAATGCAGCCTCACAGCCCTCCATATAGTATAATGCAGCCTCACAGCCCTCCATATAGTATAATGCAACCTCACAGCCCTCCATATAGTATAATGCAACCTCACAGCCCTCCATATAGTATAATGCAGCCTCACAGCCCTCCATATAGTATAATGCAGCCTCACAGCCCTCCATATAGTATAATGCAACCTCACAGCCCTCCATATAGTATAATGCAGCCTCACAGCCCTCCATATAGTATAATGCAGCCTCACAGCCCTCCATATAGTATAATGCAACCTCACAGCCCTCCATATAGTATAATGCAGCCTCACAGTCCTCCATATAGTATAATGCAGCCTCATAGCCCTCCATATAGTAAAATGCAGCCTCACAGCCCTGCATATAGTATAATGCAACCTCACAGCCCTCCATATAGTATAATGTAACCTCACAGCCCTCCATATAGTATAATGCAGCCTCATAGCCCTCCATATAGTAAAATGCGGCCTCATATCCTTCCACATAGAATAATGCAGCCTCATAGCCATCCATATAATATAATGCAGCCTCATAACCCGTCATATAATATAATGCAGACTCAGAGCCCTCCAGACAATATAATGCCGCCTCATAGCCCTCCATATAATATAATGCAGCCTTATAGCCCTATAGATAATATAATGCAGCATCACAGCCCTCCAAATAATATAATGCAGGGTCACAGCCCTTCATATAGCATACATCCCCCACACACAGACACACTTCCCCCTGTACAACCTGCCCCACTCACCCAGTCACACTGCCCTCTGTACAGCCCTCCCCCACCCACACACAGACACACTGCCCACTGTACAGCCCCCCACACACCCAGTCACAGTGCCCCACACACACAGTCACACTGCTCTTTGTACAGACACACTGCCCACTGTACAGCCGCCCCCACATCTAGTCACACTGCCCCCTGTACAGCCCTCCCCACACAGACACACTGCCCCGTGTACAGCCCTCCCCCCCCACACACACACACACACACTCCCCTTTCTCCCTTTCCAGAATCTGGGAGAGGCTCTTTTGCTCCTGAATGGCGCTCACACTCACCTCTCCCGCCGGCAACTGCGTCCCTACTGTGATGAGGTCACATTACCTCATCACAGTGCAGCTCGCATCAGCTGTGGGAATTTTAAAGTTACAGTACCTGCCAGTCCTCCGGCAGCCGTGATCAGCCGCCTGGGGACCGGCCGGACACATGGCCACGCAGTGACATGGACAGGGCTGGCTCCAGGTTTCTGTGGGCCCCGGGCCAAAGAGTCTCACTGGGCCCCTTTAACACATACTGGTTGCATATATATACAGTATATATATATACTCTGCAGAGTACCGGACACAATCTGCTGAGTACCGGCCACACTCTGCAGAGCACTGGACACACTGCAAAGCACTGGACACACAGCAGAGCACTGGACACACAGCAGAGCACTGGACACACAGCAGAGCACTGGACACAGCAGAGCACTGGACATACTGCAGAGCACTGGACACTGCAGAGCACTGGACACAGTGGAGCACTGGACACGCTGCAGAGCACTGGACACTGCAGAGCACTGGACACGCTGCAGAGCACTGCACACAGCAGAGCCCTGGACACACTGCAGAGCACTGGACACACAGCAGAGCACTGGACACAGCAGAGCACTGGACACTCTGCAGAGCACTGGACACAGCAGAGCACTGGACACTCTGCAGAGCACTGGACACGCTGCAGAGCACTAGACACGCTGCAGAGCACTGGACACACTGCAGAGCACTGGACACTCCACTCTGCAGAGCACTGGACATTCTCTGCAGAGCACTAGACATATTCTGCAAAGCACTGGACACACTGCAGAGCACTCGGAAACAGTAGAGCACTGGACATACTCTGCAGAGCACTGGTGTCACCTCTTCTGTGGACCCCTGGGCGCTGTGTATGTGTCCCTGACAGTGGGCCCCTGGGAGCCCCCTGTGTGCTACAGCTCCCCCCGCTCTCCTAGCCTGTGTGGCAGATGCGATATCACAATGCCTGTCTGCACTGAGCCAGGAGCTGATCTCTATGATCTCCTGCACCTCCAACACTTCCTGCAGGAGAACATAGAGTTCTGCTCCTGGCTCAGTGCAGACGGGTACTGTGATATCAAACCTGCCATACAGGTTAAAGGGGGAACAGGGGGGCCGCAGCACACAAGGGGCTCCCGGGGGCCCACTTTCAGGGGCACATACACAGCGCCCATGGGAGCCCACAGTTATCAGAGAATACAGGGCAGGGGATGCTGTTCTGAGGCAGATGGTGTGGGCCCCCCACCCCCCCATGCACTTCAGGGCCCTGGCACTTGGGTGCGCCTAGTGCTGACGACGGCCCTGCTCATGGATGTGTGTCCTCAGGGACACACATCCATGTAAAGCAGGGGTCGGCGGGCACCGGGCCCCTGTACATCCCGGCCCGGTTGCACTTGCGATCCCTGCGACCGTGGTTGTTACACCACTGCAAACATGTATACTTTACTGTTATCTAAGTGGTGAAAAAAATGAGAAATTTGTTAAAGTTTTTGTGCCATGTTCTGCGACCCTCAGCGTTCTCATTTTTCAGGATCTGGGGCTGTGTGATGGCTTATTTATTGTGTCTTGAGCTGACATTTCTAATGATACCATTTTTGGGTAGATTTGAATTTTGATCCCTCGTTATTGCATTTTATTGCAATATTGCAGGGACCAAAAAATTTAAATTTGGCATTTGTTTTTATCCGTTTCACAGTTTACAGATCTGATTAATTGATTTTATATTTTGATAGATTGGGCATTTCTGAACACGGAGATACCAAATATATGTATATATATTTTTTAATGGTTTTGTTTCAATGGAGCAAAAGGGAGGTGATTTGGACTTTTATGTTCTTAATATTTTTTCATATTTTTTTGAAACTTTTTTAACACTTATTATAGATTCTACTTGGTCCCTTAGGGCACTTGCCGCCTGTACTGTCCGACCAACTCTGCTGTTCAGAGTGATGCTTCTACGTCCCTCTGAACTGTAGAAATGCTGATCTTCTGTGAACGCCATCATGACTGTGACTTATGAAATAGGAAAATGAAATTCAGCTCACCCCTTCTTGTTCCTGGCCAGCCTGTCCCAGTGCTGCCTCGCACGGAGTCGTCCCGGTCTGGACGTATTGCAATCCACGAAAGAAGTTCTAGCGAGGACAGCAAGGGTTTATCCAGTTAAAACATGTACTTTATTGTCTTCATGCTAATATGCAAGTATACACCATTACTTTATAAAGATAAAAAAACTTGGTAAAATTTTGCACCATAATAAAATCAAATGTGTTGCTAAAAAAGCACCGACATTGGCCTCCATGATTTCCCCTATTCTTTTCAGCAAGGATTCCATTATTCCCAATACTACATGGCTAGACATTAATTGTAACACCCCAGGGGTGATGTATTTAGTGCAATGCACTGCATTAAAATACAATATGCTGGTTGCACTATTAAACCATTAAAAAAGAGGATTAGAAGGCATATTTCACACAATCCTGATGCAATGAACATATCGGCAGTGTAAAAGCATTTTGTTCAGCACCACAACAGAGATTTAAAGCATCTGAAATCCCAGGGAATTGAGAAGGTAAAAAAAACGTTCCAGAATGGTAATTTCCAAAGGACAATTCTAAACAGAGAATCCTTCTGGAATTTTAAATTATGTACACCCACACCTATGGGATTGAATACGCGGAAACATTTGATACTCCAGTATAATTAACCACTTTTTCTGTTCGAGAAATAGTAATAATATGAGGAAACTAAGCTATCGAATGTATTCTGATTTTGTCTATTCTATATACCGTATTTATGATACGACACACCAGAATGAAGGTTTCGTTTTTGTGAGTATTTGACTTTCTCTATATAATTTTCCATCTTTTATGTATGTGAAAAAAGTTTTTTAAACATGTATGTGCCTTGTTGCTGTATATAATATGTAGTTTACTTTTTATCTTTTGATATTGGAAAGGTTTTTATAGAAATATAATTTTATATCACTGGGGACATAGGAGATAATTTTTTCTAACCCAAGGAGTGGCTAAGTGTTAAATTAGTAATAGCATTCACATGCATAAGGGCTTACCACTCCCCTTCCTATACTCCCACTGATAAAAGTCTGTGCAGGGTCACAGAGAGTTTAATCCAAGAATAATGGTGGGTTTACACGCCGCGATATCGGCGTCCAACTCCGACCCAACTCCGACAAAAAGACACGTGGGTCGCGAGTTGGACCCGATATCGTTTGCGCGTTGTACTGTTTTAGCGTACAACGCGATGCTGGAACGATGCCAAAACGATATCGGAGTTGAATAGCAGAGCTATTCAACTTCCCGATATCGCAAGGCCGTTGTACCAGCATCGCAGCGTGTGGCAGCCCAACTACGATGCGTACTCGCACCTCACCCATTAACTCCCATGTTAAATGGTTGTTACTGGGTTGGTGGGCGTACACATCGTAGTGCCGTTGTTTCCCGATATCGCAGCGTGTAAACCGCCGATGTGATATCGGGAAAAGCGCACAAAAAATGCGCGCTCCTGCGGCGTTGCCTCCGATATCGCCGCGATATCGTGACGTGTAACCCCACCATTAGACTCAAGGCCCCGTCACACGCGTCAATATCGCCTGCGATGTCGGAAGCGATGCCGCGGGTGTGCGGTTGCTTCCGACATCGCAGGCTAGCTGTCACATGGCAAGATGTTGCCAGTGATGCCTTGGCGATGTGGGCGGAGCCATCGCTCGCTGGGCTGGGATCAACCCAGCAAGCGATCTGCAGGAATGCTGCGGTATAGGCTGGATCGCCGCCAACATCGCTATTGCGGTGTCAGACGGTGCGATCCAACCTAATCGCTGGTTGCAGATTGACAGGTGTATGAATATGTTCATAAACCTGTCAACCTGCGACCAGCAATATATCGCAGTTGCATCGTGCTGTCACACAGCATGACGCACTTGCAATATCGCTAGCCACATCGATGAACACGTCACTTTCGGCGATGTCGCTAGCGATATTAACACGTGTGACCGGGACCTTTATCTGTGGGATTTGCTCTGTCGCTGGGGTCATCCAACTAGCTGCATACAAGATGTTTTAGCATGAAGACAATAAAGTATATGTTTTAACTGGATTAACCCTTCCTATACTCAGTGGAACTTCTTTCTTCTTTCTTGCATGACTGTGACTTGGTTCATCTGACCCCATCATGACTACATCAGCGCCCCGTGATCGCGTCATAGGGTCGCCGATAGCCACAGTGAATGGCGTGATCCCTGGGCATGTTAGATCACACTGTCAGAGTTTAACAGAGCAGTGTAACTAGTTAACAGGCACAGGCCGAGCTCCGATCCACCACACCTGTTACCTGCACATGTCATGTGACCAGCTCAGCCGATGTGCCGGGAATGATGTGAGCTCAGCATGTGAGCGCACATCAAAGTCAGGTACATGACATGACCAATGACGTACCTATACGTCATTGGTTGCAAATGGATTAATATGCCATCAGGCCATCTTATCTTTTTTTTAATGATTCATTTAATTCATTTCCCAACTTTTAACCCCTTCTCCCCTGACGATGCTGAAGTTGGTGTCTTGTTCAGCAATTATTTATTTCCTGTTTCTTTTTACAGGTTTAACAACAAAATAAAAAATCTCAACAATAAAATACAATATAGTGAGGAGACCTGTTGTGAATACATTAAAAGCAGCTACAAAAATGCTAAAACTGGCACAAAAATGGGCATCAAAGGACAGTGGGTACGGAAAGTATTCTGACCCTTTTACATTTTTCACTCTTTGTTTCATTGCAGCAACGTGGTAAATTCTCTTACCCATCTTCACTGAAAAAAAACAGAAATGTAAGAACTTTTTGCAAATTTATTAAAAAAGAAAAACTGAATTATCATGTGGTCGTAAGCATTCAGACCCTTTGCTCAGACACTCATATTTAAGTCACATGCTGTCCATTTACTTGTGATCCTCCTTGACATGGTTCTATTCCTTCATTGGAGTCTAGCTGTGTTTAATTAAACTGATAGGACTTCATTTGGAAAGGCACACACCATCTGTATAAGACCTCACAGCTCACAGTGCATGTCAGACCAAATGATATTCATGATGTCAAAGGAACTGCCCAAGGAGTTCAGATACAGAATTGTGACAAGGCACAGATATGGTCATGGTTACAAAAGAATTTCTGCAGTGCTTAAGGTTTGTAACAGCACAGTGGCCTCCATAACCCTTAAATGGCAGATGTTTGGGACCACCAGAAGTCTTCCTAGACCTGTTCAGCCAAACTGAGCAATCGTGGGAGAAGAGCCTTGGTGAGAGAGGTAAAGAAGAAGCCCAAGATCACTGTGGTTGAGCTCCAGAGATGCAATAGGGAGATGGGAGAAAGTTCCACTAAGTCAACTATCACTGCAGCCCTCCACCAGTCAGGCCTTTATTGCAGAGTAGCCCGATTGAAGCCTATCCTCAGTGCAAGACATATGAAAGCCTGCATAGAGTTTGCAAAAAGAGACATGAAGCACTCGCAGACTATGAGAAATAAGATTCTCTGGTCTGATGAGACAAACATTGAACTTTTTGGTGATAATTCTAAGCGGTATGTGTGGAGAAAACCAGGCACTGCTCATCACCTGCCAAATACAATCCCAACAGTGAAACATGGTGGTAGCTGCATCATGCTATGGGGGTGTTTTTCAGCTGCAGGGACAGGACGACTGGTTGCAAATGAAGGAAACATGAATGTGGCCAAGTACAGAGATATCCTTGATGAAAATCTCTTCCAGAGTGCTCTGGACCTCAGACTTAGCCGAAGGTTGTCCTTCCAACAAGACAATGATCCTAAGCACACAGGTAAAATAACAAAGTGGCTTCGGAACAACTCTGTGACCATTCTTGACTGACCCAGCCAGAGCCCTGACCTAAACCTGTTATGGTTATTATTTCATAATAATATTAACAAGTTGCCTGCCCCTGACCAAATCAATATGGACTAAGTACCGGCGTGAAAAAGTATGACACCAGACACACAGAGTCAGTTGTACACCCTTCCTTGGTCAGTTCCAAGCTGCAAGTGTAGTTTATTTCAACAAGCATTAGGTCTTCCTCAATAAGGGGCTTGGTCAGCCCTACTCAGATGTATTCATTGGCTAGTGGATTGGATAATGAGCGGATCCATGAGGTCATCAGGGTATGTGGCCTTCGTCAGCTATCTTTAGATGATGTGTCTTTGTAACGCCGGTGGCCTGGTGTCTTGGTTCCCTCGGCGTTACTGCGCTTTCACCCAATGCTCCTTCCCCCCCCTGACCAGCTGGGAGACTGTAGTATGTTACCTGGATAGGATTCTGCTCAGTTCCCAGCTCCGCTGCGTAGCTGCACGTGTTGTATTGTCAGTGCTCCGCTGTTTACCTCTCATGTGTGGACCCTGGCTCCTGCTGTGGAAGCTATCCGCGGGTTGTGAGGTCCTCTGCAGCTGGTGCATGACTTTCCACGTGTGTCTAGGCTTGCAGCCGCTGCCAGGTGCTCTGGGCATCGGTTCCTGTGCTAGCTATGCTGTATGGGTTCTGACTGTGCCTAGGGTGCGCGCCGCCACACCTTCCCCAGTTTAGTAAGATGGAGGGTGTGCGCTTGAATTGCTGTCCCCAGCCTATAGCTGAGGGTCAGCTCCTATTTAAAGTTCCTCTTCCCTGTTGGGCGTCGCCAGAGCCTCGCATTAGGTTTCTTAACCTAGCCCAGTGTGTTTGGTCCAACATGCTGCTCCTGGTCTGCCTTGTCTACAGCTCCTGTTCTGCCTGCAATCAGTTCTGGGAAAGCTGATGTCTGTGTCCCTGGACCTGTCTTATCTGTGTTGGTGCCAACGTCCTTGTCTTGTTCCTGCTTGTGTCTTGCTGTTCCCGGTCTGGAGCCATGTCCGTTGCATGGAGTCCAGACGTCCTGACTGTCGGTGTCCAAGATGGACCTGAGGTTCTGCCTGGTGTCCGTGCCTGGTGTCCGAGATGATCCCGAGGTTCCGCCTGGTGTCCGAGATGGTCCTGAGGTCCTGCCTGATGATGTCTTGCCTTGTGTCCGAGATGACCCCGATGTCTTGCCTTGTGTCCGAGATGACCCCGATGTCTTGCCTTGTGTCCGAGATGACCCCGATGTCTTGCCTGGTGTCTGAGATGACCCCGATGTCTTGCCTGGTGTCTGAGATGACCCCGATGTCTTGCCTGGTGTCTGAGATGACCCCGATGTCCCCGCCTGGTGTCCGAGATGACCCTGAGGTCCCCGCCTGGTGTCCGAGATGACCCTGAGGTTCCCGCCTGGTGTCCGAGATGACCCTGAGGTTCCCGCCTGGTGTCCGAGATGACCCTGAGGTTCCCGCCTGGTGTCCGAGATGACCCTGAGGTTCCCGCCTGGTGTCCGAGATGACCCTGAGGTTCCCGCCTGGTGTCCGAGATGACCCTGAGGTTCCCGCCTGGTGTCCGAGATGACCCTGAGGTTCCCGCCTGGTGTCCGAGATGACCCTGAGGTTCCCGCCTGGTGTCCGAGATGACCCTGAGGTTCCCGCCTGGTGTCCGAGATGACCCTGAGGTTCCCACCTGGTGTCCGAGATGACCCTGACGTTCACGCCTGGTGTTCGTGATGTTCCGTGTCCATGATGTTCCGTGTCCTTGATGTGTGTTCTTGTTCAGTAAACGTTACTTTTGCTATACCTGAAGTGTGCGGTGTCGTCTTGTCCTGCAGGTTACCATCTAGCCCACATGCTCAGCTGCCACAGAACCCGGTTGCTGTTCTTCCCTAGTCTGGGCAGGCCCGGGTCCCCCTTGTGGTCCAGTGGGTCCACATTCCCCTTACCTCATGGGTCGCGAGCGCGACCGTGACAGTAGGCTCTGGCCATGGACTCCGCTGAGCATGTGTGGACTGCAGGACATTCCCCGGATCCCACTTGGTATGTGGACTAGATTGCTCGAGCTCCGTGTGGTCAGCGGCTCTGATCACTCGAGTGATGGACTCTGCTGCTTTTTTGTGACCTGTGGGACGTACCGCCTAACCCAATTGAACTTTTTGTGGGACTTTTTTCTTTTGGGTTTTCAGAAGAGGGGGCCTGAGGAGGGGGATACTGTAACGCCGGTGGCCTGGTGTCTTGGTTCCCTCGGCGTTACTGCGCTTTCACCCAATGCTCCTTCCCCCCCCTGACCAGCTGGGAGACTGTAGTATGTTACCTGGATAGGATTCTGCTCAGTTCCCAGCTCCGCTGCGTAGCTGCACGTGTTGTATTGTCAGTGCTCCGCTGTTTACCTCTCATGTGTGGACCCTGGCTCCTGCTGTGGAAGCTATCCGCGGGTTGTGAGGTCCTCTGCAGCTGGTGCATGACTTTCCACGTGTGTCTAGGCTTGCAGCCGCTGCCAGGTGCTCTGGGCATCGGTTCCTGTGCTAGCTATGCTGTATGGGTTCTGACTGTGCCTAGGGTGCGCGCCGCCACACCTTCCCCAGTTTAGTAAGATGGAGGGTGTGCGCTTGAATTGCTGTCCCCAGCCTATAGCTGAGGGTCAGCTCCTATTTAAAGTTCCTCTTCCCTGTTGGGCGTCGCCAGAGCCTCGCATTAGGTTTCTTAACCTAGCCCAGTGTGTTTGGTCCAACATGCTGCTCCTGGTCTGCCTTGTCTACAGCTCCTGTTCTGCCTGCAATCAGTTCTGGGAAAGCTGATGTCTGTGTCCCTGGACCTGTCTTATCTGTGTTGGTGCCAACGTCCTTGTCTTGTTCCTGCTTGTGTCTTGCTGTTCCCGGTCTGGAGCCATGTCCGTTGCATGGAGTCCAGACGTCCTGACTGTCGGTGTCCAAGATGGACCTGAGGTTCTGCCTGGTGTCCGTGCCTGGTGTCCGAGATGATCCCGAGGTTCCGCCTGGTGTCCGAGATGGTCCTGAGGTCCTGCCTGATGATGTCTTGCCTTGTGTCCGAGATGACCCCGATGTCTTGCCTTGTGTCCGAGATGACCCCGATGTCTTGCCTTGTGTCCGAGATGACCCCGATGTCTTGCCTGGTGTCTGAGATGACCCCGATGTCTTGCCTGGTGTCTGAGATGACCCCGATGTCTTGCCTGGTGTCTGAGATGACCCCGATGTCCCCGCCTGGTGTCCGAGATGACCCTGAGGTCCCCGCCTGGTGTCCGAGATGACCCTGAGGTTCCCGCCTGGTGTCCGAGATGACCCTGAGGTTCCCGCCTGGTGTCCGAGATGACCCTGAGGTTCCCGCCTGGTGTCCGAGATGACCCTGAGGTTCCCGCCTGGTGTCCGAGATGACCCTGAGGTTCCCGCCTGGTGTCCGAGATGACCCTGAGGTTCCCGCCTGGTGTCCGAGATGACCCTGAGGTTCCCGCCTGGTGTCCGAGATGACCCTGAGGTTCCCGCCTGGTGTCCGAGATGACCCTGAGGTTCCCGCCTGGTGTCCGAGATGACCCTGAGGTTCCCACCTGGTGTCCGAGATGACCCTGACGTTCACGCCTGGTGTTCGTGATGTTCCGTGTCCATGATGTTCCGTGTCCTTGATGTGTGTTCTTGTTCAGTAAACGTTACTTTTGCTATACCTGAAGTGTGCGGTGTCGTCTTGTCCTGCAGGTTACCATCTAGCCCACATGCTCAGCTGCCACAGAACCCGGTTGCTGTTCTTCCCTAGTCTGGGCAGGCCCGGGTCCCCCTTGTGGTCCAGTGGGTCCACATTCCCCTTACCTCATGGGTCGCGAGCGCGACCGTGACAGTCTTCCTCTGGACTCCAGCTTCTGTGATTGGTCAGCCTTCTCTGAAGTCCAGCTTCGGTGATTGATCCCTGAGGAAGGTGCCAGGAGAGGCATCGAAACGCGTAGGAAAGGAAATAAAGAAGATCTTTTGCTATCCAAATTGGATTCCTGGTGATTTGTGGGGACTTGGCAGCGCGGACTGTAACACACCTTACTTTCCCAATCCTTTGATGAGCTTCGGTGATTAGTCAGTCTTCTCTGGACTCCATCTTGCTCTCAGAGAGCATCGTGTGATGTGGCAGGAAATGGCAGCCATGTTTAAGTCACAACTTATACAACTTAGGCTACTTTCACATACCGATTTATGAGGGAGCCTAAATTCGGACAGCATCGGCTCCCTTCTGATGCCTGGAATCGGATGCCAAATAGGCATCCGATTCCGGCATTAAATCGGAGCCTCCGGGCTAAAAAAAAAAAAAAAAAAAAAAAAGTTTATGCTCACCTCCCCCCGAGCCCCCGCCGTCTCCCGCCGTCTTCCTGGCGGCTCCCGGTGGCTCCCGCAGGCTCCCTGTATCAGCAGAGGTCTTCTTCTGCTGTTCAGGACCTGCGGTGATGTCACAGTCACGTGACACCAGGTTACACCATGGTGACCTGCGGTCACATGACTGTGACATCACCGCAGGTCCTGAACAGCAGAAGAAGACCTCTGCTGACACCGGGAGCCACCGGGAGCCTGCAGGAAGACGGCGGGGACTCGGGGGGAGGTGAGCATAAACCTTTTTTTTTTTTAACCCTTGTGCTCCCAGTTAGGAGCAGTCTTACTGTACTGAGCATGCTCAGTACAGTAAAATCGGGTCCGAGGAAACATCAGATGTTTCCTCGGACCCTTCTCCATAGGGCCCCATGTTATAGGGATCGGGTCAGATCGGATGTGCACTAAATGCCATCCGATTTGGTCCGATCCGATTCTGTCAGATTTTATTTTCGGTGCAAAAATTGGAGCAGGCTCCGATTTTTGCACCGATAAAAAAATCGGACAGAATCGGATCAGACCAAATCGGATGGCATTTAGTGCACATCCGATTCGATCCGATGCCCATAGGGCTGCATGGGGCCAAATTCGGATCCAATGCTGTCCGATTTTGATCGGACAGCATCGGATCTGAAAAATCCGTAGTGTGAAACCAGCCTTAGGGCCGCTTTACACACACCAACTTCTGTGACCAACTTCTGAACAGATCTCTGGTTGCAGTGAAATCATGGACACATTGTTACATTTGTACACAGCCACAAAATGGAACAATGTGTCCATGATTTCACTGCAACCAGAGATCTGTTCAGAAGTTGGTGTGTGTAAAGCGGCCCTTATACAATGTAAAATAATACACTCTATGGATCGTTTCTCGCCATGCCCTTATGTCTTAAGGTTAATTAAGTATTTGATCCTATGGCTCTCCTCAAAAAACCCAATTGAGTATTTCTGGAGAGACCTGCAAAAATGGCTGTCAACCAACGTTCACCATCAAACCTGATGGAACTGGAGAGGATCTGCAAGGAAGAATGACAGAGGATCCCCAAATCTAGGTGTGAAAAACTTGTTGCATCATTAACAAGACTCATGGCTGTACTAGCTGAAAAGGGTGCTTCTACTCAATACTGAGCAAAAGGGTCTGAATACTTATGACCATGTGATATTTCAGTTTTTCTTTTTAATACATTTGCACAAATATCTACATTTCATTTTTTTTTCATTCAAGATGGAGTACTTCACAGAATTTTATAACATTAAGCTGTAAAAATTTTCCCACAAAAATGTAACTTTAGCCCCCCTCCAATTTTATTTACAATGGTAATAGGATAAAATGCAGTTTCCATTGTGTGCTGCAATCTCTCCTGAGTACGCTGGTCAGGGCCGGCGTCAGCACCCGGCTTACCCGGGCAAGAGCCGGGGCCCAGAATTAACTGGGGGGCCCAGAGCTGCCTGGGGGGCCCAAGCCATCTGCCACAGAACAGTGTCCCCTGTCCTGTATTTTCCAGTGGCAGTGGGCCATTGGGCATTGAATTTGTGCCCCTGACAGTTGGCCTCCTGGAGCCCCCTGTATGCTGCTGCAGACCCCCTCTCCTGACCTGTGCGCAGATATCTGACAGTCACTATGCCGATCTGCACTGAGCGGGAGCTCTATGGTCTCCGGCAGGAAGTACAGGTCAGGAGATCATATAGAGCTCAGCTCCCGGCTCAGGCATAGTGACTGTCCGATCTGATGGATCATGGATATCACCTTCTCCCACACAGGTTAGAAGGCAGAACGGGAGGGAGAGTAGCAGGGAGAGCAGGAGCGGAGGGCCGCAGCAGCAGCACACAGGAGTGATGAACTGCTGTATCTAAGTACAGTACTAATGTATCTAAGCCTATCATGTGTGATACTACTTAACCCTGTTTCCAAGACTACCATGTGTGACAATTCCTGCTCTAAGCTAAGCCTGCTATGCATAATATTGAGTGATGTTCCAATGTATCTAAGCCTATTATGTGTGATACTGCAGCCTGATGTGCTGATGTATCTAAGGCGGCCGTCACACGGTTCAATTTAATGCACGATATCGCTTGAGTGATCTGCTTTTTGATCGCTTAAGCGATATCGTTTGTACATCGCTGCGTGCAATCAGGCGATTTTACAATGTAAAATCGCTTGATCGTGACATCGCAGATATGAGAGCCGGAGCTCAGATCTAGCGATGAACGATGTAACAATCTGCCTCATCGTGGTGTGTGACACCACCATGAACGATCTCCCAGCGGCAGAGCCTATGCTGGGAGATGGTAACTATGGTAAACGTCGGGTTACTAAGCGCCGCGCGGCGCCTAGTAACCCGATGTGTACCATAGTTACCAGCGATCTCGCTGGCCCACATCGCTGGTGAGTCTGTCTGTGTGACAGCTCACCAGCGATGTGAGCGATATCGTTAGCGATCGCGCGTGCACGTGATCGCTAACAATATCGCTCACGATATTGTAGCGTGTGACGGCCGCCTAAGCATGATATATATGATACTGACTGATGAACTGCTGTTTCTAAGCCTGCTATGTATAATACTGACTGATGTTCTATTGTATCTAAGCCTATTATTTATGATAATGACTGATGAACTGCTGTATCTAAATTAATCATGTGTGATACTGCTTGATGTGCTAATGTATGTAAGCCTGCTATGTGTGTTATCGACTGCTGTATCTAAGCTTGTGTGTGATACTGCCTGATGTGCTGATGTATGATGGGCCCCCTTTTCAGGACAGGAACAAATACACAGCGCCCAGGGACCCACAGCAGTGGGGACAGCAGAGCTCTGCTGTGTGTCCGCAGTGTGTGTCCGGTCAGGGCTCCGCAATGTGTGTCCGGTCGGGGCTCCGCAGTGTGTGTCCGGTCGGGGCTCCGCAGTGTGTGTCCGGTCGGGGCTCCGCAGTGTGTGTCCTGTCGGGGCTCCACAGTGTGTGTCCGGTCGGGGCTCCACAGTGTGTGTCCGGTCGGGGCTCCACAGTGTGTGTCCGTTCGGGGCTCCGCAGTGTGTGTCCGGTCGGGGCTCCGCAGTGTGTGTCCGGTCAGGGCTCCGCAGTGTGTGTCCGGTCAGGGCTCCGCAGTGTGTGTCCAGTCAGGGCTCCGCAGTGTGTGTCCAGTCAGGGCTCCGCAGTGTGTGTCCTGTCGGGGCTCCCCAGTGTGTGTCCTGTCGGGGCTCCACAGTGTGTGTCCTGTCGGGGCTCCACAGTGTGTGTCCGGTCGGGGCTCCACAGTGTGTGTCCGGTAGGGGCTCCACAGTGTGTGTCCGGTCGGGGCTCCACAGTGTGTGTCCGGTCGGGGCTCCACAGTGTGTGTCCGGTCGGGGCTCCACAGTGTGTGTCCGGTCGGGGCTCCACAGTGTGTGTCCGGTCGGGGCTCCACAGTGTGTGTCCGGTCGGGGCTCCACAGTGTGTGTCCGGTCAAGGCTCCACAGTGTGTGTCTGGTGCTACCAAATTAATGTTTCTGGAGAGAGGGAGATAGAAAAAGAGAGCTAGCGAGTGCACAGAAAGGAAGGAGATGGGGGAGAGAGACACAGAGGGAAAACAGCGCACATGGGGGAGAAACATCATGCAGGGGAGAGACAGCGCACAGTGGGGAGACAGGTACAAGGCATGGAGACCCAGTGCACAGGGGAAGACAGGCTCAGAGATGGATTATGTTTGTGGGGAGTGTATATATATATGTATTACGGTTCACATTATATATCTATATACTGTGTGTGTATATATATGTGTATATATATATATATATGTATATATATATATGTATATATATATATATATATATATATATATATAATAATATAAATAAAATCATTATGGGTTAAAAGGGCCCGCTGAGACTCTTTCGCCCGGGGCCCACAGAAACCTGGAGCCGGCCCTGACGCTGGTACTCCGTGTGTGGTGGAGAACATCTGGGGGTATAGCTGGGATGGGCAGGGATGGAGCACCATTTTAGCAGGAATAGAATATGAATGCCATGTCACATTTGAAGAGCCATTGATATGCCAAAACAACAGAAACCATCCCCACCTTTCATCGAATTTATCTACGGGAGTAGTGAGCATTTTTAACCATCACACAATTCACGGAATTGTATAGCATTATATTGAGTAACTGAAACATACCATTTTTCCTAAATGTTGCTTTGGCCCCAAGTTTTTAATTTTCAAAGGGGTAATAGTAGAAAATGAACCATTCAATTTGTTACTGCCACGTATTGACTGCCTTGCAGTCTAGAAGTACTGCTGCTGTTGTTTAAACTAAGCCTTTTTTTTTCTCTGCTATGCAGTGTGCGGCTCTACAGGTGAGGTTGCTGCAGGTGTGTGTGATGGATATGACTCATGCTTAGGTGAGCTGAGGGGTGTGCCTGGGCTGGTTGCTCCCCACCCCATGGCCATAAATGGGTCAGCTCACATCTACCTAATGTTGCTGATTCAGTTCACTTCTGGACTGTGACCAGATGCTGATCCGAAGCTGCTTTGCTCTCCATTGGAAGTTGCTGGGTTCTGTGGTCCATGGGTGGTGGTAGCGGCTTATGCCTAGGGCTTCTCAGGAGTTAGGGACTTAGGCTGGTGGCTCGGACCTCCTTACTTTTAGAGGTACCTCTGAGATCAGGGCGAGTTAGGGACCCCAGTGTCAGGGCCAGAGCAGGCTCCCCTGATTCCCTATGCCCAGCTCCATCCTACTTCTGGGCACCCCGGCTTCCCCCAGCGTGACATGATCAGCAACCCACTATTTGATCCCCGAAGCCACTATGTCAACACGAGCTTTTACGCACCTGGCGGAGGAACTCTCCCAGGAGGTATCTACGTTGCGGAACAAGGTGGTGCATCAGCTTCGAGAAGTGGTTGGGTATCTGACTGTGGTTCACACACTGGCTGTACCAGAACCCATTATCTCCCTCCCTGACCGATTTTCAGGAGGGAAAGATACATTTTTTGTGTTTAGTGAAGCCTTTCAGGCTGCGTCCTCATTCTTCGGGGAGCGAGGAAAGCGCGTGGGGATTATACTCTCCCTTCTTAAGGGGATCCCCAGGCTGCTTTGAGGAGTCAGTTCTGTCTGGGGTTGTCAGATCGATTACAAGACACCATGACTCAGTACGCTGCTTCGGAGACGCTGGAGGCTGCAATGCCGCTTGCTATAAGGTTGGACAGATGCCTAAGAGAGACCGGATCTGCCCCTGCCCCCGGTGACCATCCCTGCTGTGGAGGTTACATGTGTGGGTTCTGATGTTCCTAAGCAGTTGGGGACTGCGGAGTCTTGTACTAACCCATCTGCAGTTCATCAGGTTGGGCGGTTCTTTTGCAGTCAACCTGATCACTTCATTAGGGTCTGTCCATACCGTGCTAAACCCTCTTCTCAGCTAAAGACGTCCCATGTGAATAAGCGCGTGAGTGCTGCTGTGTCTGCCGTGTTAGTCAGGCCTGCTCCTATGTCTCCACCGATGATGGTTAAGCACCCACCGAAGGATAAAAGTAACACCCTGCTGGCACCTCAGCTTAACGCTGGACTCAGGTGTTCTTCGGGGAAGCGTGTTAGGGGAAAGGTGATTACCCCCACTAAGCCCTTGGTGAGAAAGGTCCCCGAGACGAAAACAGGAACCATCTCTGCCATTTGTTCCCCTGAGAGTGAACCTTCTGTCTGTGCCCGTGTGAATGGCAATAAACGGTCAGGTGCAGACCTGAGTGTGGATGACTATGTTTGGGTGCTGTCAAAACACGTAAGGTGAAAGTGTGCGGCTGGAGCTGCTACTAACTGGAGTAATTGGTCCGTTTAAAATTTCGGCCATTTGCAACCCCGTGTCGTTCCAGCTAGCCATCCCCTCAGTGCTCTGTACCCGTAATATCTTTCATAGGTCATCGCTAAGGAAGTTCAAACCATTGCCGGATGTGTCTGGTTTAGAGTCTGGAGGCCTTTTATAAAGGGGGGGTGTACTGTCACTTATTGACTGCCTCGCAGTCTAGAAGTACTGCTGCTGTGGTTTAAACTAAGCCTTTTTTTCCGCTCTCTGCTATGCAGTGTGCGACTCTACAGGTGAGATTGCTGCAGGTGTGTGTGATGGATATGACTCATGCTGGGCTGGTTGCTCCCCACCCCTCGGCCATAAATGGGTCAGCTCACATCCACCTGATGTCGCTTATTCAGTTCACTTCTGGACTGTGACCTGTTGTGAGCAGATGATGATCCGAAGCTGCTGCTTTGCTCTCCATTGGAAGTTGCTGGGTTCTGTGGTCCGTGGGTGGAGGTAGGGGCTTGTGCCTAGGGCATCTGAGGAGTTAGGGACTTAGGCCTGTGGCTTGGACCTCCTCACCTTTAGAGGTACCTCCGAGATCAGGGCGAGTCAGGGACCCCAGTATCAGGGCCAGAGCAGGCTCCCCTGACTCCCTATGCCCAGCTCCATCCTACTTCTGGGCCCCCCAGCGTGAGAGTTACCCTATTTCTCTTGGGTACACCGATACTCCATATGTGGACGAAAGTGCGAAGCTCATAAAGGATGAAGCACCATTGTGTAGTGCAGATCTTGCTGTTATGGTTTGTGGGTGACAGCCTCATAACTGACCATATTTTACAAACCACACCTCTCAATTAATTCATCTAAGGGTGCCGCGCATATTGCCACCACAGGTGTGTCCAGAATTTTATACCATTGAGCAGTGAAGAAAAAAGAATTACATTTTTACCTCAAAAATTTTGTTTTAACCCCAGATATTACATTTTAACTCAGGAAAATGGGTAAAAATGGCATCAAAATTTGTCACGAAATTTCTGCTGAATGTGGCAAAACCCCTGTGGGGCTGTGCAATACTGTTTAGGCACACAGCGATACTCCGGAGGGAAGGAGCACTAATTGACACTGATGGTCACTTTACACGCGGCTACATTTCTAGCTTATCCACAGGTAACTTACTGGCTGCAGTGAAATCATGGAGACAAGGTTCTATCTTGTTGCTGTGTACAAATGGAATAATGTCTCCATGATTTCACTGCAACCAGTAAGTTACCTGTGGATAAGCTGAAAATGTAGCCACGTGTAAAGTGGCCATTAGGGTTAAAATTTTCATACAATAGTTTGCAGACTCCATATACAGAGCCCCTAAGTGCCAGAAGAGCAGAATCCACCTCAAGTGACCTTATTTTAGAAATTACACTCCTAGCTCTCTCCTCTGCTGGTTATAGATCTTCTATACTGACCACTCTGGTGAAGCTGTTGTGGCAGTGGAGTCCCTTCCAGTTGAAGCTGTGAAATAACTCTGGAGAAACTGTGGAGTTCCCTTGTTTGTTGCTTTACTCCCATTTGTTTGTCTTTCTCCACATGTAGTCTTATTGCAGTAGTAAGGCTAATGTCTTGCTGCCTTTTGCATTAGCCAGGGTTAGCCCAGAGTCAGGCAGGCCTAGGCATGTGATGGTGCACGGAGGAGGTGGGGGAGGAGGGAGCCGCCTAGGGACGATAGGAAACTCAGGATTCAGACTTGGGTAAGTGTTAAGGGGTGACCCCTTCTCCCTCTCTCTATCGCTAGGGTATCCCTTTTATCTTTTCGTTGGTGTTCCCCTTCTGTTGCACCACATGCCGAACGTTTCATTATTGCTACATGATGCTACAGAAATGCCAAACATATAGATGTTAACTGTGGTTTAGTGGCAATTTGGGGTACAGAACATTTTGTATCAGTTCATATTTACCCTCTACTCTGCACTGAGCACACACAATAGAGTTTTCATCTAAATCTCCGAATATGTGATTTAAGTGAAACCTCTAACAGATCCATTCACTATTGAGGTGTCACTTTCCCACCAGAGCCTGCTTCTGTGGATTTGGCTTCTGTCACTAGGCACTGCCATATTCAGACCTTAGGTGGTACTGGTGATAAAGGTGTTACATCCCCGCCAGAGCCTGCTCCTGCGGCTTCTGCTCCTGTCGTAACTAGACACCAACCATATTCACATTGTAGGTGGCACCAGTGATAGGGGAGAAGAATTTGCTGGAGATTTTGGAGAGCACCGGCTTCGCTCGTTCACGAGTGGCTGGGACCTGTGGTGCTTCACAGTCTTGACAGTGTTAATGCTTGAACGGTCCATATAAGGTCATTAGTTCCTCAGCTCCAACCTACTGTAAAGTTCCACACCCTACATATAACCTACATAAACCTCCGGTCTTTTCCTGCAAGCTGTCAGAAATAGTTTTTGGTTCTCCTGTTTAGCTTGTATTGCATCTAGTGTTAATCGGTTTGACCTTTGGCTGTTTATTGGACTTTTCTTCTTCCTCACAATTTTGTCCTTTGTTGCCATTTCGGTTTTGACCCAACTCCCTGACCATGCTACTGGATCCTGTTTGTCCCTTTCCTGACTTCCCGGCTTGTCCCTGTTTGGTGACCATTCCTGCTTCTGGACTGCTGCTTATCTATAGGCAGTTATAGTCCTTCTGGACTCTGCTATAATTCTAGATCCCTGTACAGGGGTTAAAGGGTCTCACAGTCACTCGGGGTTCTGTGCCGGTGTCTCGGATGGACTTTACATGATGTAGCAGAGTTTCTCCGGACTCTGCTTGGCATCTGCTCTGCGGTGTCCTTCTTTTCAAAGGTGCAAAAAAACTGTTGTTGACCGCACTTTTGTGCATGCCTAAACCACAGGCCAGACAGATTCAAAATGACTCCATCTGCCTCATTACAGTGAATTTTCTGTTGGGAATTTTATCTGAATCATATTTTAAGTGCTTAGTGTAGAGCGTAGAATAAATGTGAGCCGTGCCGTACTGCAAACTTTGGGAGGCAGAATAAACAAATCAACATCAGTTGAAAAATTGGCTTTATTATTTGGTCAAACTCTAACCTCTGCAACATGGGCAAGACGAAAGAGCTTTCTAACGATGTCAGGGAAAAAGATGTTAGACCTGTACAAGGCTGGAATGGGCTACAAACCCATAAATAAGTAAGACGATGGGTGAGAAGGAGACAACTGTTGCAATAGTAAGAAAATGGAAGAAATACAAACTGAGTGTCAATCGACACGATCTGGGGCTCCATGCAAAATTTCACCTCATGGGGTATCCGGGATCATGAGGAAGGTGAGAGATCAGTCTAAAACTACACAGGAGGAAATTGGTAATGATCTCAAGGCAGGTGGGACCACTGTTACCAAGAAAACCATTGGTAACACATTACACCGTAATGGATTAAAATCCTGCAGTGCCCGCAAAGTCCCTCTGCTAAAAAAGGCAGCCGCCATTACACAAGTCCTATAAACACAGTCCCTTTGTGCACAATTCTTTTAGGCGCACAAGACACCAAATTCAATACAAGGCATGGCCAGAGGGTACTTGGTAACTGAGCCAATGGGTGCTTGGGAGGTCGCAGTGGCGGTGACCTGGCTCCATGGCCCTGGGTGTGCAGAGATAGGGGAATTATTTACAGGGGATAAGTTCGTGAAGCCACCTGTGGTTATTCTAGTCAGGGTGACCAGCGCTGCTACGGGTCCTCTGGGTCAGTGGAATGGCATCCTGGATGGTATCACTCCCCACAGGTAGAGCGTGGGCCTAGGGATAATGGAGTAAGTTGATGGAGATGGTGGTGGTGTCTGTGTAGCAGTGCAAGAGGGCGCGAGGAATAACCGGAGGAGACCAGGTTTGCAGTTCTTTACCTTTTACTTCGCAATCACTCAAGTTCACCCAGCCAGGTGCTATGCTCCTCTGTGGCGAAGGCTGGCCAGCTCTCAGATGATACGGGGCCACTTCACCAAGACACCTTTCGTGAGCCTTTCCTGGCCGCCTCCCACGCTATCTACTCTCCTCTCCTGTCCCGCATCTTCATGCGACAGGGTCCCAATCTAGTGGCCGCATGCCCTATCGGGCAACTTCACGATGTCCCCTGACCCATATGGCCACCTTCTTGCAGAATGTTCACGGTTGTGGCTACTGCCCATGCAAGCCAGCAGCCTCCGGTTTTACTAGCTAAGGCTTACAGTCCTTTTACTAGATCGGGGCTTTTCGCCACTCTGACCTATCCCTCTGCCCAACTCGGGTTGGGCTGTGTTCCCTAGGACTCCTCTTTCCTGCAGGTCTCCTGTCTGCTCTGTGTCCCAACTCCAACTCCTCACTGGACTGACTTCTGACTTCGGGCCATTCCATGTCAAGTGAACCAATGATTATTACCTCTATATTTTTAATTCTTTTGAGATTTTGTTATTTGATAATAGCATGTCAGACAATGCAGAATGTGAAGAGAAAATGTTTTTAAAAAATTTTTTTTTTTCAAATGATTTTCAAAGTTCGAAAAAAGTGTGAATTTCGGTGTTGCCTGTCCTTACATTACATTTCTCCTCATAACTCAGGCTAGAAATAAGATAGAGAGACAAAATAAACACCATTCTACTCAGAACTGTACAGGCTTTCACCAGATATGTCACAAGAGGATCTTTGTTAATATTTTACCCATGCAAAAGCAAACGCAAAATTTTAAAACGCATT
Source organism: Allobates femoralis (assembly GCA_033576535.1). Classification (NCBI taxonomy): domain Eukaryota; kingdom Metazoa; phylum Chordata; class Amphibia; order Anura; family Aromobatidae; genus Allobates; species Allobates femoralis. The sequence goes on from JARQOC010000001.1 coordinate 457,801,286, forward strand.
TCCAAAAAATCGGCATAATTTAAATATTTAAAAAATTGCCCATGTGTCTGCTGTGCTCTTAGCCACATCTGTACCAAATTTCAAGTTGGGATTGCAATGGGATCATATTTTAAAATATTTTACTATTAATAGCATCAATGTGTCATTCCATATCAAGTGATCTAAATATGAATATTTTTTTTACCTGATGTCTTTAGATTTTTTTTTTTTCTCTATATGAAGTACTACCTTAGTTAATTACAAATAAATAGTTTTGAATTTTTTTCTTTATCAGTTAATTTTTTACAGATTTTTAAAGTTTTAAAAAAGCTCGAATTTTGGCCTGGTACGGCTTTACATTTTTTTATCTCGGGCTAGAAATAAGATAGAGAAACAAAATAAACACTGTTCTACTCAGAACTGTCCAGGCTTTCACCAGATATGTCACAAGAGGATCTTTTTTTTACCCATGCGAACGCAAAAGCAAAATTTTAAAACGCATTTCCGAAAAATCGGCATAATTTAGATATTTCAAAAACTGCACAGGTGTCTGCTGTGCTCTTAGCCACATCTGTACCAAATTTCAAGTTGGGATCGCGATGGGATCGTATTTTAAAATATTTAACTATTATAGTGTCAATTCGAAAATCTTGAATTCAGATCTGTTCAGCCTGTGGTCTAAAAGTGTGGGGTCTATATTCACCAAATAATCCATGATTTTTAGACATTACTGTATTATTTTGATATGTTACAGCTTAGAAGCAGGAGAGGACATATAGGAGAAAGCTTTGTTAGGGCTCAACCTGAGAATGAACAATATTGTATTGAACATTGTACAAACCAGGACTACGAAGAGGAGGAGAGTTTGTTAAAACATCGGTTACAGGAAGCAGAACCCATCAAAGGGACTCAGCAATCCCACACTTTCATTTCATGTAGTGAAACAGAAATAAAAACAAGGATGTTTTCATTCAGCAAAGACAGTGAAGTCCATGTAGTGGTAGAAGGCGGCACAAGATTGGCAATGGATCGCTGATCGTGGTGGCTGCATAGACTGGGCTCTCCTGCTCCATAGGATCATTATCGGCACATAACGGCTCACCGCGGCTCCCCAGACATCCACAAACCTTACCACGGCTTTCGCCATCGGCCCGGGCTCATGATGACACGTGGCAGGTCGAGCAGGCGGGCTTCCCCTCCTCGTTTGCCGGACTTCTTCCCCGGAGGGCAGACTGTGCATGCTGCTGGAAAGATGGCGCCTGCCTCCCCAGCCAGATCTTCCCGCTCTTCCCGCGGCTCCAATAGAGGTGAGAGAGATTCTACTCCCCCACATAGCAGCAGCAGCTCTGCCCCGTTCACAAGAGGGGACATGAAAGACTTTCTAACTACAATGAGGGCCTCCCTGAAACAGGATATGCACGAGATGCTGAGAGAGATAAGGAGAGACCTGAACTCCCTGGGGGATAGAACAGCCCATGTAGAAGGCAAACTAGGAGAATATGCCACTACTATCAACGCCTTAGTAGATGAAAATGCTGCACTACGGAATGAGCTCTCCTCAGTGCATGACAAACTGTATGATCTGGAAGACAGGTCTAGAAGGCAAAACATAAGAGTCTGAGGCATTCCAGAGGAGATTGCTGATAAAGAACTAGCTCCTTTCATGCTGAGATTTCTGTCCTCTGTGTTACCTGACTTGCCTCTGGGAGACCTGGCGATAGAGAGGATTCATAGAACCCCGTAGCCTAAACACCTAGGACCTTCCGTACCCAGAGATGTACTGGCCAGAATGCTCAGGTTCCCCACAAAAGATGCCTTCGTACAGCAGATGAGAAAACCCCCTTTGCTGCCTGAGGAGTTTCAGGGACTGCAGGTGTTCCCAGACCTGTCCCAGCCACTTTGGCGAAGCGTCGGGCGTATGCACACGTGTGTGCAGCCCTTAGGGACGCCAATACTCGCTACAAGTGGGGTTTCAATCCAGTGAAGTTAATAATTGATCATGATGACCGGATGGTTACTTGCTCCTCACCAAAGCAGGCAGAGGACAGATTGTCTTCATGGAGGATTCCCTTTGCTCTGTCAATTACTAAACCAACGGGAAAAAAGAAGGTGACCACGGAGTGGTCCACGACCTGAAGTGGAGAACGGGACGGTCCTGTGGACGGAGCATCAGACAGCCGCCTCTGAGGCTAATTCCTGAACTGTACATTTGTACTGTGCCCCTGGATAGCAGATTTTTTGGTTCTGCTCGTTGCCCGAGGAACTGGTCTTTTTGACCCCGGTACGTGGAGATAGTCCCCGACCTGTTGACTGTTTTATTTTTATTTTGTTTGTTTTTCCTTCACCTTTTTTTTTTTTTGGTTGATCGTTGTTATCTCTTCGTATTTGTTTCTTTTTTTGCAGCAACTCATTTATGTTTTAGCATTCCCTATTAATCTGTCCCTTACTGCGGAGTCAGCCATGGTTTCCAGTTTATATCCTTACTTTTGTGATCAATGTTGGGGATCGATGGGTCTCCGTGGGCCGACATAGCTTTGCTCTCTGATTCTATACAATGAGTTTAAAATTAATGTCACTCAATGTTAAGGGGATGAACTCCCCGGGTAAACGATCAATGGTGAGGAGATCTCGGGCGGAAATAATTTGTCTTCAGGAAACCCACTTATTGGAATCAGATAATTTTAGGTTCCATAACCCCCAATTCCCTCATATATTCTTTGCCAATAATTCAGTTAAGACAGCAGGAGTGTGTATCATGATTAAGCATACCGTGGCCTTTAAATTGGAGGGTTTACATATAGATCCGGGCGGCAGATTGTTGGTGCTGGTCTGCACTTTAAATGGAGTCTTGCACACCATTTCATCACTCTATACTCCTAATGCAAATTTGTGAGACGTGCACTACAGACTGTCAAATCATTGGTGCGAGGTGGTAAGATTGTTTGCGGAGATTTTAATCTTCCGATGAAGCGGAACCTTGATTGTTCCCATCGGGGGGGGGTGGAGGTCGGGGAGAGTTGAGGTTGCTTGCCCTTGAGTTTCAATATCATGATCATTGGAGATATTCCCATGCAGCGGAGCGGGATTACTCCTTTTTCTCCCCTCGGCATCATACATATAGTAGATTGGACTATTTTGTGGTGGATGATGCTGTCTTGTCCGGATGCCTCAGTTCTGAGATAGGGTTGATAATCTGGTCCGATCATGCCCCTGTTTTCCTCACTATAGCTTTGTCACACCAGGCTCCCCCGGCTTTTAGGTGGCGCTTGAATGATGGCCTTTTGCTGAACGAGGATGTGGTGTCCAGGATCTCCTCAGAGTTGTCTCTGTATTTTCAATTGAATGATACTGGAGAGATCACTGACGAGACGTTGTGGGCAGCCCATAAGGCGGTCCTGAGGGGATTATTTATACAACAAGCAGCAGCTTTGAAACGTAAGAGGGAAGGGGACAGGAATACGCTGTTATCCAGGTTGCAGGTCCTGGAGTCCCTTAATAAGTCGGCTGTATCCCCATCTGTCACAGCGGAAATTTATGCTATAAGATTAGGTAAAGAATATTTATACCGTGTTAGCCAGTAGATAGAAAAATATATTGCAATCTGAGAGTCCTCAGTGGTTGATACCTTTTAATGGCTAACTGAAAAGATGGTAAACATAGCAAGCTTTCGAGACGACTCAGGTCTCTTCTTCAGGCTGAAAATGACACAAATTCTGAAGACACATACATTTATACATAAGCAATAGAGGAAAAAAAAAAAAAAAAAAAGGAGGGGGAAAGAAGAGAACAGAAAAAAAAATGGCAAAACAGTGTTATATGCTCTGGTGGATATGACAGGTGACGCAAAGCAGAGTCGGGTAGGGAGGGGTGGAGGAGCAGGGACACAGAAAGCAGATTTCTAAGATAAGCGGAACCAATTGTATTAGGTAGATGGTTAGTAACCCATGGAGACCTGAAATTACTTAGTTAAGTTCTGGAGAGCAGATTAAGTGAGAGAGTTCACAGAAGTGTCAGGAGTTCATTGTCCTATGATTTCAGTGTGTAGCAAGCTGTCTCCAAATGCACTTTCATTTTATATATAAAATGCATGAATCTGCTATCCCCAAATGTCCGTTCATTTTACATAATTTTCATTTTACTTAATCTGCTCTCCAGAACTTAACTAAGTAATTTCAGGTCTCCATGGGTTACTAACCATCTACCTAATACAATTGGTTCCGCTTATCTTAGAAATCTGCTTTCTGTGTCCCTGCTCCTCCACCCCTCCCTACCCGACTCTGCTTTGCGTCACCTGTCATATCCACCAGAGCATATAACACTGTTTTGCCATTTTTTTTTCTGTTCTCTTCTTTCCCCTTCCTTTTTTTTTTTTTTTTTTTTTCCCCTCTATTGCTTATGTATAAATGTATGTGTCTTCAGAATTTGTGTCATTTTCAGCCTGAAGAAGAGACCTGAGTCGTCTCGAAAGCTTGCTATGTTTACCATCTTTTCAGTTAGCCATTAAAAGGTATCAACCACTGAGGACTCTCAGATTGCAATATATTTTGCTATAAGATTTAAACTCCGGGATTCTATGCTGGCCTCATATGCTCATAATCTGAGCAAATTGAAAATGAATTGGTACTCTATGGGGGACAGGGCTGGGGCCCTTCTCGCCCCTAGAGTCAAAAAAAGAGAGGCTAAATCCAGGATAGATCATATTTTAAGCCCTGGAGGCCAACCTGTCAGAAACCCCGTAGAGATCGCTGCACAGTTTGCTAAATATTATGCAGGCCTATACAATCTTAGAAATGACCCCTTGACTCCCCAGCCCACAACTCAGGGTATTGCAGAATACCTTGATTCTATCAACTTACCCGCTGTTTCTGAGGATCAGTTAACCTTTTTAAACGCCCCCTTCACGGTAGATGAGATACAGGCGACCATTAAACAAACTAAGAAGAAGAGCGCCCCGGATCCAGACGGATTCTCCAATGCCTATTATCACACTTTTCAATCGTCACTGGCCCCCTATTTGTTAAGTTTGTTCTCTGCCTGGAGAGACATGGGATCAGTGTCCTCTCCTGGCTTGGAGGCTACTAATACAACCTTACCCAAGCCAGGGAAGTCTCCAACTGCCCCGGGCAATTTTAGACCCATTGCTCTCCTAAATTGCGATGTTAAGTTGTTCACTAAATTGCTGGCCTCGCGCTTGAACCTGATCATCCCCTCCCTGGTCTCCCCGGACCAGGTGGGGTTCGTGGCGGGAGGAGAAGCGAAGGACGGGGTTCGTAGAATGTTGAACCTGGTGCGGGTGGCTGAATTGTCTGGCCTCCCCAGTGCATTCCTGTCGCATGATGCTGAAAAAGCTTTTGACAGGGTGCACTGGGGATACCTCCAGGCGGTTCTTAAAAAGTTCGGCATGGTGGGCCCTATCTTTTCGGCTATTTCTGCCATGTATTCCTCTCCCTCGGCAAGAGTCTTCACTGCGGGTTTCTTGTCGGAGCCCTTTCAGATAACTAACGGTACCCGACTGGGGTGTGCCCTTTCCCCTATAATTTTTGCCCTGTGTATGGAGCCTCTCGCGGAGAGGATTAGAGCCAACTCTGACGTTGCGGGTCTGATGGAGGGGAGGGAGGCTCATAAAATCAGCCTTTACGCTGATGATGTTATTATTTCATGTGTGAATATAGGGCCTTCATTCTCTGCCATTATGTCTGAGTTGAGGAAATTTAGCGAGGTCTCATACTATAGATTAAATCCGTCCAAATCTCTGGTGCTCCCGGTGGGGGTCCCTGTCTCCTGCCGGGGCCAACTGGTGGAGGCGTTCCCTTTTCAGTGGTCGTCTGACGGTATCCCTTATTTGGGAATAACTTTGACTTCCTTGGCACAGACAATTAAAACAAATTTCCACAACCTATATACAAAAATTAAAGCCCTTCTGGAAGACATGCATCAGATAATGACCTCGTGGTCCGCCCGAATTAATGCATTTAAAATGATAGCCCTTCCCAAGATCCTTTATTATTTCAGATCCCTTCGCCTCGACATACCCAAAAAACTGATTCTCCGCTTGCAACTTTTAGCTAATAAATACATCTGGGCAAATAAGACGCCACGTGTAGCAAAAAAGGTCTTGTACCTCCCCCTGGAGTCGGGGGGGATGGGAGTTCCAGAGTTGTTGACCTACCATAGGGCCTCGGTCTTAACGGGGCTCAGGGATGGGTGGCACATGGATAAGGACCACAGGTGGTTATAAATTGAGAAACTCTACTCTGGACGAGGCTACACTCGCTTGACACTGGAGTCTGAGGTACTCCGGACAGGTACGGCCTCACCTCTATTACCTACAATGAGAGCTGCCCTGCGCCTATGGAGGTCACTCGCCTCTACACTTCTTAGAATTCCTAGGGGTTCACTCTCCGTGCTTGCTATGGAAACTCATATTCCTTACCTAAACCTCCAACCCTAGTGTTCTGCTGGTATTCAAACAATATCGGATTTGGAAGGACCCTCGGGTGTGATTCCCTTTGATCTACTATCCCGAAAACATCCAGGGTTAAGAAAATTTTTCTACCAGTATTTACAATTGAGACATTTCTTACATGGTGTCCCCCATACTTCTTCCTCCTTTGCTGGACACATGGATAGGAGGATCAATGGATACTTCCTGGTCCCGGGTTCTAGCTCAAAGGGAGCCTCTATTTTATACAAAGTATTGATAGATTCTGATCAAGGGGTAAAACTTCCTTACGTGCAGAGTTGGGAGCGAGAATTGGGGGTGGTTCTGGAGTCAGAGGAGTGGAGGGACAGTATTTCTGAGATCGGGAGGGTATCCTCATGCACGACCCACTTGGAACAGCTGAAAAAATCACACATGAGATAGTATCGCTGCCCAGAACTGGTTGCCAGATTTGGCCCGCAGTACTCCCCCCTGTGTTGGCGAGGCTGCGGTCAGGTCGGCACCCAGACACATATTTGGTTCTCCTGCCCAGTTTTGTCATCTTTTTGGAAAGGGATGGAACAGTTGATCTTGGGAGCCACCGGGATCCGGCTGCAACTCACTCCCTCCACAGCTGTCCTGCATATGGGCCTCCAGGCAATACCCAGGATTGTTAGAGGAACCATTTCCCACATATTGATAGCTGCCCGCTCTTCAATTGCTTTCAAATGGAAGGAGACTTCCCCGCCATCAGCTGTGGACGTAGTGGAAAGGGTTAATTTACATTATAAATATGAGCTGGCTCTGGCACAGTCCCGATCCGCAAAGAAAAAATCGACTCTGATTTGGGACCCGTGGATGACAAGTTCTTATTATATTGCACAACTTGAAGTGTTAATCCTTACGAAGTTTTGGTGGTCATTGTTATCATTGTTGGCTCTTACTGTTTGGGGCCCTGGCACTATAGTTTTCAATTTGTGAAAATAGTGGAATGCTGTATTCCCTAAAAGTTTGATTATTGTTTATGCTGCAATTGTTCCTTTGGTTTCCCCCCCCCCTTTTTTTCTCCCCTCCTCTCAGGTTTTCCCCCCCTCCCTCTACCTTACTCCCTTCCCAATTTAATTCCTACCTACTCTTCTCCCTCATGTGCCCTCAGTGACAACTGCTAGGCGGCATTGAATGTGGTATGTAATACTGCTTGATTCACTGCTTGTCACCTGTTATAATTTCAAATGTTTGTCAATTTATTCTGTTCAAAAAATAATAAAAATGATTTGGTAAAAGATTGGCAATGGATGACATAACTGGCTATGTGACCTGTGAATATGATTGGCGCTGGTGGCGGTTACTGTACTCTCCAAAGATTGTGAAAAAGTCAGATAATAACTCAGTGACAGGCAGTACATACTCTGACACAAAAGGAAATGGCGATTGCTAGTAGCTTATGGACAAGATTACATTTCACCCACTTAAAAGGGACAAATTAATGATAAAAAGCCACTTTAAAAACGTACTATTAATTGTTTGAGTAGTTCATATTTTAGAACGATGATTTAACTACTGTACTATTCTTATTAAACACTTCATAAATGACATGTTTAGGGATATAATAGAAAACAAATTTACATGTATAAATAGGGGTTAACATATTTGGTTCTTTTAATCTTGTTTAATCACACTTGAGGATATGATCACCTTTTTTCCTTTGGTTTGTTCAATGCATTCAGGTTGAAAATGCTGAGCGTTGTATTCTGATGATTAAGATATATTTATCCTGGCACTTACGGGATTTGTGTTTTGTGTTTCTTTTTTGTTGCATATAAATGTTTTATTCAATAAGTTGTAATAACTCATACAACCATAAAATAAAAAATATATAAATTTGACAGGTCCCAAGTTGAACCTCTGCACAAATATAGCCAAGAACACAAGTAACACACTGGCATTTTTTCACAATTTTCAAACTAACATTTATTTCACAATTGTGCATCAAAATTTTGAATTTGATTTTTCCCAAACAAAATGTAAAAAACCATAGTCTTGTGACATATCAAATGAAAGCTGTTACTATTCTGAGTAAAATGATGCCTCTCCCACTTCATTATCTTATTTCTAGCCCGAGATAAAAAAATGTAAAGCCATACCAGGCCAAAATTCACACTTTTTTAAAACGTTAAATATCTGTAAAAAATTAACTGATTAAGAAAAAAATTCAAAACTTTTAATTTGTAATTTACTAAGGTAGTACTTCAAATAGAAATTTTTTTTTTTAAATCTAAAGACATCAGGTAAAAAAAAATATTCATATTTAGATCACTTGATATGGAATGACCCATTGACGCTATTAATAGTAAAATATTTTAAAATATGATCCCATTGCGATCCCAACTTGAAACTTGGTACAGATACGGCTAAGAGCACAGCAGACATATGGGCAGTTTTTGAAATATTTAAATTATGCCGATTTTTTGGAAATGCGTTTAAAAATGTTGCGTTTGCGATTGCATGGGTAAAATATTAACAAAGATACTCTTATGACATATCTGGTGAAAGCCTGGACAGTTCTGAGTAGAACAGTGTTTATTTTGTTTCTCTATGTTATTTCTAGCCCGAGATATGATAGAAAATGTAAAGTCATATCAGGCCAAAATTCACACTTTTTTAAAACTTTAAAAATCTGTAAAAAATTAACTGATAAAGAAAAAAATTCTAAACTTTTTTTTTGTAATTAACTAAAGTTGTACTTCATATAGAAAAAAAATAAAAAAAATCTGAAGACGTCAGGGAAAAAAAAATATTCATTTTTGGATCACTTGACATGGAATGACCCCTTCCTGTCTCTACTAACGTTTGTACCTCCCCTCTCTACCTATCCTTTCCTCCAGCCTGCAGATTGGGCCCTCCCTCATTAGGTTCCGCCCAGATCCCTAGGCCTGGAGTTGGATGGTGTTGGGTACAAGTGAATGTGTCTTGACTAGGTAATCCCTCTCACCTGAGAGCGGTAACACCACACCTGTGGAGTAAGTGCAATGTTACTGTGGCAGCCAGTCCATAGGGATGCCACATGGACATTTGCTGTCGTTACCATTTTCAGAGTGTTATTGTTTAGGCATAGTGCTGCTGCCGCTCTGTGCTGCTCCATCCGTATTACACAAATAGATAGCTAGATATTCGATTGCTTTTTAGATAAAATAGGAGAGCGAGGGGGTCTATCCAGACAGGCATTTTTTTGCTGAGAACATATGTGATTACTAAACCTGTTTGCATTGTGAAACCCGCATTTTTTGCTTTCAGCCAGTGATTGCCAAATCCTAGTGTTTCCCCTAAAAAGGCTGTGTTTGGCCCTTAACCAGAAATTGTCAAATCCTTCAGTTTTGTACTAAAAAGGCATTTTTTTTGCCTCAAACCAGTCATTGCCTATTCAGTCAGTTTTCCCTAAAAAGGCTGTGTTTGTGTCATGGTGTAGAAAGAATGCTGATGATGGAATGGCAGTTACAGGCACGGTGACCAGGGAAGACTAGTCTGACCCTAGTCTAGGAACTTTGAATGGTCCTGATGCCGAAGGTATCTCTAAAGGTGAGAAGGTTCGGGCCTCCAGCCTCTCCCTAAAACTCCTCCACTAGCCCTGCGCTATTCCCCCCTCACCTCCCTCCACAGAACTGGGATACAGCAACTCAAAAGGAATGGACTTCAGCAACACAAACACACAGATCAGCACAGCACGGCTTCCAGGCATAGAGTGAAACTCTATCAGCAGCATCACCTGGTGGAAGTTGTGGAGCCCACTGGGACGGGGTACTCGGTACTGGACCGGGGTATCACGGTGGTCTTGGTCCGGACCGTGTCCTGGGCCCACAAGTAATGGGTTTAGGGGTTATTTACAGGGGTAAAAGTCGTGACGCCACCCGTGGTATGTGGTCAGGGTGACTGCCGCTGCTGCAGATCCTCCGGGGATGATGTTTGGCAGCTCTCCACAGGCAGAGCCTGGTTCCCCGGGGCAGTGGTGATGATAGTCTATGGATGATGCAGGGCAGGGGTAGTGGTAGAGATGAAGACAGTTTGTGAGGGAAAGCGGAGCTCGAGCACAAGGATTACACAGACTCACGGTTTTGTAGTTTTCCAGGTCTTTTACTGTAGATGGTAGTTCAGTAAAATATTGAGTACTGTCCACAGAGTCTGTGCAGGAGTCGAGTTGCTTCTACCCTGGCCGGGTCCTTGGCTCCCTGTTTGTGCTGTGTGTGGCCCCGCTGCTGCGTAAGCTAGGCTGCAGGCCTGTGTCTCCTCCAGGGTACCAATCTGACAGGCAACTTGAGTCCTTTCTGCCTACCCTCTGCCGGGTGTACTGCTGAACTCTGGTGTGTTGCTATGTCTTTGGCCCTAATGAAGACGGTTGAATCTTCACTTCACCGGTTTTACTGTGCGGTGTGAAACCTGCGGAGTCACGGATCCGGTATCCGGTCTGTGCGCTCCTCTGGGGCGAGTGTAGCACTACTCTGCCTCCCAGGTATGTTCCTCGCTTCTCTGCCTCCTTTCCTCAGACCCTTGGCTTCAGGCCTGTAAATAGTCAGTGGTCCCTGTCAGGAGCTCAGCACTGCTCCTATTTACAGGTCCTCCTCCTAGTGCTCCCTGCACTAAACTAACTGCCACTTCCTCTCCACCCAGAATATATAGGGAAGAAGCTTTAGCTCCCCATTCTGGCCTGGAGGCGCTATTGTAGTGTTGTGGGTTGTGTGGGGAATTAACCCTTGGTGATGTTACTGTGGCACATTAATCCCTGGGGTGCCACATTAGATGAGGCTACTTAAGGCTAGGGGGAGGGGAGTTCAGTTGAGTCACACATTAACCCCTCAACCAGCAGTTGAACCGAAGGGTACCTTTACACGCCGCAACTTTTGGCGGCGATCGGAGGCAACCTAACGTGCGCATGCACGTTTTTCATGGTTGCCTCCAAACGCCAAAGGCGCTTTTAGACGCCACAATTTCGCCCTCAACCTAAGGCGACGTGTCTCCCCGGAAGTTGCCACACAAACTGCGGGAAACATCCGGTGGACTCCCGTCGCCGCTTCACACGCCGCAATCCCCAAAGGAATGTGGGCATACATGGTTCGCGCTGCAAGAACATAGGCATGACAGACTGGTGTATTCCACGCCCCAAACACGCTGATTAGACAACACAATAGCGTTATGATTGGTCAGCCTGCGCAGGAAGGCTATTACATGACACCATTGCCATTGTGTAGTGTGAATGGACAGCTGTTCAAATATGGTGCCCTGTGAAGGGACAGCCAATGGAAACACAGTAGCCACCACCAATCATCGCTGTCGGGGCGCGGTGTCCAGCACGCTTTGGCACGCCTCCGGGAAATTTGTAGGTGACGCTGATTCCATCCCTATCACCCCTTCACACACCAAAAGCAGGGAATTTCCCCTTCATGGTTGCCTCTGGTTTTGGAGCAGTGCAGTGAAATCGGAACCAAATTTTTTGGTTGCCGCCGGATTCCCCAATTACACTCCGTAATTTCGAGTCAATTTCACGACGATGGTGACGGGACTACAGATTGCTTGTCAGATTTCTCACCGCAGTTGCGGCGTGTAAAGGTACCCTAATAGTGAATGCAGTTCTGGAGCCCAACACAGGAGGCAGGACCTTCTCAACTATCAACCGTGCAGCTCTTAAAGACAAACATACACAGGAGCATCCAGCAATGTCAGCCAACTAAGCGCGTGACAGTTTGACCTCTAATCAGTGATTGCCAAATCCTTCACTTACCCCTAAAAAGGGGTTTGGCCTGCTTTCCAAATCTGTGTACATAAAACATGAGTGTAAAATCCCATGGTTGTGGTGGAAAGGGGAAAAGTATTGTTGGAATGGGAGTAGGCTTGATGTTCATGGGGTAAGTGCTACCGCTAATGTTACTGAAAGCAGTACTGACCAATCATTGACTCTTCATATCCCAAAAAAACTGACAAGTTCTGTTACAGTCCCTTTGTTTGCCTGTAGCAGAATGATACGAGTTGTGGATGAGGCCCAGAAAAAGCTTTTGCTGCTTTTTGCAGTTCATAGCAAGCGCTGCATCAAGTGACATGTTCTCCTGTTTCTCAACCACAACATCACAAACAGTACAGTCCTTAGAGGTAGCGCCCCAATTACTCATGTGTCACCCCGTATCACAACTCTCCAACCACACAACTGATTATGAGGAAACACATATGTGCGATTCTGCAGAAATGTTCACACATTCTATGTGGAAGTGGACGAATTCTAGCGCCACCTTTAGGTAGCAATCCTCAAAGTCATAATCGACTCTTTAGCAAGCCTTTTAATATGACCAAGGATTTGTGCCAGATCAGAACAGCAAACTGTAGACGCTGCATTTTGGGTGTGACTGCCCCTCATCAGTGCAGTGTGTGGGAATTCTGATCTGGCTGTGTGAGAGGCTAAGATGAGGGGAACTAGTTCATAAGCTCACAAGAGAGGAGAGAGATTCAGCGGTTGTCGACAACCATTGAATCTCTCTCCTCTGTTGAGCAAATACACCCATGGGCGAGCGGTGGGTGCTGCACAGATCGTGGATGCAGTTGTAAAGGGGAATCAATCGATAGGACTTGCCAACGCCGGAGACCGAAGGACCTGTGGTGACGTCACTGACACGTGACCATTCACGTGACCAGCCCTTTCTCCGAATTCCAGAAACTTGGATCCGGCATGTAGAGCCCGTGAAGCACCAGAAGCTAAACCACTGGGTTTTGCAAGGTGTATAACCTGTCCAGGTGAGCACCCATCACCTGAATAATCCTCCACTTAACCACCAGGTTGTCACTAGGAGCACCCCCTCCTGTCTTCTCTCTATCTAGATAAGCTGATAAGGAGACTTATAGCCGCAATGCTCCAGCTTATCAGCTTATTTGTCTCCTTATGCCAGCAGGCAGATTCCTCTCCATGAGGAAAATAGCTAGTTCCCCAGACCTCGTCTTAGCCTCTTAGTGCCTCTTAGGCTGGCTTCACATTAGCGTTTGTGTCTGCATGCTGATGGCATGCAGACACAAACGCTGTCAAAAGCAGGGACACTTTGATGTGTCCGCAGCGGATAATGTCCGCCTGCGGACACATCACCTAGGGAGCCCGGCAGCCAATCGGCGCTGTCCGGGGCGGGCCGGGGCGGAGATCAGCGCCGGAGATCTCCGCCCCCCCCGGCCGCCGGTAAGCTCCGGGACATGTCGGCGGGGAGAACAGCTGATCTGAGAGCTGTTTGAATCTTCCCGCGCCGACACTGAGAGGAGATGTCGGCGCGGGAAGATTCAAACAGCTCTCAGATCAGCTGTTCTCCCCGCCGACATCGCTAGGAGATTACAGGCGGCGGGGAGAAGGAGGACAGCAGAGCCTCAGCTGATCTCCCGGTGGCCGTCGGTGAGCTCCTGTGACATCACCGGCGGCCACCGGGAGATTTTTCAATGGGTCCGCAGCGTTCTCCTGCGGTGTCATGCAGAGGACACTGCGGACCCATTGAAGACAATGCATTTTTTGTACGCTTGGGGACGCTTGCTGATTGTCCAAGGTCCCCAAACGCACAAAAAAACCCAACTGGCTGCGTCCCGGGTGCGGATGCTGGACACCGGAAGCAGCAGATATCGTCCGCATCCGCACCCGAACGCAGCAAACGCAGGCACCATGCGTTCCTATGTTAAACATAGGAACGCAGTGCGCATGCGTTTGACTGCGTATGGGAACGCAGCAATACGCTGCCTTCCCATACGCAAATGTGAAGCCAGCCTTAGCCTCTTAGTGTCTCTTAGCGTCTTAGTGCCCCTGTAACACGTCAACTGTTGAAGGATAGAATTATAACTTTTAATACCAAGGTATAGTGGTGGTTGGTTTATATCATAGATGGTAAAACCAACCACCACTATATATTAAAAGTTATGATTCTATCCTTCAACAGTTGACGTGTTACAGGGGCACTGCCACACAACGTCCATAGGTAAATTACCAAAGAAAACCTATAGTGTAAGACGCCATAGAGTCATAAATGTCCTAATAATTTTAGGTTAACCAGAAAGGTCAAGGGTTAAATTAACAGTCAATATATTTTTTATAAGTTAATCATAAATCAAATGCAAAAAAAAATAAATAAAAAAAAACAAACAAAACAAAAGCACAGCTGATTTCATATATAAGCATGAAGTCATTCCATAATTAAGGCCTGCCAGAATTCTTGTATCCAGCTTCATAATCCAAAAGACCTCATTTTTAATAACATCTGTCTCCAGTCTCCCCACCTTTGGGCGTTATTAACCTTAATCATAGCAAAAAAGGTCAATTTATTTAGGTTTCCAACATGTTTTTCAATAAAGTGTTTGACAGCCCCTGATGTATTCACACTTTTTTGTTTTTCATATCCGCAATATGCTCAGCTATGTGGGTTTTTAGTTTCCTTTAGTGTAACCATTATATAATAAATCGCATTCCAAACATTTAAGAATGTGTTAGGAGTGAAGTGTGCCATTTTAGAGAACCTGTCCACCACTACCCAGATTACAGAGCAAACCCAGGATACCAGCAGATTTGTGATGAAGATGTGTTGCAAAGGAGTGGATGGCACCGGTAGAGTAAGTAGTAATCCAGCGGGAAGGCTCTTAGAGTTTTATTGTGGGCACACGGAGGACAAACTGAAATGAAGTTCACAATGTTTTTGCATAGGGTTGGCCACAAGTAATGTTGTGAGATGCGAAGGGTCTTCTGTCTAGCATGACCAGGCAGCTTAGAGGAGTGGCCCCACTGCAACACATGCTTCCTGTTCACCTCTGCAATGAATGTCTTACCGGGTGGCATCTGAGACAACTTTACCGGAGCTACTGTGAACATTTTGGAAGACACAATGATGTGTTGACCAACTGAAAGGACCTGAAAAGTGCATCCGTTTTGATGTGTCATTCAGCTGGCCGTAAATGAAGAAAAAGTCGAAGCAAGTGAAGAATAGCATCCACCATTCCAAGCATGGATTCATCCTTTGAGCTGACTGTAGGTAGGCCAGGTTCTCATGATTGGGTAGATGACTGTGGGATGGACTGCTCCCTCCAGGAGGAATCGCCACTCCTCCAGAGTGATCTTAATCACCAACAATTCTCAGTTGCCAATCAAGTAGTTTGCTCAGACAGAAAAGGCCTTGGAAAGGTAGCCGCAGGACATAATTTGACCGGCAGCAGACCTCAGTGCGGAGACCGCACCAGCCACAGGAGAAAAAGCATCAATTTCTACAAATAACTGCTTGTTGATCTCTCATCGATGCAGCACTGGTGCAGCTGAGGCCTGTTTCAGGGTGATAAAAGCACTTTCTACTTCAAGAGTTCACATCCTGGGATTCAGCCCCCTGTGGGTCAAGGCTGTGATAGGAAGGTCCCAAGATGAGAAATGTCGAAGGGATTGCCAGATACAGTTGACAAAACACAGGAATCGCTGAATCGCCTTTACTCTGTCAAGACGAGGCAACTTGAGAATCAAATTACCTTTACGTAATGCGAAAAAAAGGGCAAAGCAGATGCTTTGCCGCTATCCTTCAATGTGTCTAATTCCGTGGAGGAGTCTTAGCATATCATTGCTCCAGCCAGGGATATTGAAGCAGTCCTTGTCCTTCTTATGGTTAATCTCTTTTTATTAAATATAGAAGAAGAAACAAGAAAAAACAAAACATTACAGGTCGTACAAATAAGTGTAAATCAAACCTACAAATGAGGGATACACAATTGGACCATCAAAGCAAAGTGACAATCAGCGTACAATCACTTAATGATATACCCTCTACAGGGATAAGGCGATCTGCTTCCCCATCATAAACCACAAAAAGAGGAACGAAAGACCCCTTTCTCAATCAAGGAACCTCCGCAATAAAGGGAGTTGGTAGTCTCTTGTAGGATATAGTAGTATCTAACTCCTTTTTGTCGAATTGAACAATAGTGAACAAGCAACTATTGATGTAACACTTAATATTTCCTAACTAATATCAAGGCATCAGTGAAAGTTTGGCCTCTCTGTGTCATCAAGAAGTTCAGTCCCTCTTGAGTGAATATGTCTCCAACGGGGTTCCTCACGGTAACCTGTATGATGCTCTTATCAATAGTGCTAGAGCTTTTATAAAAGATTATACCAACAGGTAATCCCCAAAGCTAAGGCTATTGAATAACCTAGAGTAGGTGAAAGGAAGATTAAGAGAAGAAGAAAGAATAGAGATATTAGGGAAAAGAAATATAAGGCTGTGTCACATGGTTTGCTTTTTGTCAACATTTTTGAGCCAAACAGTGGTGATTAAATCCAATGGGACGTGTTCTATTAGATTTTCCTGATTGTTACTACTGTTGGCTAAAAACTGATGAGCAAAACAGCCCAAAACGCCAGTGTGAACAGCATCTGATTAAATTAATCGGTTAGGGATAAGGGCTGGTCTAAAGGGAGAATAAGAGTCAAGGGGACCTCGAGCCCGTGCCGACCATTTATTGTACCGTCTAATCAACCTCAGAGGGAATTCTCCCCACATCGATCGAGTCTTGGTAAAGGATCCATTCAGTCCAGGTCACTGAGAATTTGTCACGAGAGCCTGAAGCATCAGCCGCCAATTCCTCCATTCTAAATAGGTCCATCATCTCCTTGAACCAGTCAAGTAAGGAAGGTACCTGAGTCGTTTTCCAGAATCTCGGAATTAGTGAACGTGCGGCTGAGACACAGAAACGAAGTATATCCTTCTTGTTAAGCCCAATGGGGCCTGGGAAGATGGACAATATAGCTACTTCAGGACAGCACTTAACCTGTTTACCAGTTATTCGAGTGTAAGTGCCGAACACCTCAGACCAGAACCGCTGGATCTCATCACAACTCCACCAAATGTGGAGCATCGTCCCTGGTGCTTTCCCACAACGCCAACAACTGTCAGAAATTTCAGGGAATACACGGTGTAGGTCCACAGGGCATAAATACCATCTGGTGAGCAGTTTATAACTCCTCTCTTGTGCGATACAGGCATTGGCTAATTTGTGTGTAAATAAGAAGCATTTCTGCCATTCGTTGACAGTGATATTCCTGTTTAATTCCTTCTCCCAGGACCGTTGGAAGTGTAAGATGTCCTGATCTCGCAGGGAACCTAAGACCAGATATAGGCCCGAGATTTTGCGCTTCGGGGGAGTCCTGCTGGAACAATCTCTCCAGTGTATTGGGTGTCAATCCCACCCTGCACTCATGTCCGGACGGGAATAGGAATGATTTGTATTGGAGGAATTCAAACCATCTGAGAGGTCTAGTAGGCTCAATAGATTGGATCTCCCTCATTGAGGGTAAATCTCCATTGGAAAGGGTCTGTCCCATTCGGGTGTCATTCACACTCTGCCAGCACAGAAATCTTTGCCTTCCGAACCCAGGCAGAAAAGCTGGACTATAAAAAAGGGGGGCGAGAGGACTAAGTTTACCATCTGTAGATAGTGGTTTGGTCACCGAATGCCACACTTGCATAATGGTCTTGGTCATGTCGGAAAGGGGGGGTAACCCTTTTATGTCCTTGGGGGGGATCCAGAGTAGGTGTCTTAGCGGGGTCTCCAGGCCATCCTGCTCCACCTCCACCCATTTCTTGTTGGATGCACAATAGTGCCAGTCCATTACTCTGGCAAGGGAAGAGGCTAAAAAGTATCTCTGAATATTAGGCAACCCAACCCCTCCTCTAGATCTAGGCAAGGAAAGTATATTAATCCCCAATCTAGATTTCTTCCCATTCCAGGTAAATTTAATAATGAGGGATTGTAATTTAGCAAAAACCTTCTGTCCGGGGGGATAGGCACTGTTTGAAAGATATACAGGATTCGAGGAAGAACATCCATTTTAATAATGTTCATTCTCCCGAACCAGAATAGCCTCAATTGACGATATGAAGAGAAAGCCTTCTCTATGCTAGATAGGAGGGGAAGATAGTTCAATTTAAACAATTGTCTAAGATCTTTTGGAATGTTAATTCCCAAGTATTTAATAGCTTCCTCCCTCCATTTGAATGGGAACTGTTTGGATAAGTGAGATACCAAATCGCTGGGTAGAGAGATGTTAAGAGCTTCTGTTTTAGAACAGTTGACCTTAAAGTTACTCAACTGCCCAAACTTTTCGAATTCCTTCAAGATGGAAGGAATTGAGATCAGAGGCTGTGAGACATAAAGGAGGAGATCGTCAGCAAATAATGCCGTCTTATGATGATTATGACCCAGCTCAATCCCATGAATGTCAATGTTGGCTCTGATTGCTGTGGCCAAATGCTCCATAACAATAATGTATAGCAGGGGTGATAATGGACAACCCTGCCTGGTCCCGTTCGCAATATTAAACGAGGAGGATAAGATCCCTCCAATTTTCACCCTAGCAGATGGGGAGGAGTATAGGGCCATCATTCCGTGTAAAAATCGAGGGCCCAGGCCAAGTTGAATCAGCGCCTCTTTCATAAACCCCCAGTGGCCTTTTCAGCATCTACAGAAATCAGACCCAGTGCGGCTGAAGAGCTCTTGGCCTTAGCTATAAGGAGGAGGGTCCTAATAGTGTTATCCCTAGCCTCCCGGCCTTTGACAAAGCCCACCTGGTCCGAGTCAATCACGGAAGGAGCAGCGGTGCTAAGCGGTCCGCAAGTATTTTAGAGATTAGTTTGACGTCCACATTCAGTAGTGAAATCGGCCTGTAATTCGATACCGAAGATGGGTCTTTCCCCGGTTTGGGTATGACGCTGATATGGGCTTCTAATGACTGAGGCACGAAATCAGAGCCCCTCAAAACAGAGTTAAAAGCCTCTAACATTGCGGGGGTCAGCTGGGTCCGAAGTAGTTTGTAGAAGTTAGGCAAGAATCTATCCGGACCCGGACACTTTCCCAGACGGGGTAGACTGGATCGCCTGTGACAACTCCTCGCTGAGACCTCCTCCTCCAACATCGCACCAGCCTCTCTCGTCAGTGTAGGGATCGCTGTTTTATTAATATATCTCTTAATCTTATCTGACAGTTCCAGCGGGGGCATTTCGGACAAGTGTCCCTTAATATTGTAGAGGTTAAGGTAATACTGCCTAAATTCCTCCAGTATTTCCTTCGGCAAGGATGTGTGGCCTCCCTTTTTAGTGGAGATGGCTGGACAAATGTCGGATTTGACCGAGGATGGAGCAGTCTGGCCAGGGGACGTCCACACTTATCTGAATTAGTGTAGAAATAACTCCTAGATTTTTCAGAATATCTACGGTATTTTTGGTCTAGTATATCTTTAAGTTCTTTCTTCTTTAAAGTCAGGTCGGTGAGAGTCTCTTTAGTCAAGGTCTGTTTATGTGCAGTTTCCAATATGTGGATCTGAGAAAGTAAGTCTTCTACTAATGTTATATTATTTTTTTTCAGGCGGGTGCCATGCTTTATAAATACCCCTCTCAATACACATTTCAGGGTCTCCCATTTTGTGGGGTAAGGGGTGGGATCGATAGCGTGGTCCCGGTCAAAGGACTTTATAGTCTCTTTAACCTCCTTCAAACACACCTCGTCTTTCAATAAGTGTTCATTGAGTCTCCAGGTCCAAGGTCTACTACCTGTGTTTGGCAAAGTAAGAGTCAAGTAAGTGGGAGCATGGTCTGACAATAAGATATCCCCTATGGTTGCCTCAGGATTCCAAGAAAGTAAATTATGGCTAGTGAAAAATAGGTCTATCTACTGTATGAGTTATGTACTGGGGAAAAATACGTGAAATCTCTCCCTTGTGGATTTAAAGTCCTCCAGATGTCTATGAGCCTCAGAGTGTGAAAGAGCTTTTTAATGGATACAAGCCGTTTATTTGGTATAGATCTCTTACCAGAGGATGAGTCTGCCGCTGGGTCCAGGGTGAAATTGAGATCTCCTCCGATTATGGTTGATCCCTCCGCGAAGGCTGTCAGCCGCATTAAATATGACCTGCATGTCTTCGTTTGGAACCTATTAGGCAGGTACCAATTAACGATAGTTAGCAAAGATCCAGCAATCCTCATCTTAAGAAAAATGTATTGGCCTTGCGGGTCAATACAGGAATCAAGAACCTCGTGTGTCAGTGACCTGAGAACCGCAATGGATACACCCTTCGTTCTTGCTTCTGGGTTTGTACCATGATACCAATCAGAGAAGTATCTGTTACGGAGATTCGGTACATGTCCTGATTTGAAGTGAGTGTCCTGTAACATCAGGATCTGACACTTCTGCTTATGAGCAGAGTATAAGATCTGAGACCTCTTTTGGGGGGTATTGAATCCCTTTACGTTGAGGGAGCAGATTTTTAAAGTTGTCATGGTCGGCACTGGGATCGAGATGAGGGAGGGAAGAGAGGAAACTAGGAGACTAGTAGAGGGGGATACTCAGAAAGGGGGAAATATAGAAGAAGTGGACCAGAAGCCCAAGAGTGAGGGGATTAAGCTAGTTGTTCAATTATTTAGTAGAAGAGAGAAAAAAAGGAACACGAAAGAAAAAAGAGAAAAAAAAAAAGAAAAGGGTTAGGGACAGAGAAGATTCCCAGAGTAATCTGGGGTAACAATTTGGGGTGGTCTATTCGACCAGTCTACCTAGAAACAGGTGACTATATCCCGGTGAGGCGAAGCCTGTCTACTAAGGAGCTGCCCCCATCACCCCGGGCCACATTTGTGAATTTAAAAATTAGAAACGGATAATAATACTATATCCAAGTAACAATACCTAAACCAAAGTAAAGTAATTAGAATTATAATCATGTATGTATAAAACATCTGAGCCGGAAAACATTCTGCAGACCCCTTGTTATAGTTAGTAAACTTAATACATTATATGTAAAACAGAAGACACACACAAAACCTTAGCATGTAGAAAATTGTAGATAGTAGATAGCAGGAGTCATCGTCACGAACCCCCGTCTCCATCATTTCCCCTGAAAAAAAAGGATAATTAAAACGCAGGGGGAACAGTTGGCATGGCTTTCAAGGCTGGAAAAAAGAATCTACATCCTAATCCATTGTTAAATGAACCCCTTCTCCATCCTCTATTCTTTCCTCTCCGCGAAGCCCCCTCCCCCTCCTCCTGTTACCCCTCAATGTCTCCGGTTCCATCTGCATCCAGTCCAAGTATTCATACTGTCCCGGCCAATCTTCCGGTGAGATAGTCACCGGAGGGAGCCCCAGAGCCTCGGTGAACTCTGGAACACCTCTAGGATGGGTGACGTAGTGTAGCACTCCGTCTCTCCGCACCTGGAGGCGAAACGGGAAGCCCCAAGTGTACGGTATGTCCTGCTGCCTTAGTATCTCCAGTAGGGGGCGAAACGCCCTCCGTTTTTGTAGGGTGCGTCTCGATAAGTCCGCCAGTAGTTGAAGAGGGCAATCTTGGTATTTAATCTGTCCTTTAGAACGGGCTTTAGTAAAGATCATCTCTTTGATCTTATATTTATGGATCCTACACACCACGTCTCGGGGTCTGTCTCCTTCCATAGGCGGGGGTCCCAGGGATCTATGTGCCCGATCGAATTCTAAAACAGAATCTACGGAGACTTCCCTGAGAGAATTGAATATGTTCTTAAGGGCAAAGTCTAATTCCTTAGGACCAACACTTTCGGGAAGACCCCTGATCCGAATATTGTTCCTCCTCTCCCGGTTCTCCATGTCCTCCATGGAGTCCAACATTCTTTCTATCTGAGAGGCTTGTGTAGAGACTTTGTCTTCTAATATCCGTAGCCTGTCATCTACGTTCCGGGAGGATGATTCAGTCGAGGAAACTCTCATATGGAGTTTATGGACTTCACCCCTAATTTCGGTCGTTTTGGCTTTGAAGGATGTGTCATTGTCCTTCTTAATGACATTCATCCCGCAAAACCTTTGTGCTTTTGGCTAGGAAGAGGTGAGGAAATCTGTCCTGGGGACATGAATCCAAGCTGGCTGGTCACATGGGCATACACAAGTCCACTGAGCTGATTGCTTGTTGCTTCTTTTGGCCCTTGTTAATCAAGAATGCACGGGATTTTGTAAACGCCTGTTTACAGTGTGCCAGAAATGTCTTCTAACAACAGACTTCCTGGCTTCCTCCAACCTCTGCCAGTTCCTTCTGGCCAATGAAATCATATTGGTAGGGACTTCATGATGGATCTGCCTCTCTCCAAAGGTTATGATACCATCTGGGTTGTGGTGGATTGATTCTCTAAAATGGCTCAATTACTCTGGCTAGTCTTTTCTCTACTACTTAGCTCTACATGCAGTTCTTCCAGCATGTGTTTTGTCTCCACGGTCTTCCTATCCATGTCCATATCCATATCATACCTATCCATATCCTATCCATGTCTCTGATCATGGAGACCAGTTCACTTTAAATTTTTGGAGAGCTGTGTGCAACCTGCTAAGTGCCCAGCGGGGCGTGTGCTGCTGCATCGAGGAGGGCAGAATGGAGCCTGGGCCCGCCTTTTCAGTCCCCAGCCTCAGGGACTTCTGTAAGTTATAAGTTATTTTTCTGCTGTTTTATAGGGCGGATTTAGCTCAGAGAGGGATAGATAGGGAGCAGCTAGGAAGGTGCAGAGACAGGTAGTGATAGTGTAGGGGCTTATATCCAGGTGACAGGTTCCCTTTAAGAGCAGTTTTCCTTCCAATAACCATATCGGGCTATCTTTTGGAGCATCCCTATTCTATGTGATATACTTCCAGCATCCTCAAGTGGCTTCTTCTATGTTTGCTTTCTCCGGGGTTCCAGCAGCTGATCCCTATTACTGCACCTTTTTATAGATCTGGCAACAGACCCAGGCTTCATTCCTTAAGGCCTCTTTCACACATCCGTGCCTCTGGCACGTGTACGGTCTGTGCCGACATATGCCGGTGGCACAGACATACGGAGGCTCATTATTTTCTATGGCCCCATTCACATGATTGTGGTACTGCGTGTACCGTGTCTCCTTGTGGAGCCGACACGTGTCCATGTGGTCCACACAGCGACATGTCCATTTTTTACCAGCACCACGGATCGATTTTGGGCCAAAACATCCTGCATACGGATGTTTACCATGTGACATCTGTGTGCATGGACCACAGACAAAAGTTAAAAACTTAAAAATAAAGAATTTTGTACTCACCTCCCTCCAGCGCTGCCTGCTACTCTCACTTCCGGTGCCGCTCATTAGGCTCATGAGTATTCACCTCACTAAGCCCAACAGCGGACCGGAAGTGAGAGGAGCAGTGGTGCTGGAGGGAGGTGAGTATGCAATGACAAGATCCGTGACACATGATACACGCCCAGCCCAAAAGCGGCCTTGTCTCACACGTCCGTGGTTTGCACGGATGTGTAAAACTGGCCTAAGGTTGTATGTGTGATGACTTGCACACAAGAAGAGAGGATTGCCACCTCAGTATCTTCCTGGAGATAAAATATGGCTGTCTTCCCAAAATATTTGTCTGAAGCTGCCTTTGTACAAGTTTGCTCCCCAATACTTCAGTATGAAAAAAATTCTCAGGCAACTCAATCCAGTTATTTATAAGCTTCAGCTGCTGCCCAGTGTCTGAATCCTAAATTCCTTCTTCAAGATCCATACACCAGTCTCGGCATCCGTTTCTGAGGGTTCAGGTCAAGGTTAAGTACAGTGTTGGCCAAAAGTATTGACACCCCTGCAATTCTGTCAGATAATACTCAGTTTCTTCCTGAAAATGATTGCAATCACAAATTCTTTGGTATTATTATCTTCATTTAAATTGTCTTCAATGAAAAAAACACAAAAAGAATTGTCCTAAAGCCAAATTGGATATAGTTCCACACCAAACATGAAAAGGGGGTGGACAAAAGTATTGGCACTGTTAGAAAAATTATGTGATGCTTCTCTAATTTGTGTAATTAACAGCACCTGTAACTTACCTGTGGCACCTAACAGGTGTTGGCAATAACTAAATCACACTTGCAGCCAGTTGACATGGATTAAAGTTGACTCAACCTCTGTCCTGTGTCCTTGTGTGTACCACATTGAGCATGGAGAAAAGAAAGAAGACTAAAGAACTGTCTGAGGACTTGAGAAACCAAATTGTGAGAAAGCATGAGCAATCTCAAAGATACAAGTCCATCTCCAAAGACCTGAATGTTCCTGTGTCTACCGTGCGCAGTGTCATCAAGAAGATACTGTATTGTAAAAGAAAAAGTCTCTCTTGTATTTTCAGTTTGTTTTTTCTTCCTGGTGCAGTACTGAGTGACTGTGCATTTTTCCTTTACCTCATGTTCTGAGAAGTAAAAGCTTGTTATCCCATATAATCTGCTCTGTGAAGTTTCTACTGCAACTGTGGGTATCCAGAAGCTGTGCAACAGGTTATGGGCCCAAGAACAGAAGAGCCCAGGCACTGAAGATCCCAGGTAACGGGGATACCAGGCATCGGCACTGAGAACCCCAGACACCCAGGAACTCTCAGCAAGACCCTGACAAATGCAGAAGAATTCTTCAGTACAATTCTCTACAAACAAGTAAGACAAGTTAAAGATGAAGAGTAGCACAGAGCTAAAACTCACAGTAGATAAGCTGAATAATGAGAACTATCAGTTATGGAAGTTCAAAGTAGTGATGTTATTGTCTAAAGATGATTTATGAGAAGTAATCACTATAGACATGATGAAGATAATTAGACATGGGATAAGAAAAACAAGAGCTACCATTAGCTTATTAGTGGATGGTGCTCAATTAGTCCACATAAGGAATGAGGATACAGCAAAGGGAATGTGGTAAGCACTTAGAAAACTACATGAAAGACCCAGCTTAAATCACAAGTTATTTCTGCTAAGAAAGGTTTACAGTATGAGACTAATTGCAGAAAATGACATGCAGAAGCATATATTCTCTATGATGGAAGTGATATCACAGCTGAGATCAATTGGTGAAGATATTAAGGAAAGCCATGTAGCAGCAATATTATTGTGCAGTTTACCGGATTCATATACTGCTTTGATAAATGCACTAGGGACAACACCTGAAACAGACATTACATTAGAGTTTGTGAAGACCAGACTCATAGATGAATATCAAAGAAGGAAGGAACAAACAAATGATTCTTCTACTGAAAAAGATAATGGAAATGCTCTTAAAGCTACACAATAAAAAAAAAACCTATAATAAAGAGACAAGCTTATGTTTCAGATGTAAGAAAAAAAGGGCATTTAAAGAAAGACTGTACTATATGGAAAGCAGAACAACAGATATTAAACCATAAAGATAATACACAGACGGTGAAAAACACATTTTCTGATTCATGTGAAATTAATTAGAATGGCACATTTAAAATAACTGATGAGAAATCATCATTGGGTTGGTTTATTGACTCAGGAGCAACAAGTCACATGACAAGTAATAAAAATGGTTTTACTGAACTTGATTTAAATAAGAAGGAAGCCATTTATCTTGCAGATGGAAGCAAAATAACTGCAGAAGGTGTTGGAAAGGTATGCTAAACTGTTCTAACAAGTTTGGGCATGATTCTAAAATACTTGTACAGGATGTGTTATATGTTCCAGGATTAGAAGGCAGATTGTTATCTGTAAAACATCTAACAGCTAAAGGACTTACTGTAAAATTTAAAGATGATGAATTTACAATCCTAGCAGGAAATAAAGTAATAACCAATGTCAAGACAGATGAACAATTATATCATCTAGACACATTAAAGAAACAGATTAAGTTGTGTACACATGATCACAAGAATTGTATTCACATGTGGCATAGATGTTTAGGACACAGACATCCTGAAAATATAATGGAGCCACAAAGGAAAGAATTGACAAAGGATCTATTGATATCTGATTGTCATAAGATGTGAATGATGTATAAAATCTAAAGCCACAAGGCTATCTATTCCTAAAGAAAGTGAAACGAAAAGCACAAGACCACTTGATTTGGTGCATACTGACATATGTGGACTCATTAAAGTGACTACATCAGGAGGCAATAGATATATGGTGACTTTTATAGATGACTACTCAAGATACACAGTCACATACTTGATCAAGAACAAAAGCGAAGTTTTCATTAAACTAGTAGAATACGTGACAAGGTCGAATAATTAATTATAGAGGAAGCCAATTGTAATTATAAGTGATAATGAAGGTGAATTTACAGGACACAAAATAGAAAACTACTTAAGACAAAATGGTATAGAGCATCAAAAGACTGTTCCATACACACCTGAACAAAATGGAGTAGCGGAAAGGAAAAACAGAACTCTGACTGAACTGATAAGGTGTATGCTGACAGATTCTAAACTACCAAAGAAATATTGTAGTGAAGCAGCAATGACAGCTACATATCTACAAAACCCACTTTTTTCCAGAAAAAAAAAAAGAACAGTGGCAAGGTATGAAACCAAGTGTGAATCATTTAAGAGTTTTTGGTTGTAAGGTTTTTGTATTCATTCCAACAGAAAAAGGTTCCAAGCTTCAAAATAGGTCCATAGAAGGAATATTTGTTGGATATAGTGAAAATTGCAAAGGATATAGAATCCTAGATCCCAAAACAGACAGAGTCACAGTGAGTAACAGTGTGTAACAGTGTGACATTCTTTGAGGATCTAAATGAAGACACTATGATTTCACCGGAAACAAAAAATGAGAAAAACAGGGTTGATATAGCTGAAGAAATATCTGATGAAAAAGAAGTTAGAACTGATAAAGAACAGAATACTGAAAGTGAAGGAATACAACTACAAATGGACACAGAACCAAGACGTTCAATAAGAGAAAACAAAGGAAAACCACCAATATGTCTCTCATACAAGGCAAGTACAAGTAAAATGAGCCTACCTCTTGGGAAGACATATCTCGACTTCCTGAAGAAGAAGCTAATAAATGGATAGAGGCAACAGAAATAGAAATAAAATCCTTGCATGACTCAAAGACATGTACACTAACAGAATTACCAGAAGGAAGAAAAGCTATAGGATGTAAATGGGCTTTTAAAGTAAATTACCAAACAGATGGCACAGCTGAACAATACCGAGCAAGACTGGTGGCTAAAGGTTTTTCTCAAAAATATGGAGAAGACTATGATGAAACATTTGCACCAGTTGTCAAACATACTACAATAAAGACTTTGTTTGCAGTTGCAGCAATGAAACAAATGGAACTGAAACATCTGGATGTAAAGACAGCATTTTTGAATGGAGGTTTAACAGAAGATATTTACATGGAACAACCTCCAGGATTCAAAATGAAAGTAACCCAAACATGGTTTGCAAAGTACAGAAAAGTATATACTGTTTAAAACAAGCTGCTAAAGCGTGGAATGATAAAATCACAGAAGTGCTCACAAATGAAAAATTTCAAAGAAGCAAAGCTGATCCTTGTCTGTACACAAAAAGACTAATGGACAGATGGATCTATGTACTCATATATGTTGATGACATTTTAGTTTGTTTTGAAAAAGAAAGGGATAAAGAGGACATACTAAAAATCCTGAATCAACATTTCGAGATCAAAGACTTGGGAAATGTGAAACAGTACCTAGAAATACAGATAGAAAGAGGAGAAGATGGAAGTTTCCTACTTAATCAAAATCACATGATTCAAGACATAACATTTGGATTGAAGGATGCAAAACCGGCAAAATCTCCAATGGAAATTAATTATGTTAGGGTACCTATAAATGCCGCAATATCTGCTGGCGATATGAGGCGATCTAACGTGCGTGTGCGTGTTTTTCATGGTTGCCTCAGATCGCCGATGGCGGCATTACACGCCGCAATCTCACCCTCAAAGTAAGGCGATGTGTCGCTCCGGAAATCGCCTTACCTACAGCGGAAACAATCTTGCCTCATTCCATGGCCGCTTCACACGCCGGAATTCCAAAGGCAATGTGGGCG
Source organism: Allobates femoralis (assembly GCA_033576535.1). NCBI lineage: Eukaryota > Metazoa > Chordata > Amphibia > Anura > Aromobatidae > Allobates > Allobates femoralis. The sequence continues at coordinate 457,829,516 of JARQOC010000001.1, forward strand.
TACATGTTCAGCGCGGCAAGGAGATAGGCATTCCACAGTGGTTTACACCGCGCCCCATACGTGCTCATTGGACAATGCAACAGCGTTACGATTGGTCAGCCTGCTCTGGAAGGCTGTCTAATACATGACGCAACTGAAGATGTGTTTGGTGCTGAACGGACAGCTCTTCAAATATGGCGCCTTGTGAACTGACAGACAATGGGAACACAGTAGCCACCACCAATCATCGCAGACGGGGCACGAACTCCAGCACGCTGTGGCACGCCTACGGGAAATCATAGGCGACGCAAATTGCATCACTATCGCCCTATCACACGCCAAAACCCGGAAATCTCGCCTTCATGATTGCGGCTGATTTTAGAGTAGTGCTCAGTAATCAGGTGAGAGGCGATTTATCGCTGCAAAATTCCCCAATTACACGCCGCAACTGGGAGGCAATTTCACGGCGATTGTTTCGGGGCGGACATATCGCCTTTAAGATTCCTTGCCGAGATTGCGGCATGTAAAGGTACCTTTAAAGAGATGAATAGTGAGAAAAACGTGTTACCAAATAATGAAGAGTACAGAATGGCAATAGGAAAATTATTGTATCTAGTGACATCGCAGCAGCAGTAGGAATTCTGAGTAGAAAAGTGTCCAAGCCAAATAAAGCAGATTAAAATGCCATGAAGAGAGTAATACATTATTTGAAAGGAACTAGCAATGTTAAACTGAAACTGCCTACAAGTGATAAATGCATTTTAACTTGATACGTTGATGCAGATGGGCTGGAGATCCAACTGACAGAAAGTCTACCAGTGGCTATCTTTTCTTTCTCTCAGGTGGACCAATTATTTGGACTAGTAAAAAACAATCAATAGTAACGCTGTCTTCAACAGAAGTAGAATATGTTGCAGCAGCACATGCGAGTCAAGAAGTTCTATGGTCAAGACAATTGCTAACAGACCCAATGACCAAGCACATTGATGTGAAGTATCATTTCTTGACGGATCATCAGGAACAAGGAATCCTGAAATTAGATATTGTCCAATTGAAGATATGACAGCAGACATTTTCACAAAGGCATTGAATGTTGACAAATTTCAGAGACTAATGAAGAAATTGGGTTTGATTGAATAAGTGTCACGCGCTTAGATGGCGCTGACATTGTTGGATGCTGCTGTGTATGTGGTTTGTCTTTTAAGAGCTGCATGGTTGATGGTTGTGAAGGCCCTTGCCTCCTGTGGTGTGCTCCAGATCTGCAGTCACTATTATGTTCAATTGCTGGTTCAGGAGTTAATGTGTGGCTCACCTGGAATCCCCTCCCCCTGGCTTTAAATAGCCTTCCCTCTCCTCTGTCAGGTGATAGCTGCTGATAGCTATGTGCTCTAGGTCTTTGTGCTGTGCTGATGCTTAGCTGCTGGGCTAAAGTATTTCCTTAGGAGAAGCTGTGATTCCTGACCCGTGGGTGGAGGAAGGGGCCCTCAGCCTAGGACTAATCAGGAGTTTTAGGGTACAGGTTGGCGGCTCGGAACTCCTCACCATCAGAGGTACCTCCGAGATCAGGGCGAGCCAGGGACCCCAGCATCAGGGTCAGATTACGCTCTCCTGACCCCCTTTAGCCCAATTCACCTACATGTTATCTGATTCCCTTACCTCCCAAGCGTGACAATAAGTCCTTACTGTTGAGAAAGGATGTTGGTATATGCAACAGTTGTGGGCTTCGTTTGTGTGAAGGAGGACTTTATGCTGATCTGACAATAGATGGCGATGTTATGTAAAGTTTTCCTTGCTTACTGTATTGTAAAAGAAAAAGTCTCTCTTTTACTTTCAGTTTGTTACTTATTCCTGGTGCAGTACTGATAGACTGTGCATTTTTCCTTTACGTCATGTTCTGAGAAGTAAAAGCTTGTTATCCCATATAATCTGCTCTGTGACGTTTCTACTGCAACTGTGGGTATCCAGAAGCTGTGCAACAAGGGGTTTGGTCCTGAGGAGAGGTCTTGGGAGCTCAGTGGGAACATGTGTACTCCTGCCATTTTCAAATAATTCCTCGGATCGTGTGGCCTAGAAAATGAAAAGGGGGTCTACCATGACTCATGCAGCTGATGAGTGTTGCCCCATTCACTGTGGACACTGTGCAGCGGTCTGACCTCTTTCCCTGTGCCTAATGCAACTCACCCAGCTCTGCTGCATCCACTTGTGGCTAGTGTGTTCCTTCTGATATAGTGAGGCATGGCCAGACTCTGCTGTAATTTATACACATATCATCCAGCAGAGTTCTGCCTCCTTGTAATCCCCTGAAGCCTCTCCCATTATTCCTCATTTGATCTAGGTTCTTGTTCAGTGTACTGTCAAGCTTTCTGCATGTGGTTTCTAGTGTTATCTCTTCTATTATTGAACAGTCCTAAATGAGTTCTCTGCTTCTTACCCCGGCTTGTATTCTGTACCTGTGCTGCTTGCCCTGTCTTTCTAGTCCTCCTGTACCTTGTATATCTGCCTTGACTCATTGGTCAGCTTCTGCAGTCCTGGGGACTGCCCTGCGAGTGGTTCCAAGTGTCTACTGCAGCAGAAACTTCATTAATAATAGCAGTTCTGCAGTGCAGTAGGACCTTTGATTATATCATGTCATGTGACTTTCAAATGATCCAATGTCCTGGACCCTGCAGGGGTCTAGAAGAACTGAATAGGTGATATATTGGTAAGCCTCTAGAGTGTGTGTGTGTTTATTATAGTGTGTGAATATGTGTGTGTGTATGCATGTGGACTGTGTATACATGTGTTGTCTATGTGCTGTGTATACATATGTCTCTATGTTTGTGCTCTTTGTATACATGTGTATGTATATATTTACTCTGTGTATACATGTGTTGGTATGTATGTGCTCTGTGTATACATGTTTCTATGTTTGTGCATGGTGTATATATTTCCATATGTATATTCTCGGTGTATAAATATATGTACAAATGTGACGCTCCTGCGGTCTGGTTGCCACAGAGACTGCAGAGAGTCATAGTGAGCCCGAGTCGCTCGGGCAATGAGTGATCCACCCATGCACTCGAATCTGAAGTGAAGCGGAGGGGCAGGTTGAGAACCAGGGTGGTGAAGGTGGCGAGGAGACTCTGCACTCCAACCACAGAACCGGAGGCCACGAGATCTAGAGGAGCTGTGGCCAACACCAGACACATCCGCCGAGAAGGTAGCCGTACTAAGGTCAGAGAACACAGCCAGTTGCCCGACAGGAAGCATGGCTGCTGGATTGGGACACTGTGTGCAGAAGTGAAAGCAGGAGTTAGGCGAACAGGCAGCGCTGGGAGAGAACAACCTGAGAAGGAAGGAACACAAAAGGGGGTGTCCTGGAGAAGCCATCCTGGTTGCTGAAGACTATCTGGACTGCAACTGAATCAGAACTGTATCCTGTGGTGCTAGCAGAGTGAAAGCTAAGTAAGTCAGGTTTGAGGAGCGGTAGACTGATAAGCTGTGCAGGCTGCAGGGATCTGCCTGTGTGGTGTTCCGACCCCTCTCTCTGGACAGATCAGCCCCATTGGCCTTTCATCGCTAATATCCCTACACCGGATGCCCTGGGGAACCGCTCCACCTGTAGGGAGTGAAACCATCACAGCTGTCACACCATCATCCCCAGAGGTCCCGGACCACAGCGTCGGCCATCAATGGCTGAACACCACAAGTGGAGTCATGACAACCACCCCCAAATCCCTCTAAATTCCCCATTTCTGTAAACTCCAACCCTTTTTTATTGACCGCTCCAGGTCCACCGATCGGGTCATGCCACTGTGACATCCCATCCCCTGACAACATTGCCAGAGGTACCTGACCCCGAGTATCCCACGGCCCCAACGAGGCGCCTCACATACAGTATGTGCTCTGTGTGTTCATGTGTGTATGCCTGTATGTACTCTGTTTATACATGTGTATTCATATCTGTGCTCTGTATATACGTGTGTGTGTGCTCTGTGTAAATGTGTGTTACAGAAGAGCTAATCATGCAAAATTTGAATTTGCCTTTTTGCTGAAATTTCTTGGATTAAATTTGCAGAGAAATAATTTTCTCTCCAGACCCCAGAACATAATAAACGTTATATGTGAAAAAATAAGAAATTCCCTATACTTACCACTCACCTCTCCAGTCCCTCCGCTTTTCTGCATCACTTGTCTGGTCCTTGATGCATTTTCAGATCATTGCTGCTCATGTTGGGCCTGGACTTCTGTGTTTGCCTAGCTAAGAAGGGGGCTTGTCAAACACTGCTTTATCTGCTCTGAGATTCAAAAATACAAACAGAACAGTAACACAGATTTCTCAGGGAAGTCTGTGTTTGAGGTCTGTGGCCAAACACTAGGTGTTTGGTATGGACCCCAAACTTTACAGTTTGGGTTCACCCATCCCTACACCATATAGAACTGGACTTTGAAACGGGCAGCTGCTTCTTGTCTTCTTTTGCTCCGCAGGTACTAAAGTTGGTATGCCCTTGCCACACCTCTGCTCTGAGTCCCAACTTCCTCTGGTGATAACATGAGAGGGAGGATGAGGAAAGATAATGGTTCATGCACAGTTGCTTTTAATCCATAAACAGCTGTGGAGGAAATATATATCTATTGTTGGGGAACGGGAGATTACAGGTCTGGGGAGAGATTATCTGGTGTAGTGGCTAAGATTTGCTGAGGAACTGATGAATATAAGTGATGGACAGTCTTTATACTCAGGAATGTCCCCCTGACATTACTGGAGCCAATTTACAACACCCCAGAATTCTCAGGTGTCCTTTAGAAAGCAGACCCAATCCGAGATGTGGCCTACTGATGGAGACAATAGGTATGCTCTCTCTCAGAGCAGACATAATTGCTGAAGCTTTCCAATGGATCGCAGGTAAGCATAGTGAAACTGGACTAGTCATGAGCAGGCCAGGCAAACCATTCACTCAACAGGTCACTGGGAATCTACCCGCCAGTGCAGATCAGCCCGGAACTGCTGATGAATGTGTATCCTTATGCACAAGCTACACACAATAGGAAGGAAAATGTAAAGTGCTCTACTAGAGTTGCCAGGTTTCTCTCAAACGTCTTTACCTTAGGACTCTTTTCAAATTCACCAACCCTTTCATTGCCATGGCAACTGGAAACAACTTCCTTGCTGCCCTTTTTGTTACAGGTATTTAAGATTTCATGTATAATCAGCATTGATAACTGTTATGTACTTTGCAATAACAGATATATACCGTATATGTAGTATTTTACCACCATCAATGCCACATGTTTAAATTATGCATTACAAGTAAATTCTGAGAAGTAGTGCACCATTATTTATAATTCAGGAGGATCTAAGTATAAGGAGTTGGACATACAAAGAGAAGAGTGCATGCCCTGGGAGAAAATAAAGCCCTCATTGTGTAGCTTTTGTTGTGCTACCAATTCTTATAAATTTTGCATATAAAAAACTACTATTTGTTATGAGGAAGATTCAGATTTATATATACAGATGACATAAAAAGTCTATACACCCCTGTTAAAATGCCAGTTTTCTTTCATGTAAAATAATCATGCAAAGAAGAATAATTTCAGAACTTTTTTCACCTTTAATATCACCTATAACCTATACAATTCAATTTAAAAAGAAGCTTAAATCTTTTCTTGTGGAAAAAAAACTGCAATAATGTGGTTAAATAAATTTAATTCTTTAATTTTTTTGGGTTATAAGTCTATCAGCATGGCCCATCTACAGTATATTGTCAATCTTTGCCCACTCTTCCTTGCAGTCTTGCTCCAAATTTGCCAGATTTCGAGATGTGTGTTCAGTCCTCTTCTGGTCAACTCACAGATATTCAATTGGATTCACATCTGGGCTCTGGCTGGGACTTTCAAAAACATTGATCTTGTTCTGGCAGAGCCAATCTTTTGTTGATTTGGAGGTATGCTTAGGGTCATTGTTGTGCTATAAGTAGTGATGAATAAGTACCGTAATATTTGTAATAAAAAAACAGTGGAGGGGGTTCTGGGCACCACAGCAGGGAGCAGCAGCTGACACTGCGCGTTGCTCAAGGGGCGGCAGCCATACCGAGCCGGAAACCGCAGCGGTGCACCCTCACACAAAGAATTATGATGTAAAACCATACACAGTAGAAGGAACAGAGGGGCACTGAAAGTGTATTGTTGCTGCTACCACGGCAGCACGTCCTGTCTTGCTCTTGTTACAGGTGGAACCGGCATAGAATACCCCAGCACAGGGGTCTGCATTCCGCGGTCCCGCATGGTTGATGGAGCGGGTCCGGTGGTTGCAGCAGGGACTTCCTCAGGTCATACCCGGCGGACATGGAGGGTGTAGGGACCCCGTTCTCCCTCCTGCTTTACATAAATCACTAGATCCCCGGGGCGCAGATCCCTACCCGGGTGGCCTATGGGTAGGTGGGCCTCAACATCTGCACGGGTAACAAAAATGTCTCAGCCCACTCTGGGTTCATGGATAAAGCCCCAGGTGCGGAAGGCGGTCACCACTCCTTCCCGATGTGGGGCCTGGCGGGTGGATCCGGCCTTGCGGTCTTCGGCCTTGGCCTGGATGTGACAGGCCACCATCGCGCTCTTTTGGGCCCTCTGCTCCTCGTCCTCTGCCTCCCACTGGGCAATACACCTCCTCCTATGTTCCTCCCAGAGCACCACTTCGACTTGGTCTCTGCCTGCCATCAGAATCCCATCAGAGCCCCACCGAGGGTTCTGACAATAGCACACCATCCGCTCCCCGTGGGCCTCCTAGGACCGTGGTTCTGTGGTCAGGGGAACGGCTAGGCCCGGTTCCAGAGTTGGTGTATCTTCCCAGGCCTGGCTCGTGCACGCTGGAACAGGGCTGAGGGGGCGAGGAGGGTCAACAAGGACTATGGGGTTCTCCTTCAGTGGTGGGGCGGTCACCGTACCTGCCCCGGGACCGGGCTCCATCTCGTCCTCCTCCATCTCCCGGGTCGGGGAAGCGGGGTGCGATGCCACCCACTGTTCGGTCGCCTTTTCCACCAGCGCCTGTCGCCATCTTCCCACAGTGTCGAGGCGGACTCTTTCCAGCTGGCCACTCAGCTTGCTGACCTCCTCTGACAAGAAGGTGGGATCCATCTCTGGCATCAAGCTTGCCTCCGGCGAACCGGGGAAGTCTGTCTTTTCCACCCCGCACTCCGCGCCGTACCAGCCTGACTCCACCATGTCGGTTGTTACCCTCTTCCCACCTTCCTTGCTGCTCGCTTCCAAGTCTCTTTCTTCTTCCTCCCTTTGTGGGTGTCTCCGTTTCTCGGCGGCGGTGGCCACACCCTTACCCTTGGGTGGGATGATACAGTCTCTGAGTCTGCCCTCCCATCTCTTGGAAGACTGAAAGGGTGTAGGCCATTTTTTGCACCTTGTGCTGGCCTGGCCCATGATGGGGGACTGTGACACGCCCCTCTGCCAGCACATGTTTTCAGTCACTTAGGGCCGCCATTACTTAGGCCCTAAAATACAGTCTGTAAGTACCCCTTCACCATGTCCTGCAACTTCTCCCTCCTTGGCATTGTTACATGCACAGATAGCCCTTGCTGTTGTGCTGGTTTATTGAAAATTGCCCAATTTGTGCACACTTTCCCCCCTCCTGTGTTGGATCTGGTGTTTATGTCTCTCCCCATTATCCCTTAAGGTACCTTTACACGCCGCTACAACAGGATGGATACAATCCGCTACTTCACGTGCACGAGCACGCACAAACGGTTACAAACGGTCAACGCACCCTCTTCACACGCCGCCACAAGGTGCGCTACGCTACGCTACATCTGTAACTAGCTACATCGCCGGGTGTCTCAAGTAGCCATCTGTAGCTCAGCGTACCAGCTTTACACGCCGCCACCACAGAGTGATCTGGGAGGAACAAAGGCAGGACGTAAAACAAATAGGCGTGCCACAGTCCTGTACGCCGCGCCCAAACCACAACCATTGGCCAACACTACGGAGTTGTGATTGGGCACGACGGAAAGGGCGGATGGGCGAGACGTGCCGTACTAGTGATCGGAGTGAAGCACGGAATAAGCGGTTGTGACATGGCGGAGCATGGCGAATGCATCGAAATCGATGGTAATGCGTCACGCTGGAGCGGTGGCCAGTCACATACCCCGTGTGTATAAAAGTAGCGGTCCTGGGCTATGTGTGCGTAGTAGAAGTGTTTGCCTTGTCACGCACGATCAGCGCTTGTGACAGCGGCGTGTGGCGATTGCACTGAGGTGCGTTTGTGCGACACACAGTAGCGGCTTACAACACACAGTATGTGCGTTTTCTGTTGAAATTCTATCTGTGTCAACTCTGGCTAACTATGTGTGAATACAGGCTGAATGGTGTTAATATATCTGCTCACAGATGTGAATGTAGTGGAACAGCTCCCAAGGCAACATGTCAAAGATCTGTGTGACAGTGTATTTGAAAACACCTGAGAAGAATATGTGCATCAATGTGCTGTGTGCAGGGGACCCTCTGCCTACAACAAAATAAAGGATCATGTACGCACAATGGCCACAAACACTGTTGGGCAAAAGACTTGTAAAAAAACATGGCAACCCACACATATTGTCTGCACAATCCCAGCCAATAGGTGGCTATGACATCCCTGGCCCCCACCAAAACCTTCATCACATTGCCCTCCTCCACCAAGTAATCAGGCTCACACAGATGATTTTGGATCCAACATAATAATTTTTAATAAAATGCATTAATGTTGACCTTGGCTTGTAAAAAAAAAATATACAGAAAGTAAAAACAATGGACAATTAAAGTGCATGTCACATTCTTGAACCACATTAAAGGGATAACAAATTGACCACACATTGAAACCTGTGCAGCCAAAAAAACAAAACAAAAAACCATACCTAAACTAACTAACTAACTAACGAAACCTTATGCACATAATGAAACCAAAGATCCAGAAAATGGTCAACAAAAAAGAAAAGGGGCGCAGCTAACCTGCTGTCACCTCCATTGCAACCTCAAAAACATCTCCCAGAGCCAGCCACACTACATGGCCTGGTTCTGCCAGCTCACTGCACCAGACCCATTGAAGTAGGAGCAGTAAGCTTCTCTACTGTCCCTGGCCTCCTGCCGAGGGCGGCCATGGCTCTGCGGCTGGAGTGGCACAATCACATGGCCCTCATCACGCCAAGACCCTGGACGGAGCTCCCCTGTTGTAGCGTCTGCATTATCTCCATAACCTCCTGGCGTGTATGATGCTCTATCCCTACGACGCAGGAAGTTATGCAGCACACAGCAGGCCACCACTACCGCGTCAATAGACTCCAGTTTCATATGCATAGGCGTATGAAAAACCCGGAATCTATTCGCCATTATCCCAAACGCATTTTCAACTACACGGCGGGCCCGGGATAGCCGGTAGTTGAAAATGCGTCTCTCAGAAGTAAGGGCCCTCTGGGGATATGGCCGCAGTAGGTGTTCCTGAAGTGGGAATGCTTCATCCGCCACAAACGCAAAGTTGAGATGTTCGGTCGTGTCCTCATTTGAGGGGAAGTTTAGCCCACCACTTCCTAGTAGTGTTGCCAAGGAGCTGCGTGCAAACACCCCCCCATCTGAGTTGCGACCGGGCATTCCAACATCCACGTAGAGGAACTCATAGTGCGCATCCACTACAGTCATGAGGATTATACTACAATACCCTTTGTAACTGAAAAACAAAGAGCCAGAGTTGGCAGGTTTGGTAATCCTCACGTGCTTACCATCCAATGCCCCGCCACAGTTGGGGAAGTTCCACCGGGTTTCAAAGCCTCGGGCTACTTCCAGCCATTCTGCGGCGGTTAGAGGCATTTTCATGTAGGATGGCTGCAGAGCTCTCCAGATGGCCCAACACGTTTCAGGGATCAGGCGGCTCAGCAGGGGCAGGGAGACACGTGACAAGTATGTGAGGGATGTCATGGACTGCCCTGTAGCCAGGAACCGCAAAGTGATAGCCAACCGCTCAGCAGCTGATACTGATGGTCGCATTATAGTGTCCTGACGCGCTATTATTGGCCCAACACGCTCCAATAGGAAGGTGAAACAGTCCTCGGACATACGGAGATAGTTTCGGTAATCATCAGGACAGTTAAGCTCCAGCTCCCGCAACAGCTGCATGTGGCCCCGGGTTTCCCGCCTGCGAAGCCAATCTTGGGTCCACAACCGCCGCTGTCTGCGCCTCATCAACCTTTCATACCGATCCTGAATCCACATTTGCTCTTCCACCAACGCAAGAGCCACGATAACATTGCGGTCATGGATATTCTGCATCCTCAATATCAGCACCTGTGGATGACAATACACAACATGAGTACATAGAACAATATGTGGCCATGTCAGCAGGTTAAACAAGCCACACCTCTTTTCGATTACACACTATAGCCAAGTGCATGGGATCTCTCGTGTGGGCCCAAAACACATCCCTGAAGCAAGGAAAGTCAAACACACAGTAGTCACCCCAACCAAAATGGAACACGGCGAATGATAGTGGCCTCCTATACATCAACTTCAATCGGAGGGTCTCAAAGTCACACATCTGCACCTAGGTGAGTTAGAAAGGGACATGTGTCACCAATAATGTCGCTCAAACATGTCCCAGAATCCATTAGACAGACCATAATTAAATTTGTTTAAATTTAAAATGAGAAGAAAAACAAATCTTACGTACCCCGATATGCCAGGTTGAGTACGCCTACATGAACCAAACAACATTGCACATGACTGCGGATGGTTAACCATGGTTACATATGTTTTTGCTGGTGTCATTTTTGCTACACATCTATGCTATGTCTGGAGCGCCACACCTCCAAGCCATGTGTGATCCTATCCCCGTTGGACCCAGTCTCCATTGGCCACAACCAGTATGCAGAAATCGATCCAGTCGACATGAGTTACACATTTCTGTCTACAGTCATGCATCCATTCTCCTGTATGGTGTCTGGAAACAAACACAGCAAGGTATCTGTACAAAAGTGTGAAGCCCCAGACAAAATGCCTACTCAAAATCCACACAGTACACTATATCGTCCCCAACAATACAAACCCCTATATAGTCCGCTGAAGCAGTCTTCGGCGCTCGCCAATAACATCAACATATGCACCCCACCCACCGCAAATTCCATGTGTGTCCACAAATACTTACTTAATGGGTCTGGCCAGCAAGCGTAATGTTTGCCGGAATGCGCAGCTTTTAAAGGGCCGGCAACCTATCATGATTCAGCGATCTCCAACAATTAGCGGAAGTTAAATCCGCACCCAGGTGTCCCATCACGATGTGCGTAATTGTGTCCGCTGTGATTGGTTTAGCGGACTATAAAGCCAGGCCAATGGCCACTGCACCTTGTCCAGACGTCGATGTGCATTGAGCTACTGGTGTCCTGTTTGACTTCTGTTGCTCTGACGGTAAGCCTCTTTAGCGGTTTCAAAGAAATTGTAATGAACGCAGATGCTTCTGTCACAGGCCGCTTAGGCAATGTGTGTATGGGCATGTTTGATACGGCATGTAATTTTTGCCCTGTAATAATACATATGGCAACGTTATTCTCTGTAGGGCAATAGCCAGGTAGTGCCTCTACTTGTATTGTGTAAGTATAGATTGCACCTCGAGGTTATTTTCGATGGAAACAGATAAAGGTATTTTTTTTGCCGGTACTTCACATCACCATTTGATGGGTGGACGAATTTCCCCGTTGATTCCAGGGATGTTTGGTACATGTGTTAAAATTGTAGTCCCATGGATGGAGGAACACCAACATGATCATGTGGGTGCGCATTAGATGTAGTATGTGCAGTGTTGGCACACACCCAGCCCTCGTTTCTCATATATTTCACCTCAACCATTTTGGACAGTGCACAGGTACTAGCTTGCACAGAATGTGTTTGCTCACATGTTGGCCTACAGGTATGTACGCACACACCGTGTAGAGGTGTGTTTAAATAGGTACATTGGGGACTTAAATCATGTAGGAAACATGTGTAGGTGGACACAGATATCCGGAGATTGATATTTTCAGGACACATGTGTTCGACTTTGGAGCGGTGTGAGATTGAGAAAATGCCCCACACACGCAAAGTTGAACTCAACCAAATAGCAGCATATATTCTCCATGTTCCAACTTTATGAGCATGTTTCTCCTTTTCCAAAGGTTTTAAAGTTCGGTATGCCTTGTGTAGTGACTGTCTTTTTTTGGTGTGTTTTGTCATTGGCAGATGCCGAGGGGTACTGTGGAGTTGGAGTCCCAGCTTCTCACGGAGTATCAGCGGCACGAGTGTCTGTGGCGCTCCTCGCTGCCTGAATATAAAAATCAGGCAGCGAGGGCCGAGGCCTACAGGTCTCTTGTGGCTCTAGCAAATCGGTTGGAGTCAAGGGTAGGCAAGAGGTGGGACAAGCATATGGTGGCACTAAAAATTAAGAACATGCGGGCGTCGTTCATGCGGGCTCACACTGAGTACCAACGCCGTCGCTCAGGGGCTGGAGCTGAGGAGGTACCATCACCTACCCTATGGTACTATCCACTCTTCACCTTCATCCTGGGCGAGGCTCGACCGCGTGGAACGACGACCAACTGCCCCGTTGCTGCGTCCCATGTAGGCCCGGCTGCATCACCATCTGCGCCACAGGAGGTGGGTAATTGTGTTACAGTCGTGGGCCACAATGTTTCCTACACATGTGTGCTTGTCTAAATCCTTTACACCAACCATTTTTTCTTATTTTCCTCCTTGGTGTGGGAAACCTTTGGGTGTCAATCAATCTGCCCTCCTTCCAGGAATTTGTAGGCTGTAAATTCTATGCTTAGAGCCGTATTCCAAGGTTGCATGTTCCACAACATATTTTTAGGTCAACATTACTTATGTAAGGGTTTCTAAATTGATGGTGGTTTGAATTTAAACAGCCACATAGTACCATGTAGTAAATGGTGCTGCCACACATGTGTGTTGGCTCTGGTGCCAGTGGGTTATAGGTAGTTGAATGTGGGGTGGATTCTCATCATAATAGGAGTCCAAACGGCAAGGTGGCCAATATCTGTCTTTGGCCAGGACAGCCCCCAGTATCAAGGTGGTGTGGTGACATGTACTAATTGGGTTACGGCTCTGTGAATAACACCTAATTCTGTATTGAGCTGAGTACCTGGAATGGTCGAGGTGAGTGTACAGGAGAAGTACTGGTCTTGTGGTATTTAACCTTTGGTGGTTTACTGGGTTTTTCATCATTTCCGATCTTGGTTTGTTGGCTTTGTGTGTGTGGGAGTGGTATATTGAGTCCTGTGGACAATGTATTGAGTGGATATTGCCTTCACTAATGAGGTTTTATTTTTCTCCCCCCACAGGCCCCTGAAGAGGACGGCTCCATTGCGGAGCAATCTGTCGCTGATGATGCTCAGCCAATGACATCTGGGGCTGAGCAGGAGGGCGCGGCGAGTGATGTGGGTCCGGTCCCAGGGCCCAGCTCCGGGATCCGTCGCCGCAGACGTCCAGCACCACCTGAGACGGAGCTGGGCACCTGGGCCCGACGCGTGCTGTTGAGCGAACAGCGGACCCACATCGACAGCTACGCCCTCTACATGAGCGACAGGTTGCGAAGGATGGAGCCACTCCAAAAACAGATCCTTCAGCGGGTCTTCAGCACTGCCGCTGATGCTGCCGAGGATGGGGCCCTTCAATGGGGATGCCACATCCCCCCCCTATGCCACATAACTTGTGGCCCCTTTCCCCATCCGCCCCATCCCGGCCCGTGAGAAGACCGGCCCCGCCACAGTCACCCAATCCCCCCCCAACACGTCGTCGTAGATCAAGACGCTCTCGGGCAGGTCGGGGCTGCCATGAGAGGAGGGGGGTGCCGGCATTGTCAGAGCCGACAGAGGATGAAGAAGTAGGACACTAGTAGCCAATGCACATAATTGGCAGTCTGGACTATGTAATATGGAGCAATCTCCTAGTTGCTTGCCTTTTTTTATTTTTTTTTATAAATTTCCCAAATCACGTTGGCTGGATGACAGCATATTATTTGTTTATGTTTGTTATGATTTCCGGCTGTATTAAACAATTTTTTTGGACACCATTGTGTATTTATTTAGGATTAAGGATTGTGGGGGTGAGCGTGGGTGAATGGTAGTGTGCCCAATATAGGTTTACCAAAGCCAGACAATATGGGCCAATGCCCTCAGAGCAGGACCACCATCGGTTCCTTTGTAATGTGTTTGCACTTTCACAAAGGGATGTGGTGATGTGGCTAACATAGTTACCTCATGGCCGCGTTTAGGCACCAAATATTAGTAAGGTCAAATGAAGGAGCGTACAAAACACTTACACCAGCATTGTATTGAAAACATACATGTGTCACAGCCATTTGGCACAATTCACAGAATGCTTAGGCCAGATAGGGCTAGGCAGTCCACACTCGTGATGGTCCCAATGTGGGACAGTATAGGTAAAGAAGGCAAAGGGCTAGGCAGTCCACACTCGTGATAGTCCCAATGTGGGACACTATAAGAAAAGAGCCCAACGGGGGCAAAAACAAAAAAAAACATTATGACATTTTGAAGCCAACAAGGCAAGGTGTGTAAATTTTAGGGTCCAACTAGGACAACAGTTTTTGGGGCCATGTTTGCCCAGAATAAATTGCAGCCATGAACTTCATGGCTGTGATCCATGTTCTGGCCGTAGGGCCTCCAGCATTTCACCCATCCGGGCAAGGTCCTGCAGGCCACGCTGTAAAGCCCTGGTCATGCGGCCGACAAACGCCTGATGGGCAAGGATGATTGCCTCCATGGTAGGGGCACCTGTATTGAGAGTAAACACACACTTTAGTACACAGCAGTCGCTGGTGATGGCTAGTCAGGACTGGCCACAAGCATCCCCTTACCCTGTTCCTCCGACTCCACATCACCATCAGACGGGGAGAGAGATAGCCTCAAGCGCCATCCTGATGCCCCCACACGTTCACCATCTGCAGAAATGGTTAAACAACATTCTTAACTATGTTTAGAGAAATCTTGTTGTCCAAGATATAATTTTAGTAACAGTGTGCAGGGTGTATGTGGCAACATAACACACTTACCACCATAGTCACTGTGTGGGGACATGGTCACCCCAGGACTCGCCACTGAGCTCGAGACAGTGGGAGGTGGTGTTACTCCCGGGCTGGGGCTGCGTGGCCACATGACGTGGTTTGGGGGCAAAAGGGGTCCTGGGCTACGGGGCAAACCCTCCTCTGGCCCGGCAGGTGCTTCCAGCTCCTCGGCCTCCTGTGGGGAGGTGATGTCGTCATCCTCCAGCCAACCAGATGAGGACAGCTCGTCACACTCCAGCGGCCTTGCAGGTGGTGACAGCTCCTCCAGGTCCTCTGTCCCAGTAGGTGAGGGCAGGTCTGGCTCCTGAGGCCCTGGGGAAGGTGTGGAGCTTGGGGCCAAGGGTGGCACTTCAGCCTGATGTGGCGGTGTTGTGGATGGGCCACCTAGGGGTGGGCCATGGTGCCCTTCTTCAGATGACGATTCCGCATCTATTTTTAAATAATAAAACAAAAAACGTTATTAATTCGTACCAACACATTGTTCTCCTACATATAGCTTGTGTGGCTATGTATTTGACGCCTAACTTAGCATCAACCAGTTGATGCTGGATGCGTACACTCATGTTGTATGCATGTACTGTGCGTGGGAAACATTGTTTGCGCTGACTGGAGGACCACAACACTGTGAAGATGTGTTTGATTGTGTAGGCCACACTGTCCCTTGTCATATGTTTACATCCATTTTTGTGTATTTTGGGACATGCACATGTGGCGGTGTGTGTTTTGGGCCAACTATTACTCACCACGTAGCCTGGCAATCCTGGCACGGATGTCCAGTATGCGACCCGGGCACTTGTGTTTTAAGTCAGCGATCTTTTTCTGGATCGCTTTGACTGTCCTCTCTACCCCCAGTTGGCAGATCAGGGACCGCTGGATCCGCCGAACGGTGCGCCGATTGCGCAGCCTGGGGTGCCGGTGGTGATGGTGGCCCCAATAGTCATGACGGTCACACTGATCAATGAGGATGATCAGCTCCGCCATCCCCCACGTTGCAGCGCGGTGAACGGCTGCCATGACTGCTATGGTGTGTGCAGAGGCGGGGCTGGCACCTTGCAGGCAGAGTGAAAATGAAACCAACGTCATGACGTCATTACGGCCGCTGTCGGGGTCACGCACCTTTTTAAGTAGCCCAACGCGCAGAGACGGCCGACACACTTATGCGGCACCTACTACAGAACACCCACAGTGCAGTGCGTACAACACGGCTATGATCTGTGTGCTGAGTACTAACTTTCGATGTGGTATGGGTTTGTGTGCATCTGTGTGCGCGCTGCGCGCTGTGCCACACAAGGAACACTTCTACGGCAGCTGCTGTACAATAAGCCAGAGCGGTACGTAACACACACTTGTGCGCTGTGTACAGCATTATTCGTTATCATGTGTTGAGAGGATGTGCACACTGTATGAAGATCATGAGGCATTTGCTAATTTTCTTTCGTCAAGTCTGTGTCCGCGTGATTGTACTACTATATGATCGTGTATACGGCGCGTATGTGTAGTGCTGAAGGGACAGCTCATCCAAGATGGAGGGCTGTAAGGCAAGGGCCAATCGTAACGCAGCATCTTCCACCAATGATCGCAGATGGGGCGCGGTTACACGGAGCCTGGGTGACGCCTTAGCTACATTGCAGCTACATCGCCGGGTGTCCAGAGTTCCCTTCTGTAGCTTCTTTACACGCCGATACAGCTCGCTGCAATCGGCTTTGTAGCCATCTGTTTTCGAGCAGTGCTCGGAAACAGATTTATCTGTTGCCGGCTGTCACGTCCCGTCTTCACACGCCGCTACTACGGGCTATATTGGCGCTACAAGCTACATTTGTAGCCTGTAGCGGATTGTATCCATCCTGTTGTAGCGGCGTGTAAAGGTACCTTTAGTGTTGAAAAGAGCTGGTACTTCTGCCACCAGCATTGTCTGAGGGTGATGTTTTCAGCAAGTGATGTACAGTGGCCTTCTTGAATGATTTCATTGTACAACTCTTCGGTGACTCTAAAAGGAGATAAGGAAATTTCTCCTTGTACTGTGGATCAAGAAAGGTGGCCAACCAGTGGAGGTTGTTGGATAAAATGTGTATCATGCGGAGTCTTGCCACAGACACTTACACATGAACTGTCCCATGTGGGCCAAACAGCAAAAAGGAAAATGTTCTGTGTCCCCATCAGTAGGAACAGTACCCATCTTCTCCTCATGCTGACTCACTTCCTCCTCCTCCTCCACCTCCTCCTATTAAGCCCATCCAGGCTGGACAGACATAAAGATTGGGTTGGGTGTCCTCTCTGTAGCATTAGAAGTCCCATTGGTAGCACAGAAAAACAAATCCTCTCCCTCCTCATCCTTCTAATCTTCCTCCTCATCACTCAATGTTGCCTCAGAATATTGGCTGGGCTGGGTACTATCACCCATTGGGAAATCTGGCTCCATACCAACATGCTGGGCACTCAAAACTTCCTCTTTGAGATTATGCAGTGATTGTTTCAAGAGACACAGCAGCAGGATGGTTACGTTGATAATAGCCTGATCAAGAGGTTGGTGCAGTACTCTAAGTTCTCAAGAACCTCACAAATGTCAGCGATCCACACCAACTTGACAGTTGTTATGTGTGGTGGCTAACATTCAGTCTGATGGGCATGTTGAAGCTGGTATTCAGCTACTGCTCTCTGCTGCTTACTAATCCTCGCCATCATTTGATAGGTAGAGTTCCACCATGTGGGCAGGTTGCAAATGAGTCGGTGACTTGGCAAATTCAAGCACTTTTGCAGTGCTGTAAGAGCAGCAAAAGTGGTAGAGGAATGTTGGAAATGTGCGCTAATACGGTGCACCTTCTCAGGTAGATACGGCAGGTTAGGGTAAGTTTTTAGATCTTTCTGAACAACTAGGTTCAGCACATGAGCACATGTACCAGCTTGCCGACCTTTAAAGCCACCATCAGGTTACTTCCTTTATTACAGACGACCAGACCGGGTTGGAGGTACAGTGGAGAGAGCCAGTGATAGGTGTATTGTTGTAAAGCTCTCCACAGCTCTGCTGCAGTGTGAGATTTCTGACCTAAACAGATCAACTTCAACATAGCGTATTGCTGCTTTGCCGATGCACTGCTGCACATGTCCCAGCTTGGCAGTGATGGGGAGGGTAACTCAGCAGAGGATGAGGAGCAGGAGGAGGGGAGAGAGGATGTGGAATATGAAGAGGTGAAAACCCTGACAGAAGTTGGGCCCGCTATTCTTGGTATGGGTAGTGTGAGGCATGCAGATATGACTCACATGGACCTGCTACAATCTGGGTGATTGCGAGACCTTGCAGTATACACAGGGTTAGGTGTGTGTTAGTTCTGTAGTAGTACACACAGGGTTAACTGCAGCTAGGTCTGTGTGTGTGAATGCTGATGACTCACAGAATCCCAGGTGTGGATGTGGCAGGCAAGGATATTAGCTGCCCAGGGCTGTGAGTCAGGACAAAACAAAATTATCCTCTGAGGGAGAGGATGTGATGCAGAGGGGTCCCGTCCCTCTGGGACGTGGAGGGAAGCCAGGCTCTCCATGTGGGAGACACCTGTCCCTCTGACCCGTTTGGAGCCTGTGGCTAGACCTGGAGGTTGGTGGAGCTCCTGAATGTATGGGGGTCCTGGCTGAACCTTTAGGGGGCACACTCTGGACATGTTGGTGAGGTTGCGGTCCTCTAGGTATGCCTGGTTGGTAAGTCTGGGAGGTGACTGGGCAACATGTATTGTGTAAGGAAACGTTGGGGAATGCCTGGATTGCCCGGGAGCTCAGATAGCCTAAAACCTGGTCTGTGCCTTGTAACGGCTGGAGTCCATGATGGACTGTATGCTGTGTAGCATGTGAGAGACTGGGATGGTCTCTGTAAGCTGTATGGGCCCTGTGAGGGGCTGGAGTCCATGTGTGTGTGCCATGTGAGAGACTGGGGATGTCTCAAAGGCACAATGGACTGTATGCTGGGTAGCATGTGAGAGGCTGGAGATATCTCAAAGGCCAGGCTTCCGTTACCGCCATTGGAACCGACTGTAAGGTCGTAAGGGTCCCGTTGACCAATGTATGTATGAGGAGGCTGTGTGCAGCTTATCAGTATGTCAGAGACAGTATGACCAGTGTGAATAGGGGTGTACTGGCTGTGGACCGGATTCCTCTAGGTCTGGGAATGTCTCATATGTTCGAGTATCAGAGACTGTGTGGCTCATAGGAAAAGGCGTGTACCGGCTGTGTACCAGATCCCTGTGGGTCGTTAAGGATCTCATGTATTCTATGCAAATAGATGTATGTGTGAAGGTATAAAGGTCTAAATAAATAAATAGCCGCCATTAGAACCAGACTGGGAGGTTCTGTTGATTATGCATAGTGTAAATATAATGTGAGGTAGCGCCCCTGGGGAACCCGCTTGGCAACGGAAAACTGACACAGATAACCATGTTTTGACGTAAACTCACACGGCTGCAGTTTATTTGAGGTGTCACAAACTGTAGGCAACACACAATACTTTGATATTTCACATATAATACTGACATATCACATTACAGGACATTCACATATCACGTTACACGTTATATACAATATACACTTGTAGAAATCAACGGGACCATAACATGACCTAGGGTCGGTCCCAATGGCGGTTATGGCCACCTGGCCTTCTGACAGGGCTCATTCCTCATCCTACTCCAGGGAGAATCCACCTCATACAGGGATCCTCAGCCTCATACAGGGATCCTCCACCTACTGTAGGGAGAATCAACCTTGTATCTCACACATCTATTTTATCAGCCAGGGTAATTTTACATACGCCCTGGTGATCCACTCATACAAAGTAATTTTGCATATGCCCCGATGAGACATTCACACTTCAACGGGTCCTTCAGACGGACCCAATGGCGGATATGCCCGCCTGGCACACGTATAAGCCTTCCAAACGGTCTATACGTTAACACATCAACACATATTTGCCTCCTGTAGGGCTATTCACATAAACACATCACATATTTGCCTCCCGTAGGGCTATTCACATAAACCCATCATGGCGGCTATGCCCGCCTGGCACATATATACTTAGCACACTTAGTCCACCCTAACATCCGTGGACTAAGTCCTTGCCAGGCACAGAACCGGTTCTAGCAACCTGAGTTACCGGGTACACCAGACATCCCCCCAAGGTCTCTTCCAGCACGTGTTTCACCCCACGCCTGAACAAGCACCCTCCAGGGTCAGCCACGGTTCCCCAACTCCAGGAGCCATCACAACCCATTCATGGCCACCGGCTCGCACACAAGCAACAGAGGGATAGGAGCCTCTCGCATGTAGAAGGACGTGTTTCACTCCATGCCAGAACAAGCGCCCTCCAATCTCAGTGGTCTGGACTGCTCTGATTCACATCTTCCTCCTCACACAGACACCTAGCAGGTTAAGATCTGCTCGCCACATTCATCTGACACACCCACCTCTGGGACTAGTAGTAATTAGCCCACACTGCTCTTTTAGTTGCCACTCATTAGTCTCATCAGCCCCTTAGGTGTTAACCCACTGTGCATCAGTTCAGTCTTGCAGCACTCACACCCAGTGAAACAGGCTCATGTGAACAGGCACCTGTGCTGCAAGCCCATGTGATGCACCCCGGCCATGGGACCACGCCGGCCGTTCCTCACAATAAGGAATAGATAAGGCCAGGCGTCCATATCCACCATCGGAGCTACGATTAGTGCTCTTGGTGTTATATGGAGATGTGACTAGTGCTCCTAGTATACTATGTACTTACTTTGATATGTGACTAATATTACTATTTGAATAGTGTATGATCTGTAATCTGTATGATCTATGTTGTATATGTGAGTAATAAGCGGTTTATGACAGAAAAATAATAAACTGCTGTAATGTGTTACGCAAAAACATGGTTGTTGGTGTCATATCTGCTGCCCAGCGAGTCCCCTAGGCATGCGCTACCTCACAGTAGGATGTGTGATGTTCCAGTTTGCGCCTTTGGCCCATAGCCCAGGTGACATGGCAGTGGTTTGGTACCCTGGTGTTCAGCCCATCTGCTAGGGGGCCTGGCTGCCATATGGTTACGCATACTGGTGGTGCTCAGGTTGCCTTTGCCCTGGGCTCTGCTCAACTTGGCATGAAAGATGCTACAGACTACAATTTTGTTCTCTGAAGGACTTTCAGAAAAACAATTCCACACAGCGGCTGAACACCCCTTTGCCCTGACTTGGTGCACAGCGTGGGTGCTCTTGGGAACATTTGACCCAGTTCTCACTCTGGGCAAACTACGACCCCTTGGTGCCTGTGTTGGTGCTACATATCCATCTTCCTCTGTGTTGCGGTGATGGTTATGCGTGTCAACGGTCCAGGTCAGATCAGTGGACTGATCAACGCACGCCACCTCCTCACATCCCTCTTCAGTGCTGCATGATGAAAGACCAGAGCCAACCAAAGGAAAGTTACAAAACAGATCCTCGGAGTGGCCAAGCTTGGAGTCATATGTCACCTGTGACTGATAATGGCGGAAGGAAGGAGAACCAGTTTCAGGATTGGATGGGCCAGCCTTCTGTGTATCGACAGTAGACTGCTGCTTGAGAAATGTGTAGAGGCCTTGTCTGCTATCCAAGACAGAATCTGCTCTCGCTCTTCTGGCTGCCACACATGTTTACCTTCCAAACCGGGAAATTTTTCCAGGAACATAATGGATACATCAAGCTTCTTCAGATCTGACACAGACTCAGTGCCTTCTCGTGCACCACTGACAACACCACGTCCACGTCCCTGTCCCTTAACATCAGACTTTTTTGGCATTTTGGGTTTTGTTGACAGATTTTCAGATGTTGATGGCAAAAGCCAAGCGAGCTGTCACATCCAAAGTAGTGGGGAAAATGGCCTGGTGTGTGCTTTGTAGCAGGCAATATGAAATGTATGGACTACTACTTTGTGGAGGGCACTAACCACCTTTTTAAGTGGACTAATGTGGACAGCAGAAAGCAGGCTGTGACCCCAAAAACAACGAGGAAAATGGCCTGATACGTGCTTAGTAGCAGGCAGTAGGAAGTATTTGGACTACTGCTTTGCGAAGGTCATTAACCTCCTTTTTAAGTGGACCAATGTTGACAGCAGAAGGCAGGTTGTAACCCCAAAAACAAAGGGGAAACTGGCCTGGTGCGTGCATGGTAGCAAGCAGTAGGAAATGTTTGGACTACTGGTTTGCATAGGGCACTAACCACCTTTTTAAGTGGACTAATGTGGACAGCAGAAGCCATGCTCTGACGCCACAAACAACAGGGAAAATAGCTTGGTGTGTGCTTTGTAGCAGGCAGTAGGAAATGTTTGGATTACTGCTTTGTGTAAGGCAAACCGCCTTCTTAAGTGGACTATTGTGGACAGCAGAAGCCAGGTTCTGACTCCTAAAACATCAGGGAAAAAAGACCAGTACTTTGAAAAAAAAGGGCAGCACAAAATGCTACTACTCTCTGTGTTGGAAAAACACATAATTACTTACCGGTAATGTGTTTATTCGGAGTCCATGACAGCACCCAACGAGAGAGGGATCCACCTTCCAAGCAGGGCCTCCATTAAAGGCTAACTGCCCTGATTCCTGTCAGGGGCCCGCTGAAGCAGAAGGTACAGCAAGCCGACAATCAGGGGCGGGGCCACAGACATGCATGGGGTGCGGCCATGGACATGCAAGGAGTGAGGCCATTTCCTCAAAGCAGGGCCCCACTCAGACCAATCAGGATCGACAGTGCATATCCTGGGCTCTGCCACCAACTTCGTCATATCCCTGATCCCTCCTTGAGCCAATCATGTGACCCCGACACCTCCCATCCATGTGACATCATCACAGGTCCTGTGGTGGTGGGCATGACATATGTGTGTCTTTGTGTCTAGTGTCTGTCTGTGTCTGTCTGTACACAGCACTATATTGTACATACAGGTTCCCATCGCATGCTGTATTAGTAGTCTATGCACTGTATGTAAATAGTGTGGACCTGTATACACAGTATAGTGCTGTGTATACAAGAAAGAAATATTAAATGTGTATATGGCCCACAGCAGTGTCCATTGTGTATACAGCTATCAGCAGTGTCTATTGTGTATACAGCTATCAGCAGTCTCCATTGTGTATACAGCTATCAGCAGTCTCCATTGCGTATACAGCTATCAGCAGTCTCCATTGCGTATACAGCTATCAACAGTGTGCATTGTGTATACAGATATCAGCAGTGTCCATTGTGTATACAGCTATCAGCAGTCTCCATTGTGTATACAGCTATCAGCAGTGTCCATTGTGTATATAGCTATCAGCACTCTCCATTGTGTATACAGCTATCAGCAGTGTCCATTGTGTATACAGCCAACAGTCTCCATGGTGTATACAGCTATCAGCAGTGTTCATTGTGTATACAGCTATCAGCAGTGTCCATTGTGTATACAGCCATCAGCAGTGCCCATTGTTTATACAGCTATCAGCAGTCTCCATTGTGTATACAGCTATCATCAGTCCCTGTTATGTATACAGCTATCAGCAGTGTCCATTGTGTATACAGCTATCAGTACTCTTCATTGTGTACGCAGCTATCCGCAGTGTCCATTGTGTATACAGCTATCAGCAGTCCCTATTATGTATACAGCTATCAGCAGTGTCCATTGTGTATACAGCTATCAGCAGTGTCCATTTTGTATACAGCCAACAGCAGTCTCTATTGAGCATTCTCTATTGTGTATACAACTATTCTGTATTCAGCTCAGTCTCAATTGTGGGTGTATGTGTATATATGTATATACAGTGCCTTGTGAAAGTATTTGGCCCCTTGAACTTTTTAACCTTTGGCCACATTTCAGGCTTCAAACATAAAGATATAAATTCTAATTTTTTTGTGAAGAATCAACAACAAGTGGGACACAATCGTGAAGTGGAACAAAATTTTTTGGATATTTTAAACTATTTTAACAAATAAAAAAACTGAAAAGTGAGGCGTGCAATATTATTCGGCCCCTTTACTTTCAGTGCAGCAAACTCACTCCAGATGTTGAGTGAGGATCTTGACTGGTAATGATAAATAGAATCCACCTGTGTGTAATCAAGTCTCCATATCAATGCACCTGCTCTGTGATAGTCTTTGGGTTCTGTTTTAAGTGCAGGGAGCATCATGAAGACCAAGGAACACACCAGCCAGGTCAGAGATGCTGTTGTGGCGAAGTTTAAAGCCGGATTTGGATACAAAAAGATTTCCCAAGTTTTAAACATCTCAAGGAGCACTGTGCAAGCGATCATATTGAAATGAAAGGAGGATCAGACCACTGCAAATCTACCAAGACCCGGGCGTCCCTCTAAACTTTCATCTCGAACAAGGAGAAGACTGATCAGAGATGCAGCCAAAAGGCCCATGATCACTCTGGGTGAACTGCAGAGATCTACAGCTGAATATAATTTGGTGAAATGAAGATCCGGCACCACAGTTTCTCCATGCATTTAGATTTTCATTCTCTTTTCATAAGTTAAAAAAATTATATATAGGGGTATGCAGACCCTCCGCCTGACGCATTTCGAGCGTCACTCTTATTCTAGGAGCAACACACTGGAAAGGCACCAATCCTCCCCTTCTCTTTTTATCTACAGCTGAAGTGGGAGAGTCTGTCCATAGGACAACAATCAGTCATACACTGCACAAATCTGGTCTTCTTGGAAGAGTGGCAAGAAGAAAGCCATTTCTCAAAGATATCCATAAAACGTCTCGTTTGAAGTTTGCCACAAGCCACCTGGGAGACACACCAAGCATGTGGAATAAGGTGCTCTGGTCAGATGAATCCAAAATCGAACTTTTTGGTCACAATGCAAAATGATATGTTTGGCGTAAAAGCAACACAGCTTTTCACCCTCAAAACACCATCCCCACTGTCAAACATGGTGGTGGCAGCATCATGGTTTGGGCCTGCTTTTCTTCAGCAGGGACAAGTAAGATGGTTAAAATTGATGGGAAGATGGACGGAGCCAAATACAGGACCATTCTGGAAGAAAACCTTTTGGAGTCTGCAAAAGACCTGAGACTGGGACCGAGATTTATCTTCCAACAAGACAATGATCCCAAACATAAAGCAAAATCTACAATGGAATGGTTCAAAAATAAACATATCCAGGTGTTAGAATGGCAAAGTCAAAGTCCAGACCTGAATCCAATCGAGAATCTGTGGAAAGAGCTGAAAACTGCTGTTCACAAACGCTCTCCGTCCAACCTCACTGAGCTCCAGCTGTTTTGCAAGGAAGAATGGGCAAGAATTTCAGTCTCGATGTGCAAAACTGATAGAGACATACCCCAAGCGACTTTCAGCTGTAATCGCAGCAAAAGGTGGCACTACAAAGTATTAACCAAGGGGGTCGAAGAATATTTCACGCCCCACTTTTCAGTTTTTTTTTGTTAAAAAAGTTTAAAATATCGAATAAATTTTGTTCCACTTCACGATTGTGTCCCACTTGTTGATTCTAAACAAGAGGAAGAAATATGTTATATAGAAGCGATCACCACTGAGTTGTACATATCAAATTTTATTAGTGGAAAAAACTGCACACATTAAACAACATGCAAAGCCTGTATACAAAGGGGAGAAGTAATCCCCTGCTTTATAAACCACTACGTTTTTGCCAGTTGTTCAAGGAAAATAGGTGAGCCAAATTATCCCAAAAAAAGAGATACAATATTATACGAATAGTACAGGCTGCTTAATACATGTGTGTGTAGCTTCTGCAAAGTAAGTGCTGCTCACGTTAGTCAGACACTCAACAGGGATACAGACAGTGTATTATGTTCCCTGTGCACCAAAACACCCTGTACCCTATAATAGAGAACACTTGGTGAGAAAGGACAATGTTAATTTACATTAAGGCTCATTCAAATAGGCAGATATGAATTACCTATGGCCACTGGTTCCTACAGCAGGGGACCCCTCGGTGCCTCACGCGCCACATCATAGCAGTGACTTCATCCAGGGGATCCTGCTTAATGCTGCAGTCAGTGACTAAATACATCCATACTGATTGTGGTAATGAAATCATCTTTAGTACGCCGGCCGTAGCTGCAAACTGTGGTACTGACGACCGGAAGTGATGTGGGTGGTTTCAAATAGCTCTACATCTAGTGCGCATGCTCAAAAGGTGTAGTGAGCTTCACCGCCGAGTGCCAAGATGGCCGCCGGCTCCCACATCACAGCGGGGGCGGTACATAGAGACCGCTCCCCTCCAAGTCAGCAGGAGGGTGGTGCTGGGTAATGGAGTGGGAAGAGATGCAAGAGGGAGAGGAGAACCTCTAATCACCCATCAGGCAAGGATGCACAGCGATATTAGGCACATGAGCTTAGTCAGCCTATAACTCCACACAGGCAAAGGTGGTAATGTAGTCACCACCAGTGGACTTGATAATAGGATTATATCGATATATAGACAGAATGCACCCCAAAGAGTTAATACATGCTTCTGGGTGCGTTCCAAGCTCCATTAAAGTGACATGAATAATAAATATCCATTATTAGTGGCTACAAAATAAGCCCACTGTTACAAGAAGATAGAATTCACAGAATAATAGGAAATAAGCCATCTCAGATATAGATTGAGCCGGTATGTAGGGAAATAATACACCAATACAACTCAGAGAGAGAAGCAGAGAGCGAGTTAGTTCTGGAAAGGACAAAGAAGTCTATGAAAGGATGCAAAGACCATCATGGTCAAAGTTATCACCTGGCCAGGAATTTTAACAGAAAGAAAAGGTTTGAAGAAAATTCAAGTAAATAAAGGAGAATTATTGAGAAAATCTGTGTAAATATTGTGATAAATTAAAAGAGAAAGGAAGCGCACATAGAGTAATACCGCTATTATACAGGTCCCTCAGACCCCAAATGGTTAAACTCACCTGATGTAGTTGTGAGTGTCACAACTACAATAAAAGCACACAGGAGGTCGCTGCAGGCTCCCAGCTGAGAATTGAAGAATCCAGAAAACAGTGATAAAGAGCTGGAATCAAATGCCGCGCCGACCACAAGGACAAAAACAGAGCAAATCATCCACTCCGTTTATTCTGCCCACACGTATCTCGATGCCCTGAGGAAGTGGCTTTGTGCCACGAGACACGTGTGGGCAGAATAAACGGAGTGGATGATTTGCTCTGTTTTTGTCCTTGTGGTCGGCGCGGCATTTGATTCCAGCTCTTTATCACTGTTTTCTGGATTCTTAAATATTGTGAGGCATGCCGGCGCTATGGCATGTGGCAGGCATGACTCACGTGACCGGCGGTAATGTGGGATTGCTAAACCCTGCAGCATGCACAGGGTAAGTGCAGGTTGGCTCGGTAGCAGCACACACAGGGTTAACTGCTGCTGCTGCTGAAAGCTGAGGTCTGTGTAAAGGAGTGATTACAAAACACACTGGATTGCACCTGTGGGAGAGGCAGTCTTTCAGAAGCCTGCAAAGGTGCAGGACACAGGTTGAGGCTGGAGAAGCATATCCCAAACCTGTACACCTGTAGGTGAGGATACTGACAGAGACTGAGACATGGAAAGCCTACAGCTTGCTGAGCTGTGAGGAAAAGGCAGACATCCATAGTCTGAAAAGCCGTCCCTCAGAGGCCCTGTGTGGACGGATTACAGGCCGTGTGTGAGGTAACCGGACTCAGTTGTTGTAAAGCCAAAGGAAGGCTTATGTTTTACTTTGCACTATGCGGTTTATGCTGTCATAAATAAACCCGCTGGACTTAGTACACGAAAGAGACAGTTGCAGTGTTTATGGTTTTGTGCTGCTAAGTGAGTGTACCCCGACCCGCTCTGTGATCGCTACATCACAATATATACTTAGTGGACAACAGTTGACTGGCCAACTGTGCTCACTGGGTACCCATGGTTTAAGGTAAAAATAATTTTTTGTATTTTTTAGAAAAAAAAAAATCTAAAGGTGAAATGAAGAAGTATACAAGTTAATAATACTTGGATATTCATCTGCTGCCAAGGCAGTGATATATACAAAGAAAGAGTAGGAAACTGTATTTACCATAAAGAAAGGAAATAAAGCTGAAAATGAATTAAAAGAAAAATAATTGAATTAGAAAAATAAATCATATAATGAAAAAACTCTACTCCTTGGATCTGCTTCCCAAACTCATAATTTTATTTGTATAAATAAAGTCCTACTGAACAATAAAGAATTACCTTCAGAGGAAGATTTTGTTATCCTCGGAGCCAACAGACTCAGAAGGAGGACTAGAAGAGGACGAAGAAAACGACGGGTTGAACCAAGGGGTGAACGCGCAGAGCAAATGCAAGCAGCTGGACTTCGACAGGGAGAGTCGAGGGACCAAGAAATAACAGCAATGATGGCACCTGAGGTAAATCAAGATAATAAACTTACACTACAAATTATCAATTTGTCTGGGTATGTACTATCAGATATAGAAACAAGACTGCTCCAAAGGGGTTTATCTTTTTCTCCAACAATGGGGCTTGATAAATTTACATTTACGAAAGATGTTTATCTGTTTTGCCGAAAATTGATTTTTGAGATTCTCTACCATCAGCCCTCCATTTTAGATACCTTTACTGAAGCAGAGAAGAGGGCCCTACAAGACCTGGAAAAATTGGAGAGTGAGGAGGATTCACGGGCGGGCTACAATTTTCCCGGAAGGGTCCCTTCCCATGTCACCCCACCGATGTCAGCCTTCCCTATGATTCAACTGTTCTTTAATAGAGTTTGTGATGAGGTGAGTAGACTCAAGTTGACACCGGGTAGGTTTAATAACCTAACCAGGGACGAACAGAAGGCTTTAAGTAAATTGAAGAACAACAAAGATTTTGTAATTAGGGAGGCTGACAAAGGAGGTAATATTGTGCTTTGGCCCCTAGATCTTTACCTCAGGGAGACCAAACAACAACTAGGTAATTGTATAAACTATCGGACTCTACCTTCTGACCCCACACAGGTCTTCAAAGAAAAATTGGACAAATTAATCCAAAAGGCTTTTGGTATGGCTATTATCAACAAGCGAGAAAGGGATTACTTGACCACGAAGTCCCCACGGATTCCTACGTATTTTCTTCTGCCAAAAGTGCACAAGAATATACGTGAAGCGCCAGGTAGGCCTATCATCTCGGGTAACGGGGGGTTATTCGAAAAACCTTGTGTATTTTTGGATCATTGTTTGCAACCGGTGGCCATCTTGTTGAAATCCTATATCAGAGATTCCACTCATCTGATACAGGAATTGGAAAAACTGATCGTTCCTGAACAAACTCTACTGGTACCTATGGATGTTCAGTCCTTGTACACCAATATTGCACATGATCTGGGGGTATAGGCTGATGGATATTTTTTGGACAAACAAAACCAGAGCAATTGGTTGCCCAACTCATTCCTACTTGATTTGCTTAAACTATCTTAGAGAAAAATTATTTTGTTTTCGACCACCAATACTACATCCAGTTATCAGGCACGGCTATGGGGGCGAGATGTGCGCCCTCGTATGCCAACATTTTCATGGGGTGGCGGGAGGAGACCACAGTATATGTGATGGATTACTTCACCAACAATGCATTGAAATGGTTTCGATTCATCGACGATATTTTCTTTCTTTGGACTGGAACAACTGATGAGTGCAGAGAATTTATCTCTATTCTGAATGAAACCAACAAATTCAATATCAAATTGACCAGCGAGATTTCAAACACTGGGGTAAGCTTCTTAGATCTATTACTTAAAAAACAAGAGGGCAGAATTGTATCCACCTTGTACTGCAAGTCCACGGCAACTAACAGTTTGCTACACTTTGAAAGCTGTCACCCCGTACACCTTCGTTGTGGTATCCCCAAAGGACAATTTCTTAGGATTAGACGCAATTGCAGTCTAGACCCAGATTTCCTTAAGGAGTTGCGCAACCTAACGGAAAGATTTCTAGCACGAGGTTACCCCTGTAAGGTAGTTTCAGGGGCCTTTCAATACTCTAAGTCCATCAGAGGGGTAACGTAACCCTTGAACTGCTTAAGTTGGAGGCCAGATGGATATTTGAGGTGAAGAGTTTGTCTCCTCTGGGCCTTAATGAGGAGTTATTGTACAATGGCTTCTACAAACAAATCTGAACCACCTTAATTGTTTGTCGTTCATATCCAACAGGTTCAAAAGATGTTTAACAGCGGCTGAATGAGCAGGATTGAAGATGAACTAGGATACTTTCTGGTACTGGATCCTTTGCTGTAGCCGCCGTCTATGAAAAGGATGACATACCTTGGTCGAAACTGATGGAATATGTCCGCCCTTGTTGACATTCTTCACACATATACTGTGGTCGTTTAATCATTGGAGGTCAGCGCTTCACCTCATGGATTTGGACCTCTTCGCTGTTGTCACCATAATGGAACTAGCTACACGGACCTCTCTTTGTACTCCTGGCACGCTGGACTTTCTCAATAATTGTTTGGTCTTTTTTTGGACTTGATTATGTTAATTTATTGACATTGACTGTTTCTGAGTTAAGGCAGCGTTAAGATTGGGTGAGCCTACCCTCCTTTAACACTTACTTGCAAAGTCCTTCAGTGCTGGTCTTGACTGGTGATTAATTGGCTTTGGCGAGGTTTGACTTATTTTACAGCCAATATATAGGACACTTCTAGACCATCTGGAATGCAATCTACTAGCTTGGTTATACGCCTTGTTTTGTTCCAGGGTTTGGTTCCCTGAATAGGACCCTGACATGTATCTCTACATTAGTGGACATGATGAATATATAATACTTCTGTAGACTAGGGTGTTACTTAAACGTTACATGAGGAACAGCTTATTCGCTGTACACCTTCTCCTTTGCCACCTTTATTGTTCAGTAGGACTTTATTTAAACAAATAAAATTATGATTTGGGAAGCAGATCCAAGGAGTAGAGTTTGTTCATTATATTATTTTATTTTTCTAATTCAATTATTTTTCTTTTAATTTATATTCAGCTTTATTTCCTTTCTTTATGATAAATACAGTTTCCTACTCTTTCTTTGTATATATCACTGCCTTGGCAGCAGATGAATATCCAAGCATTATTAACTTGTATACGTCTTCATTTCACCTTTAGGTTTTTTTTTTCTAAAAAATACAACAAAGAATTTTTTCCAATGGGTATCCAGTGAACACAGTTGGCCAGTCAACTGTTGTCCACTAAGTATATATTTACAATATTTTCTCAATAATTCTCCTTTATTTACTTGAATTTTCTTCAAACCTTTTCTTTCTGTTAAAATTCCTGGCCAGGTGATAACTTTCACCATGATGGTATTTGCATCTTCATAGACTTCTTTGTATTTACCAGAACTAACTCGCTCTCTGATCCTCTTTCTGAGTTGTATTGGTGTATTATTCCCCTATAAACCGGCTCAATCTATATCTGGGATGGCTTATTTCCTATTTTCCTGTGAATTCTATCTTCTTGTAACAGTGGGCTTATTTTGTAGCCACTAATAGTGGATATTTATTATTCATGTCACTTTAATGGAGCTTGGAACGCCCCCAGAAGCATGTACTAACTCTTTGGGGTGCATTCTGTCTATATATCGATATAATCCTATTATCAAGTCCACTGGTGGTGACTACATTACTACCTTTGCCTGTGTGGAGTTATAGGCTGACTAAGCTCATGTGCCTAATATCGCTGTGCATCCTTGCCTAATGGGTGATTAGAGGTTCTCCTCTCCCTCTTGCATCACCTCCCACTCCATTCCCCAGCACCACCCTCCTGCTGACTTGGAGGGGAGTGGTCTCTATATACCTCCCCCGCTATGATGTGGGAGCCGGCGGCCATCTTGGCACTCGGCGGTGATGCTCACTACACCTTTTGAGCATGTGCACTAGATGTAGAGCTATTTAACACCGCCCACATCACTTCCGGTCGTCAGTACCGCGGTTTGCAGCCACGGCCGGCGTACTACAGATGATTTCATTACCACAATCAGTATGGATGTATTTAGTCACTGACTGCAGCATTAAGCAGGATCCCCTGGATGAAGTCACTGCTATGATGTGTCGCGTGAGGCACCGAGGGGTCCTCTGCTGTAGGAACCAGTGGCCATAGGTAATTCATATCTGCCTATTTGAATGAGCCTTAATGTAAATTAACATTGTCCTTTCTCACCAAGTATTATCTATTATAGGGTACAGGGTGTTTTGGTGGCTTTAGGGAACATAATACACTGTCTGTATCCCTGTTGAGTATCTGGCTAACCTGAGCAGCACTTACTTTGCAGAAGCTACACACACATGTATTAAGCAGTCTGTACTATTCGTATAATATTGTATCTCTTTTTTTGGGATAATTTGGCTCACCTATTTTCCTTGAATAACTGACAAAAATGTAGTGGTTTATGCAGCAGGGGATTACTTCTCCCCTTTGTATACAGGCTTTTAGCCTTTTTAAATGTTTTTATTGCATCCTGTTTAATGTGTGCAGTTTTTTCCACTAATAAAAGTTGATATGTACAACTCAGTGGTGATTGCTTCTATAAACATATTCCTCTTGTTTAAAATGGTATTTTGCAGATATGTTGGAGCAGATCCCCGCCCCTTTTTTTAGAATTTGAGTGGTGCCCTCAGATTGCTTACTTGTTGTTGATTCTTCACAAAAAAAATTAGAATTGATATCTTTATGTCTGAAGCCTGAAATGTGGCGAAAGGTTGAAAAGTTCAAGGGGGCCAAATACATTCACAAGTCACTGTATATAATATGTATGTGTATGTATGTATTATGTATGTATGTATGTATGATGTTTGGTGAAGGCGGAGCCTGTGGAGAGGCAGAACTGGGGTGGAGGCTGGGCAGAATCTCATGGGCACCCCAAAAGTTTGCCAGTGTGGGGCCCTGAAATTCCTACTGGCAGCCCTGCCTCCAAGGACAGGGAACGATCAGCCTTTAAAAGGGGTGGTTCCTCTCCCATAATCAGTTAGTTACAGAGTCTGAAAAACAGACCTCCTGAATATCATTAGTCCACCACAACCCCGAACACCATGTGTAAAACAAAAATCACCATGAAGAGAAGACGAAAAGTAGCGAACCATCGACAATGGGAGTGAATATCAGGGTGCTGTCATGGACTCCGAAAAAACTCATTTCCAGTAAGTAATTACATGTTTATTAGTCGTCCATCACAGCACCCAACATGAGAATTACAGAGAAGCATTAGAATTAGGGAGGGACCCAAAGATGATATCAGAATCAGAGAGATCCAGTCTATAGTGCCTATAGAAAGTAGAAGGCAAAGACCATGTTGCCGCTCTACAGATTTGATCAATAGACACGACTAACCTTTCTCCCCAGGTAGTAGCCACGGCCCTTGTGGAATGAGCTCTGAGATTCTTCTCCACTGCTTTGCCACTTGCAGAATAGGCCATACTAATAGCTGCCCTAACCCAACGAGCTAGCGTGGTTTGGAGGTCCTACATGTTTTCATCTGACCCTGAAAGCAAACAAAAAGGGACCTATACTTCCTCCAAGAACTAGTGGACTATAGGTATCGCTCTAGACAACGATTAACATTTAAGGAATGATATTTTAGTTCCTTATTGTTGGTAGGGCTACTACAGAAAGTGGCAGGACAATCTCTTGTGACCAGTGAAATGTAGGAATTACCTTAGTGAGGTATGCCGGGTCAGATCTCAAGATTACCCTATCATCCCGTCATCCTAAAACAAGGTAAAGAGAGGGTCTGCTGAAAGGTCCTGAATGTCCCCAATCCGCCGAGCAGAGGTCAAGGCTATAAGAGGACTGTCTTAAGAGAAATGAATGTGAACATCCTATACGGGCTCAAAGGGGGATTCCATTAAAGCAGATTGTCTGGACTTTTGGTGCTTACATCTGGACTTTTAAGGTGCTTACTGAGAATCCACCCCCTTCTGTAACTATAAAAAAAGAAGCGCAAATAGGGTCTTATCTGATGGTACACTAAATAAGGACAGTGAGATTACTGGGGCTCACCTGATCAGGTTGTGAGGCGGTCACAACCACCACTCAAGCACACAAATGGCTGCTGCACCAATCCACTAATGAACAACGATATCAAAGAATAAAGTAAGGATCCACCATGTGCGCTGCCGGACAATGACACGGTAACACCCTTTTGGATCTGCCCTGGAAACTGCCGGGAATTTTTTCCAGGTTCTGTGATAAATCTGGGAAGTTACTGGCTTTCTAGATTTGAGGAGAGTTGAAGACATCCCAGCAGAGAACTCCCTTCTACTCAGAAGCTCCCTTTCAAATTCCAGGCAGTCAGGTGTAACCTGTCTGCCCGCGGGTGATGGACTGGTCCCTGCGAGAGGAGGTCTGAAAGATCCGGAAGGACCCATCTGCTGGAGCCAGAAAAACCATGGCCTCTTTGGCCAGAAGGGGGCTAACAACATACCCTTTCCCTGTCTTCCTGTATTTTGTGGAGAATTGTTGGAATCAGGATTAGTGGGCTAAAGGCATAAACCAGCCTGAAATCCCAGCTGATTAGTAGGGAAGCCACTACAGATGGATGATCCCTGGGATCCAGGGAGCAATCCACTTTTTAGTTGGATTTGGTTGCAAATAAGTCTATCATGGAGACCCCCCACATGTCTGTTATCTGGAGGTCATCAATTTTATAATGATAGACTTGGCTCAACTGCCTTTCTTGCAGGTGCACAGATCAAAAAAGAGCCAAAGATCTGGCACTCAAATAATGTGGAGGAAGTCCTAAATATTCTCTATGTGTCCTTTTTATTGTGAAAAAAAGTGTTTTCATACAACAGAATACAAGCCTCTTGCCCAATGTTTCAACCCTATCATGGGTCTTCATCTGGGGTCTTACAGACTGTGTCCATACATGAAAAATAAAACAAAATAAAATAGACAAGAATCAGTGAAATCAGCACACATGTGATAAAAATAGAACAGTGTCTATGAGAAAATCATTTAGGAAAGATACAAGGGAGACTAATAAACACAGCGCTCCTTAATGGAAACTTCATAATTTAAATCAATTTAAATAATGTTACAATGAAGGGTAACACAGTTATGGTTGATGGAGGTAGATAAAGGTGCAGAGACTATAGGACTCTATGTGGTAAGTAACCAGTGGGTATCAGAAGGTAACATCTATAAGAGTGTGTCTAGTAACAAAGTTTCAAGATATGGTATATCACCCTGGTGTAGATTACCTGTTAGGTAAAAAGAGCTGGGGTTATATGGCCACAACTAGCTTACTGTAATATGGTATATACAGTCTTCACTATTAGGAGACAAAGTAAAAATGTACTATACATCCTTTTCTATTTGGAGCTCAGGCTCAAGGGGGTGTAATTTTGTGTAGTTACCTGTTAAACATAGGAGAACAATGTGTCGCTGGATAAAGGTAGTGGCCTATAATGTGAATATGGTATTAGTAATACTCATATCATAATCTCCATAGGTTAATAAAGACATACTGATAGGATGTTTAGATTGTGAGCTCCAAGAGAGACAGCATTACTCATGTATGTAAAGTGCTATGGAATTAATAGCGCTATATAACTGAATAAATATTATTATTATTATATTAATTAGAGATGCACAGGTGTACCTTGGGTGCTGCAGGGCTGTGTGGCGTTGTGGCACTGTTAATTCTGTGTGTCTGTGTTATGTAGCCGCGCTATGAGTGCGGCGGCTTCCTACTTCCGGTTTCATGGAACGTAGGTAGAGGCCGCTATTGCGCATGCGCGAGGTCCCGGCTAAAGGAAGAATGAATAAGCTGTTATAAAGATGTTAATTAGGCTCTAAAAGTGCAGTGCCTACAAAGGATAAAGTATAGGTGCGGATATCTTGTACAATAGCCACAGATTAGGTGGAAATGAGTGCATTTAGTAGATTTAGGAAGTTGGATAGGTCTGTGGGGGATAAAGAACAGAGAGATTAGTAAATTAGGACATATTCATAATCATATTTTGTCCTAATTTACTAATCTCTCCTCTGCGCATGCGCTGGCGTGAGTTCCACAGGCTCTCTGCACCTTTATCTACCTCCATCAACCATAACTGTGTTAGCCTTCATTGTAATATTCTTTAAATTGATTTAAATTATGAAGTTTATTAGTCTCTCTTGTGTATCTTTCCTTAATAATTTTCTTATAGACACTGCTCAGTTGAGATTTCAGGTCATCGACCACGTACCAATTGGGAGGAGGGGAGGAGATAGAATTACAAAACTAAAAAATGCGAATAGTTCTGGATTTATACCCTTAAGGCACTAGAACAGTGATGGCGAACTCCAGGCCTCGAGTGCCACCAACAGTGCAGGTTTTCAGGATTTCCTCAGCATTGCACAGAGGTTGGAATCATTACCAGTGCAGGTGATTATATTATCACCTGTGCAATGTAAGGAAATCCTGAAAACCTGCACTGTTGGTGGCACTCGAGGCCTGGAGTTCGCCATCACTGCACTAGAACCTCAATGGTCTGAACCGTGAATATGAGGTACACATATGAAATCACTTCATATGTGTCCAATAAGCATTAATCTATATTCCTCCTTATATACCCATTTTTCTTTCCCCACTGCTTTTATTGTGACACAATTAACATGAAAGAATGTGTATATTGTTGAACCATTATAACGTCATCATTAAGGACAATGTTGGATGTTATTGTAATCTGGAATTTATTGTATATTCATATTTTGTCCTAATTTACTAAACTCACTCTACTGTTTCCCTCACAGACCTATACAACTGCACCCATTTCCACCTAATCTGTGGCTATTGCACAAGATTTCCGCACCTATAAATGTATCCTTTGTAGGCACTGCACTTTGGGCGCCTAATTAACATCTTTATAACAGCTTATTCATCCTTCCTTTAGCTGGGACATCGCGCATTCGCAATAGCGACCTTTACCGCGATACACACACAGCGCACGCGCCGGCATGCGTTCCACAGACAAAACCTGCGTTCCACAAAACCGGAAGCAGGAAGCCGGCACGCTCATAGCGCGACTACATAACACAGACACACAGAACTAACAGTGCCACAACGCCAAAAAGCCCTGCAGCCCTCAAGGTAACATCTGTGCATACCACTGTCTCTAATTAACCTATGGAGATCATGATATAACTATTACTAATACCAAATTCACATTATAGGTCACTACCTTTATCCAGCCACACATTGCTCTCCACAACAGGCAACAGGTAACTACATAAAATTACATCCACTTGAGCCTGAGCTACAAATAGAAAAGGATGTATAGTACATACTGCCTCATTTTTATTTGTCTCCTAATAGTGAAGCCTGTATATACCACATTGCAGTAAGCTAGTTGTGTCCATATAACCCCAGCTCTTTTTACCTAACAGGTACGTTCTCCCATTTGACTAGCATTATTCATCTAGTTCGGCCACCACCAATACCCCTTTCTTGAATCTCCAATAGGTTGCATTATTGTCACTTAACACAAGATGACCATCTCCTCAGTCCCATCACGAGCTCAGACAGCATACACAGGTATCATTCTTTTACAAATCTACACCAGGGTGATATGCCATATCTTGAAACTTTGTTAGTAGACACACTCCTATAGATGTTACCTTCTGATACCCACTGGTTACTTACCACATAGAGTTCTATAGTCTCTGCACCTTTATCTACCTCCATCAACCATAACTGTGTTACCCTTCATTGTAACATTATTTAAATTGATTTAAATTATGAAGTTTCCATTAGGGAGCACTGTGTTTATTAGTCTCCCTTGTTGTATCTTTCCTAAATGATTTTCTCATAGACACTGTTCTATTTTTATCACATGTGTGCAGATTTCACTGATTCTTGTACATTTTATTTTGTTTTCCCTTTCATGTATGGACCTAGTCTGTAAGACCCCAGATGAAGACCCATGATAGGATTGAAATGTCGGGCAAGAGGCTTGTATTCATTTGTATGAAAACACTTGTTATCTGGAAGAACACTGCCTGATTTAAGGCACTGGCGAAGGTGTATTCGGCTGAGGAAATCTGCTTTGTAGTTGTCCTTCCCTCTTATTTGTACTGCCAAGATGGAGGCTAAGTGTTTCTGCTAGCAGAAAGATCCGGCTTGCTACCTACATCAGCGTTTTGGACCAGGTTTTCCCCTGGTGATATATTTATGCTACCAACACCTGATCGTCGGACAGGACCTTGAAATGATGACCCAGCAATTCTGGCAGAAACTCCTCTAACACCTTTTCCACGGCCATCAATTCCTTCAGATTGGAGGATCTGCGTGTCATGGTGTAGTGGAAATGCTGGTGTAGGAATGGCAGTTACGAGCAGGATGACCAGGGAAAAATAGTCTGTCCCTAGACTGGGAACCCTGAATAGCCCTAAACCCGAAGGTATCTCTGATGGTGAGAAGGGTGGGGTCACCCTAAGCCCTAACTCCTCCCCCAGCCCTGCGCAATTCCCCCTCACCTCCCTCCACTTAACCAGGATACAGCAACTTCAAAGGCAAAGTCTTCAGCAGCACAAACAAACAGGTCTGCACAGCACAGTTTCCAGGTATAGAGTGAAACTCTATCAGCATGCACCACCTGGTGGAAGGAGAGGTTAATTAAAGGCCAGGGGGTGGAGATTCATATATTAACTTCACCTCCACCAGGACTGAACACAGCACACAGCAATAGAACTGGCATTAACTCATGCAGTACTAGAGGGTATTTCCAACAGTTTAGGTTACAGCAGTATCAAGAATAAACTGCAGATAATCAGCACTAGACAGTGCGTGACACTGCCCTTCTGGAGATCTGACCAATCTCCCTGAAACATCTGCTGATCTAGGTGGCCCCCCACACCCCGAGGGGCTGGCATCGGTTGTGACCACCATTGTAGCTGGGGACCACCAGAAACTCCTCTGGACAACACTGAACTGCTCAACCCCCAACAGAGAGACTTTAGTGTAGCTGGTTGCAGGGTTAACCTGCCCTCCAGATCTTAAGATAGGGCTTCCTGATTCTCCAGAATTTCCCATTGCAGAATTCTGGTATGGGCTTGAGCCCAGCGAACTCCCTGTATGCATGCCGTGAGAGACCCTAGCAGTGACATAGCCCGCCTAAGAGTCATAGTTATTCTATGGCCTTTGTTAAAAGAATCTAAATCTTTGAGACTTTACCTAGTGGAAGGCGACACTCTTGAATGTTTGAGTCCAACAGTAGCCCTAGAAAAGTCTGAGATGTTGATGGAGTCAGTCTTGACTTGTCCAGGATGATAAGTCAACCTAGGTTCTGTAACAGCTTGAGGACTAGTTGGACCTGTCCAAACAGTGCTGAGCCGTCTTCTCGACTATCAAGAAATCATCCAGATATGGCACAATCAGAATTCTCTTCTTCTGGACTGTTACTTCCAAAATCACTTTGGTGAATATTCATGGGGTGATTGCAATGCCAAACGTAAGGACCTGATACTGAAAGTGCCTGATCTGAGAGTCTATCCCAGTGATGGCGAACCTTTCTGAGGCCGAGTGCCCAAACTGCAACCCAAAACAAAATTATTTATGGCGAAGTGCCAACACTGTAATTTAACCTAAATTACAGCAGTGGTTATCTATCACAAGCGCTGCACAGGGGGGAGATCCAGCAGATGCTAACTCTCTTCACTGTACAGGGCTTGTAGTCCTGAAACATTGATGATCAATTCAATTATTGTAACAATTAATTGATTTTAAACTTACCTTTGCAGTCTTCTCTTCTCTTCGGCAGTGGTCAGACAGCTCATGTGTACTGGACATTGAAGCTGAGCCACTGCCACTGCCCTTTCTAGAAACAGCAGGTGGATTGATCTGTATGGAAAAAATGCAGAATATTAGACAGAGCAAGCAAATTTCATACTGAAATCCTGGTCCCTATTTTGTAGTAGTATCTGCATCCTGATCCTCTCCTTGTAGCTATGTGCTCCATCCTGACCCTCTCCTTGTAGCTATGTGCTCCATCCTGACCCTCTCCTTGTAGCTATGTGCTCCATCCTGACCCTCTCCTTGTAGCTATGTGCTCCATCCTGACCCTCTCCTTGTAGTAATGTGCTCCATCCTGACCCTATCCTTGTAGCTATGAGCTCCATCCTGACCCTCTCCTTGTAGTAATGTGCTCCATCCTGACCCTCTCCTTGTAGTAATGTGCTCCATCCTGACCCTCTCCTTGTAGTAATGTGCTCCATCCTGACCCTCTCCTTGTAGTAATGTGCTCAATCCTAACCCTCTCCTTGAAGTAATGTGCTCCATCCTGACCTTCTCCTTGAAGTAATGTGCTCCATCCTGACCTTCTCCTTGAAGTAATGTGCTCCATCCTGACCTTCTCCTTATAGTTATGGGCTCCATCCTGACCTTCTCCTTGTTGTAGTGTGCTCCATCCTGACCTTCTCCTTGAAGTAATGTGCTCCATCCTGACCTTCTCCTTATAGTTATGGGCTCCATCCTGACCTTCTCCTTGTTGTAGTGTGCTCCATCCTGACCTTCTCCTTGAAGTAATGTGCTCCATCCTGACATTCCCCTTGTAGTAATGCGCTCCATCCTGACCCTTTCCTTGTAGTTATGTGCTCCATCCCGACCCTCTCCTTGTAGTTATTTGCTCCATCCTGACCCTCTCCTGGCAGTAATGTCCCTATCCTAACTCCCTTCTTGTAGTAATGTCTCCAGCCTTATCCCCTTGTAGTATGGTCGATCCCTGTCCCCTTGTGGTAATGTCCCCATCCTGCAGTAATACGCCCCCTCCTTGTAATAAAGCCAACATCATCCCCCTTCTTGTAATAATGTAACCATCATGCCCCCTTCTAATGTCACCATCATGCCTCCTCCTAATGTCACCATCATGCCCCTCTTATTTGTCACCATCCTGCCCCTCTTGTCACCCTCATGCCCCTCTTGTCACCCTCATGCCCCTCTTGTCACCCTCATGCCCCTCTTGTCACCCTCATGCCCCTCTTGTCACCCTCATGCCCCTCTTGTCTCCATCCTGCCCCTTGTCACCCTCATGCCCCTCTTGTCTCCATCCTGCCCCTTGTCAGCCTCATGTCTCTGTGTCCATCCTGCCCCTTGTCAGCCTCATGTCTCTGTGTCCATCCTGCCCCTTGTCAGCATCATGTCCAGGCTCGGTCTGGGCCGCCGGGTAACCGGTTAAAAGACATGGTGGGCCCCCAGGCATTGTGGCCCCGCCCCCCTAGCCCCGCCCCCCAACAGGCCCGAACGGGTGCCCCAGGAGCAGCGGTGGAGAACGTCTGGCAGGGGCGGACTGGGCAGGGAGGCAGATTTGCCCCCCAGGCTGGTTCCCTGGCTGCTGCTCAGGGCCGCTGGAGGATCGGCAGTGATTTACACGCTGGGACATCATCACACGCTGCTGGTGACTCAGACCCGGAGGAGGAGCCAAGGGCACAGCAGTCGTGGGAATGAGGAGCTGCAGTGATCCACAGAGGAGCTGGTGAGTGACTGAGTGTGTAAGAGTGTGAGTGTGTGAGAGAGAGTGTGTGTGTATGTGTATTCAGTGTTGTGTGCAGCTTGTCTCCCACTGCACTGCTTCTATTAATGAGCCGGCAGCATGTCAGTAGATAGTGAAAGTGAAACTTGCCGGCTGATAACTAGAAGCAGCCTGCAGTCGGGTAGGAGGGAAGCTGCACACAAAGCTGAATTCATGGAGGGAGGTAAAAGACAGCAAAACAGCAGACTTGGGGGTTATGGGGGTTGGGGTAAGAAAAACAGCCCTTAGGGCCACTAGTGGGAGAAGAGACCTAGGTCATAGGACCCCTGTGTCAGGTGGGGGAAGATGAGAGCTAAGTCACAGGGGCCCCTGTGTCAGGTGGGGGGAGAGGAGACCTAGGTCATAGGACCCCTGTGTCAGGTGGGGGAAGATGAGAGCTAAGTCACAGGGGCCCCTGTGTCAGGTGGGACGAGAGGAGACCTAGGTCACAGGGCCCTCTGTGTCAGGTGGGGGGAGAGGAGACCTAGGTCACAGGGCCCCCTGTGTCAGGTGGGACGAGAGGAGACCTAGGTCACAGGGCCCCCTGTGTCAGGTGGGGGAAGATGAGAGCTAAGTCACAGTGGCCCCTGTGTCAGGTGGGACAAGAGGAGACCTAGGTCACAGGGCCCCCTGTGTCAGGTGGGACGAGAGGAGACCTAGGTCACAGGGCCCCCTGTGTCAGGTGGGACGAGAGGAGACCTAGGTCACAGGGCCCCCTGTGTCAGGTGGGACGAGAGGAGACCTAGGTCACAGGGCCCCCTGTGTCAGGTGGGGCGAGAGGAGACCTAGGTCACAGGGCCCCCTGTGTCAGGTGGGGGGAGAGAAGACCTAGGTCATAGGGCCCCCTGTGTCAGGTGGGACGAGAGGAGACCTAGGTCACAGGGCCCCCTGTGTCAGGTGGGGGGAGAGGAGACCTAGGTCACAGGGCCCCCTGTGTCAGGTGGGACGAGAGGAGACCTAGGTCACAGGGCCCCCTGTGTCAGGTGGGGCGAGAGGAGACCTAGGTCACAGGGCCCCCTGTGTCAGGTGGGGCGAGAGGAGACCTAGGTCACAGGGCCCCCTGTGTCAGGTGGGGCGAGAGGAGACCTAGATCACAGGGCCCACTGTGTCAGGTGGGGGGAGAGGAGACCTAGGTCACAGGGACCCCTTGTGAGGGAAAGAGGGGGGTGTAGACTGGTCAGGGAGGTGGGAAGAGGAGACACAGGGCCCCTGTTGGAGGGGAGAGAAGACGCAGCGGTAAGGCGCTCCGTTTGGGGAGGGGGTGAAACACCGCACGGGGTGGGGGGGGGGTTCATTGCACAAGGAGAGGGGCACGGGGGGAGGGGGCTGAGGCACATACACAAGGGAGAGTGGCACAGGGCATACCTGTCAGGGGAGGGGGAGACAGCCCACAGGGGGAAGAGGCACAGTGCAAAAGGGGGAGGCACAGGAGAGAGGCCCAGGGCCCGGCCCCCTGTCAGTGTGGGGGGGAGAGTACAGCACACAAGTGGGATGCACCGGTTCCCTCTGTCAGTGGAGGAGGGAGACACAGCACATGGGCGAAGAAGCACAGCACACACAGGGGGAAGAGTGACAGCGCACAAGGGGGAGGCATGGGGGGGGGTTCAGGCACAGGCTCCCTCTGTCAGGGGAGAGGGGAGATATAGCACACAGGGGAAGAGATACAGCCTGCAGCCTATATATCATATATATATATATATATATATATATATATATATACACACATATATAGACACATAAAAAGCCTGTAGCCTCTATATTACATGTATATCCAGCCCCCAGCCTCTATATTATATATGTACAGTCTCTATCTATCTATATACATACATGCATACATACATACAGCCAGTACAGGGCCACTGAGATGCCTTCGCTCGGGGGCCAAAAAAACCTGGAGGCGGCCCTGTGTGCGTGTCATACAGTGGTGCTGTGTGTGTCTGTGTGTTATACAGTAGGTCTGTGTGTAGGGGGATATCTATATTTCTGAGGCAGTATAGTGATACTTTTATTTTTAAGGGCATCATGTCAGAAAGTGCTGCTGAAGATGGAGAATAGGGAAAAGTCTGGAGAGACGAGCTGTGGATGTCAAATCTCATCATGGCGCCTCTGCTAAAATGGAAGAAAAGGAATCGGAACAACTCCAATTAGTGAAGAAGTCATCTACAGTATAAGGTACCAAGATGTAAATGTTTGTGATCCTACCTGCGTCTCATTTGTACTGTAGTTTCTATATCAGCAGTCTCAGGGCCGGCGTCAGCACCCGGCGTACCCGGGCAAGTGCCGGGGCCCGACTGCTTGGAGGGGGCCCACCGGGCCCCTGAGGTTAGGGTCACACTTGCATTGTGACCCTAGCCTGACGCAAGTATTGTCTGCTGCAGCGCAGAGCGTTTAACGCTATGCGCTGCCAGCAACTGAGCCCATAGAAAGCCGATGTTTACATTGACAACCAGTGGTTGTCAAGGTAAACGTCGGGTCTCTATGGGCTGCCGCTATGCGCTGCAACATACAATACTTGCATAAGGCTAGGGTCACAATGCAAGTGTGACCCTAGCCTCAGGGCCCCTGAGCAGACTGCCCCCACAGCCAGGGCCATACCCAGGGGGCAGCTGGGGGGGTCATTTTCAGGCTCCTGCTGCACCGGAGGTCTCCCTCCTCCCCCCTCCACGGGAGCCGACAGAGCTGCACAGTCACAGTGCACACTCTGTGCTTACAGGACCTGTGATGATGTCAATGGATGGAGAGGAGTCAGGGGTCTCATGATTAGCTCCTCAGTGTATCCTGTGCTGGCCACCATGAATGATGCTCAAATAAGGTGAAGTTTGTGTGTGGTCAGGAGGCATTTACAGTGTGAATGTAGCAGAGCTGAGTGTGTACTAGGTGTATGGCAATTAGGTGAAGGTTATGTGTGGGGTCAGGAGGGATTTACAGTGTGAATGTAGCAGAGGCGAGTGTGTACTAGGTGTACGGAGCAGAGCCGTGTGTGTACGAGGTGTACGGAGCGGAGCCGAGTGTGTACGAGGTGTACGGAGCGGAGCCGAGTGGGTACTAGGTGTACGGAGCAGAGCCATGTGTGTATGAGGTGTACGGAGCAGAGCCGAGTGTGTACGAGATGAAC
Source organism: Allobates femoralis (assembly GCA_033576535.1). Classification (NCBI taxonomy): domain Eukaryota; kingdom Metazoa; phylum Chordata; class Amphibia; order Anura; family Aromobatidae; genus Allobates; species Allobates femoralis. The sequence continues at coordinate 457,874,140 of JARQOC010000001.1, forward strand.
GGAGCAGAGCCGAGTGTGTACGAGGTGTACGGAGCGGAGCCAAGTGGGTACTAGGTGTACGGAGCAGAGCCATGTGTGTATGAGGTGTACGGAGCAGAGCCATGTGTGTACGAGGTGTACGGAGCAGAGCCGAGTGTGTACGAGGTGTACGGAGCAGAGCCGAGTGTGTACGAGGTGTACGGAGCAGAGCCGAGTGTGTACGAGGTGTACGGAGCAGAGCCGAGTGTGTACGAGGTGTACGGAGCAGAGCCGAGTGTGTACGAGGTGTACGGAGCAGAGCCATGTGTGTACGAGGTGTACGGAGCAGAGCCATGTGTGTACGAGGTGTACGGAGCAGAGCCATGTGTGTACGAGGTGTACGAGCAGAGCCGAGTGCGTACGAGGTGTACGGAGCGGAGCCGAGTGCGTACGAGGTGTACGGAGCGGAGCCGCGTGCGTACGAGGTGTACGGAGCGGAGCCGCGTGCGTACGAGGTGTACGGAGCAGAGTGCGTACGAGGTGTAAGGAGCGGAGCCGTGTGCGTACGAGGTGCACGGAGCAGAGCCGTGTGCGTACGAGGTGTACGGAGCAGAGCCATGTGCGTACGAGGTGTACGGAGCAGAGCCGAGTGCGTACGAGGTGTACGGAGCAGAGCCGCGTGTGTACGAAGTATGTGTACCAGTGGTAGCCCCCCGCGGATTCCGTTCCTATAGTCTCAGCCGCCTTTGCCAGCAGCATTCTTCTCCAGAGTCTCTTCTGCCGCTGTCTGCATTCTGCAGCTCAGCATGGAGGGGCACGATGTCATCACTGTGCTGATATCTGCAGAGCGACCGGAGGAGACCGGAGCGGCAAGAAGAAAGGTGAGGAGAAAGAGAGATCTGGATGGCCAGACACTCCACTTGGCTGCGGTGCCACCATATGGCAGTGCGGCTCCATTGAGCTGCTTGCATTATTTGTGCGCTTCAGGATGCTTGTGTATATACCAAGCATCCTCAGACGCACAAAAATGCAACATTTTGCATTTGAAGGGTATTTTTAAAAAGCGCAAGGGAACGCAATCGCATTTTAGCCCGCTCCTAACAACATGTAATATACTCACTGTTCCTGTAAGGCTGCCTTCACATGGGAGCTTTTTTAAAAATGTGGCAGTTGCGGTAAAAAAACCCCCGCATCTGCCGCATTTTCCGTCTAGCGGCTGCACTTGCTGCACGTTTGCGGCAAGCCCCATGCATTGTCTATGGGGCTTGCGGTAAGTGTGCAGCAATATATATATATATATATATATATATATATATATATATATATATATATAGTCCGCGATATGTACTTAAAGGGGGCCCACTGAGACCTTTTCGCCCGGGGCCCACAGAAACCTGGAGCCGGCCCTGAGCAGTCTGATAATGACTGGTAATTACAACTCCCAGCATCTCCTTACCATTTTTTAAAGACATGCTGGGAGGTAAAGGTTCATATGACATAAGTGTATCATGGGGTTGATTTGACACTGAAATTGATTACTGTAATAAGCTTGTCGCTACATTCATCTACTGACAGTGGTTCTGGCACTGCATTCATGTATTAACGGTTCTAGCCCTGCATTCATCTACTGATAGTTCTGGCCCTGCATTCATCTGCTGATAGTGATTCTGGCCCTGAATTCATCTGTTGATGGTGGTTCTGGCACTGGATTCATCTACTGACAGTAGTTCTGTCACTGCATTCATCTGTTAATAGTGATTCTGGCTCTGCATTCATCTACTGATGGTAGTTCTGGCCCTGCATTCATCTGATGGTGGTTCTGGCCCTGCATTCAGCTACTGAGGTGGTTCTGGTCCTGCATTCCTCTGCTGATCCTGATTCTGCCGCTGCATTCCTCTGCTGATGGTGGTTCTGATCCTGCATTCATCTACTGAGGTGGTTCTGGTCCTGCATTTCTTTGCTGATGGTTCTGACCCTGCAGTCATCTACTGTCGGTGATTCTGACCCTGCATTCATCTACTGAAAGTGGTTCGAATCTGGTAAACGACTTTGTTAAAACTGAAATCTGCTCCAAAAACTCACTAAGTTATGGTGTGTTTACACTGAGTTTTTTTAGGGATGGCACAGTGGTGGTATTACTATGTGGAGGGCACAGTGGTGACATTATTATGTGGGGCAGTAAGAGGAGCGCTGTTTTTGTTCCACGCAGCATGTGCAGTAATAGGGACAGCAGCAATGGCTCAGTATTGGGGGATCAGTAGGATGAGGAGTTTGTCCAGTTTGGGAATAGATCGGGCTGGAAATGTGAGATGTCAGATGTGTCTTTGTTGTAATATATGTAGATGGCTGGAGAAGTTGTCATGTCCGTCTGGGGACCTAGAATGGGGGAACATGGGGGCCCAAGACGCTATTACTATATGGGGGCCAGAATGAGGAACATACATTATTGGTTTACGGTGGGAAGTGGGGATATATTTACTGTAGGGGCCAATCAGGCGACATTATTACTGCTGTAATATAATTTACTTTTCCATGAGGGGAACCAAAGGGAGGCCTTGTTACTGTGCGAGGCGGCACGATGTCGCTTTTTTGGTCGTTTGATGTAGTGCAGAAATCTTGGGAAAAGTGTGGAATGTGCTATGGAAGTGATCAGTTTTATACAGTAGATAACTGTGTTATTTTCTGCAGAGATGAGTCCTGGCTAGAAGACGTGATATTTGTCTGCGACAGGGGAAGAAGAAACCTGAAGATGAATGACTTCACCAAGATACAGCTCTGGTGGGTAGGTGTATTACCTATCCACGCACACTATACACTATATACAGAGCTCCTGTGTATAGTGTCACTGGTGATCTCTGCATCACCTGTACACTGACAATATATACAGAGTTCCTGTGTATAATGTCACTGGTGTTCTCTGCATCACCTGTACACTGACACTATATACTGAGCTCCTGTGTATAATGTCACTGGGGATCTCTGCATCACCTGTACACTGACACTATATACTGAGCTCCTGTGTATAATGTCACTGGTGTTCTCTGCATCACCTGTACACTGACACTATATACTGAGCTCCTGTGTATAATGTCACTGGGGATCTCTGCATCACCTGTACACTGACACTATATACTGAGCTCCTGTGTATATCATCACTGGGGATCTCTGCATCACCTATACACTGACACTATATACTGAGCTCCTGTGTATAATGTCACTGGGGATCTCTGCATCACCTGTACACTGACACTATATACTGAGCTCCTGTGTATAATGTCACTGGGGATCTCTGCATCACCTGTACACTGACACTATATACAGAGCTCCTGTGTATAATGTCACTGGTGTTCTCTGCATCACCTGTACACTGACACTCTATACAGAGTTCCTGTGTATAATGTCACTGGTGTTCTCTGCATCACCTGTACACTGACACTATATACAGAGTTTCTGTGTATAATGTTATTGATAATCACTGTATTTACACTGACCAAATATACAGAGCTTTTTTTAATCTTCATTATTGTAGCATTATTGGTCACTATTCACACTGAGGAAGAAACAGCTGGGCACCACAGAGTATGTAGTAGTGGGTCTGGCACCAAACTTGTGGTTTATCAGGTAAGAGGAGAGGGGAAGGAGCAGACGACGGCAAACCATTTTGAGCTGGGTGGTGCTTCTATGGGTTGACCGGTTCTATTGGTCACTATGTAGTGGCATTATGTGCTCATGTTCATGGCGTTGTGTATTTGTCCCTTGAATGTGGAATTATTCAATTACAATATGTCGGTTATATGTGGTCTTATGGTGTGGCAGTATTTATACCTTGCACGTGGTAGTATTTGATCACAGTTTAGTAGTAATATGTGCTCTGATCACAGTGTGGTGGTATGTCTCCTTAATATGTGGTATTACTGGTCTTGGTATAGTGGATTGTGGTTGATTATTAGTTTTTTTCTGATATCAATAAGGGGAAAATTCTTTATTTCCAGTAGATATTAAAAACTTGGTTGCCTAACCCCTTCCTGTCCTGTGACACAGCAGCAGCAAAATGCACTTACAGAGGTTCTCCAGAGAAAGCAAGTAATTATCTCGTCTAAGGCCACATTCACACAGTGAGTATTTGGTGAGATTTTCACTTCAGTATTTATAAAGCGGCCGTCACACGCTACGATAAATGGCTAGATATCGTTTAAGCGATCTGCGTTTTGATCGCTTAAGCGATATCGTTTTGGCATCGTTGCATGTAATCAAGCGATTTTACTATGTAAAATCGTTTGATCGTGACATCGCAGATATGAGCTCAGATCTAGCGATGAACGATTTAACGATATGCTTCATCGTGGTGTATAACACCACGATGAACGATCTCCCAGCGGCAGAGCCTATGCTGGGAGATGGTAACTATGGTACACGTCGGGTTACTAAGCGCCGCGCGGCGCCTAGTAACCCGATGTGTACCATAGTAACCAGCGATCTCGCTGCTCCACATCGCTGGTGAGTCTGTCTGTGTGACATCTCACCCTCGATGTGAGCGATATTGTAAGCGATCGCGCGTGCACGTGATCGCTTACAATATCGCTAGCGATGTCGACATGTGTGACGGCCGCTCAAGACAGAAGCAGAAGATGGTGAGAAATGCAGAACATATGACCTCTGATTGCTCCACTCCTGGTTTTGTCTTACAAATACCGAGGTAAAAAACTCACCAAATACTTAGTGTGTGCACATGGCCTAAGGGGTTCCATGATAATTGTGTACAAGATAATTGTGTACGGACAATTGTGTACAGACAATTGTGTACAGGCCAATTGTGTCCAAGGACAATTGTGTACAAGGACAATTGTGTACAGGGCAATTGTGTACAAGGCAATTGTGTACAAGGCAATTGTGTACGGACAATTGTGTACAAGGCAATTGTGTACGGACAATTGTGTACAAGGCAATTGTGTACGGACAATTGTGTACAAGGCAATTGTGTACGGACAATTGTGTACGGACAATTGTGTACAGACAATTGTGTACAAGTGTGTACAAGGCAATTGTGTACGGACAATTGTGTACAAGGCAATTGTGTACGGACAATTGTGTACAAGGCAATTGTGTACGGACAATTGTGTACGGACAATTGTGTACAGACAATTGTGTACAAGTGTGTACAAGGCAATTGTGTACGGACAATTGTGTACAAGGCAATTGTGTACGGACACAATTGCCTTGTACACAATTGTCCGTACACAATTGCCTTGTACACAATTGTCCGTACACAATTGCCTTGTACACAATTGTCCGTACACAATTGCCTTGTACACAATTGTCCGTACACAATTGCCTTGTACACAATTGTCCGTACACAATTGCC